>CM038680.1:519201963-519949006 GCA_021605205.1 Aegilops longissima
AACACATTTTGAAATCACGAAAAAACAAAAATACATTTTTTGTAATTGCATGAACTTTTTTCAAATTTGATGAACCTTTTCTAGATTTCGATGAACATTTTCTAGATTTGATTTAACTTTTTCAAATTTGATGAACCGGACGCCGCTCTTATACTGTTGGCGCTCAATAGTTTACTAAAGTTGTTGTCCTAGTGGTTGGGCATACTCAGATAGGAAGATATGGTCTCTAGTTCGAATCCCGAGAGGCGACCTTTTGCTGCTTTTTCGTTAATTTATACTATGCAGTGTTCGTATCTTGAGAGCGGTTAACCAGCGCTGCCGGCCTTGTTGGGCCAGGCCTGTAGGCAGCGTGGGCGCCAAGAGCGCACGGGCGCTTAAAGGCGCGACTTAGGAGCTCCCCTCTCCAAGTTACATGAGATGGGGTGGAGGGCGCCAGCCCCTTAGTGGGCTGGTGTGCCCTCCCTGGCCCATAAGGCCTCCCAACGCTTGTTCGGGCCTCCAAACACCTTTCGTCACGCTGGTCGCCACCGGTACTCCAGAACAATTCCGACTCCAATACCCTTCGTTCAATATACCGATCTTCACCTCCGACCATTCCGGAGCTCCTTGTCACGTCCGGGATCTCATCCGGACTCAACAACCTTCGTAACCACATACTATTTCCCATAACAACTCTAGCGCCACCGAACCTTATGTGTAGACCCTACGGGTTCGGGAATCATGCGCACATGACCGAGACATCTCTCCACCAATAACCAACAGCGGATCTCGATACCCATGTTGGCTCCTACATGTTCCACGATGATCTCATCGGATGAACCACGATGTCGGGATTCAAGCAATCCCGCATGCAATTCACTTTGTCAATCGGCACGTTATTTGCCGAGATTCGATCGTCGGTATCCCAATACCTCGCTCAATCTCAAGCACGGCAGGTCACTTTACTCGCTCCATCATGATGATCCCGTGACTAACTACTTAGTCACATTGAGCTCATTATGATGATGCATTGCATTACCGAAAGGGCCTAGAGATACCTCTCGTCATAACGGAGTGACAAATCCCGCCTCGATTCGTGCCAACCCAATGACACTTTCGGAGATACCTGTAGTGCACCTTTATAGCCACCCAGCCACGTTGCCAGACGCTTTGGTACACCAAAGCATTCCTACGGTATCCGGGAGTTGCACAATCTCATGGTCTAAGGAAATGATACTTGACATTAGAAAAGCTCTAGCAAAACGAAATACACGATCTTGTGCTATGCTTAGGATTGGGTCTTGTCCATCACATCATTCTCCTAATGATGTGATCCCGTTATCAATGACATCCAATGTCCATGGTCAGGAAACCATAACCATCTATTGATCAACGAACTAGTCAACTAGAGGCTCACTAGGGACATGTTGTGGTCTATGTATTCACACATGTATTACGGTTTCCAGTTAATACAATTATAGCATGAACAATAGACAATTATCATGAACAAGGAAATACAATAATAACCATTTTATTATTGCCTCTAGGGCATATTTCCAACAGTCTCCCACTTGCACTAGAGTCAATAATCTAGTTCACATCACTATGTGATTGTAATGAATCCAACACCCATGGGGTTTGATCATATCTCGCCAGAGAGAGGTTATTAGTCAACGGGTCCGAACCTTTCAGATCCGTGTGTGCTTTACAAATCTCTATGTCATCTTGTAGATGCAGCTACCACGCCGCTACTTGGAGCTATTCCAAATAACTACTCTACTATACGAATCCGGTTTACTACTCGTAGTCATCCGGATTAGTGTCAAAGTTTGCATCGACGTAACCCTTTACGATTTAACTCTTTTACCACCTCCATAATCGAGAAAATTCCTTAGTCCACTTGTTACTAAGGTTAAGTTTGACCGCTGTCATGTGATCTATTCTCGATCACTCTTGTACCCCTTGACCGACTCATGGCAAGGCACACTTCAAAGTCGGTACTCAAAGATAGCATACCGTAGAGCCTACGCCTAAAGCATAGGGACGACCTTCGCCCTTTCTCTCTCTTCGCCGTGGTCAGGTCTTGAGTCTTACTCAATACTCACACCTTATAACACATCCAAGAACTCCTTTGCTGATCTATTTTGAACTCCTTCAAAATCTTGTCACGGTATGTATTCATTTGAAAGTACTATTAAGCGTTTTTGATCTATCCTTATAGATCTTGATGCTTAATGTTCAAGTAGCTTAATCTAGGTTTTCTATTGAAAAACACTTTTCAAATAACCCTATATGCTTTCCAGAAATTCTACAGCATTTCTGATCAACAATATGTTAACAACATATACTATCAGAAATTCTATAGTGCTCCCACTCACTTCTTTGGAAATACAAGTTTCTCATAAACTTTGTATAAACCAAAAATCTTTGATCATCTCATCAAAGCGTATATTCCATCTCCGAGATGCTTACTCCAGTCCTTAGAAGGATTACTGGAGCTTTGCATACTTGTTAGCATCTTTCAGGATTGACAAACCTTCTGGTTATATCACATACAACCTTTAGGAAATCATGTTTTTACAACCTATCTGCAAGATTTCATAAATAATGCAGTAACTGCTAATATAATTCCAACAAACTCTTAGCATCGCTCCGAGTGAGAAAGTCTCATAGTAGTCAACTCCCTGAACTTGTCGGAAAACATCTTAGTAACAAGTCGAGCTTTCTTAATGGTGACACTTACCATCATTGTCCGTCTTCCTTTTAAAATCCATCTGTACTCAACAGCATTACGACCATCGAGTAGTTCTTCCAAAGTCTACACTTTGGTTTCTAGACATGGATCCTCTCTCGGATTTTATGGCCTCTAGCCATTTGTCGGAATCCGGGCCCACCATCGCTTCTCCATAGCTCGTAGGTTCATTGTTGTCTAGCAACATGACCTCCAAGACAGGATTACGTACCACTCTGAAGTAGTACGTATCCTTATCAACCTACGAGTTTTTGTAGTGACTTGATCCGAAGTTTCATGATCTATATCATCAGCTTTCACTTCAATTGGTGTAGGCGCCACAGGAACAACTTCCTGTGCCCTGCTACACACTAGTTGAAGTGACGGTTCAATAACCTCATCAAGTCTCCACCATCCTCCCACTTAATTCTTTCGAGAGAAACTTTTCCTCGAGAAAGGACCCATTTCTAGAAACAATCACTTTTGCTTCCGGATCTGAAATAGAGGTATACCCAACTGCTTTGGGTGTCCTATGAAGATGTATTAATCCGCTTTGGGTTCGAGCTTATCAGGATGAAACTTTTTCACATAAGCGTCGCAGCTCCAAACGTTTAAGAAACGATAACTTAGGTTTCTCTAAACCATAGTTCATCGGTGTCATCTCAACGGAATTACGTGGTGCCCTATTTAAAGTGAATGCGGTTGTCTCTAATGCCTAACCCATGAACGATAGTGGTAATTCGATAAGAGACATCATGGTATGCCCAATATCCAATAGGGTGCATCTATGATGTTCGGACACACCATCATACTATGGTGTTCCAGGCGGTATTAGTTATGAAACAATTTCCACAAGGTCTTAATTGTGTACCAAACTCGTAACTCGGATATTCATCTCTATGATCATATCATAGACATTTTATCCTCTTGCCACGATGATCTTCAACTTCACTCTGAAATTGCTTGAACCTTTCAATAATTCAAACTCGTGTTTCATCAAGTAAATATACTTATAATCTACTCAAATCATCTGTGAAGTAAGAGCATAACGATATTCATCTGATGCCTCAAGACTCATTGGATTGCACACATCAAATGTATTACTTCCAACAAGTTGCTCTCTTGTTTCATCTCACTAGAAAAACGAGGCCTCTCAGTCATCTTGCCCATGTGGTATGATTTGCATGTCTCAAGTGATTCAAAATCAAGTGAGTCCAAACGATCCATCTGTATGGAGTTTCTTCATGCATATATACCAATAGACATGGTTTGCATGTCTCAATCTTTTCAAAAACGAGTGAGTCCAAAGATCCATCAACATGGAGCTTCTTCATGCGTTTTATACCAGTATGACTCAAATGGTAGTGCCACAAGTATGTGGTACTATCATTACTATCTTATATCTTTTGGCATGAACATGTGTATCACTACGATCGAGATTCAATAAACCATTCATTTTAGGTGCAAGACCATTGGAGGTATTATTCAAATAAACAGAGTAACCATTATTCTCCTTAAATGAATAACCGTATTGCAATAAACATAATCCAATCATGTCTATGCTCAACGCAAACACCAAATAACCATTATTTAGGTTTAACACCAATCTCGATGGTAGAGGGAGCATGCGATGCTTGATCACATCAACCTTGGAAATACTTCCAACATATATCGTCATCTCACATTTAGCTAGTCTCCGTTTATTCCGTAGCTCTTTTATTTCGAGTTACTAACACTTAGCAACCAAACCGGTATCTTAATACCCTGGTGTCGTGGTTCTAAGTCTGACAGTAGAATGGGGGGGTAGGTATGGAGAGGCGAGGTACTAGCTATGGAGTAGTTGGTACGCACGAGTTTACGAGTTCAGGCCCTTCTCGGAGGAAGTAACAGCCCTATGTCTCGGAGCCCGGAGGCGGTCGACTGGATTATATGTGTATGAATTACAGGGGTGCGAACCCTTCTACCTGTGGAGGGGGGTGACTTATATAGAGTGCGCCAGGACCCCAGCTAGCCCACGTAGCGGAGGGTTTAAGGTACGTTAAGGCTAGGCGTTACTGGTAACGCCTTACATAAAGTGTCATCATGACCATAAAGACTATTTAACTACTGCACCGCTTGGACACCGAGTGGCTCTTGGACTCTGCTGGTCGAGTGGGTCTTCATGGTCGAGTGTCTTTGAATCGTCGAGTGGAAACCTACCAGTCGATCGGTAGGCAGTTTATTCTAAGGATGCCTTTGGGTAGGGTATCTTGGATAGGTCCATGACCCTACCCTAGGTATATGACTTCATCATTAGCCCCCGAATGGATCGAGGTTTGAGTGAGGAAGGAGTTGACAATCTTTCCGACCTGCTTTTACACGCCAAAGTGTGCTTTATTCTCGATCAATGACCTTTAGTGACGGTGTCAACTTTTCTTTCAGTCGCCTTGATCCATTCTCTACATCTGTCGTGTGAACTTTATGAACTTGGAGATTTCTGAGCGACGGATCGGAGGAAATCTGCCGTCTGACAAGTTGCTTTGCTGTTAGCGGATTTAGTGGGATCCGAATCTCGGGAAGCGCGCGAAGCGGAGAAGGCCGCGGCACTCGGATGGGATAAGGCAAGGATGCCTCGATCTCCGCGCCACCTTTTTCGCCATGTATCACGCGCGCGACTGTTGCGGGATTTGACAAGATTGCCCGGGCCTACCAGTCAGCCACTCGGAAGCGACTTCATATAAGGCGTCGGGCGGGGGTATTATGAACAGTGCGCCCTCATTTTCCCCTCCTCCGTCCTCAGATTCATCCGCCGCGCCCGAAACCTGCTCAGCGCCGCTGCCTCGCTCCTGCCCCGCCGGCGACAATGGTGAAGGAGAAGACGGCGGCCTTGGAGTGGGCGAAGAAGGCGACGACGAAGGCGAAGGGGAGAGCGCCCCCAGTCTGGGCGGATCTTCGTCGCAGTCCAGCCTGCCGCAAGGTTGGGTCCAGGGAGATTGGATCCGCCGACCATCACCCGTAAAGACCTCAACGACCTGGCCAACGGCGATTGATCCCCATGAGTCAGCAAGGCTTCCGGGACAGAGTGGTAGCCGCAGCCTCAAGAGGGTGAGTGCGCCCTTTAGCCACCCATGTGGATCGCGGATTTTCTTCCGCGCGAATCTTTTCTTTCGGGTTTTCGAACTTCTTTGGAGCACAACTCCATCACTTTACACCCAACTCCATTGCCTATCTTGCCGCTTGTGTCTTTGTGTGAAAACTTCCGGGTTGTCGACCACACACTGGGGCCTCTTCAAACACATATTCACTTGTCGCTCCCGGACGGTGAAAAAGGCTAGTCCGAATGATGAAAGAACCCAAGTAATCCAGATGTGTGGGGTCTTGGGGTCCAGATGAGGGGCAAAAGTGCCTTTCCAGCCATGATTCTTCCCGATTTAGTGAGGGTGGCAATCGACCTGGTTCTATCGCTAAGACCGACCGACGCTTGAGGCGGTCGACCGACTCCTCCCTTCTCCATGGATCGAGTGAACAAGCCGTCCTCTCTCAAGGTGCTCCGGAGGAGAAGGCCCAGTGTTGTTGTTGATGGAGCGTAGTCCAGCTCATTCGCGACGGAGTGACCGCATGGATCTTCCGAGGTTTTCCTTCGACGACGATTCAGCCGCTCCAATACCGAGGTCATCCGATGTGGATGTACTCTGTACCGAGGACACCACCCGGTCCACCCAGAGGAGGTCGACGATGCCACATTGAGAGGTGGATGACTGCCATCACAGGGAACAAAGATAACCCTCGCGGGGCTAGGAGGATCCCACCACTCGACCAATCTTACGAACCAGACCAGGTATGACCACTTATCTTCGACTGTGATCCTGTTGCATTTGCTCTGTTCCGCTGCGAATCGCTCGACTGACTTTCGTCTTGTTTTGCTATCTCCTAGGTCACCACTGAGATGTACTCGATGCCCAACGGGGCGCAAGAACCAGTCGAAGAAGAAGAAGGAAGCGGAGGCGAAAGCCAGGAGGAATGGGAGTCTGAGGAAAATGACAACTCCGATGAAGAGGAGGAGGAGGAGGAAGAGGAGGGAGACGTGGATCCACCCCACTCGGATAGGCGATCCGAGCTGACGCATGATCCGGTGGTCGAGCGAGGTAAGGCTGTCGCGCCCATCGGACGGTCGACGAAGCGCACTCGGACGACTTCTCCAGTGCCAACTAAGAAACCGCCAAAGCAACCCCGAGCAATGTCATCGAAGTCGGCGAAGGCCTTGCCCAAGATGAGGATGGTCATTCCCACCATTTCCGGGTAATCAGCAGACCTTGTGTTTTCCTGTCTACCATGAGTGCACTTTTTGGTCGACTTGTTTTGACTGATCAATTTACTTCTGAAATCTGCAGTGCTGCCACCTCCGAGACCTCAGCTAAGCACGAGGATCAGGAAATGGAAGATGCCGCCACCTCCAATCTTGGTATGATCTCTGCAGTTTTGCTTTACGGTCGACTGGATTTCTGTTTTTACCTTTGAATCTTACTTGTAGTTCCACCTCATGTCATTGATCTCCCTGATGACGATGATGAAACACCGCTGAGGAAGAGGAAGGACAAAAGGTGCCTGCCGGCAAGGCTACTCCAGCTTGTATCACCGCTCGAGACGGTAGTTCACGAGGGAGGCGACACCACTCGAACTTCTGTGTCCTTTGCTGTGCCGCTGACGAGTGTCCGTCCTTCGTCGTCGACTGCTGACCCGCCATCCCTTTTTGCCACGCACCACGCCCCGAAGACCAAGTGAGTGCTGCCAAGGAGGCCATACGCCTGCAGGGATCATGATGGAGCAAGTGAAGGTGGTCCGGAGGCCAGCCAGCAGCTTATGATGCAAGTTCGCTCTTGAGCAATGTCCAAGTAAGTTGCTTGTTTTGTTAGGATATGCTACTGAAATTTCTTCTTTCAAGATTTCCATATTCAGATCTCAGACACCCACCGGGTGGGTGTGTCGATTGAATTTTTGAACTGGTAGGTCCACGCTGAGTGCACCCACCGGTGTAGTCCCCGAGACTATGGTGGATCTGGGCGATCGAATATAGTCTTTATACTTTGAACTTCTTCACTCGGTCTGGTCCGCCATGTCGAATGGATCTTTGGAACCGTGGGGCACGCTGAGTGCACCCACCGGGTGTAGTCCCGAGACTATGGTGGATCATGGGCGATCGACCATAGTCTAAGAACTTTTTTACACACTGATCACGACAGCTAGCTATGTTTTTAGGATCATAACCTTTTTGCCTCTTTCGGTCGACTGGTCAAACCGAATTGGTTAAACCAGTGGGGGCACGCTGAGTGCACCCACTGGGTGTAGTCCCGAGACTACTGTCAAATGTTTTGATTCGACTTTAGTCTTAGAAATGCTACGATTTTTCTTTAGTCACTCGGAGGTGACCTGTCTTTGATGTTTTGTCGATTGACTCTTCGCAGAAATCTTGCGAGCTCGTGGTCCGCTATACCGAATTGGAGAACAAGCAGATCCAGCTCAACCTTGACTTGAAGCTTGCTCAGGAGAACTTGCGTAGCGCAGAGACGGCAAAAGGTATGGCTGTTGAGAACTTGACGACTGTTTTTGTCTTTCTACCCATTCTCAACTCTGGACTTATTGTTATTTTGCAGACAAACTGGAGGAGGATCTGAAGAAGAAAGATCACAACCTTGGAGAGGCATAGAAGGCGGCTTTGGAGAAAACAAAGCTCGCGGAAGAGAAACTGGCCTCAGTCGGAAAACTCGAAGAGGAGAATACCAAACTGAAGACTGCTCTCGACGCGGCCAACAAGGAGGCTAGCCGACTGAAGAACGACAAAGTTTCCCTGACTGACAAGGTTCGCGAACTGGCTGGGAGGAGGAACGATCTGGAGGTCTATCTGGGAGGGCTCGCCAAGAAGCTATTCCTCATGCTTGAAGGTAATTCCTCTTATCCGACTGACTTGTCATCATCAACTCACCATAAAACCGTTAGCTTGAACTTGAGTCGTATTTGCAGAATTCTGTCAGAACTTCGAAGAGGAGACTAGTCGAGTGGAGACAAGCTTGGACCCCATCAACTCTCCTGTGAAGGACGAAGCCGCTATGAACGTGCTCCGACTGGAGTCTCGCATTGCTGGAGTGGTGGACTATCTCGCTCGACTGAAAGCTGCGGTGTTACGGATCGACTCAACTATCTGGCCGGACCAGACGCTTCAGAATGACCTTGAGTCCTTAATGACTCGACTGAATGAGGTTCCAAGTCGAGTACAAGAATGGAAAAAGTCTTTTGCCAGGTGCGGTGCTGATGTTGCCCTGTCTCTAGTTCGTGTCCACTGCAAGGAAGCGCGGGAGGACAAGCTGGCGGCCCTCAGAGTTGCCAACACCAAGAAGTATGACTTCCAATCTTTCATGGAAACTTTCATCGCCGCTGCCACCCGGATCGCCGATGGGATCGACCTTGACCAGTTTGTGGCTCCTTCCAGTCCTCCACCTGAGGAGTAAAAACTTTTTTATGCTCTACCTTAAATTTGCCTCGGAATGCCGAGTGATTTTTGTAACCGATAAACTTTAGCGGGCTTGAGGCCTGGGTACTTTTGCATCCTTGGGATGCTATCCGAACTTTACTTATCGTCAAAATATGCTTTTGTTTGCCTTCGAGTGAACTTTGCTCTTCAATGGATTATGCTTCAATGTTTGAGATGCAGCTCGAGGTGGATCCAATGACCTACACTTTGTGGTTCTTGCAGTGCAGGAGAAGGAAGCAATGACGTGTACCTTGTCGCCCTTATGGATCGGGATGGAGCGACGTTGTACTTGTGGCGCAGCTCAAGGAGAAGGTAGAAGTCGACCTGCACCTCGTCGTCCTTGCGGATCGGTATGATTTCAAACTTAGGCGAGTCCCGGGCTGCAGCTAAGTCTCCGAGTGGGAGGTTTGCTCTCCACTCGGTAGGATTTTCAAACTTAGGCGAGTACTGGACTGCAGCTAAGCCCCCGAGTGGGAGGTTTGCTCTCCACTCTGTAGGATTTTTCAAACTTAGGCTAGTCTTGGACTGCAGCTAAGCCCCGAGTGGGAGGTTTGCTCTCCACTCGGAGGATTTTTCAAACTTAGGCGTAGCACCGGACTGCCGCTAAGCCCCGAGTGGGAGGTTTGCTCTCCACTCGGTAGGATTTTTCAAACTTAGGCTAGTCTTGGACTGCAGCTAAGCCCCGAGTGGGAGGTTTGCTCTCCACTGTAGGATTTTTCAAACTTAGGCGAGCATGGACTGCAGCTAAGCCTCCGAGTGGGAGGTTTGCTCTCCACTGTAGGATTTTTCAAACTTAGGCGAGTACTGGACTGCAGCTAAGCCTCCAGGGAGGATTTTTCTGTCGTAGCTTTGAAGGGAAAGGCACCAGTCGACCTGTACCTTGTCGCCCTTGCAAAGTGCAAATTGTATTAAATAATTAGGCGAGTACTTGGACTGCAGTTAAGCCCCCGAGTGGGAGGCTGGCTCACCACTCGATAGGATTTTAAACACTTAGGCGAGTACTTGGACTGCAGCTAAGCCTCCGAGTGGGAGACTGGCTCACCACTCGGTAGGATTTTGAATACTTAGGAGAGTACTTGGACTGCAGCTAAGCCTCCGAGTGGGAGGCTGGCTCACCACTCGGTAGGATTTTGAATAGTTAGGCGAGTACTTGGACTGCAGCTAAACCTCCGAGTGGGAGACTGGCTCACCACTCGGTAGGATTTTGAATACTTAGGCGAGTACTTGGACTGCAGCTAAGCCTCCGAGTGGGAGGCTGGCTCACCACTCGGTAGGATTTTGAATACTTAGGTGAAACGGATTCGCAGCTAAACCCCCGAGTGAGAGGCTGGCTCGCCACTCGGTAAGGATTTTTTTTACAAACTTAGGCGAAACGGATTCGCAACTAAGTCACCCACTTGGGGGGGGGGGGGGATTTTAACAAAAAGTAATAACAAACACTAGGAAAATTATAATCTTCTTGATTTAGATAGACAATCTACAGGGGTACTTCTATTACATCTCACCCGAGTGAGCTCTTAAGTGTAAAAGGGGCGGAGCAGCTCCGCATTCCATGCCCGAGGCTCATCGATCTGGCGTTCGACGTTGTAAAGATGGTAAGCCCCATTGTGAAGAACTCTAGTGACGATGAAGGGACCTTCCCAAGTGGGAGCGAGCTTGTGCGGTTTCTGTTGATCCACTCGGAGGACAGATCTCCTTCCGAAAGGCTCGGCTCTTCACATTTCGGCGTGGAATCGACGCAAGTCCTCGCTGATAGATGGTCGAGCGGATCAGGGCCATCTCTCTCCTCTTCAAGGAGGTCGATCGCATCTTGACGGGCTTGCTCGCTTCAGCTTCTTGAGTAGAGTTCGACTCGGGGGCATTGTGAAGCAGGTCACTCGGCAGAACTGCTTCAGCTCCATAGACCATAAAGAATGGAGTTCTCCCAGTCGAACGATTAGGATTGGTCCTCAATCCCCAAAGAACTGACGGAAGTTCATCGACCCACGCTCCTGCTGCATGCTTGAGATCACGCATCAGTCGATGTTTCAGTCCTTTGAGGATTAGACCATTTGCTCGTTCAGCTTGTCCATTCAACTGGGGGTGAGCAACTGAACCATAGTCGACTCGCGTGCCCTGAGAGGCGCAAAAGGCTTTGAACTTGTCGGAATCGAAATTTGACCCATTGTCCGTGATGATGCTGTGCGGAACTCCATATCTGAATATCAATTCTCTGACGGAACTGACAGCAGTGCACGCATCAAGGTTCTTGATAGGTTTACCTTCGATCCACTTCGTGAACTTGTCGACTGCCACAAGCAAATGAGTGAAACCACTCCTGCCAGTTCTCAGCGGTCCAATCATATCCAACCCCCAAACAGTGAAAGGCCAGACGAGTGGAATGGTATTCAATGCTGAGGCGGGCTTGTGTGACATATTGGAGTAGAACTGACATCCTTCACATTTGTCGACTATTTCCTTTGCCATTTCATTTGCCTTTGGCCAGTAAAATCCCGCTCGGTATGCTTTAGCCACGATGGTCCGAGAAGACGCATGGTGACCACAGGTCCCCGAGTGGATATCATCAAGGATTATCCGACCTTCTTCGGCGTTATGCACTTCGGCCGACTCCACCACGCTTTCTCAATAACGTCCCTTGATCACGGTAAAGGCCTTGGATCAACGGACGATCTGTCTAGCCTCTTCTTCATTCTCCGGGAGCTCTTTCCTCAGAATGTATGCGATGTACAGTATTGTCCAGTCGGGAGTGATGACCACGACTTCCATGACTAGATCGACCACCGCTGGGACCTCAACTTCAGTCGGATCAGTGGCACTTTTTGGCTGTGGAGCTTCTTCAGTAAAAGGATCCTCTTGAATCGACGGTGTGCAAATGTTCTCCAAAAACACATCACTGGGAATGGCTTCCCTCTTGGACCCTATTTTCGCCAAATCATCAAGCAGCTTGATTTTTCGGGGTATGTGATGGAGCTCTAACCCTCAAACTTCTTTTCTAGCTTCCTCATGCATTACAAGAGCTAGTCATGGCTGGACTTCGACGCCCCACTCCTTCATCACCGATTAACCACAGATCTGAGTCGCCATAGACCATGAGGCGACGGACGCCGAGTGAAATGGCCATATTTGAACCCATACAACAATGCTTCAGATCCCGCTTCATTGTTGGAAGAATCAAAGTGAATCTGGAGCACATATCGAGCTTATCTCCTCGGGGAAACCAATACTACCCCAACACCGAACCATTCAGCATCTTGGAACCATCAAAGAACATAGTCCAAAGGCCCGAGTGAACTTGAGTCGATAATCGTTGTTCAATCCACTCGGCGATGAAATCTGCTATTGCTTGGGACTTGATGGCTTTCTTTGCCTCAAACTTGATATCAAGGGAAGAAGTTCAATCGCCTGTTTCACCACTCGACCGATTGCATCTCTATTGTGCGTAATCTCGATAACGGGGGCCACCGACGATCGTAATGGAATGATCGAGAAGTAGTGAGCAACCTTCTTTGCGGTCATATAAATCCCATACACAAGCTTCTGATAATGAGGGTATCTTTGCTTCGACGGGGTTAACCCTTCAGAAAGATAATATACTGGGCGCTGAACTTTGAAGGCTTTTCCTTCCTCTTCCCGCTCGACCGTAAGTACTATGCTGACGACTTGTCCTGTGGCTGCAATGTAAAGCAACAACGGCTCTTTGCTGATTGGGGCAGCAAGCACCGGCTGGGTGGAGAGCAGAGTTTTGAGCTCTGCAAACGCTGCATCAGCTTCAGGAGTCCACTCGAACTTGTCTGACTTCTTCATCAGTCGGTAAAGAGGCAATGCCCTTTCACCGAGGCGAGAGATGAATCGACTTAAAGCGGCCAAGCATCCAGTAAGCTTCGACATCGTGCACACGCATGTATGTTTCATTCGGAGAATAGTGCCAACATTTTCGGGTTAGCGCCGATTCCTCGCTCGTAAACGAAAACCGAGTAACTTTCCACCAGAACTCCGAATGTGCACTTTGATGGATTAAGCTTGATATCATACCTCCCGAGGTTGGCAATGTTTCAGCAAGGTCACCAACAGGTCGGAACCTTTCCGTGACTTGACCACAATGTCATCCATGTATGCTTCCACATTCCGACTGATTTGAGTGAGTAAACACTTCTGAATCATCCTCATGAACGTGGCTCCGACATTGTTGAGACCGAATGGCATGGTGACATAGCAGAAGCACCCGAATGGAGTGATGAAAGCTGTTTTGATCTTGTTGGGTCCATACAGACGGATCTGATGGTACTCGAAATATGCGCCTAAAAAGACAACGCCACATCCCGCAATGAGTCGACTATTTGGTCGATGCGGGGGAGAGGAAAATGATCTTTCGGGCAGGCCCGATTGATATGTTTGAAGTCGATGCACATGCGCAGTGAATTGTCCTTCTTAGGGACCATGACCACATTGGCGAGCCACTCGGAGTGGTAAATTTCTTGGATAAACTCTGCTGCTAAGAGTCGAGCCACCTCCTCGCCTATGGCCTTTCTCTTCTGTACGGCGGACCATCGAAGATGTTCTTTGCCATGCTTGACTTTTGAGTCGACTCGCAGATGGTGCTCAGCCAGCTCCCTGGAACACCCGACATGTCAGCAGGCTTCCATGCAAAGATGTCCCAGTTCTCACGGAGGAACTGGACGAGCGCTTCTTCCTATTTGGAGTCGAGTGTTGTTGAGATGTTGGTTGGAGCAGCATTGGGGTCGGTCGGGTGAATATGAACCTGCTTCGTCTCACCGGACGACTGAAATGCCGACTTTGTAGTGGGCTTCTTTGCTCGCAACAAATCACTCGGATCTGCAGTCTTCTGATATTCTTGCAATTCTACCACTGCCATCTGAGCATCAGCAATCTTAAAGCCTTTCTGGAAACACTCTTCCGGCTTCTTCCGATTGCCAGTGACAGTGATCACACCCTTGGGGCCGGGCATCTTCAGCTTGAGGTACACATAACATGGTCGGGCCATGAAACGGGCATATGTCGGCCTTCCCAGAATAGCGTGATAAGCGCTCTAGAAATCCACGACCTCAAAGGTCAACTTTTCTTTGCGGAAATGCTTCGAATCACCAAAAACCACATCAAGAGCAATTTGACCGAGTGACTCAGCCTTCTTTCCGGGAATGACTCGCGGAAACTCATGTTATCGGTGCCGAGTCCGACATCGGAATGCCCATCCTTTCAACGTCTCTCGCATACAAGATGTTCAAGCCCCGCCGCCATCCATCAAAACTTTGGTCAGCCGAGTGCCTTCGACGACTGGGTCGACCACCAACGCTTGCCTCCCAGGGGTGGCAATGTGTGTCGGATGATCGGACTGGTCGAATGTGATGGCGGTCTGGGACCATTTCAGATAATTGGGCGTCACCGGAGCGACCATGTTCACTTCTCGGTTGATAACTTTCAATCAACTTTTGCTTTCAACGTCAGCAAAAACCATCAGGGTGGAATTGACCTGGGGGTATCCACCATCACTATCTTCTTTGTCCTCAACTTTATCTGACCCCTTTTCCTTATCCTTGGGTTGCTTCCCTTGGAACTGCTGAATCAAGAGCCGACATTGTCGAGTGGTATGCTTTGGGTAAATGAGTTTACCCTCTTCATCTTTCTTCGTGTGAATGTGACACGGCAAGTCCAGCACATCATTCCCATCTTGGTATTTCACCTTCTTGGGGTTCCACGGACCCTTGGGTTTCCCCTTGAACTTTCCTGGGGTCACAGCCAAGGCTTCTCCGGGAGCGGCTGGCTCGGCTTTGCGCTTTTGCTTCCGACTGGAATTTCCTCCGCCGGCTTCATTAGCGGCTGACTTGTACTTACCACTCCGGAGCCGATCCTCTTCTTCACCATTAGCATACTTGGTGGCAATCTCCATCATCCGACTCAGAGTCATATCTCCTGTCCGACTGAACTTCAAACTCAACTCTCTGTTCTTGACACCTTCCTTGAAAGCACAGACTGCCTGGTGATCAGACACATTCTCAACTGTGTGGTGCAAGGTTATCCATCTCTGAATGTAATCTCTCAAAGTTTCATTCGACTTCGCACACACGATCGCAGCTCATCAATCCGCTGGTCGCTTGCAAGTCCCTTCAAATGTCTCGACAAACACTGGCTAGATCTTCCCAAGTGTAAATCTGCTGGTACTAAGCGATTCAACCATGCTCGCCGAACTCTCCAACATAAGGGCAAATGCTTCATAGCTACCTCATCGTTGCCGCCGCCAATCTGAACAGCCACTCGTAGTCCTCAAGCCAAGTGTCGCTTGGACTCACCGGTGAACTTATCGACTCGGCCGCCAACCTGAAGTTGGGAGGAATCTTCGCTGCTCGATGGCCCTGCTAAAACACTCGCCCCGAGACATGAACTCGCTGCTGGAGGGAACATCTCTGTCATGACCTTCTCGGTGAGCTCTGTTCATGTCGACCAAGCCTTGAACGATGATGGATCTTGCATCAAAGCCTCGCTCGGGGTTGATCGAACCCTTCGCCAAAGTCTTTGGCGGCGCTCGTCGTCTTGCTGCCGAGGAGCATATGATCCACCCCTTGGGGGAGGGGTGGGCACTCGACGTCGATCATTGCGATCGAATCGGTGCTCATACGGCTCGCGATTCCTGTACTGATCATCGCGCCGGCCTCCACGTTCCTCACGCCTCGGGGGCGATCTTGGACTATGGGCCGACTGGACTGAATTCACAGCGGCGGATCTGCTGTGAATCCTGTTCCGTGACTGTGATACGACTAAGTTTTGATCTCCTGCTACCCGGAGTAAATCTCTGATTTGTTGCAAACCTCTACCCGCCTCCGACTGGGAAGGCTGAATTGACTCTGCTATATGGGCTGCAGCTGCTAAATTCTGAATCGGAGTTTGATATACCTGAGTTGGTTGTGGAAAGAGCTGACGTCGACTGGATTCTGGAACCCATGGTCGCGTGCGCTCGTCGAGAATGCGCTGGAGGTTCTCCAGCCGAGTGCGCTCAGCCAAGTTGGCCAAACGCGCATCCTCCAAGGCACGAGCCTCGGGGGTTTCTCCAACGATTGGAGTGTGAAGCGCATCCATGTTCCGGCGGCGAAGTTCCTCCCTTTGCAGTGAAGTGAGGGGCTCGGGTTGGTACTCTTCGTGATCTTGCACCGGATCACCTCCACCGTCGCCTCCGTCGGTGCGGGGGTATCCAGGAGGACTGCGTGGTCCGTCGACCATAAGAACCTTTGCCGCCGGATCGCTGCTATCGCACTCGGATGCAGTCTCTGCGGAGCCAGTCGACAGATCGAACATGCCGTAGAGAGATTCGTCAGGCTCGATAGCCGCAACTTGTGAAGTGGCCGACTGGCGAGCCACCGCATGTCTCACCCACCGTTGAAGTCTCGACCGACCGGAGCGCTTGCGCTGGCGGGAGACTGGGAGTGAGGACGGCACTAGAACCGACTCATACTGGGTCGACGGTTGCCGCAGGAGAACGCCGCGGGCGCACGCGCGAAAGTGCGTTGCCCCGCGGACGGGGAGCGCGTCGACGTTGAGAGGAGCCTCCTGAAGCCAAGCGGAGTCGTCGGCGATAAACGTGAGCGCACCGAGACGGATCTCGCGGCCCTCGACCAAAACTCCACCTGAAACCATGATGTAGGAGATCGAAAGAATCCCAACTTCTCCAACAAATCGCTAGAACACCTGCCCCACGGTGGGCACCAACTGTCGTGGTTCTAAGTTTGACAGTAGAATGGGGGGTAGGTATGGAGAGGCGAGGTACTAGGTATGGAGTAGTTGGTACGCACGAGTTTACGAGTTCAGGCCCTTCTCGGAGGAAGTAACAACCCTACGTCTCGGAGCTCGGAGGCGGTCGACTGGATTATATGCGTATGAATTACAGGGGTGCGAACCCTTCTACCTGTGGAGGGGGGTGGCTTATATAGAGTGCGCCAGGACCCCAGCCAGCCCACGTAGCGGAGGGTTTAAGGTACGTTAAGGCTAGGCGCATCGGTAACGCCTTACATAAAGTGTCATCATGACCATAAAGACTATTTAACTACAGACCGTTTGGACACCGAGTGGCTCTTGGACTCCTGTTGGTCGAGTGGGTCTTCATGGTCGAGGGTCTTTGAATCTATCGAGTGGAAAACTACCAGGTCGACTGGTAGGCAGTTTATTCTAAGGATGCCTTTGGGGAGGGTATCTTGGATAGGTCCATGACCCTACCCTAGGTATATGAGTTCATCACCTGGTGCTACTAGGAGTACTAGTAAAGTACACATTAATATAACGTATATCAAATATACTTCGTCGACCTTGCCAGCCTTCTCATCTACCAAGTATCTAGGGTAGTTCGCTTCAAAGGACTGCTCCCTCATTACGAAGCACTTAGTCTCGGTTTGGGTTCAACCTTGGGTTTCTTCACTAGAGCAGCAACTGATTCGCCGTTTCATGAAGTATCCCTTCTTGCCCTTGCCCTTCTTGAAACTAATGGATTTACTAACCATCAACAATTGATGCTCCTACTTGACTTCTACTTTCGCGGTGTTAAACATCGCGAATAGCTCAAGGATCATCATATCTATCCCTGATATGTTATATTTCATCACGAAGCTCTAGTAGCTTGGTGGCAGTGACTTTGGAGAACCATCACTATCTCATCTGGAAGATAACTCCCACTCGATTCAAGCGATTGTAGTACTCAGACAAACTGAGCACATGCTCAACGATTGAGCGTTTCTCCCTTAGTTTGCAGGCTTAAGAAACTCGTCAGAGGTCTCACACCTCTTGATGTGGGTACGAGCCTGAAATCCCAATTTCAGCTCTTGGAACATCTCATATGTTCCGCGACGTTTTAAAATGTCTTCGGTGCCTCAATACTAAACCATTTAACATTCCGCATTGAACTATCATGTAGTCATCAAAACGTGTATGTTAGATGTCCGCAACATCCACAAACGACGCTCGAGGTTCAGCACACCGAGCGGTGCATTAAGGACATAAGCCTTCTGTGCAGCAATGAGGACAATCCTCAGTATATGGACCCAGTCCGCATAATTGCTACTGTCAACTTTCAACTAAATTTTCTCTAGGAACATATCTTAAAACAGTAGAACTAAAGCGTAGGCTACGACATAATTTGCAAAGACCTTTTGACTATGTTCATGATAATTAAGTTCATCTGATTATTTAATGAACTCCCATTTAGATAGACATCCCTCTAGTCATCTAATTTATACATGATCCGAGTCAACTAGGCCGTGTCCGATCATCACGTGAGACGGACTAGTCATCATCGGTGAACATCTTCATGTTGATCGTATCTGCTATACGACTCATGTTCAACCTTTCGGTCTCTTGTGTTCCGAGGGCATGTCTGTACATGCTAGGCTCGTCAAGTCAACCTAAGTGTTTTGCTTGTGTAAATCTGGCTTACACCCGTTGTATTCGAATGTTAGAATCTACCACACCCGATCATCATGTGGTGCTTCTAAACAACGAACCTTCGCAACAGTGCACAGTTAGGGGGGACACTTTCTTGAAATTTTATGAGCGATCATCTTATTTATGCTACCGTCGTTCTAAGCAAATAAGATGCAAAAACATGATAAACATCTCATGCAATCAAAAAGTGACATGATATGGCCAATATCATTTTGCTCATTTTGATCTCCATCTTCGGGGCGCCAGGATCATCATTGTCACCGGCATGACACCATGATCTCCATCATCATGATGTCCATCATCGTGTCTTCATGAAGTTGTCTCGCCAACTATTACTTCTACTACTATGGCTAAAGTTTAGCAATAAAGTAAAGTAATTACATGGCATTATTCAATGACACGCAGGTCATACAATAAATTAAGACAACTCCTATGGCTCCGGCCGGTTGTCATACTCATCGACATGCAAGTCGTGATTCCTATTACAAGAACATGATCAATCTCATACATCACATATATATCATTCATCACATCCTTCTGGCCATATCACATCACACGGCATATGCTGCAAAACCAAGTTAGACGTCCTCTAATTGTTGCTGCAAGTTTTTTTTACGTGGCTGCTATAGGTTTCTAGCAAGAACGTTTCTTACCTACGCCAAAACCACAACGTGATATGCCAATTGCTATTTACCCTTCATAAGGACCCTTTTCATCGAATCCAATCCGACTAAAGTGGGAGAGACAGACACCCGCTAGCCACCTTATGCAACTAGTGCATGTCAGTCGGTGGAACATGTCTCACGTAAGCGTACGTGTAAGGTCGGTCCGGGCCGCTTCATCCCACGATGTAGCCGAATCAAGATAAGACTAGTAGTGGCAAGTAAATTGACAAAATCGACGCCCACAACAACTTGTGTTCTACTCGTGCATAGAAACTACGCATAGACCTAGCTCATGATGCCACTGTTGGGGAACGTAGCAGAAATTCAAAATTTTCTACGCATCACCAAGATCAATCTACGTAGAGAGAGGGAGAGGATGAGTGTATCTTCATACCCTTGAAGATCGCGATGCGGAAGCGTTACAAGAACGCGGTTGGTGGAGTCGTACACGCAGCGATTCAGATCGCGATCGATTCCAATCTAAGCGTCGAATGGACGGCGCCTCCGCGTTCAACACACGTACAGCCCGGGGACGTCTCCTCCTTATTGATCCAGCAAGGGGAGAGGTGAAGTTGAGGGAAAAATCCAGCAGCATGACGGCGTGGTGGCGATGGAGCTCGTGGTTCTCCGGCAGGGCTTCGCCAAGCACTACGGAGGAGGAGGAGGTGTTGGAGGAGGGAGGGGCTGCGCCAGGGGAAGGGTATGGCTGCCCTCCCACCCCCTCAATATATATAGGGGGAAGGGGAGAGGGGGCCGGCCCCTCTAGATGGATCTAGAGGAGGGGGCAGCGGCCAGGGGAAACCCTAGATGGGTTTGGGCGCCCCCACCCCCTAGGAAACTTGCCCCCCAAGCCGGGAGGGGAGGCTGCCCTAGGGGTGGCGCCCTACCTCCAGGTTACGTGAGATGGGGTGGAGAGGCGCCAGCCCCTTAGTGGGCTGGTGTGCCCTCCCTTGGCCCATAAGGCCCCCAACGCTTGCCGGGCCTCCAAACACCTTTGGTCACGCTGGTGGTAAATCACCCGGTACTCCCTGAACAATTTAGGACTCCAATACCCTTCGTCCAATATATCGATCTTCACCTCCGGACCATTTCGAGCTCCTTGTCACGTCAGGGATCTCATCGGGACTCAATAACCTTCGTAACCACATACTATTTCCCATAACAACTCTAGCGCCACCAAACCTTATGTGTAGACCCTACGGGTTCGAATCATGCGACATGACCGAGACATCTCTCCGGCCAATAACCAACAGCGGGATCTGGATACCCATGTTGGCTCCCACATGTTCCATGATGATCTCATCGGATGAACCACGATGTCGGGGATTCAAGCAATCCCGTATGCAATTCCCTTTGTCAATCGATACGTTACTTGTCCGAGATTCGATCGTCGGTATCCCAGTACCTCGTTCAATCTCGTTACCGGCAAGTCACTTTACTCATTCGGTCATGCATGATCCCGTGACTAACTACTTAGTCACATTGAGCTCATTATGATGATGCATTACCGAGTGGGCCCAGAGATACCTCTTAGTCATACGGAGTGACAAATCCCAGTCTCGATTCATGCCAACCCAACAGACACTTTCGGAGATACCTGTAGTGCACCTTTATAGCTACCCAGTTACGTTGTGACGTTTGGTACACCCAAAGCATTCCTACGGTATCCGGGAGTTGCACAATCTCATGGTCTAAGGAATTGATACTTGACATTAGAAAAGCTCTAGCAAAATGAATTACACGATCTTGTGCTATGCTTAGGATTGGGTCTTGTCCATCACATCATTCTCCTAATGATGTGATCCCGTTATCAATGACATCCAATGTCCATGGTCAGGAAACCATAACTATCTATTGATCAACGAGCTAGTAAACCAGAGGCTCACTATGGACATGTTGTGGTCTATGTATTCACACATGTATTACGGTTTCCAGTTAATACAGTTATAGCATGAACAATAGACAATTATCATGAACAAGGAAATACAATAATAACCATTTTATTATTGCCTCTAGGGCATATTTCCAACAGTCTCCCACTTGCACTAGAGTCAATAATCTAGTTACATTGTGATGAATCGAACACCCATAGAGTTCTGGTGTTGATCATGTTTTGCTCGCGGAAGAGGTTTAGTCAAAGGATCTGCGACATTCAGATCCGTATGAGCTTTGCAAATTTCTATGTCTCCATCTTGAACATTTTCACGAATGGAGTTGAAGCGACGCTTGATGTGCCTGGTCTTCTTGTGAAACCTGGGCTCCTTTGCAAGTGCAATAGCTCAAGTGTTGTCACAGAAGAGTTTGATCGGCCCCGACGCACTGGGTATGACTCCTAGGTCGGTGATGAAATCCTTCACCCAAATTGCTTCATGCGCTGCCTCCGAGGCTGCCATGTACTCCGCTTCACATGTAGATCCCGCCACGACGCTCGTCAGAGCTGCACCAGCTATCGCTCCACCATTCAACATATACATGTATCCGGTTTGTGACTTAGAGTCATCCAGATCTGTGTCGAAGCTAGCGTCGACGTAACCCTTTACGAAGAGCTCTTCGTCACCTCCATAAACGAGAAACATGTCCTTAGTCCTCTTCGTGTACTTCAGGATATTCTTGACCGCTGTCCGGTGTTCCTTGCGGGATTACTTTGGTACCTTCCTACCAAACTTACGGCAAGGTTTAAATCAGGTCTGTACACAGCATGGCATACATAATAGACCCTATGGCTGAGGCATAGGGATGACACTCATCTCTTCTATATCTTCTGCCGTGGTCGGACATTGAGCCGAGCTCAATTTCACACCTTGTAATACTGTGCAAGAACCCTTTCTTGGACTGATCCATTTTGAACTTCTTCAATATCTTATCAAGGTATGTGCTTTGTGAAAGACCTATGAGGCGCCTTGATCTATCTCTATAGATCTTGATGCCTAATATATAAGTAGCTTCTCCAAGGTCCTTCATTGAAAAACTCTTATTCAAGTAGGCCTTAATGCTGTCCAAAGTTCTATATCATTTCCCATCAAAAGTATGTCATCTACATATAATATGAGAAATGCTACAGAGCTCCCACTCACTTTCTTGTAAACACGGGCTTCTCCATAAGTCAAGATAAACCCAAACGCTTTGATCATCTCATCAAAGCGAATGTTCCAACTCGAGATGCTTGCACCAGCCCATAAATGGATCGCTGGAGCTTGCACACCTTGTTAGCATTCTTAGGGTCGACAAAACCTTCCAGCTGCATCATATACAGTTCTTCCTTAAGATAGCCGTTAAGGAATGCTGTTTTGACGTCCCTTTGCCATATCTCATAATCATAGTATGCGGCAATTGCTAACATGATTCGGACGGACATCAGCTTCGCTACGGGAGAGAAAGTCTCATCATAGTCAACCCCTTGAACTTGCCGATAACCCTTAGCGACAAGTCGAGCTTTATAGATGGTAACATTACCATCCGCGTCCGTCTTCTTCTTAAAGATCCATTTGTTTTATATCGCTCGCTGATCATCGGGCAAGTCTGTCAAAGTCCATACTTTGTTTTCATACATGTATCCTATCTCGGATTGCATGGCTTCAAGCCATTTGTTGGAATCTGGGCCCGCCATCGCTTCTTCATAGTTCGAAGGTTCACCGTTTTCTAACAACATGATTTCTAGGACAGGGTTGCCATACCACACTGGTGTGGAACGTGTCCTTGTGGACTCCACGGGTTCAGTAGCAACTTGATCCAAGTACCTTGATCATTATCATTAATTTCCTCTCCAATGGTGTAGGCACCACAGAACATTTTCCGAGCTCCACTACTTTCCGGTTCAAGAGGTAGTACTTCATCGAAGTTCTACTTTCCTCCCACTTACTCCTTTCGAGAGAAACTCTTTTCCGTAAAGGATTCGCTCTTGGCAACAAAGATCTTGCCTTCGGATCCAAGGTAGAAGGTATACCCAATGGTTTCCTTAGGGTATCCTATGAAGACGCATTTTTCCGACTTGGGTTCGAGCTTTTCAGTTGAAGTTTCTTGACATAAGCATCGCATCCCCAAACTTTTAGAAACGATAACTTAGGTTTCTTCCCAAACCATAATTCATACGGTGTCGCCTCAATGGATTTAGACGGTGCCCTATTTAAAGTGAATGTAGCTGTCCCTAGAGCGATCCCCAAAATGATAGCGGTAAATCAGAAGAGACATCATAGATCGCACCATATCCAATAGAGTGCGACACGACGTTCGACACACCGCTACACCGAGGTGTTCCAGCGGCATGAGTTGTGAAACGATTCCACATTTCCTTAAGTGTGTACCAAATTCGTGACTTAAATATTCTCCTCCACGATCTGATCGTAAGAACTTTATTTTTCGGTCACGTTGATTCTTTACCTCATTCTGAAATTCCTTGAAACTTTTCAAAGGTCTCAGACTTGTGTTTCATCAAGTAGACATACCCATATCTAATTAAGTCGTCTGTGAGAGTGAGAACATAACGATATCCTTCGCGAGCCTCAACGCTCATTGGACCGCACACATCGGTATGTATGATTTCAAATAAGTTGGTTTCTCGCTCCCTTGTTCTGGAGAACGGAGTCTTGGTCATTTTGCCCATGAGGCATGGTTCGCATGTGTCAAATGGTTCATAATCGAGAGACTCTAAAAGTCCATCAACATGGAGCTTCTTCATGCGCTTGACACCAATGTGACCAAGGCGGCAGTGCCACAAGTATGTGGGACTATCGTTATCAACTTTACATCTTTTGGTATTCACACTATGAATATGTGTAACATCACGTTCGAGATTCATTAAGAATAAACCATTGTCCATCGGAGCATGACCATAAAACATATCTCTCATATAAATAGAACAACCATTATTCTCCGATTTAAATGAGTAGCCATCTCGTATTAGACGAGATCCTGATACAATGTTCATGCTCAAATTGGCACTAAATAACAATTATTTAGGTTTAAAACTAATTCCGTAGGTAAATGTAGAGGTAGCATGCCGACAGCGATCACATCGACCTTGGAACCATTCCCGACGCGCATCGTCACCTCGTCCTTCGCCAGTCTCCGCTTATTCCGCAGCTCCTGCTGTGAGTTACAAATATGAGCAACAGCACCGGCATCAAATACCCAGGAGTTACTTTGAGTACTGGTAAGGTACACATCAATTACATGTATATCAAATATAACTTTAGTGTTGCCGGCCTTCTTGTCTGCTAAGTATTTGGGGCAGTTCCGCCAAGGACCCTTCCTTTGCAATAAAAGCACTCGGCCTCGTGCTTGGGTCCATTCTTTGACTTCTTCCCAAAGAATCTGGCTTATCGGGCGCGGCAACATCCTTGCCGCCCTTCTTGAAGTTCTTCTTACCCTTGCCCTTCTTGAACTTAGTGGTTTTATTGACCATCAACACTTGATGTTCCTTCTGATTTCTACTCGCTGACTTCAGCATTGAAAATACTTTCGAATAGTTTTCACCATCCCCTGCATATTGTAGTTCATCACAAAGCTCTTGTAGCTCGGTGGGAGCGATCAAGGATTCTGTCAATGACCGCCTCGTCTGGAGGTTAATGTCCAGTTGGGACAAAGCGGTTGTGCAACCTAGACATTTTGAGTATGTGCTCACCGATGTAACTATTTTCCTCCATCTTACAATTATAGAACTTGTCGGAGACTTCATATCTCGACCTGCATGAGCTTGGAAAACCATTTTAGCTCCTCGAACATCTCATATGCTCCGTGTTGCTCAAAACGCTTTTGGAGCCCCGGTTCTAAGCTGTAAAGCATGCTGCAATCGAACGAGGGAGTAATCATCAAGACGAGACTGCCAAGCGCCCATAACGCCTTGGTTCTCTCGATGGGTGCTTCACCTAGCGGTGTTTCTAGGACATATTGTTTCTTGGCTGCTATGAGGATGATCTCGTGTTCCGGACCCAGTCCAATAATTGCTGCCATCATCTTTCAGCTTGGTTTTCTAGGAACGCGCTGAAGTTCATGTTGACATGAGCGTTGGCCATTTGATCTACAAGACATTTTTGCAAAGATTTTAGACTAATGTTCATGATAATTAAGTTCATCTAATCAAATTATATAATGAACTCCCACTCAGATTTGACATCCCTCTAGTCATCTAAGTGTTACATGATCCGAGTCGACTAGGCCGTGTCCGATCATCACGTGAGACGGACTAGCCATCGTCGGTGAACATCTCCATGTTGATCGTATCTTCCGCATCGACTCATGTTCGACCTTCGGTCTCGTGTTCCGAGGCCATGTCTGTACATGCTAGGCTCGTCAAGTTAACCTAAGTGTTTTGCATGTGTAAAACTGTCTTACACCCGCTGTATGTGAACATAGGAATCTATCACACCGATCATCACGTGGTGCTTCAAAGCATTTAACTTTAGCAACGACGCACAGTTAGGGGGAACACCTCCTTGAAATTATTATGAGGGATCATCTTATTTACTACCGTCGTTCTAAGTAAACAAGATGCATAAACAAAATAAACATCACATGCAATTAAATAGTAGTGACATGATATGGCCAATATCATATAGATCCTTTGATCTCCATCTTGGGGCTCCATGATCATCTTGTCACCGACATGACACCATGATCTCCATCATCATGATCTCCATCATCGTGTCTCCATGAAGTTGCTCGCCAACTATTACTTCTACTACTATGGCTAACGGTTTAGCAATAAAGTAAAGTAATTACATGGCGTTAAATTATTGACACACAGGTCATACAATAATTAAGACAACTCCTATGGCTCCTGCCGGTTGTCATACTCATCGACATGCAATTCATGATTCCTATTACAAGAACATGATCTCATACATCACTATATATTATTCATCATTCATCACAACTTTTGGCCATATCACATCACAAGGCAATTGCTGCAAAAACAAGTTAGACGTCCTCTAATTGTTGTTGCATCTTTTACGTGGCTGCAATAGGGTTCTAGCAAGAACGTTTTCTTACCTACGAATAACCACAACGTGATTTGTCAACTTCTATTTACCCTTCATAAGGACCCTTTTCGTCGAATCCGCTCCAACTAAAGTGGGAGAGACAGACACCCGCTAGCCACCTTATGCAACCAGTGCATGTCAGTCGGTGGAACCTGTCTCACGTAAGCGTACGTGTAAGGTCGGTCCGGGCCGCTTCATCCCACAATACCGCTGAAGCAAAATAAGACTAGTAGCGGCAAGAAAGTTGACAACATCTACGCCCACAACAGATTTGTGTTCTACTCGTGCAATAGAGAACTACGCATAGACCTAGCTCATGATGCCACTGTTGGGGAACGTTGCATAAAATAAAAAAAATTCCTACGTTCACCAAGATCCATCTATGAGTACATCTAGCAACGAGTGATAGGAGTGCATCTACATACCTTTGTAGATCGTGTGCGGAAGCGTTCAAGAGAACGGGGTTGAGGGAGTCGTTCTCATCGTGATCCAAATCACCGGAGATCCTAGCGCCGAACGGACGGCACCTCCGCGTTCAACACCGTACGGTCAGCGTGACGTCTCCTCCTTCTTGATCCAGCAAGGGGGAAGGAGAGGTTGATGAAGATCCAGCAGCACGACGGCGTGGTGGTGGATGCAGAGGTTCCCAGCAGGCTTCACGAGCAACCACGGGAGGGAGAGGTGTAGCAGGAGGGAGGAGGCGCCATGTGTTGGGTGCGGCTGCCTCCCACCCCCTATTTATATAGGGACCCAGGGCGCCGCCCTAGGAGATGTGATCTCCTAGGGAGGCGGCGGCCAAAGGGGGTGGAGTGCCCCCCAAGGCAAGTGGAGGCGCCCCCTCCCCTAGGGTTCCCAACCCTAGGCGCAGAGGGGGCCCAGGGGCACCAGCCCACCGAGGCTGGTTCCCTCCCACTTCAGCCCATGGGGCCCTCCGGATAGGTGGCCCCACCAGGTGGACCCCGGGACCCTTCGGTGGTCCCAGACAATACCGTGGACCGAAACTTTCCGATGGTCAAACTCGACTTCCCATATATAATTCTTTACCTCCGGACCATTCCGGAACTCCTCGTGACGTCTGGGATCTCATCCGGGACTCCGAACAACTTTCGGTTTGCTACATACTCATATTCATACAAACCTAGCGTCACCGAACCGTAAGTGTGTAGACCCTACGGGTTCGGGAGACATGTAGACATGACCGAGACGCCTCTCCGGTCAATAACCAACAGCGGGATCTGGATACCCATGTTGGCTCCCACATGCTCCTCGATGATCTCATCGGATGAACCACGATGTCGAGGATTCAAGCAACCCCGTATACAATTCCCTTTGTCAATCGGTACGTTACTTGCACGAGATTCGATCGTCGGTATCCCAATACCTTGTTCAATATCGTTACCGGCAAGTCACTTTACTCGTACCGTAATGCATGATCCCGTGACCAAACACTTGGTCACTTTGAGCTCATTATGATGATGCATTACCGAGTGGCCCCAGAGATACCTCTCCGTCATACGGAGTGATAAATCCAGCCTCGATCCGTGTCAACCCAATGCAGACACTTTCGGAGATACCTGTAGTGCACCTTTATAGTCACCCGCCACGTTGTGACGTTTGGTACACCCAAAGCACTCCCACGGTATCCGGAGTTACACGATCTCATGGTCTAAGGAAAAGATATTGACATTGGAAAAGCTCTAGCAAACGAACTACACGATCTTGTGCTATGCTTAGGATTGGGTCTTGTCCATCACATCATTCTCCTAATGATGTGATCCAGTTATCAATGACATCCAATGTCCATAGTCAGGAAACCATGACTATCTATTGATCAACGAGCTAGTCAACTAGAGGCTCACTAGGGACATGTTGTAGTCTATGTATTCACACGTGTATTTTGATTTCCGGATAATACAATTATAGCATGAATAAAAGACAATTATCATGAACAAGGAAATATAATAATAATCCTTTTATTATTGCCTCTAGGGCATATTTCCAACACATATATTAAATGCTCATCAGGATGCTTTGTTCCATCTCCTGTAAAAGTATTAGCTAGCAGTTTTTCCATCATACCCGAAGGAAATTGAAATGGAGTTTCATTTTCAATAGGTTCAGAGGTTGAGGAGCAACTCTTTGTTTCATCGGACGGGTGAAGATACCCTAACAAGCCCCTCAGAGGATTACTTTCCATAGTAACAAGTGACAATAAATTTCAGCACACTATATAAATTTTTCCTTACCAAATTCCACCTACCAAAGGCGCTTCACTCCCCGCAACGGCGCCTTTAAAAGAGTCTTGATGACCCACAAGTATAGGGGATCTATCGTAGTCCTTTCGATAAGTAAGAGTGTCGAACCCAACGAGGAGCGTATGAAATGATAAGCGGTTTTCAGCAAGGTATTCTCTGCAAGTACTGAAATAACTGGTAACAGATAGTTTTGTGATAGGATAATTTGTAACGAGCAATAGGTAACAAAAGTAAATAAAGTGCAGCAAGGTGGCCCAATCCTTTTGTAGCAAAGGACAAGCCTGGACAAACTCTTATAATAGGAAAAGCGCTCCCGAGGACACATGGGAATATCGTCAAGCTAGTTTTCATCACGTTCATATGATTCACGTTCGGTACTTTGATAATCTGATATGTGGGTGGAACGGTGCTTGGGTGCTGTTCTTACTTGAACAAACATCCCACTTATGATTAACCTCTATTCCAAGCATCCGCAACTACAACAAAAGTATTAAGGTAAACCTAACCATAGCATGAAACATATGGATCCAAATGAGCCCCTTACGAAGCAACGCATAAACTAGGGTTTAAGCTTCTGTCACTCTAGCAACCCATCATCTACTTATTACTTCCCAATGCCTTCCTCTAGGCCCAAATAATGGTGAAGTGTTATGTAGTCGACGCTCACATAACACCACTAGAGGCTAGACAACATACATCTCATCAAAATATCGAAGCTAATACCAAATTCACATGACTACTAATAGCAAGACTTCTCCCTTGTCCTCAGGAACAAACGTAACTACTCACAAAGCATATTCATGTTCATAATCAGAGGGGTATTAATATGCATAAAGGATCTGAACATATGATCTTCCACCAAATAAACCAACTAGTATCAACTATAAGGAGTAATCAACACTACTAGCAACCTACTAGTACCGATCCCGGACTTGGAAACAAGAATTGGATACAAGAGATGAAGTAGGGTTTTGAGAGGAGATGGTGCTGGTGAAGATGTTGATGGAGATTGCCCTCTCCCAATGAGAGGAACGTTGGTGATGATGTTGGTGATGATTTCCCCCTCCCGGAGGGAAGTGTCCTCGGCAGAACAGCTCTGCCGGACCACTAGATTGGTTCCGCCAAGGTTCCGCCTCGTGGCGGCAGAGTTTCGTCCCGAAAGGTTGCTTCTGATTTTTTTCTCTATTTAAAGGCCTCATATAGCGAAGATGGGCATCGGAGGGCCACCAGGGGCCCACGAGGTTGGGGGCGCGCCGTGGGGTAGGGCGCGCCCCCCACCCTCATGGACAGGGTGTGGGCCCCCTGGCCTTCATCTTTGGCGAGTATTTTTTATTATTTATTGTAAGATATTCCGTGGAGTTTCAGGACTTTTAGAGTTGCGCAGAATAGGTCTCTAATATTTGCTCCTTTTCCAGCCTAGAATTCCAGCTGCCGGCATTCTCCCTCCTTATGTAAACCTTGTAAGATAAGAGAGAATAGGCATAAGTATTGTGACATAACGTGTAATAACAGCCCATAATGCAATAAATATCGATACAAAAGCATGATGCAAAATGGACGTATCACCCGTCTACAGAGTGTGACCCCCCTCACGTCCGCGGTGTGCCCCCCTCACGGACGGTGCCGCCGCCGGCACCTGGAGGGGGGAAACGGACGCGTTGGGTCTACACGGAGTGGATGTAGTTGTGGGTTTGGCCCGGATGTTGCTCCCGGGTGTCCCTGTGGGCCGACCTGACACAACCGGGTGTAGAGGTCCACTGGTCAAAGCCCGTCCGTGGGAAGTCAAAGGGCTAGATCTCATGGTCAACCGCTCCAGGGTTAGGCGGGACGGGGGCCCTGTGGGGGGCGGGGGGTAGCAATGCCACCGGAGCATCATACCGAGACCTCATACATGCGAGGTGGTGTTGTGGCATGTCCGAAGAGGCGACACGCATCTCCGGGGTGTGGCCCCCGTCACGGACGGTGCCGCCGCCGGCACCTGGAGGGGGGAAACGGACGCGTCGGGTCTACACGGAGTGGATGTAGCTGTGGGTTTGGCCCGGATGTTGCTCCCGGGTGTCCCTATGGGTGGTATTGACACAACCGGGTGGAGAGGTCCACTCATCAAAGCCCGTCCGTGGGAAGTCAAAGGGCTAGATCTCGTGGTCAACCGCTCCTGGGTTAGGCGGGACGGGGGCCCTGGGGGTAGCAATGCCACTGGAGCATCGTATTGGGCCCTCATACATGCAGGGTGGTGTTGTGGCATGTCCGAAGAGGCGGCACGCATCTCCGGGGTGTGGCCCCCCTCACGAACGGCGCCGCCGCCGGCACCGGGAGGGTGAAACGGACGCGTCGGGTCTACACGGAGTGGATGTAGCTGTGGGTTTGGCCCGGATGTTGCTCCTGTGTGTCCCTCGGGCTGACTCGACACAACCGGTGGAGAGGTCCACCGTCAAAGCCCGTCCGTGGTAAGTCAAAGGGCTAGATCTCGTGGTCAACCGCCTGTGGTTAGGCGGGGGACGGGGCCCAGGGGTAGCAATGCCACCGGAGCATCGCACGGGCCCTCATACATGCGGGGTGGTGTTGTGGCATGTCCGAAGAGGCGGCACGCATCTCCGGGGTGTGGCCCCCCGTCACGGACAGTGCCACCGCCGGCAACTGGAGGGGGGAAACGGACGCGTCGGGTCTACATGGAGTCGATGTAGCTGTGGGTTTGGCCCGGATGTTGCTCCCGGGTGTCCCTATGGGCGGACCTGACACAACCGGGTGGAGAGGTCCACTGGTCAAAGCCCGTCCGTGGGAAGTCAAAGGGCTAGATCTCGTGGTCAACCGCCTGTGGTTAGGCGGACGGGGCCCTGGGTTAGCAATGCCACCGGAGCGTCGTACCGGGCCCTCATACATGCAGGGTGGTGTTGTGTCATGTCCGAAGAGGCGGCACGCATCTCCAGGGTGTGGCCCCCGTCACGGACGGCGCCGCCGCCACTAGTAGAAAAAGGGGTAAATCGGAGACACATTAGTGTCGGTTTGATTTTGAGCCGGCACTACTGAGTCCATTAGTGCCGGTTCCAACGGCTAGCCGGCCGCTCTCATTAGTATCGGTTTGTAGCGAACCTTTAGCACCGGTTCGTGCCACAAACCGGTGCTAAAGAGAGTGGTGGCAGGTGTTGTCATCTGGCCCCTCCAAGCATTTTAGTACCGGTTCGTGGCACGAACCGGTACTAAAGGTCGACGACATAAACCCTTCATTCCACCCGAGCCACTCTATTCATCCCCTTTCCCCTCACTCTTCCTCTGTTCTTCCCCTCTCTTCCTCGAGCTCCTCACAAATTTTGCCCAAAATTTGTCAAGATTTGAAGGCCCCCATCCATTCAAATGATCACAAAGGTTAGCAGCTTTGTCCTTTCAACTCTCATTGCTAGATTAGCTCTTGCAATGCTTTGTATAGTGATTAATTTGGGAGGAATTATAATTTGCTAGTATTTGTTTTATATGCAATTTGAGGTCAAAAGTAACACTTAGTTTGCATATGTAGGTGTGGTTTACTTAGTGCCTTCTAAATCTCCGTCAGAACCACCGCCGATCGCTCAAGACTGCCCCATCGCGGCACCACCTTGTGGTGAGGCTCTTGTTCATGAATGTTTTACATTACCAAATTAATGTTTGTGTGATTTGGATATATAGTTACTCGTATAATTATCTTACCCGTACGTTGTTTGTTATACATAGTGCCATGGTTTTGATATCCGTCCCCGTTGGCCCTCGTCCTTGTTATGATTCGGATGTGGTATATTTTTTAAAAAAACTAGTTGTTGCATTTCGTGTTTATGAAAAATTAAGCCCATCAAGTTGACATAGATATTTTTATCTAGGAGGTATGTGAACCGGAAATTCCAACCGACCCTATTGTCGAGAGGTTAAATTTAGTTGAAAGAGAAAACGAGTATTTGAAAGAAAAATTGAAAAGAATTGAGGGGGAGAAGATGGAATTGGAGTTACATGTTGCCGATGTCGTAGATGATCACAAGATCAAGATGGAGAAAATGAGGTTGAAGATTAGAAAGATTAGAAAATATGCCATTGATAGTGTGGCTTGGTATCATTATGCTGTTGGATCAATTGTTACCTTAGTTGCGATCTTGATCATATTTGTTGCTGCATTTAAATTCTTTAGCTAGAGAGTTATTTGTATGTTGCATTTAATTAAGTGTTGTATATGAACTTTATGTATGAACTTGTATTAATTTGGTCTATTCGGTGTTGTGTAATGAAGATGAGCCGACAATGGATGTATGATGACCGATGCTCTCCCGAGTTCATTAATGGCGTGCATACTTTTCGGCTTGCCATTGAGGCAAACAAGCGGGCGGATGGTTTTATGCCTTGTCCATGTGCTGGCTGTAAGAATGGTCACAATTACTCTACGCCAAGAACCATTCACGCCCACCTATTTGAGTCGGTTTCATGCCCCACTATAATGTTTGGACCAAGCACGGAGAAAGAGGGGTTATGATGGAAGACAATGAAGAAGAAGAGGACGACGACGGCTATCCTGGCCATGGGTTCCCTGAATACGATGATACAACAATGAGGGAAGAAGCTGAGCCGGCAATGCGGAAGAAATCAAGAAGAGGCATCAAATGAGCCCGCCGATGATCTAGGTCGGGCCATTGCCGATGCAAAGAGAAACTCGCGCAAGTGATCCGAGAGGATGAAGTTGCAGCGCATGTTAGAGGATCACAAGAAATTGTTGTACCAATTGCGGTTGACAAAAAAAGTTGGGCACCACACTTGAATTGCTGCAATGGAAGGCAGAGAATGGTGTATCCGACAAGGGATTTGGAAAGTTCTTGGTAATGATAAAGAATATGCTTCCAAAGGGCAACGAATTGCCCGAGAGTACATATGAAGCAAAGAAGTCTGTCTGCCCTCTAGGGTTAGAGGTGCAGAAGGTACATGCATGCCCTAATGACTGCATCCTCTACCGCGGTGAGTACGAGGATTTGAACGCTTTCCCGGTATGCGGTGCATTGCGTTATAAGATCAGTCGCGATGACCCGGTGATGTCGAGGGCGAGCGCCGAGGAAGAAGATTCTGCCAAGGTGATGTGGTATGCTCCTATAATACCACGGTTGAAACGCTTGTTCCAAAACAAAGAGCATGCGATGGCGCAAGTGGCACGCAGAAGACCGTAAGAAAGACGGAAAGTTGAGAGTACCCGCTGACGGTTCGCGGTGGAGAAAAATCGAGAGAGAGTACTGGGAGGAGTTTGCAGGTGACCCAAGGAACGTATGGTTTGGTCTAAGCGCAGATGGCATTAATCCTTTTGGGGAGCGGAGCAGCAACCATAGCACGTGGCCTGTGACTCTACGTTTGTATAACATTCCTCCTTGGTTGTGCATGAAGCGGAAGTTCATTATGATGCCAGTGCTCATCCAAGGCCCTAAGCAACCCGGCAACGACATTGATGTGTACCTAAGGCCATTAGTTGAAGAACTATTACAGCTGTGGAATGGAACAGGTGTACGTGCATGGGATGAGAACAGACAGGAAGAATTTGACTTAAAGGCGTTGCTGTTCGTGACCATCAATGATTGGCCTGCTCTCAGTAACCTTTCAGGATAGACAAACAAGGGATACCGTGGATGCACGCACTGTTTGGATGATACCGACAATATATATTTGGATAGTTGTAGGAAGAATGTGTACCTGGGACATCGTCGATTTCTTCCGACAAGGCATCCCGTAAGAAAGAAAGGTAAGCATTTCAAAGGTGAGGCAGATCACCGGACGAAGCCTCGCCACCGTACTGGTGCTGATGTACATGATATGGTCAAGGATTTAAAGGTAATCTTTGGAAAGTTATCCCGCGGACAACCTGTTCAAGGACGCTGACGGACGCGCACCCATGTGGAAGAAGAAATCTATATTTTGGGACCTGCCATATTGGAAAGACCTAGAGGTCCGCTCTGCAATCGATGTGATGCACGTGACGAAGAATCTTTGCGTGACCCTGCTTGGCTTTTTGGGCGTGTATGGGAAGACAAAAGATACACCAGAGGCACGGGAGGACCAGCAACGTATGCACGGAAAAGACGGCATACATCAGGGTCAGGCCAGCTATGCTCTTACCAAAGAAGAGAAGGAAATCTTCTTCGAATGCCTTCTCAGCATGAAGGTACCGTCTGGCTTCTCGTCGAATATAAAGGGAATAATAAATATGGCAGAGAAAAAGTTCCAGAACCTAAAGTCTCATGACTGCCACGTGATTATGACGCAACTACTTTTGGTTGCATTGAGGGGGCTTCTACCAGAAAACGTTCGATTAGCCATTGTGAAGCTATGTGCATTCCTCAATGCAATCTCTCAGAAGGTAATCGATCCAGAAATCATACCAAGGTTACAGAATGATTTGGTGCAATGTCTTGTCAGTTTCGAGTTGGTGTTCCCACCATCCTTCTTCAACCTCATGACGCACGTCCTAGTTCACCTTTGCAAAGAGATTAACATTTTGGGTCCTGTATTTCTACACAATATGTTCCCCTTTGAGAGGTTCATGGGAGTCTTGAAGAAATATGTTCATAACCGTGCTAGGCCAGAAGGAAGCATCTCGAAGGGCCATGAAAATGAGGAGGTCATTGAGTTTTGTATTGACTTTATTCCTGACCTTAAGTCGATTGGTGTTCCTGAATCGCGGCATAAGGGCAGACTGGATGGAAAAGGCACGCTAGGAGGGGATCAAATAATATGTATGGACGGGCATTCTCTCACTGAAGCACACTACACAGTTCTACAGAATTCCGCCTTGGTGGCTCCGTACATGGAGGAACACAAGAATTTTCTACACTCCAAACACCCGGAGAAGTCTGACGATTGGATTACACGTGAACAAACGAGGACTTTCGCCGGTTGGTTGCAGAAACGTGCCATACATGGTGGAGATATTCAAGATGACCTATCCTCGCTGTCCTAGTTACCATCTTCGAATATAATGACTTTCAAAGGGTACCAGATAAATGGGAATACATTTTACACGATCGCCCAAGATAAGAAGAGCACCAACCAAAACAGTGGTGTCCGCTTTGATGCAACAACCAACACGGGAAAAGGAAACATATTATGGTTACATAGTGGACATATGGGAACTTAACTATGGAGGTGATTTGAAGGTCACTTTGTTACGGTGCAAATGGGTCAATATGACACGAGGCGGGGTAACGGAAGACCCGCGGAATGACAACAGTGGATCTCAACAATCTTGCGTATGCAGACGAACCATTTGTCCTAGCCAATGATGTGGCGCAGGTTTTTTATGTGAAAGACATGTCTACCAGGCCGAGAAAAAGAAAAGATAAGGAAGCGAATGGATCATACGAAGAGCCAAAGCGCCACATAGTTCTTTTCAGAAAAGAAACATCGTGGGAGTGGATGACAAGACAGACATGTCAAGATTATGAAAAGTTTGATGAAATTCCTCCATTCAAAGTGAATATTGACCCGAGCATCCAGTTAAATGATGAAGGTTTTCCATGGCTACGGCGCAAAGGGACACACGCGAAGAAAAAGTTTCACACCCAAAGATCTGGGATGTGATCGGCTTCACTATCATCACTTTCTTCTGTGTTTCACACCCAGGAGGGAATCTCTGTAATAGTTAGGGTAGTTATGTGTTTTGGCATTTGAAACGTGAAGAAATTTTATGTGCAAACAAAAGTAGAGAGGGTTACGGCAAAAACTGGATGCACTTCGTGTACAAAATGGACAATCTCTTTCGAAGTATCAGGGTTTTCGACGAAAACCCAACTGTTACAAAGGCATTTCATTTTTTAAATAACCTAATCATTACCAAATTGAACATAATGATAAAACACACTAATATTAAACATAAGAAAAAAGAATCACTGAAAAATCTTTTTTTCAAAGTTAAGTTATTCACAAACTAGTGATGCACACAAATTTCAAATAATTCAAAATTTAAACTATTCAAATTTGAAAACTACCGGCACTAACAGAAAGTTTGTAATTTTTTGTACCTAAAGCAAAAATATTCACAAATAAACTCTAAATACAGCAAAAAACAACTCAAAAATAAATAAAGCGAAAAAAAAGAAAAAAAAGCCCGTCTACTGGGCCAAAGCGGCCTGCATACGACTAGGAACCCAACCTCTCGTTGGGCCAGGATGCAGGGCCGCAAAGGACCAGTAGGCCCACTAGGCAGAAGAGAACAGGTAGGCCCAGTAGGCCTGCTTAGGAGAGGAGCTCGAGAGAGCTACCACACTGGGGCTTATAAACCAGTGCGGTAGCCCCTCGGCTAGCGAGGTGGGACTAAACTTGCGCACCGCCTGGAGCAGCCGCACCCCTTTAGTCTTGGGTGGTGGCTCCAACCGTACTAAAGGGTGGGTCTTTAGTACCGGTTGGTGCCACGACCTGCTAAAGGGGGTGCGCTCCGCCGCTTGGCTTCGTTAAACAGACCTTTAGTACTGGTTGGTGGCTCCAACCGTACTAAAGGTCCATCCTATATATACAACACTTGAAAAAATTCAGTTTCCTCTCTGTTTCCTCCCTCCGTCAGGCCGCCTTCCCGATCGACACCGTCCCGTCGACGCCGCCCCCTCGTCGCCGCCTCGGCCGTCCCCATCCCGTCGTGCCCCTTGCTTGGCGCCGCCCGTCGTCGCCGCCGCCTTCGTCTCCGTCGCCCGTCGCCGCCGCGTCGTCGTCGCCGCCCGTAAATCGCCGCCGGTGAGCTCACCCCGACCGCCATGTCCAGTTCGATCCACACACACACACAGTACACACACACACACACACTACACACACACACACAAGTGATTTAAATATTTATAGAAATGTTAGCAATTTTTCTGTTTTTTAGTTATATAAATATTAGAAATGTTAGTTATATAGAAATGTTATAAAAGTTTTCTGTTTTTTAGTTATAGAAATATTTATAAAAATGTTAGCAATTTTTCTGTTTTTAGTTATATAAATATTAGAATTGTTATAGAAATGTTAGTTATATAATCAGGAAATTTTAGAATTAGTTTTAGTTAGATGAATTAGATTAATGTCAAATTGTTAGAATTTCCATATATATAGAATTTTAGTTATCACAATCCAATCATTTAAAAAATGTTACTTTTTGCGGGCATATAGTATTTGTTCTCGACGATATGCCCGGCCGCATCCTCGCCGTCGACCCGCTCATGACGACGCCCCGCTTGAGAGGACCCATGTCCGGACTGGCTCCGCTGGCTGGCACTTGGGAGGTGCTACTCGAGGGGCGCGCCGCTTGGTGAGGGACCCGACCTTGGGTCCCGTCGTCGATCCTGATGCCCTTTGGTGGCGTTCGCGTGGGCCACATTCGGTGCAGAGGGAGCCGGCGCCGCCGGATGTGGTGCATCGCCGTGTCAGGGAGGAAGATGAGCACGCCCATCGCTACATGGCTGCTATAGACGACGTCAGTTCTCCACTACTTGGCGGGTTCTTTGGGCAGATGACCGGAGATATGATCCTGTGATGGTTCCTTCTCTTTGGGTGTGCACCGCCGCGCTTCAGAACCGCGAGTGGCGCCCTAGATTCTTACGTAATACTCGATCTTTATTAGGTACCTAGCTAGTGATGTATTCGATATATAATATTCGAGACGATGTATTCGAGATTATATATATTAAGACGATGATGTATTAGAGATTATATATATTAAGACGATGTATTCGAGATTCAGTTTTTCCTTATTGATTGCATCCATGCATTGTAATTTGAATACTAATTAATTTTTTTTATATTTCATCTGTATTAGTTAAGTAAAAGCTATGGAGGACAATACCGGCAGAGAGAGAGAGAAGAGGAATTGTTCGACATCATACACAGCCCTCACAGGCTAGATGATCTGAATGAAGCAGATGACGGCTCCCAATATCCGAACAATACCGGAGAGGGTGATGAAAAGATATTCGATCTCGACGACCGAGCTGATGAAGTCATGAACTATGATTATGATTATGAACAGACAATGTTGATCTTCAAATAACAAAAACTACCGGCGAGGTATATTTAAATAAGCAGGCATCATGGTGATCATCACATGTTTTTTGTTGAAGATATATTAACGAATCGATCATTCTTTTTCAGCCCTCGGATCGAGAAAATCTGCTTCTCTGCATGCAGGACAAAGCGAGGCCAGTGCAGATTGTTGAAGAAAGGTGTAAAGTACAACATCGAATCCATCAAACCTAGTGGCGAACCCCTCACGCCTAAGAACATTGCGAACAAGTGGACTCGTTAGTGTGGAGTTCTTGTGAAGGACAAACTCGATCTCCATTCAAGAATGGAAAGAGCCAAAGACTAAACGTCTGTGTGTTACTTGGGTCGCATTTACGAGCCAAAAAGTCCTTTGGAATTCTCTCGATGGAACATTTCACCCTACCAGATCATTTTTCACCAAGCAGATGTGGAGAAAGTCAAGGGCGCTGCTCTTAAGAAGATGGCAATTGCATTCAACACCCACAAGAAAACTGTATGGGCGAACTACCTCGCTGCAGACAGGAAGACTCCAGAATTCAAGGGAACGCTGGAGAAGCAAAGAGAGCAATGGGACAATTTCGTGACCTTCAAGGATTCAGAATTAGCTAAGGAACGATCGATGAAAAACAAGGCAAATGCCGCAAAAAAAGACGCAGTTCCATAGGCTGGGTCCAGGTGGCTACGCGGTGGGATTGCCTAAGTGGGATAAGTCTGAGCAAGAGATGGAGGATGCAGGGGTCACTCCGGTTACTAGGAACTGGCCCCCCAGGTGTAGAACTTGGTTCTATGCGCATGGGGGGCGTTGGACCCGAAGACAGGCGTCGTTTCGAAGAAGGCAAGTCTAAAAGCAGCCGAACAAAAGATAATTGACGCAATAGAAGAAGCTCGAAAGGGGGTGTTCACGCCCAACAGAGAGAACGACGAGCTTACGCGCGCCCTGGGAAATCCTGAACACCCGGGAAGAACACGAGGCAAGGGCAGTATACCCTGGTATGAGGGCTTTTCAGAATGGAACGAGGACTACAGGTCCCGTGCAAGAAGGAAGATGGAGGAGGAGAGGAAAAGGAAGCTGGAGGAGGAGCAGAGGAAGCAGGACACAGAACGCCTTCAAGGCCTAGAAGCAAGGCACGCGGACCTGACACTTAAATTCCAGCAATAGCAGCAGCAGATCGACTCACTTAGCCAGAAAGGGGTCTCAAAGAGCGGCAACAGACAAGCGGATGATCGCCCAGCATTGGATAGCACCGCCCCATCCATGCCGAGAAGCAGCGTTGGTTCTGCCCGGCGAAGCAATCGCTGGATACATACCCGTGGATGACATCATAGAGAACACTAACTGTGAGCTACACTCCAAAATGAAGAACATATCCATGAAGGTGGCGGACGGCGTTGCTTTTCCAGATTACCCCGAAGCAACCTTCCATTGCATCCCGATTCCAGAGGGCTATTCTCGTGTCATGGTTGATGAAGTGGTGGACCCATATTCGGGCTCTGACTTGACATTCCCGGAGGTGAAGACGGCGCTGCTTGGGAGAGGCCATATATCGATCATCCTATGGAGAAAGGATTGCCTCATCTTTCAAAGTCCACCGACGCCGCGTCGTCTGCCGACTCCGCCACCGAGTCAGCAGACTCCGCTCCTCCAAGTCCACGAACGCGTGAGCCGACTCCTCCTCAAGTCCGCCACCTCCTCCAAGTCCCCGAACGCGTGAGCTGACTCCTCCGGTTTCAAGTCCGCACAACGCCATGCCACTTCTCCGGTTTCAAGTCCGCACCGTGTCGCCACACCTCCCGCTTCAAGTCCGCACATCGTCAGCGACTTCTCCTGGTCCAACTCAGCCACGCGGCCCGCCTCCGCCGTCTCAGCAATCGCAGAAGAGACATGCCGCAGCTATGGTGCATAGCGGTATGAGTCGAGGTAGTTCAGGAAGTACAGGCGGAGACAAGCGATATAAATATGGTCCAAGCCTCGATCCTCTTCCTCAGAGGCCTTACGACATGACCGAGGAGCAAAACGCAGCCATAGTGCAGGCCCAAGTGGACGCCCATTTTGGACCGAAACCGGCACCGCCGCCAAAGGAGAATGTGCCTGAGAAAGAAATGGACCACTTCATTCATATGGCTAGAGAACCAGCTCCCAAGCCTGTTAACTCGGACTATGAGCGCCAAATCAGGAAACTACATCGAGAACGGCTAAAGAAGGAAGCGAGCTCGAGCTCGAGCCAACAAGCAGCGGGCAATAAATGCGGAAAACCGCTCCCTCACTGGGAGAACAGTGGCGAATCGATCCCCGCTTGTTGTGCCAACAACACATGAGAGGAGGAGGCATACCAATATTATTGTGGGCAAACCGTTAAAGTTCCCCAGCTAGGCGATGTGGTAATAATGGAGGAGCATATAATGCAGGCTGAAATGCTCAAGATCTCTGTTGGACAACTCCTTGAAATTGAGCCCATGTCTCCGCTTAGAGAGGAGGAAGTAAAATGGAAATATGCCCGGGGCAAACCTTTGGTCAAGCCAGACAAGGTCAAGAACCTCCCAATGAGAATGTATGAATTGCATCAACGGTACATGAACATTACCAAGATTTCCAATCGAGAGTCCCTCATGGTGAATGTCAAGAAGGAGCATTACTACCATGAGAAAGCTCTGCGCGTTGAGTATTCAGAACTATTTCAGTTATACAATCAAGACGCACTCGACAAATCTCTCGTTAGTTGCTATTGTTTGTAAGTGATTTCTTTCTGTAATTTTTGATCAATCATTACATGTAATTATCCTCACTATGTATTCTTTTCTGTGGTATTATATGCAGGATGAAGATGTATGAAATGAAAAAATCTGGACGCTATGGCATTGGGTTCATTGACCCAAATACCATTAATGAGTACACATGGAATCTTGAAACTTCTAAAGCAGGTGTAGAGGAAAGCATGCTAGAGTTCTTGAAGCGCCTCAATACCAATGAAGATATACTACTTCCTTACAACTTCATGTGAGTTAATACAAATTCAGTTTTTGCTTACTAGCTAGCTAGATGTTAATAACTAAGTGTATACGGTTTACGATATATAGTTGATTAATTTTATGCACATGCACACTTAATTAAGACATGCAAACGTGTGCGCATGCAGTTTCCACTTGATCTTGTTAGTCATTAAAGTTAACAAAGGAACAGTTGAAGTACTCGACTCGCTACTTAAAGAAGATAAAGACTACACCATCATGAAGGGGATAGTCAACAGGTAATTTCAATCATTATTAACTATATCTCGGCCTATTATTAGTTCGTCATTTCCTGATATGAACTATTTAATAACCCTTTATTGATTTTCTTTGCGGTGGGCAGGGCTTGGGCAAAGTTCATCAAGGTGACTCGTGCGATTGCCCAAAAAGTTGTTTTGGCATCAACCAAGGGTAAGTAATTAAGTAGTACTAGCTAGCTAGCCATCTCTTTAATTCTTGTTTCAATACCATTAATTAATTATCATGCTTGATTAATCATTATCTGATTCAATTCCATACTCGTAAAGGCCCTAAAGCAGGCGCCTGGGTTAGTCGGGACGGGGCCCCTGGGGGTAGCAATGCCACCGGAGCATCGTGTCGGGCCCTCATACATGCGGGATGGTGTTGTGGCATGTCCGAAGAGGCGACACGCGTCTCCGGTGCGTGGCCCCCCTCATGGACGGCGCCGCCGCCGGCACCGGGAGGGGTGAAACGGACGCGTCGGGTCTACACAGAGTGGATGTAGCTGTGGGTTTGGCCCGGATGTTGCTCCTAGGTGTCCCTTTGGGCTGACCTGTCACAACCAGGTGGAGAGGTCCACTGGTCAAAGCTCGTCCGTGGGAAGTCAAAGGGCTAGATCTCGTGGTCAACCGCTCCAGGGTTAGGCGGGACGGGGGCCCTGGGGGTAGCAATGCCACCGGAGCGTCGTACCGGGCCCTCATACATGCGGGGTGGTGTTGTGGCATGTCCGAAGAGGCGGAACGCATCTCCGGGGTGTGGCCCCCGTCACGGACGGCGCCGCCGCCGGCACCTGGAGGGGGGAAACGGACGCGTCGGGTCTACATGGAGTGGATGTAGCTCTGGGTTTGGCATGGATGTTGCTCCCGGGTGTCCCTATCGGCCGAACTGACACAACCGGGTGGATAGGTCCACTGGTCAAAGCCCGTCTGTGGGAAGTCAAAGGGCTAGATCTCGTGGTCAACCGCTCCTGGGTTAGGCGGGACGGGGCCCCTGGGGGGTAGCAATGCCACCGGAGCGTCGTACCGGGCCCTCATACATGCGGGGTGGTGTTGTGGCATGTCAGAAGAGGCGGCACGCATCTCCGGGGGGTGGCTCCCATCACGGACGGCGTCGCCGCCGGCACCTGGAGGGGGAAACGGACGCGTCGGGTCTACACGGAGTGGATGTAGCTATGGGTTTGGCCCGGATGTTGCTCCCAGGTGTCCCTCTGGGCTGACCTAACACAACCGGGTGGAGAGGTCCACTGGTCAAAGCCCGTCTGTGGGAAGTCAAATGGCTAGATCTCGTGGTGAACCTCTCCAGGGTTAGGCGGGACGGGGGCCCTAGGGGGTAGCAATGCCAACGGAGCGTCGCACCAGCCCCTCATACATGCGGGGTGGTGTTGTGGCATGTCCGAAGAAGCGGCACACGTCTCTGGTGCGTGGCCCCCCTCACGGACGGCGCCGCCGCCGGCACCGGGAGGGGGAAACGGATGTGTCGGGTCTACACGGAGTGGATGTAGCTGTGGGTTTGGCCCGAGTGTTTCTCCCAGGTGTCCCTCTGTCGATGACCCCCTCCCCCTTCACTCACGTGACGAACTAAGCTACCCCCGCCCCCACCCCCACCCTCACCGTCGACGACCCCCTCCCCCTTCACTCACGTGACGAACTAAGCTCCATATCGAGCACACGAGGGCGGCCATGGCGCTCCCATACCCGCGAGCAGGCCACGGCCTTGGCGGACGAAGTTCCTCGAATTCGGCGCCTCCCCTCCCCTCCCCTCCCCTCTGTGTGGTTCCGGGAGAGGAGAGGGCCGAGCGGTTTTAAAAAATAAAAAAATCTATATGGAATTATAATACATAAAAAACATAAAAAAGGAAAAATATAATTATAAAAAAATTTAAAAATCTATATGAAATAAAAAAGGATAAATATAAGTATAAGAAAACATTAAAAAATTATATAAAATAAATAAGGAAAAATAAAAGCCGTCGGCATAGCTGCGACCATACGGTAGGTGTTACGCGGATCGGTGACGTGGCTAATAAAAAAATAAAAAAAGATAAAGAAAAAAGTATGCCTACGGCTAAGCCGTCGGCATAGGTGCCATGTGGCGTCCTCACCTATGCCGACGGCTTAGCCTCGGCATAGTCTGCCTTATCCATCCGCGGGGCCAACCCCCTCCACTCATTCTCTCCTCCCCCCTGAGCTGCGCCGCCGCCGACGCATTCTGCCGCGCCCACTCCACCCGGGCCGCCCCCTCGCCGCTGCCGCACTCCACCCCGCCCCCTCGCTGCACACCCCACCCTTGCCGTCGCCCTCCCTCGCCTCCACACCCGCGTCACCGCCCCCGCCTCCACACCCGTCGTCGCCCTGGACTCCTCCCGACCTCGCCGCTGCCCCGGCCTCCCACCGACCGCGCTCACATGTCATGCTTCCAAAATTTGCATAGGTTGTTCCTCGTTGGTGCTATGGAAGGCATGACGGATGGGCGAGTTTGGTGGATAGGTGGGTCGATGACGATGCAGAGTTTGCTTCCAAGAGCATCAAGGCCCGGGCTAACCGTGGAAAAGACGGGACACACGACCAAGGAAACAGGAACCACTGGGGCTTCAAGGCCATGAAGGTATATCTATATGCATGATGCATTTTGTTCTTCTTTACCATCATGTTCTTATGTATGGCTAACTTTTGTTTGACATTGCAGGAGGACAAGTTGAATAGGCCGCTCTCAGACATGGAGTCGTGGAAGCTGGCCCGCGAGCGGAGTGATCGCAAGGACGGCGAGAGCCAGTACTACGGCAACACCAATCAGCACCTGGAGTCTTACACTCAGAACTATCAGAAGTTGCATCCAGATGTTCCCGTTCCTGAGGTCGCCCAGTCTCAGATCGACGACATGGCGGTGGTGGCCATCCAGGGTAAGTCCCATGGCCGGTATCCGTGTTTCGATGGCTTGATCACTCTGTCGATCTCGTACACATGGCTTAGAGCTACCAACCCGAACCCGTTAGAGAGTACGGGGCGTTCGCAGCCTCCCTTAGTCCGCCAGCGTGCTGTAAGTACTTCCCCTTATCTTCTTTGTCTCTATCTTTCTTAATTTATTTTCAGCACTGCCCACTTAGAAACAACCTCAATTTTGTATGCATATCAGGCCTTTCTCGAGCATAGGCATATTGAGGTGCGGGAGTACTTGCAACAAGTGAAGGCAAACGATGATTACAGCCGTCAAGTGATGGCGGTTAGTTTTGCCCTCTTAAAATCAAGCTCAAATTTGCACTTTCATTCCTATTGACTTTCTAGTTTGCTTGTTTAACTAACATCCAGGCTATGTTGGCGTCTTGGACTAACCGCACGGAGCCACCACAAGTTGGACCCCCACCATCACCTGCGGGAGACGCCCCACACATTCCCACATTCGAGGAATGGGTGGCACTAGGCGGTGATAGTCCGGTTAGTACATTTGCCTAACTACTGACAAACTAGTTCTCGTTCATTCAACCCTATCATGTCATATTTACCGTTAGAATCTTCTCTCAAACATGTAGGGGACCGGTGGCTCGACTCCTGCTCCGTCGACCCCAGTCACTCCGATCTGGCAGAGTGATGGTGGTCGCGGTGGCGGTTTTGGCGGAGGTGGTCTTGGCGGTGGTGGTTTTGGCAGAGGTGGACTTGGTGGTGGTGGACTTGGCGGAGGTGGTCTTGCTTGATGTAGATGATGATTCCATGCATGTGGCCGTCGTGCCATGCCTTTCATGTTCCAACTTTTATGATGTTCCATGTCTTGCACTACTTTTATGTTCATGAACTTATGCCGGTGATGATCTTTACATGATGAACTTGACTATGTTTAAATGATGATGATGTAGTTGAGTATGTTTAGATTATGAACTGTCATATTTCTACATAATTCCATATTATTCTGCTTTGAAATGCTGTCAAATGAATTGAAAAAGAGAAAATAGGGGAAAAAACTATGCCTATGGCAAAGCCGTAGGCATAGATGGAATCTATGCCGACGGCTTTGCCGTAGGCATAGCCTTGGCACGTGTCGTCTCCTAGTTTCTCCTGGCGGCAGGGCTATGCCTACGGCAAATGGAATAGATGGAATCTATGCCGATGGCTTTGCCGTAGGCATAGCCTTGCCACGTGTCGTCTCCTGGTTTCTCCTGGCGGCAGGGCTATGCCTACGGCAAAGCTGACGGCTTTGCCGTAGGCATAGCCCTACCACCAGGAGGCACCACGGAATGCCACGTGGCATAGGTATGCCGACGGCTACCTGTGCCACATGACATTCCGTGAATCATCAGCGCTTTTGACGGCGCCGTACGTTGCCGTCAGACGAAAAACACTGCCGACGGCTAAACTATGCCGACGGCTGGCCCACGGCTGTCGGCATACGCACCTATCCCGACGGCTATACTACGCCGACGGTCTGACACATCTACGCTGACGTGATCTACGCCGATGGGGCTATGCCGACGGCAGCCGTAGGCATAGATCTATGCCGACGGCAAAGGACCTATGCCGACGGCCCTGGGCCGTAGGCATAGGCCGCGAGTCCGGTAGTGACTAGCTAGCACCGCCCAACTCTCACTCAGGAGGCGCGCTAAGGGCGCGCCCCAACCACTAATAGTATTATAATGGTCCCACCTTTTCCAGGATGGCAGGATCAAAGGCTTTCAACCAAACCCATGACGGCAACATGCTCTCTGAATACATACACTGGGTGGTAATCCTTTCATGGGCGGATCAACTAACATCAACTTAGTACTTATGTACTTAACATTGATTGTCTGATCCTAGACTCTATCTTTCACAACAAGAAACTTAATGTTAATGTGTTCGGTAGCATCACTTGACTTGTTGTTACTCGAAAAGATTGCCGCGGGTTGATTATCACACTAGACAGTGAGTGGTCTGGAAATATCGTGAATCACTCTCAGTTCCGAGGTAAAATTCTTCAGCCATACTGCCTATCTGGTAGCCTCAAAACATGCCACAAATTCTCCCTACATTGTCGACGATGCAGTGATTGTCTTTGGAGCTTTTCCATGATATATCTCCTTTCGCAAGGGTGGAAACATAACTTGATGTGTATTTCTTAGAGTCAACACACCCCGCAAAAATCAGCATCTGAATAACCCACCATCGATCCGGACCTAGGGCTTTGAGATCCGGACCTAGGGCTTTGATCCAGTCGTACCCTCAAGACCTCGCGGGGGCACGACTGAGTTGCCGAGCGAGAGCTCTGCGCTTGGTCACCAATGATGGTGACGTCTGCGGGTGCCATTCTCTTCTTGAACATCCTTGTAGGACTCCTCTCCGTCTCTGGGTTTGTGTGAAAACCTTTGTCCATCATGGACTCGGGAGCGCCAACGCTTTGCGTCGTTCTCCCTCTTGAGGGCGTTGTTGTGGAGTGTAGGTGGTGTAGGTTGCAGCGTGGCACTGTACTTAGTTCTTCTTGTACTATATTTTGGTAGCGTAGTTGCGTGCATCTCGCGTGATCTGGTTATCTTGGGATCGATTGTGTATGAGGGTTCCCCATCACTTCGTATTGTTCGGCCGTGTACTATGTTGTGTGATTTCTTTATATATAAAGCGGAGCGTAAGCCTGTTTTTGAAAGTCTAAAATAGATGATGCACCGATGTATGTACCATCCTGCCGGCACCTTCGCGGAGAGTTGTAGCACCAACATGGATGATATCAATGCAGATTTGGTGGTCGCCAACTTGAACATGCTAAAGGCTCTCCCTCCCTCCTCCATGTTGTTGTCCTTGTTGTTGCTGCTGCTTGCCGCAACAATGGCACACCTCTACATCTTGGGGCTACGCAGATGAAGCTGGAAGGCAAGAGGGAAAGGGAGAAGAGTGGAGACAGAGCGGGCTAGTCGTACATGGCGGCGATGACTTCTGCCTAGACCAACATTCATGCCAATAGGCTCCACATCTGCACCAGGGGCTGAGGAGTCCACAAGATCAAGAAGGCCAGTGGTGTCGATTCAGTGGAGGTCGACAATCAGTAGTGGTCGGCGGCTTCGACCCAGTTGAGGAGGCTACCAGTGGAGACGTGCGTCGGACATTGGGGGCCAAGACGATGTAGTGGAGGGGGAGGGGAGGGGCGACGGCGACCAAGGTGAGGTGCGAGTGGTTGCGACCAGTTGAGGGCAGCAGATTGTGGGTGAGACGGGACGGGGCGCCGACGCTCGATGGGAAGAGGGGGGACGAGAGGTGGGGAGATGGCCTGATTGAGTGGGGTGCACGGGGTGGGTATTGGTCCGTGCCAAAAAACTGTTGGGAGTGGGGGATGAAAAAACCAAATCGAGACATGGGAGTGAGGGGTGATGAAGGTAGACGGGCGAAACAACTTTTCTCGAGAGAGAAAACCTTAACTTTTTAGGTAGTAGAAGAAATAATAGAGATAAAACACCGGTTGTAAAAAAAGAGATAAAACACATACACACCGTCTGTTCACTTGACAGTGCAGAAGCCTTCTTTGATCAAGCGTCTCCTGGCTTATTGGCGAAGCCCCCCAAAAGCCCCCGTCTTCTCTATAAGTAGCGCATTAACACCTTTCTCCCCCTTTCCTCTCCCCCGTCCCTCACAAAAGTCCACAGGAGCGAAATGGTGAGCTCCTTGCTCCTTCCGTATATCTGGCGTTGCTTGCGGGGTGGGTGCGTGCTAACTAAGAAAAGCGTGATCGATGCAGGCGGAGGCGGGGGGCGATAATATGGAGGCAGAGACGATGCCGGGTGATTCGCTAGTAAGTTTCTCTCCCGATTTCGGTAGGGTTTGGCTGGAATCACCTGCATTGGTTCGATTTCACTCGATTTTTGTCCGATTCGGAGGTTGCTTTCTTGCGGGGTGCGTGCGTGGTAAGCGAAGCACCTTGTGATCGGTGTACGTCGAGGTGGGGGTGTGGGGGAAGGGGAAGGGGGAGGGGCGGAGGGGGAGGTCTGGAGGAGGAGGAGGAGGAGGAGGAGGCAGTCGGGGCTGCGTGATTCACTTCTCTCAGTCCCCCCCCCCCCCACACACACACACAACAACCTGTAGGACTCCTCTCCGTCTCCGGGTTTGTGTGAAAACCTTTGTCCATCATGGACTCGGGAGTGCCAACGCTTTGTGTCGTTCTCCCTCTTGAGGGCGTTGTTGTGGAGTGTAGGTGGTGTAGGTTGCAGCGTGGCACTGTACTTAGTTCTTCTTGTACTATATTTTGCTAGCGTAGTTGCGTGCATCTCGCGTGATCTGGTTATATTGGGATCGATTGTGTATGAGGGTTCCCCATCACTTCGTATTGTTCGCCGTGTACTATGTTGTGTGATTGCTTTATATATAAAGCGGAGCTTAAGCCTGTTTTCGAAAGTCTAAAATAGATGATGCACCGATGTATGTACCATCCTGCCGGCACCTTCGCGGAGAGTTGTAGCACCAACACGGATGATATCAATGCAGATTTGGTGGTCGCCAACTTGAACATGCTAAAGGCTCTCCCTCCCTCCTCCATGTTGTTGTCCTTGTTGTTGCTGCTGCTTGCCGCAACAATGGCACACCTCTACATCTTGGGGCTACGCAGATGAACTGGAAGGCAAGAGGGAAAGGGGAGAAGAGTGGAGACAGAGCGGGGCTAGTCGTACATGGCGGCGATGACTTCTGCCTAGACCAACATTCATGCCAATAGGCTCCACATCAGCACCAGGGCCTGAGGAGTCCACAAGATCAAGAAGGCCAGTGGTGTCAATTCGGTGGAGGTCGACAATCGAGTGGTGGTGGCGGCTTGACCCGCTTGAGGAGGCTACCGGGAGACGCGTCGCCGGACATTGGGGCCAAGACGATGTAGCGGAGGGGAGCGGAGGGCATTTACGACCAAGGTGAGGTGCGAGTGGCTGCGACCAGTTGAGGGCAGCAGATTGTGGGTGAGACGAGACGGGGCGCCGACGCTCGATGGGAAGAGGGGGGACGAGAGGTGGGGAGATGGCCTGATCGAGTGGGGTGCACGGGGTGGGTATTGGTCCGTGCCAAAAAACTGTTGGGAGTGGGGGATGAAAAAACCAAATCGAGACATGGGAGTGAGGGGTGATGAAGGTAGACGAGCGAAACAACTTTTCTCGAGAGAGAAAACCTTAACTTTTAGGTAGTAGAAGAAATAATAGAGATAAAACACCGGTTGTAAAAAAAAGAGATAAAACACATACACACCGTGTGTTCACTTGACATCTGAAGCCTTCTTTGATCAAGCGTCTCTCGGCTTATTGGCGAAGCCCCCAAAGCCCCCCGTCTTCTCTATAAGTAGCGCATTAACACCTTTCTCCCCCTTTCCTCTCCCCCGTCCCTCACAAAAGTCCGCAGGAGCGAAATGGTGAGCTCCTTGCTCCTTCCGTATATCTGGCGTTGCTTATGGGTGGGTGCGTGCTAACTAAGCAAAGCGTGATCGATGCAAAGCGGAGGCGGGGCGATAATATGGAGGCAGAGACGATGCCGGGTGATTCGCAAGTAAGTTTCTCTCCCGATTTCGGTAGGGTTTGGCTGGAATCACCTGCATTGGTTCGATTTCACTTAATTTTCGTCCGATTCGGAGGTTGTGTTGCTTGCGGGGTGCGTGCGTGGTAAGTGAAGCACCTTGTGATCGGTGTACGTGGAGGTGGGGTGTGGGGAAGGGGAAAGGGAGGGCGGAGGGGAGGTCGGAGGAGGAGGAGGAGGAGGCAGTCGGGGCTACGTGATTCACTTCTCTCAGTCCCCCCCCCCACACACACACACACAACAACCTATAGGACTCCTCTCCGTCTCCGGGTTTGTGTGAAAACCTTTGTCTATCATGGACTCGGGGCGCTAACGCTTTGTGTCGTTCTCCTCTTGAGGCGTTGTTGTGGAGTGTAGGTGGTGTAGGTTGCAGCGTGGCACTCGTATTTAGTTCTTCTTGTACTATATTTTGGTAGCGTAGTTGCGTGCATCTCGCGTGATCTGGTTATCTTGGGATCGATTGTGTATGAGGGTTCCCCATCACTTCGTATTGTTCGCCGTGTACTATGTTGTGTGATTGCTTTATATATAAAGCGGAGCGTAATCCTGGTTTTGAAAGTCTAAAATAGATGATGCACCGATGTATGTACCATCCTGCCGGCACCTTCGCGGAGAGTTGTAGCACCAACACGGATGATATCAATGCAGATTTGGTGGTCGCCAACTTGAACAAGCTAAAGGCTCTCCCTCCCTCCTCCATGTTGTTGTCCTTGTTGTTGTTGCTGCTTGCCGCAACAATGGCACACCTCTACATCTTGGGGCTACGCAGATGAACAGGAAGGCAAGAGGGAAAGGGGAGAAGAGTGGAGACAGAGCGGGGCTAGTCGTACATGGCGGCGATGACTTCTGCCTAGACCAACATTCATGCCAATAGGCTCCACATCTGCACCAGGGGCTGAGGAGTCCACAAGATCAAGAAGGCCAGTGGTGTCGATTCAGTGGAGGTCGACAATCAGTAGTGGTCGGCGGCTTCGACCCAGTTGAGGAGGCTACCAGTGGAGACGTGCGTCGGACATTGGGGGCCAAGACGATGTAGTGGAGGGGGAGGGGAGGGGTGGCGGCGACCAAGGTGAGGTGCGAGTGGCTGCGACCAGTTGAGGGCAGCAGATTGTGGGTGAGACGAGACGGGGCGCCGACGCTCGATGCGAAGAGGGGGGACGAGACGTGGGGAGATGGCCTGATCGAGTGGGGTGCACGGGGTGGGTATTGGTCCGTGCCAGAAAACTGTTGGGAGTGGGGGATGAAAAAACCAAATCGAGACATAGCAGTGAGGGTTGATGAAGGTAGACGAGCGAAACAACTTTTCTCGAGAGAGAAAACCTTAACTTTTTAGGTAGTAGAAGTAATAATAGAGATAAAACACCGGTTGTAAAAAAAAGAGATAAAACACATACACACCGTCTGTTCACTTGACAGTGCAGAAGCCTTCTTTGATCAAGCGTCTCCTGGCTTATTGGCGAAGCCCCCCAAAAGCCCCCGTCTTCTCTATAAGTAGCGCATTAACACCTTTCTCCCCCTTTCCTCCCCCCCGTCCCTCACAAAAGTCCGCAGGAGCGAAATGGTGAGCTCCTTGCTCCTTCCGTATATCTGGCGTTGCTTGCGGGGTGGTTGCGTGCTAACTAAGAAAAGCGTGATCGAGGCAGGCGGAGGCGGGGGGCGATAATATGGAGGCAGAGACGATGCCGGGTGATTCGCTAGTAAGTTTCTCTCCCGATTTTGGTAGGGTTTGGCTGGAATCACCTGCATTGGTTCGATTTCACTCGATTTTTGTCCGATTCGGAGGTTGCGTTGCTTGCGGGGTGCGTGCGTGGTAAGCGAAGCACCTTGTGATCGGTGTACGTGGAGGTGGGGGTGTGGGGGAAGGGGAAAGGGGAGGGGCGGAGGGGGAGGTCTGGAGGAGGAGGAGGAGGAGGAGGCAGTCGGGGCTGCGTGATTCACTTCTCTCAGTCCCCCCCCCCCTCGAAATTTCGCCGTATTGTTACTCGCATTGGGCCGATTTCCCTCAATTTCGTATCTGATTTTGGGGGGGAGGGCGGGTGGGCGGGAGGTCTCAAGGAGGAGGAGGCAGACGGGGCTGCGTGATTCACTTCTCTTAGTCCCCCCGAATTTCGCTAGGGTTTGGCGTAGCGTTACTTGCATTGGCTCGATTTCACTCAATTTTGTACCTGATTTGGAGGATTACATGTGCTGACTGCTGACTAGGAGGAGTATCTAACTATTTCTATGGTTTCCAAATCACAGCATCGGGGAGTTGTTCACCTGATCTCCCAATCGTGTGCTTACTTCCGTTTTTCCAAATTCGTGTGGAGCAGCTTCACAAAAATTACGTCATTCGAGTTTGATTCAGACTGACATGATTTTTGCTGTCGTTTCAATGTCTAAGTGTGGAGTATTGTTGTACAGTACCATTTATTGACCATTTCCATGTGCCACCCCGTGAACTTTCTTAATACAGTGTTCTGCCTTCCGGAAGTGTATATTTTTTACTCCCTCCGCTCCATAATTATTATTGTGGTTTTAGTTCAACTATAAATATGGAACGGAGGGAGTAGTTTACAACTCAGTAAACATTTCTTGGAACCAATCGAAACCAACATTAGCTTCCTTGTGACACATATTTTCTAGTTGGAGTTTGACAAATAATTCTGATGGAGTACGGTAGATAGTTTTTGTCTCATTCTCCAATTGCGATGTTTTGTTCGCTGTTCACTAAGCCACAACATAGTGTCTTTTGTTTCCTGTGTAGTTACTTTAAATAACATCGTCGATATGTTACCCAAACAGGCAATGAATTTGCTCCGGAATGCCATATACAACATCAGCTACATCAGAGGCCTATTCCCTGAGAATTGTTTCATTGTCAAGTCTATCCCAGATATAAGTCAGCATTGCTCATCATTTGAGCTAATACCTAAATGCAAAATCTGCAGTTAATGTAAAATTTATTAGCTCAGAGCCTCACATAACATTTTATTTTGCAGGAATTGAGATTCAGATGCTCATGCACATTGATCCTGAGATTAGGAGGTTCATTGATCTGCTGGAAAAAGGTAAAAAATGCGCTAGGCAACTTCAGCTCATTCTTTATTTTACTGTTTTTATGATTGTATGCTTTACGTTGCTTTTCCAATTTGGTTCTTATTGAATCTGTGATAAAAAATAGGTGTTTATGATGCGTTACAAAAGAATTATCTCAAGACCCTTCTACTTTGCATATGTGAGGAGGAAGGGGAAATTATTGAGGAGTATGCCTGTGGGTATCACAGTTCACAATTTGCTAATGTTTTCCTTTTTGTGAAAACAGAGCATGACTGATGGGTCATTTGTCCAATAGTTGCTTATTATCTGTCATAATTGGCATGCAGTTTCATTTAGGTATCCAAACTTGAATCATGAAGATGTTGTTATGGAAGTGAATCTCACCGGGAGTGAAAAAAATGGCAATAAATTCAAGTCAAATGCCGCAGAAGTCACTCCTGATCACATGCGGTGTTATTTGCATATCCCTTTTGGATGCTATGATATTTTTCTTGTTTGTATTTTGTGCTCCTTGCCACTTAGTTATAGGTTGTGGGATTTGTACTTCCATGTAGTTGTGGCCTTCATATAGAAGTAGTGTGGTGTATAAGGTAATGTCAGAAAGTGGAGACATGAAGGAGTTCAGTATTCCATTTCTCTCTACATTATGACCTCGTTTTTTACTAACTTCTGGCAACTGTTATATACCAGTTCAATTTAGTGTAGAAACCGGGTGTTATAAGTTGGTGTTACTCAATTTTTTTGAAAGCAGTCGTTCATTTACAAAACTTTGGTACACAACAGTGTGATGATGCCAATGATCTCTTTTTCAGGAGTGTTGCTTGTAAATTAATCAGAACTCTTGTTTCCCTCATGAGCACCTTGGAAGAATTGCCAGACAAGGTAATTATTGTCACTAATTTTATTAGATTGTGCTGATTTGATGTTGTAGTTTGATTGTGCTGATTTGATGCTGCCGTTTGTTTTGGTTCAGTTCAAGATCCAGATGAAGCTGCTATACTATGATGATGAGACAGTAAGTGTACCATTTTGGTATAGTTATGTACTGAATCATATTAAAACTTGCATCCACCATTGTGTTTGGATTGGCTGGGAAGCACACAAAAATAGTTGCCTGAAGTTTCACTTCCTAGGACATCTCACTAAATTCATTTCGTTAGTTGCACCTTCTCAATTCATTATCTTTGAGTGATCAAGGGCAAGTGCCTCTCAAACTACAATTTTGTTTTCACTTTTGTGTTGTCACGTTAACAGTCAATGTTCAATACTCGAACAGTAATACTGACCTGAGGAAACACCCTATCATTTGGATGTATACTTATAAAGTTATAATGTCGTGGAGTAAGACTCGTAGTTTTACTGTAGCATACAGTATCATGTGGAAATAAGATATTTCATAACTAATTGCCTTGTTAGATTGGTTTGTCTCTATCCTGATATATTCCACATAGTAGTGACTGTCGACAGAATGGCCTTTGTATTGATATTGGGCCAAACGGATGGATTATAAACTATAGACATACATATGCAAATAAAATCCTATAGAAAGAAGAAATTGCACAGCTAACTCTGACACTTGACATCAAGTTTCATTAAATACAGAGATTGTTTCTTAGAGTGTGTCAGGTCACTAGTAAAATAGGATCAGCACTGTATTGATTCTGAATGAACTATAACCTAGTTCTCTTGCTTCTGCAAAAAAGGATTTAACAATTGCATATTCCATACAACTTTGTTGGTGAAAGTTAACATAATTTTCTATGTTCACAGCCAGAAAATTATGATGCCCCCCTTTTGAGTGTTGTACTGGTGTTGTCGGGAATAATAAGGTTGGGGGTGCCAATAAGGAGGACCCCGTTTTAGCTTTGAAGGTAGATGGTCATTTTAGCCAAAATATTTCTCCATATATTCATTTGAATCTGTTACTCATTGTTTTGTTATTCTGTGCAGATTAATACTGAAGATAGCAATACAAGCTTAATAACTGATTCAAAGCAACCTGAATGCTTATCACGGTGTGAGGTAATGATGTGAGGGTTGATTAGTACATTGTCTTAATTTTCTCCCTGAGCTTTATCTTATCTGAAATATAAATTTGAGCTTTATCTTTTCTGAAATATAAAATTCTATTAGGCAAGTCTTGTTAGAAGATTTAAGCTCTGTTGCATATCTAAAAGACGGCCATTGTTTCACTTGGACTCTGGTGCATCATTCCACATATGCAACAACAAATCGTATATGAAGAATTTGAAGCCTATTCCCAAGGAAGAACAGGAGCCAGTTTTTCTTGTAGATGAAGTGGAGTGTGTTGCAGAGGAAATAGGATCTGTTGCTTTTGAGAATATAAATCTGAGCCAAGTGTTGTATATACTAGATATTGCTTTCAGTGTATTCTCTGTGGGACAGCTGGATCAGCAAGGGTTGCTTATTTCAATTACTAGTAGCTTGTTCCAGATCACTGACGTAGATAATGCAATTATCATTGGAGAAGGCTATACGGATACGCAATGTAAAGACTATGTGTTTAGAGGCATCAACTGGGTACAACCAGACCCTGAACCTGAAGAGATAGCTGGTGTGAACCTTCCACGGAAGCAAGGTTATGAGGTATAAACTGTCTTATTTCTTGCTCTTCGCATCATATATGTTTTTTCAGCCAGTCATTATTACAGGTCTTAATATCTCATATTTTTTTCCTAACTTGGTAATTAATGCATATGCAGGAGTGGGTTTTTGATACTTGCTCTGCATGCCACATGACTTGCAAAAAAGAGCTTTTGTCCAATATTAGACCCTGCAAGGAAGTCTATCAAACCCCAAAGGGTACTATATCGAGTACTCACAGTGGAGATATCAAAACTGAAAATCTTAATTTGTCAAAGGTTCTGTACTCCCCCAAGGCCACGAGAAATCTTATATCAGTACCATTGCTTGAAAAAGAGGGTTATCGATTCACATTTTACCGGGGAAAGTGTGGTATAGTGTTCAAAGGTGCACTAAGACAGTGTGGCTCTGGAGCCAAAGACCCTAGAGATAACTTGTATTACTTGGTTGAATTCAACAGCAAGAAAAATATTCTTAACACAAAGAGGAGAAGGGAAGTCGAAGATGATTAGGAGACGTACATCCATTCTGGTAAGATTCTGGACCTATAAAACTCACAATTTTCTGTTTCCCGGCTGTTATGTGGTATAAATGCTCATCAATGTATTTATTCGACCAATGAGGATGACCCATTTGTTTGGAGCTTTGTTAGTCTCAGTTATATAAACGATATAATCAATTTTCAAGGGGTGCTTCCTTTTTGTACTCATGCTCTTTGGGAAGATACTTGTTGCCCTAGGATCTAGTCGAATTTTGGGTGGGCATTTGTGTATCTATGCACCAGCTTGTTAAGAATACATTATTAAAATCAGTAAAACGCACCTAGATATATCTGACATGTTGATTATGGGATTAAGTAAGTGCTTGTAAATGTTAGTTATGAATTGTGACCATTTGCGATCTGTGAATGAAGAAAAAAAAGGGTTATTGTACAGTATTGAACAGGAAATGCTGAAAGGGCAGCCAAACTTGTTTTGTTACAGCTCGCAAATGGTTGTATTCTTTAACAAAACGTTTATAGGCAGTAGTTTTGTAGACAGATGGTTGTCAGTTGAACATTTCTTTAACTTTTGGAAGATCTGTCATGTTATTATGCCATCTGTCTGCCATGGTCCCTTCAGTTATTGGTAAACTGAAGCTGTTGTTCTTGTTGCAATATTCTATACTTACATTCTAGGGAGCTGATTTAATACAATAGTACACATTTACCTGTGGTTTTTCCTATAAAGCTTAAGCTTATGAATGAACAGATGAAAATTTTTGCTAACCAGTGGTCTATTGCTATACTTAGGCAGTACCAGTAAAGATTTCCTTTCTCTGTTTATGTAAATATTTGAATTTAGAAAGAGCACATACCTTGTGGGGTGAAACTCTACTACGAGTATGACCTGCTTTAATAGCATTGTAGCTGTTTTTCTGCATGATTTGGCAACAGTACATGTATTCTCAACCTTTGCCTAAATTATCTACTTTATTTGTACTACATTGTTTTATCCTGTTCCTTTTTTCTTCTTATTTTGGCACATTGAAAATAAGAGGAAATTCCATATAAACCGTTGAGAATTTGGTCAGTTCCAGATATGCCGCTATGCTAGTTGACTGTTACTTGGCCATCAAGTGGTTGCTGAAAGACCTTTTAGTTTCGACTTTAGGGATACTTTGATCTGATTATGCAGTGTCTTAGCTACCTCATGTCACGTATTTATGGAGTGCGACAATAAAACTAATATAATCTGGAATAAAACTATGTTTTTGCTGTTGAGATTGTCTATGTAAACATTATATCTGTAGTATTGTTAATAGAACATTGATAATATTGCAATTTATTACTCCCTCTGTCCCATAATATAAGACGTTTTACATCCAATATGTGAGTATATTGGATGTAATAAATCTTATATTATGGGACGGAGGAGTAGGTTTTACTACCTTTGTTCCTAAGTAAAAAAAATACTACATTTGTTCCTAAATATAAGATGTTTTGGCAGTTCAAAACGTCATATATTTAAAAGAATGGAGGTAGTAGAAAATAGTATTGCAGTGTATTTCGTCGCTGTGAAATTGTGTTTCGAGGACAATGTCAATGACTGAAACTTGACTATAAAATAATTTACATGGCATTCTTTTCGAAAACAAAATGGTGCAAATGTAACACATACAATTGCGTGAGGTGCGCGATGATTTCTTATAAAGGAAAACTTCATTAGCTTGTATCTGATATCTGCATAGGTCTCTGCTCTATTTACCTTTGCAGTGACACCCCTTAAGAGTAATTGATTCTGCTGCTTCTTTGCTTTTGGTCTTAAACAAGAAGAGGGGAGTTGCTTGTGGTTGATTGATTCTTTGCAAACATTATTTTCCAAGTTTAATGTTCCATCTTGTCTGAATATTTTATGAATCAGGTTAAGATTTTCACCTAACTTGTAGTTTTTGTCTTACAAATCTGTTGCTGGTTTGGAGACCGAAAGAACATAATGCAATGCTGTTATGCAGGTGATACTTGTGCAGAGATGGGACTGTAGCGGTGTGCATACTTGGACAAGTCTCCTTCACTTCTGGTGGCTTCGAACTGCAAGCAGCTTGAGTAATGTAGAATGAAGCTTCAAAGGCAAAGCACGTTGTCGCATCTAGACAGTTGTCATATTCGAATAGTTTCCTGAAAAAGGAAAGCTCACTTGGGTTGATCCCTCGGTAGTTTTACCCCCCTAAACATGTAAAATCGACACTGTTGTAGCCTCAGATTGCCACAAACGCGATCAGAGAATGGGTGGTATTTTACCAAACGTAAGTGCCGTCGATGGGCCGGGAGAAAAAATTAACTCCGGATGATTAACGCTAGAAATCAGCAAAAATGCGTTTCTGTTCATGAGCTCAGATGCTGTCGATATCCCTGGCTTTGACTATTGTGAGTTTCAGGAACTACTACTAGTATATATATATATATTATATATATATATATATATATATATATATATATATATATATATATAGAGAGAGAGAGAGAGAGAGACACACACACACGGTAGCGCTATAGTGAGCCTGAGCGCAAAGTCGCTAATGCTGCGCTCCGGCACCACACACCACTCCCCCGCCTCTTTAAATAATCTAACCACCGTAAAAGTGGTAGAAACCATCGTAACAGCCTTAAACAAATTACCTTTGGGTGCACGGAATCACTCCCATGCCCTGGCAAATAAGCCAACAAGATTTGTTTTGTTCCGGATGCTCGTAACCCTTTGCTAAACATGATAAAAACCAGAAAAGGATTACCTCCCACATGTTTGATCATAAATATATTGGCGTGCATGTCACAAAATCAAGGTGCGTAGTTAAAAATACATAGTAACATACAAACATTGGTAGTAAACCACTATGTTGTAGTAGAAAATTGTAAAAGCCTTTTACTATCAAGGTACTACATTTTTTGAAAGGTGAATTACTACTTTTAGTACAAGTGTTTACCGCCAGCAGCAATACATTACTACTAGCATGCGATGCATCTCAATCAGCCATAGAATAAGGTCAACAGTAAAACAAATTAAGGGATTACGATCTGCATGCAAAATCACTCCTACATGCCCCACCTTTTTTACTGGAAAATTATACCGTTTACCATTGATTTTGTGCAGGCATTGGTCGTAACTACCCGGATGTTTTTTACTAGATTTAGTAGTGGTTTTACGAAGGTGAAAAGAGCGCAGATTTGGCGAGGTGGTTGCCCGCTTACTCTCTGGCCGGAGCGTAGGATAAGCGTGTTTACGCTCAGGCTCACTTTAGTGACCTATATATATATATATATATATATATATATATATATATATATATATATATATATATATATATATATATATATATATATATATATATATATATATATATATAGGATTGACTATTAAATCACTCTGGGTGAGGAATAGTTATTCTTCACCCCCTCTATTTTACCATTAATACACCGTAATTTTACGTTTCATAAGTTTTTTCTTATTTCCGACGTAAAAAGAGACCGTAAGAAAATACATAATCGTCGTAAAAAATATTTTATGTCATGTAAAATTACAAACGTGAAAACATAGTGTAAAATGCACATAAACTGCAAATTTTCTTGTCTTATGACCTATTTTTTATTTTCTTATGCCAAGATTTACGTAATGAATCAATAGGAATGTAACTATTTGAATTTTAAATGTAATTTAATTATGAAATGATCATAAGATTAGCTCGGGTGAAGAATAACTTATTCCTGCACCTTGGGTGCTGAGTAGGTAGCCTCTGCACCACCGCCTGGATCGTTCCTCGCACAGCTCCCTCTTCTTCTTGCGCAACGATCAGCGGCGGCAGCTTTACCGATGCGCGCACGAACACTCGTGCGCCAACTCCCTCATGCCACGTGTCCGGGTCAACCTTGAATTGGGAAAACCCTGAGATTGATCAGCAATGGGGAGCAGGAATAAGCATAACCACTAAGCCGCACTTGAGAGCGCAGAGGAGGCATGCATAAATCTGTATAGAAAGTTGGAGAAGGCGGCGGGGTCGAGGACGAGGAAGCGTGTTGCTCGTGCCTCCCCAGCACACGGGTCAAGATGGGAATGGGCCGGGTCGACCCGCTGGGTCGCTGACCCGGCCCAAAAAGTCAGGGCCAATGGGCCAAGTGGGTTGGCCTCAATTGATGTATGGGTCAGTGGAGTCGGCACCGTGCGGCCCGATGGGTCGGATGGGTCGACCTCCCCCGACCATCTCTGCTGCGGCTGGCCGCCCCCTGTTGGCCTCGACTCGTCGTGTACTTTCTGACTAAATCAACGATGTGCTTATGTTCAGATGGATTACTTGACCGGAAGACACGCACGTAAGAAGCTGACCAAACTGGATCGATTTGTTGGAGACGCCCCTGTACACAAGCAGCCAGGTGGATTGATTTTTACGTGAACTAGTACATGCACGTAGAAACAACCAGTGGCTTGTTCGAACGGCACCCCCGAGCATCTTTGCTGCCGCCGTCGAGCTCGTCAGCCGGGTCGCCTTCATCTTCCTTCTCAACTTGCCCAGCTCGCCGTCCATGTGGCCTTCCCGGTCTTCAGACTGTGCCAACTGAATTCATGGATTTTCTCATCTTAATCAATGGGTCGGCCTCATATACCCAACGGGTAGGCGAGGCCATAATTTTTTGATGAAATGGGCCGACCCATGACCTCACATACTGACCTTGGGGCCATGGGCCAGGTCCGGGTCGGCCCATTCCCATCTTAACACACGAGGTGCCCCGGTCGCTCACCATGCGGAACGTCTTCGCCGCCAACGGAACGGCGGCGCCCGGACTCCCCGCTCGTACCGTGATGCATGTACGCATCCGGCTTTCGGTGTCAGCTTGGGACACGCTAGTTAAAGCTGCCCACCCTTCGATTCTAACTCAGCAAAGACTTCCATATATCATCCTCAGCTTGCTCTCGGCTTCCACTCACCCGAAAATGCTGTACAAACCATGGGCTTCGCTCTTCGCTCAATTGGTCCAAACTGGTGCCCATGGTGAGACTGATAGTTGGATTGTCTGCATAACCCCTGCCCTGACTGATTTATCCTAGTGACGCATGTGCGACAATCCTCACTCTGCACAGCGCGTCCGTATGATTAACTGTATTCTTTTAAATATATCAAATTACGATTTTTTTTAATATTCATGCATATTATTATGTTGATATCAATTAGATCATCGTTTCTCAAATATTCATACCGTAAAAAATTACATGATGAAACATGTCAGGTAGCATTCAATATAAAAATTTAATTTTTATTATTTACCTACTTGAGGATGAGTAGGAATTAAGTTTTGGGATGCTGATACGTCTCCAACGTATCTATAATTTTTGATTGTTTCATGTTATTATATTATTAATCTTGTATGCTTTATATGCCATTTTTATATCATTTTTGAGAACTAACCTATTAACTCAGTTCCTAGTGCCAGTTGTTTTCTGTTTGTACTTTTTTTTACAGAAAATCCGTACCAAACGAAGTCCAAACACAATAAAACTTTTTGACGATTTTTTCTGGACCAAAAGAGACACAGGAAGCCAAACGAGGAGGCGACAAGGCAGGGGCGCGCCGCGCGCCCTGCCCCCTTGGGCCCCCCTTAGCTCCGATTGACCTAATTCTTGACCTATAAATTCACATATATTTGGAAACCCTCAGAGTAAGATCCGAAACAATTATTCCACTGCCGCAAGTCTGTTTTTCCATGATCCCATCTGGAGGCCTTTTCCGATACTCTACATGGGGGGGGGGGGGCATCGATCATGGAGGGACTCTAGGACAACCTTGCCGCCTCTTCGATGATGCGTGAGTAGTTCCTCACAGGACCTAGGGATCCATCGTAGTAGCTAGATCTCTCTCTCTCTCTCTCTCTCTCTCTCTCTCTCTCTCTCTCTCTCTCTCTGATCTCCAATACAATGTTCTCTTCGGAGATCGATATGATGTAATCCCTTTTTGTGGTGTATTTGTCGGGATCCGATAAATTGTGGGTTTATGATATGGATATCCATTGAAAGTAATTAATTCTTCTCTAAACGTTATTATGTGTGATTGTTTATAGCTACGTAATGCTTTTTGATCTATAAGTTTTCTTTGGGCAAGTTGATGATTAGATCTTCAGTGGAAGTGGTGCATGTTGGGGAACGAGTAATTTCAAAAAATTCCTACGCATTACGCAAGATCATGGTGATGGCATAGCAACGAGAGGGAGAGTGTATGTCCACGCACTCGTGAGACCGTGAAGCGAAGCGTTATAACAACGCTGTTGATGTAGTCGTGACGTCTTCACGATCCGACCGATCCAAGTACCGAACATACGGCACCTCCGAGTTCAGACACGTTCAGCTCGATGGCGATCCCGGACTCGATCCGGCAAAGTGTCGGGATGAGTTCCGTCAAGACGACGGCGTGGTGACGATGATGATGCTTCACCGGCGCAGGGGTTCGCCTAAGCTCCGCGACGATATGACCGAAGTGGAATATGGTGGAGGGGGGCACCACACACGGCTAAGGAACGATCCGTAGATCAACTTGTGTGTCATGGGGTGCCCCGCCTCAGTATATAAAGGAGCAAGGGGTGCGGCCGGCCCTAGGAGGGGCGCGGAGGAGTCCTACTCCCACCGGAGTAGGACTCCCCCCTTTCCTAGTTGGATTAGGACTTGGGGAGGGAAGAGAGGGCGCGCCCCCTTCCTTGTCCTATTCGGACTAGGGGAGGGGGGCGGCCTGCCCTGGCCGCCCTCCTCTTCTCCCTCATGGCCCACTAAGGCCCATTAACCCCGGAAGGTTCCGGTAACCCCGGTGTTCGGTAAAATCCGATTTCACCGGAACTATTCAAGTCCAAACATAGGCTTCCAATATATCAATCTTTATGTCTCGACCATTTCGAGACTCCTCGTCATGTCCGTGATCACATCCGGGACTCGAACAAACTTCGTACATCAAATCTTATAAACTCATAATAAACTGTCATCGTAACGTTAAGCGTGCGGACCCTACGGGTTCGAGAACTATGTAGACATGACCTAGAACTATTCTCGGTCAATAACCAATAGCGGAACACGGATGCCCATATTGGTTCCTACATATTCTTCGAAGATCTTTATCGGTCAAACCGCATAACGACATCGTTGTTCCCTTTGTCATCGGTATGTTACTTACCCGAGATTCGATCGTCGGTATCCAATACCTAGTTCAATCTCGTTATCGCAAGTCTCTTTACTCGTTCCGTAATACATCATCTTACAACTAACTTATTAGTTGCAATGCTTGCAAGGCTTATGTGATGTGTATTACCGAGAAGGCCTAGAGATACCTCTCCGACAATCGGAGTGACAAAACCTAATCTCAAATACGCCAACCCAACATGTACCTTTGGAGACACCAGTAGTACTCCTTTATAATCACCCGATTACGTTGTGACATTTGGTAGCACCCAAAGTGTTCCTCCGTAAACGGAGTTGCATAATCTCATAGTTACAGGAACATGTATAGGTCATGAAGAAAGCAATAGCAATATACTAAACGATCAAGTGCTAAGCTAACGGAATGGGTCATGTCAATCACATCATTCTCCTAATGATGTGATCCCATTAATCAAATAACAACACATGTCTATGGTTAGGAAACATAACCATCTTTGATTAATGAGCTAGTCAAGTAGAGGCATACTAGTGACTGTATGTTTGTCTATGTATTCACACATGTATTATGTTTCCGGTTAATACAATTCTAGCATGAATAATAAACATTTATCATGATATGAGGAAATAAATAATAACTTTATTATTGCCTCTAGGGCATATTTCCTTCAGTCTCCCACTTGCACTAGAGTCAATAATCTAGTATTACACAGTAATGATTCTAACACCCATGGAGTCTTGGTGCTGATCATGTTTTGCTCGTGGAAGAGGCTTAGTCAACGGGTCTGCGATATTCAGATTCGTATGTATCTTGCAATTCTCTATGTCTCCCACTTGGACTTGGTCCCGAATGGAATTGAAGCGTCTCTTGATATGCTTGGTCCTCTTGTGAAATCTGGATTCCTTTACCAAGGCAATTGCACCAAGATTGTCACGAAGATCTTCATTGGTCCCGATGCACTAGGTATGACACCTAGATCGGCAATGAACTCTTTCATCCGACTCCTTCATTTGTTGCTTCGAAGCAGCTATGTACTCCGCTTCACATGTAGATCCCGCCACGACGCTTTGTTTAGAACTGCACCAACCGACAGCTCCACCGTTTAATAAAACACGTATCCGGTTTGCGATTTAGAATCGTCCGGATCGATTGTCAAAGCTTACATCGACGTAACCATTTACGACTAGCTCTTTGTCACCTCCATATCGAGAAACATATCCTTAGTCCTTTTCGGTATTTCGGGATGTTCTTGACCGCTGTCCGATGATCCACTCTGGATTACTTTGGTACCTTCCTGCCAAGCTTATTGCTAAGCATACGTCGTGTCTGGTACACAGCATTGCATACATGATAGAGCCTATGGCTGAAGCATAGGGAACATCTTTCATTTTCTCTCTATCTTCTGCTGTGGTCGGGCATTGAGTCTGACTCAATTTCACACCTTGTAACACAGGCAAAAATCCTTTCTTTGCTTGATCCATTTTGAACTTTTTCAAAACTTTATCAAGGTATATGCTTTGTGAAAGTCCAATCAAGCGTCTTGATCTATCTCTATAGATCTTGATGCCCAATATGTAAGCAGCTTCACCGAGGTCTTTCATTGAAAAACTTTTATTCAAGTATCCTTTTATGCTATCCAGAAATTCTATATCATTTCCAATCAATAATATGTCATCCACATATAATATCGAAATGCTCTGAGCTCCCACTCACTTTCTTGTAAATACAGGCTTCTCCAAAAGTCTGTATAAAACCATATGCTTTGATCACACTATCAAAGCGTTTATTCCAACTCCGAGAGGCTTGCACTGACCATAAATTGATCGCTGGAGCTTGCACACTTTGTTAGCACCTTTTGGATCAACGAAACCTTCGGTTGCATCATATACAACTCTTCTTCTAGAAATCCATTCAAGAATGCAGTTTTTACATCCATTTGCCAAATTTCATAATCATAAAATGCAGCAATTGCTAACATGATTCGGGCAGACTTAAGCATCGCTACGGGTGAGAAAGTCTCATCGTAGTCAACCCCTTGAACTTGTCGAAAACCTTTCGCAACAAGTCGAGCTTTATAGATTACCATCAGCGTCAGTCTTCTTCTTAAAGATCCATTTATTCTCAATGGCTTGCCGATCATCGGGCAAGTCAACCAAAGTCCATACTTTGTTCTCATACATGGATCCCATCTCAGATTTCATGGCTTCCAGCCATTTTTCGGAATCTGGGCTCACCATCGCTTCTTCATAGTTTGTAGGTTCGCCATGGTCAAGTAACATGACTTCCGGAATAGGATTACCGTACCACTCAGTGCGGATCTTACTCGTTGACCCACGAAGTTCGGTAGAAACTTGATCTGAAGTTTCATGATCAATATCATTAGTTTCCTCACTAATTGATGTAGTTGTCACAGAACCGTTTCTTGTGATGAACTACTTTCCAATAAGGGAGCAGATACTGATTATCTCATCAAGTTCTACTTTCCTCCCACTCACTTCTTTCGAGAGAAACTCTTTTCTAGAAAGTATCTGAATTTAGCAACGAAAATCTTGCCTTCAAATCTGTGATAGAAGGTGTACCCAACAGTCTCCTTTGGGTATCCTATGAAGACACATTTCTCCGATTTGGGTTTGAGCTTATCTGGTTGAAGTTTCTTCACATAAGCATCGCAGCCCCAAACTTTAAGAAACGACAACTTTGGTTTCTTGCCAAACCACAGTTCATGAGGTGTCGTCTCAACGGATTTTGATGGTGCCCTATTTAACGTGAATGCGGCCGTCTCTAAAGCATAACCCCAAAACGATAACGGTAAATCAGTAAGATACATCATAGATCGCACCATATCTAGTAAAGTACGATTACGACGTTCGGACACACCATTTCGTTGTGGTGTTCCGGGTGGCGTGAGTTGCGAAACTATTCCGCATTGTTTCAAATGTAAACCAAACTCGTAACTCAAATATTCTCCTCCACGATCAGATCGTAGAAATTTTATTTTCTTGTTACGATGATTTTCCACTTCACTTTGAAATTCTTTGAACTTTTCAAATGTTTCAGATTTGTGTTTCATTAAGTAGATACACCCATATCTGCTCAAATCATCTGTGAAGGTGAGAAAATAACGATACCCGCCGCGTGCCTCAACATTCATTGGACCACAAACATCAGTATGTATGATTTCCAACAAATCAGTTGCTCGCTCCATAGTTCCGGAGAACGGCGTTTTAGTCATCTTGCCCATGAGGCATGGTTCGCAAGTACCAAGTGATTCATAATCAAGTGATTTCAAAAGCCCATCAGTATGGAGTTTCTTCATGCGTTTTACTCCGATATGACCCAAACGGCAGTGCCACAAATAAGTTGCACTATCATTATCAACTATGCATGTTTTGGTTTCAACACTATGAATATGTGTATTACTACTATCGAGATTAGATAAAAATAGACCACTCTTCAAGGGTGCATGACCATAAAAGATATTATTCATATAAATAGAACAACCATTATTCTCTGACTTAAATGAATAACCGTCTCGCATCAAACAAGATCCAGATATAATGTTCATGCTTAACGCTGGCACCAAATAACAATTATTTAGGTCTAAAACTAATCCCGATGGTAGATGTAGAGGTAGCGTGCCGACCGCGATCACATCGACTTTGGAACCATTTCCCACGCATCGTCACCTCGTCCTTAGCCGGTCTTCGCAATCCGTAGTTCCTGTTTGAGTTGCAAATATTAGCAATGAAACAGTATCAAATACCCGGTACTCTGCGAGTGTTAGTAAGGTACACATCAATAACATGTATATCACATATACCTTTGTTCACCTTGCCATCCTTCTTATCCGCCAAATACTTGGGGCAGTTCCGCTTCAAAGTGTCCGGTCGCTTGAGTAGAAGCACTCAGTTTCAGGCTTAGGTCCAGATTTGGGTTTCTTCTCTTGAGCAGCAACTTGTTTGCTGTTCTTCTTGAAGTTCCCTTCTTCTTCCCTTTACCCTTTTCTTGAAATTGGTGGTCTTGTTAACCATCAACACTTGATGCTCCTTTTGATTTCTACCTCGCGGCTTTTAGCATTGCGAAGAGCTCGAATAGACTTGTCCATCCCTTGCATATTATAGTTCATCACGAAGCTCTTGTAGCTTGGTGGCGATGATTGAAGAATTCTGTCAATGACACTATCATCGGAAGATTAACTCCCGGTTGAATCAAGTGATTATTATACCCGACATTTTGAGTATGTGTTCACCGTGAACTATTTTCCTCCATCTTGCAGCTATAGAACTTATTGGAGACTTCATATCTCTCAATCCGGGCATTTGCTTGAAATATTAACTTCAACTCTGGAACATCTCATATGCTCCATGACGTTCAAAACGTCGTTGAAGACCGGTTCTAAGCCGTAAAGCATGGCACATCGAACTATCGAGTAGTCATCAGCTTTGCTCGCGGACATTCTTAACGTCGTCGGTTGCATCAGCAGCAGCAGCCTGGCACCCAGCGGTGCTTCGGGGCGTAATTCTTACGTGCAGCAATGAGGATAATCCTCGAGTTACGGACCCAGTCCGTGTAATTGCTACCATCATCTTTCAACTTTGCTTTCTCAAGGAACGCATTAAAATTCAACGGAACAACAGCACGAGCCATCTATCTACAGTAAACATAGACAAGCAAAATACTATCAGGTACTAGTTTCATGATAATTTAAGTTCAATTAATCATATTACTATAGAACTCCCACTTAGATAGACATCCCTCTAATCTTCTAAGTGATTACGTGATCCATATTAACTACACCATGTCCGATCGTCACGTGAGATGGAGTAGTTTCAACGGTGAACATCAATATGTTGATCATATCTACTATATGATTCACGCTCGACCTTTTGGTCTCCGTGTTCCGAGGCCATATCTGTTATATGCTAGGCTCGTCAAGTTTAACCTGAGTATTCCGCGTGCGCAACTGTTTTGCACCCGTTGTATTTGAACGTAGAGCCTATCACACCCGATCATCACGTGGTGTCTCAAAGACGAAGAACTTTCGCAACGGTGCATACTCGGGAGAACACTTCTTGATAATTTTAGTGAGAGATCATCTTATAATGCTACCGTCAATCAAAGCAAGATAAGATGCATAAAGGATAAACATCACATGCAATCAATATAAGTGATATGATATGGCCATCATCATCTTGTGCTTGTGATCTCCATCTCCAAGCACCGTCATGATCACCATCGTCACCGCGCGACACCTTGATCTCCATCGTAGCATCGTTGTCGTCTCGCCAACTATTGCTTCTACGACTATCGCTACTGCTTAGTGATAAAGTAAAGCAATTACATGGCGTTGCATTCCATACAATAAAGCGACAACCATATGGCTCCTCGCCGATTGCCGATAACTCGGTTACAAAACATGATCATCTCATACAATAAAATATAGCATCACGTCTTGACCATATCACATCACAACATGCCCTGCAAAAACAAGTTAGACGTCCTCTACTTTGTTGTTGCAAGTTTTACGTGGCTGCTACGGGCTGAGCAAGAACCGTTCTTACCTACGCATCAAAACCACAACGATAGTTTGTCAAGTTGGTGCTGTTTTAACCTTCGCAAGGACCGGGCATAGCCACACTCGGTTCAACTAAAGTGAGAGAGACAGACACCCGCCGGTCACCTTTAAGCAACGAGTGCTCGAAGCGGTGAAACCAGTCTCGCGAAGCGTCTGCGTAATGTCGGTCCGGCCGCTTCATCTCACAATACCGCTGAACCAAAGTATGACATCTTTGGTAAGCAGTATGACTTATATCGCCCACAACTCACTTGTGTTCTACTCGTGCATATGACATCAACGTATAAAACCAGGCTCGGATGCCTCTGTTGGGGAACGTAGTAATTTCAAAAAAATTCCTACGCACACGCAAGATCATGGTGATGGCATAGCAACGAGAGGGGAGAGTGTATGTCCACGTACCCTCGAGACCGTAAGTGGAAGCGTTATAACAACGCGGTTGATGTAGTCGTACGTCTTCACGATCCGACCGATCCAAGTACCGAACGCACGGCACCTCCGAGTTCAGCACACGTTCAGCTCGATGGCGATCCCGGACTCGATCCAGCAAAGTGTCGGGATGACTTCCATCAAGACGACGGCGTGGTGACGATGATGATGCTTCACCGCGCCAGGGTTCGCCTAAGCTCATGACGATATGACCGAAGTGGAATATGGTGGAGGGGGCACCACACGGCTAAGGAACGATCCGTAGATCAACTTGTGTGTCATGGGGTGCCCCCTGCCCCGTATATAAAGGAGCAGGGGGTGCGGCCGGCCCTAGAAGGCGGCGGAGGAGTCCTACTCCCGGGAGTAGGACTCCCCCTTTCCTAGTTGGATTAGGACTTGGGGGAGGGAAGAGAGAGGCGCCCCTTTCTTGTCCTATTCGGACTAGGGGAGGCGCGGCCTTCCTGGCCGCCCTCCTCTTCTCCCTCATGGCCCACTAAGGCCCATTAACCCCGGAAGGGTTCCAGTAACCCCGGTGTTCGGTAAAATCGATTTCACGGAACTATTCAAGTCCAAACATAGGCTTCCAATATATCAATCTTTATGTCTCGACCATTTCGAGACTCCTCGTCATGTCCGTGATCACATCCAGGACTCCAAACAAACTTCGGTACATCAAAACTTATAACTCATAATCAAGCTGTCATCGTAACGTTAAGCGTGCGGACCCTACGGGTTCGAGAACTATGTAGACATGACCTAGAACTATTCTCGGTCAATAACCAATAGCGGAACCTGGATGCCCATATTGGTTCCTACATATTCTTCGAAGATCTTTATCGGTCAAACCGCATAACGACATACGTTGTTCCCTTTGTCATCGGTATGTTACTTACCCAAGATTCGATCGTCGGTATCCAATACCTAGTTCAATCTCGTTACCGGCAAGTCTCTTTACTCGTTCCGTAATACATCATCTTACAACTAACTTATTAGTTGCAATGCTTGCAAGGCTTATGTGATGTGTATTACCGAGAAGGCCTAGAGATACCTCTCCGACAATCGGAGTGACAAAACCTAATCTCAAAATACGCCAACCCAACATGTACCTTTGGAGACACCTGTAGTACTCCTTTATAATCACCCGATTCACGTTGTGACGTTTGGTAGCACCAAAGTGTTCCTCCGTAAGCAGGAGTTGCATAATCTCATAGTTACAGGAACATGTATAGGTCATGAAGAAAGCAATAGCAATATACTAAACGATCAAGTGCTAAGCTAACGGAATGGGTCATGTCAATCACATCATTCTCCTAATGATGTGATCCCATTAATCAAATAACAACACATGTCTATGGTTAGGAAACATAACCATCTTTGATTAATGAGCTAGTCAAGTAGAGGCATACTAGTGACTGTATGTTTGTCTATGTATTCACACATGTATTATGTTTCCGGTTAATACAATTCTAGCATGAATAATAAACATTTATCATGATATGAGGAAATAAATAATAACTTTATTATTGCCTCTAGGGCATATTTCCTTCAGTGCATAGTAGTAGGTTCGGTCTTGCGGTGTCCTTACCTAGTGACGGAAGGGGTAGTGTATTTGTATTCTTGCTACTAAGGGTAAAATGATGGGGTTCGATCATATTGATTGGTCTTATTTTGTCTACATTATGTCATCACGCTTAAATCATTACTCTGTTTGTTATTGAACTTGATACCTAGAGAGGCAAGCATAGAAGCGCTCTCGAAATGGAGTAATAGCAGTAGATGCAGATGGATGCCGGTCTACTTGTCACAGGCGTAATGTCTATATATTGATCATTGCCATACATATCATCATAACTATGTGTTTTTCTATCAATTGCCAACATTAATTTGTCTACCCACCGTGTTATTATGCTTATGGGAGAGATGCCTCTAGTGATGCTATGGCCCCCGGGTTGCAATTCACTTTATTTTACTAAAACCTTAAAAATACATTGCTGCAATTTATTATCTTTTATTTTACTTTTATATTATCCACCTATCACTACCAGATTTAATCCTTGTAACCGGCAAGAACGAGGGAATTGACAACCCCCTTGCAATGGCGGAGCTAGCACAGGATAATTGTGTGTGGGGGGGGGGGCAATGGCAAAATATGGGTTTATGAAGAGGCAAAACTCCCTATTTTTCCCAATCTATGCCATCACAAAAAAAATCTTCACAGAAGTTCCCAGGCTTGGGGGGGCAACCCCCGATCCTACACATAGCTCATGATGCCCCCTTGCCTTCGTTGGGTACAAGTATTTGCTTTGTGTGTGTACGTACCGTTTATCTGTTTCTCGTGAAGGCTCCTATTGGTTCGATAAACCCTGATTCTTAAATGAGGGAAATACTTCGCTACTGTGCTACATCACCCTTCCCCTTCATGGAAATCCCGATGAACTATATAAGTAGTAGTGGGCAATGTGTGGGTTCGCTGGCAGCAGCCGATGGCATGTACTTCTTCATCCAAGCCTGAGCTCTTTTTGTTGGGGAACGTTGCATAAAATAAAAATTTCCTACGTTCACCAAGATACATCTATGAGTTCATCTAGCAACGAGAGAGAGAGAGAGATGCATCTACATACCCTTGTAGATCGCGTGCGGAAGCTTTCAAGAGAACGGGGTTGAGGGAGTCGTTCTCGTCGTGATCCAAATCACCGGAGATCCTAGCGCCGAACGGACGGCACCTCCGTGTTCAACACATGTACGGTCGGCGTGACGTCTCCTCCGTCTTGATCCAGCAAGGGGGAAGGAGAGGTTGATGAAGATCCAGCAGCACGACGGCGTGGTGGTGGATGCAAGAGGCTCGGCAGGCTTCGCCAAGCAACTATGGGAGGAGGAGGAGGTGTAGCGGGGGGGAGGCGCCAAGACTTCAGGGTGCGGCTGCCCTCCCTCCCCCCTTTATATAGGCCCCCTGGGGGGCGGCGGCCCTGGAGATCAGATCTCCCAAGGGGGGGCGGCGGCCAAGGAGGGAGGCTTGCCCCCCAAGACAAGTGGGGCGCCCCCCACCCATAGGGTTTCCAACCCTAGGCGCAGGGGGCCCAAGGGGGGGGCGCACCAGCCCACCAGGCTGGTTCCTCCCACTTCAGCCTCACGGGCCCTCCGGGATAGGTGGCCCCACCGGTGGACCCCAGGACCCTTCCGGTGGTCCCGTACAATACCGTGACCCCAAATTCTCCCGATGGCGAAATAGCACTTCCTATATATAATTCTTTACCTCCGGACCATTCCGGAACTCCTCGTGACGTCTGGGATCTCATCCGGGACTCGAACAACATTCGGTTTGCTGCATACTCATATTCATACAACCCTAGCATCACCGAACCTTAAGTGTGTAGACCCTACGGGTTCGGGAGACATGTAGAAATGACCGAGATGGCTCTCCGGTCAATAACCAACAGCGGGATCTGGATACCTGTAACGCCCCGGATTCGATGCGCCAGGTGTCCGCCAGTTATTCGTCGTTGTTGCCATGTCATTTGCTTGCGTGTTGCACTTTGCCATGTCATCATCTGCATTTCATATCATGTCGTCATGTGCATCGCATTTGCATACGTGTTCGTCTCATGCATCCGAGCATTTTCCCCGTTGTCCGTTTTGCAATCCGGCGCTCCTATGTCTCCCGGCGCCCCCTTTTGCCTCTTTTCGTGTGCGGGTGTTAAACGGTCTCGGAATGGACCGAGATTTGTCAAGCGGCCTTGGTATAGCACCGGTAGACCGCCTGTCAAGTTTGATACTCCAACGGTTAACCGGGTAACCGTAAAGCCTCCTTCTCTTTGCAGCCCAACACCCCTCCAAAATAGCCCAATAACCCATCTAAGTCACTTCCATGCTCTCCTTCGTCGGATCACGATCGTGTGGGCGAAAACCGCACTCCATTTGGAGCTTCCTAGCTCCTTCTACTTATAAAAACACCCCCTCCCCCGAAATCCCGGATCAACTCCACCCCTAACCCTAGACCCGCTCCTCTCCCCGCCGCCGGACGTGTCCGATTTGGGCGAAGCGTCCGCCGCCCGCCGGACCAACCGGAGCTGCCACGTGTCCGGGCGGTCCCGATTCGCCGCGCCACCCGGCAAAGTGGGCCCTCCGGCCAGCAGCGCGGGCGCGCCCGCGCTCGTGCCTCCGCTCCGCGACCCGGCCGGCCGCCGCCCGCCGCGGCCCGGCTCTGGTCGCGCCTCTCCCGCCGTCGCGCCCGCCCTCGGCCTTGGCGCGTCCCGCCCGCCAGGCCGCCTCGGCCTCCGCCCGCCCGCCTCGCCGCCTCCGGCCTCTCCTCCTCCAACTCCGGCGAGGCTCCGGCCTGCCTCGGAGTCCGCGCCCGGATCTAGATCCAAACGAGAGGGTTGACTTCTTCTCCCCCCGATTTTCGTCCAAGTCATTATTATGTGATAATTTTGTTGCATTTTCATCATGCCATAACTTTTCACCCGTGGCTCCGTTTTGGGCGTATAGCATACCGAAATGTTCATATCGATGAGTACATCATTGCATCTCATTGCATCATTTTCATTTGAGCTCATCTTGATGCCCGAAATGCTGTCGGAAGAGGGCTATGTGATGTTAGTTTCATATTCTTATCAGAACATGCACTTTTGTCATTTTTGCCATGATTGATGTGTGCACCCTATGATCTTGAGTCCTACATGTTTTTGTAATATGCCATGCCATCTTTACAGGGGTGTATGCCATGTATTTTTGTGATCTCTGTGGTGACTAGCACAAGCATGCAAACTAGGCTTCATGATGTTGCTGATTTCAGCCCTGCTTTTTCTTGATATTTTTATGCCATGCAAACTTGATGCTACAGAGAGATCCATGCATATTTTGAGATACTTCAGTAAGGATGTTTTGAACATATGGTTATGCTCTATCCATCCATGCCTTTGTTTTCAATTATGGAGTGCCATAGCTTGATTCAATCGAGCTCTACTTTTGCTATAAAATGTTTCCTGGCAGATTGTTTACATGTTATTCAATTTTGCCAAGGTTGTTGTAGTTGATCCGTGTATTCTATGATGTTGTTCTTGCCATGTATATCTTCTATGCCATGTCTTCTTGATGGATGTATGCTTAGTTAATCATGTAATGCTCTGTAGTAAGTGCATCGAGCTCGCGAAGATGCCTACATAATTCTGTCAATGTCATGCCCTGTTTGCTGAATCTTTTAACGGAACTTGCTATGTTTACGTGGGTGCCATCATATTTGATACATTTTGGCTTATGGTCAGTAAGGGACTTTTGTTCTATGATTTGAGTAGATTCATGCCATGCCTTGTTTTGCTATTATAAGTTCCTGTAGCATGTTGTTTGCTTGCTCTGAACATTGCTTCCTGATGCTGTTTCTGCCATGTTCAGTATTTTCACCAAGTCTGTGAAGCTGATATATTTTGCACTTTTGCCATGCTTGTTTGGACCTGTTATGGTGTGAATTAGCCGTAGCTCAGTGTTCATGTTTTGTAATGCTTTACCTGTACATCATGCCCATGCCTTGTTTTATTACGTTGAGTTGTTGTAGCATAGTGTTATGATGCTTGCAATATGCCTAGTTGTTGTTTTGGACAGATTGTTGTCATAACTTGTATAGAGTGTATGTGTTGAACCGTTGCTCCGTTTTGAGTGTGCTCTATATGAAACTTGCTTGATTTTGCATGTACTTTCATATTATCATGTTGCATCCTTGTTTTGAGGTGTTTGCTTGATGTTTGTATGCATTTTGCATCAATGCCATGTTTAACTTGTTTTGCTCATATCTTCTAGGCCGTAGCTCCGAATCTAATGAACTTTATATGTAACTTGACTAGAATTTCGTGTAGATCATCGTGGTGCATCTTAACTTGCTGTTTAACAACTTGAACATAAGATTTATTCAGATCTGGACCAATTTCGAAATTTTCATATGAGGACTTACCGGAATTGTTATATGTTGTTTCCGGCCTCATTTAAACTTGCTTTGATGTGTTGTTCTTGTTTGCATCATATTTTGCCATGAGTAGCTTCATGTAGCCTTGTCATGCATCATGCTTGGTTGTGCATCATGTCTTGTCTATGTGTGGTGTGTTTACTATGTTGTGTGCTTCTTCTCGATAGTTCCCTTTTTGTTGCGATCGTGAGGATTCGTTCGTCTACGCTTGGTTCGTCTTCGTGGCTTCATCTTCTTCATGGACTCGTTCTTCTTCCTTGCGGGATTTCAGGCAAGATGACCGCTACCCTGGATCTCACTACTATCATCGCTATGCTAGTTGCTTTGTTCTATCGCTATGCTGCTTTACCTACCACTTCCTGCTCAAGCCTCCCAAATTGCCATGAACCTCTGACCTTTGTTACCCTTCCTAGCAAACCTTGTTTGGCTATGTTACCGCTTTGCTCAGCCCCTCTTATAGCGTTGCTAGTTGCAGGTGAAGATGAAGATTGCTCCATGTTGGATTATGTTTATGTTGGGATATCACAATATCTCTTATATTATTAATGCATCTATATACTTGGTAAAGGGTGGAAGGCTCGGCCTTATGCCTGGTGTTTTGTTCCACTCTTGCCGCCCTAGTTTCCGTCATATCAGTATTATGTTCCCGGATTTTGCGTTCCTAACGCGGTCGGGTGATTTATGGGACCCCCTTGACAGTTCGCTTTGAATAAAACTCCTCCAGCAAGGCCCAACCTTGGTTTTACCATTTGCCTCACCACCACCTACTTTTACCTTGGGAGTCGCTCTCTCGAGGGTCATCTTTATTTTAGCCCCCCCCCCCCCCGGGCCAATGCTTCTCTAAGTGTTGGCCCGAAACGAGCAGAATGTGGGGCCACCTTGGGGAAACTTGAGGGTTGGTTTTACTCGTAGGATGTCTCATCCGGTGTTGCCCTGAGAACGAGATATGTGCAGCTCCTATCGGGATTGTCGGCGCATCGGGCGGCTTTGCTGGACTTGTTATATTGTTGTCGAAATGTCTTGTAGCCGGATTCGAGGCGATCGGGTCTTCCGGGAGAAGGAATATCCTTCGTTGATCGCGAGAGCTTCTCATGGGCTAAGTTGGGACACCCCGCAGGTATAAACTTTCGAGAGCCGTGTCCGCGGTTATGTGGCAGATGGGAATTTGTTAATGTCCGGTTGTAGATAACTTGACACCGATCCGAATTAAAACGCATCAATCGCGTGTGTAGCCGTGATGGTCTCTTCGGCGGAGTCCGGAAGTGAACACGGTTTCTTGGGTTATGTTTGACGTAAGTAGGAGTTCAGGATCACTTCTTGATCATTACTAGTTGACGACCGTTCCTTTGTTTCTCTTCTCGCCTCATTTATGTATGTTAGCCACCATACATGCTTAGTCGCTGCTGCAACCTCACCACTTTATCCCTTCCTTTCCCTTTAAGCTTTGCTAGTCTTGATACCCATGGTAATGGGATTGCTGAGTCCTCGTGGCTCATGATTACTACACCACCAGTTGCAGGTACAGGTTCGCGATGATCTTGACGCGAGAGCGATGTTTGCTTGTATTGGAGTTCTTCTTCGCTTCTTCTTCGATCGGGGATAGGTTCCGTGTCGGCACTGGGCTAGCAGGGTGGATATTGTTTGAGTTTCTGTTTATGATTCATCCGTAGTCGGATGTTGATCTTGTATATGTTGTATTGTTGTATTCATGTGACTTTGTATGTATTGGATGTATCCCCACTATTATGTAATGTTGATGTAATGATATCCACCTTGCAAAAGCGTTCCAATATGCGGGTCTATCCTTGGTGGGACCGTCGAGTTCCTTTTGGATAGGGTCGCAAATTGGGCGTGACAATACCCATATTGGCTCCCACATGCTCCTCGGTGATCTCATTGGATGAACCACGATGTCGAGGATTCAAGCAACCCCGTATACAATTCCCTTTGTCAATCGGTATGTTACTTGCCCGAGATTCGATCGTCGGTATCCCAATACCTCGTTCAATCTCGTTACCGGCAAGTCACTTTACTCGTACCGTAATGCATGATCCCGTAACTAAACACTTAGTCACTTTGAGCTCATTATGATGATGCATTACCGAGTGGGCCCAGTGATACCTCTCCGTAATACGGAGTGACAAATCCCAGTCTCGATCCGTGTCAACCCAACAGACACTTTCGGAGATACCTGTAGTGCACCTTTATAGTCACCCAGTTACGTTGTGACGTTTGGTACACCCAAAGTACTCCTACGGTATCCGGGAGTTACAAATTCTCATGGTCTAAGGAAAGGATACTTGACATTGGAAAAGCTCTAGCAAAACGAACTACACGATCTTGTGCTATGCTTAGGATTGGGTCTTGTCCATCACATCATTCTCCTAATGATGTGATCCCGTTATCAATGACATCCAATGTCCATAGTCAGGAAACCATGACTATCTATTGATCAACGAGCTAGTCAACTAGAGGCTCACTAAGGACATATTATAGTCTATGTATTCACACGTGTATTACGATTTCCGGATAATACAATTATAGCATGAATGAAAGACAATTATCACGAACAAGGAAATATAATAATAATCCTTTTATTATTGCCTCTAGGGCATATTTCCAACACTTTTCCTTCGGCGTGTTCTGGCAGTGGGCTGTGTAGGGCACTCTACTTTGGGTGAGCCTCTTCGGCACATTTGGGTGCTCTGATCTGCTTTTTGGGACTATCCGGCGGCTTCCATCGATGTTCATGTGGAACTTTTCGTTCTTCGACGGTGCAATGTCTTGCAATCCAGGCAAGGAGGTTGTGTCCACCTTCGGAGAAGAAGTTGGATGGATGTGTCGTACCGAGGTCCTTAGTGTCTGGTGATGGCAGGCCATGTAGGTGCATTTTCATTCCGTCTTCAGAGCCGACATTGCTTCCATTCATGTTTAGTCGCGGTGGAGGACCTCGACTTCTTCATCTATGTGTTCTTTTTTATATTCTTCATGTGTGAAGTGTCCGTGGCTTAGTTAGCTGTTTTCCAACTCCTCTGTATCTTGCCGCTTTCTGTTGTTCTACTTGGTTGCATGCTGCAGTTGTATCCTTGCCGGCTGATAGCTTTGTTAATTCAAAGTTGGACTAGGCTAGCGCCCTACTCGGGCTCGGCTTCATCTTTTCTCTAAAAAATCACCATGGCTGACATCGGCAACAACTCTGTCGCCACGGCCGTTCCGGCTGGACAACTGTTCCGACCATTCTCTTATTGGTTCATGCATTTATTCTCCATGCGAATTTCATAGGTGTGTTAGCTCCATGTTGCCTACTTACTCACAGTTTTTACATCTAGTATAATTGATATTGCTTTTAAAAAAGCATAATTAATATTAATGTTTTAGAAAGCACAGTTATGTACTTTCTAGAAAAACAATTTTTTTGCGGGGTCTAGAAAAACAATATTAACTGTGTTTTTTAAAAAATCAATATTTTAAAAACATATTAACACTTTTTACATCTCGATATTAAATATTGTATTTTAAAAAAGCACAATTAATATTGCTTTTTTAGAAAGCATAATTAATATTGCTATAGCACCGCCGTGCTGGTGGCCCTTCATCTACCGACTCCTGCCACCATCGACGACATTTGGGACATCGCCACGCCGCTAGGACAGGACGACGATATATGGCCATCGGTGGCGCGCTCCATCCTCTGGAAGATCCGAGACTCCATAAACTCAGTGGTCTTCCGCGGAACCCGTCATTCCGTACATGTAACCGTCCAAAAAAAATATTGGTATAGCACGATATCGATTGCCATGATATTATTGTGGATTAGTAAATCAATTAAAATCCTAATTATTCCAGCATGTTGTTCTGATTTATTGTCGTGGCATAGCCATTATAGTGTGTAAACCATCATCGCCCAAGGAATGACCCAAAGACACACGCACCTTAGAATGTTGCATGCCATTTACAAACATGGAATGGAAGTGATGGTGGGCACGGCAGCAAGCCAGCAGTGTAAAACGGATGCGATAGCTCGCCGCTACCTCTGCATAAGACGGCGTCGCTCTCACGGAAAGAAATGCCAGGAGCTCTCGGTTCACCATGACGGACTCATCAAGTCATCATATATACTACTCCCTCCGTTCCTAAATAATTGCCTTTCTAACCATCTCAAATGGACTACAACATACGGATGTATGTAGACATGTTTTAGAGTGTAGATTCACCATTTCTTTCCGTATGTAGTCGTTTGTTGTTTCTGTAAAGAAAACTATTTGCGAAACGGAGGGAGTACATATATAGGATGCATGAGCGGAGCGGTGGCTCACAGATCCGACATGGTGAGCAGCTCCTCGAGGTAGTCGGCTCCAAGGTCCTCCAGCTCCAGCACGCACGCTGACAATGGCGATGCAGCATCGGCCCCCACTCCCGCCGTCGCCGTGCCCGTCCTCCTCTTGTTCTTGGGATTTCTCTTCCGGATGCAGTGCCGGCGCTTCAGCGCGAGTGCAGGCGAGTCCCCCGCGGCGGCGGCGCCGCCGATGCCGAGCGCACGCAGCGACTCCTGCACAAGCTTGACCGGGAAGTTGAGCACGGCGGCGGGACCGCGCACGGAGAAGGCGGCCTGGTCATAGGCGAGCGCGGCGGCATGCGGAGTGTCGAACGTGCCGAGCCAAACACGGGCGCCGTTGCGGGTGGAGTCCCGGATCTCCGCGGCGTACTTGCCCCACGGCCGCTTCCGCACCCCGATGAGCGGCGAGTCCGGCGCACTGCGTGAACCACTGGAGCTCCCCTGGGGTTCCAACGCCGGCCACGCGACAGGCGTCCCCATGAACTCGCCGCCTCCACTGTGGTCGCCGGCGTCTCCTGCAGAGGCGGGAGGTGAGCCGTCGTTGGTGGTGATGGAGGTGGCTTCCATGAGGAACGACAACCGCTGGTGGTCGACCTCCATGTCAGCACGAGCTCGAGCTTGAGGAGCACGCTGATGATGTGTGCACTGTGGTGTACCGGAGGAGAAACAAATAGAGTAGCCGTGGTGGTAGGAGTGATCAGGGGCGGGCCCACCTCAATTCAAGGGTATTCAGTTGAATACCCATATTTTTGGCAGAAAATTAAGTATATATAGTGTATATCCTGTGTTGTATAAGGAAAAAACGTTACTCATACTCCAGAACATGCTAGTTAAGCATTTCAGCCCAAAAACAAAGGCTAGCCCATCATCTATTTCCCCCCACCACCACGACATGGCCCATTTATTGGCCCAATCGTTGCCGCACGCACACAGCCATCATCTCCCAGAAAAAAGTCCACCGATCAGATGCAACAGGAGACGAACCGGCAGCGCCCTGTTCGCCAGATCTCTTCGCATCGTACGCGACGCGAGCCAACAACCGCCAGGCGGCCAGGGCCGTGCGGGGCTGTTGCCGTCGCCTGATCGGCGATCAATTGCAGGCGTACGCGGTGGCGGCGGCACGGACCGGCGGACGGCGCGACGAATCCATCCATGATCCCTCCCCCCCCTCTTGGTTTTGAACTTCTGATCACTACAGTCGGTGGGTAGCAGCCTAACAGGCAGCAATTCAATTCCTAAGACACAGCCTGACAGTCCACAAACTCAACTATTGATGGTATAATCGCTAATTATATTTAGTAGTCCCTCGACTTCGAAAATTGGGCTCTCTCCTCCTATACCGATTCATAGTTGAAGTATCGAACTAAATTCATCTAGCACTGCAGTCTGCAGGCAGCCAGGCAGGGCGTGGTTTTGTTCTTGTATTTCCAGCAGTCTACAGTACAACTTTGCAAGACTATGTAAGTTAGTTTGACCACTTACCAGTTGTCTTTCTATTTAATCATAATAAAATTAGAGACTTGTTTGCGGTCAATTAAAAATTGATTAGACATGAAAACTTGCAATTTTTCATTCAAATTTGTAATGTGAGAATCTTTATAAATTGTGAATTCGTTACAATGTGCATTGTCTATAAAGATTAGTACTCTAAAACTTGAGCACTTATACTTTTCAGGTCTAAAACATGAAGCAATACGGGGCAAAAATAATTGAATGATTGATTGGCACATTCATTGAAAGGGAATTCTTTTTGCAAGTTGAGGATGAGGACATCATCACTCATTTTCAAAGCACCAAGGATCACAAATCTAGCCTATAATCTGTAAGCTTTCTTATCATTTGCTGTTTTCTATCCTCTATATATCTTAGATTTTGCCATGCTATGTTGAACAATTATTACTTCTATATGTTGAACAATTCAAAGTTATGATCATTTTTTATGAATGTAATATGTTATGCGATCTCTTTTATATATTTTACAACTAGTACAATATGCTACTATAATCGGTTATATGCTCCAAAAAGAAGGCGATGGGCTTCTATAAAAAATGTTTTGAAAATTTGAATACACAGTCTTGAATTTCTGGGCCCGCCCCTGGGAGTGATCACCTGTAGGTAGCTCCATGTAGATAATAAGAGTTAAGACCAGCAGCATATACGTCGAGTCTACGAGACAACCCGTATATCTCTATATATACCCAGCGTTCAGCGAACAAACGCAGCTACACGGGGCAGACAAGCTTTGACTTGTAATGACACAACTGTAATCTATGGATCAACTTGTCCATCCATCAGCTACACGGGCCTTGCATTGCATGCTGGACCGACCTAGAGTAGTATGGACGAATAGGACGTAGGGCGGCTGGATACGACAACGCACCCGGGCGTCATCAGGTGAATACCTTTTCCTAATCCTAAATACGTATAGACAGTAGGTATAAGTAGTATGCAATCTAACCCAAATTAGCAGGCTGGCTCCTGAAGCTAGCACATGAAGCGCATATGGAGGGTGCATGCATCTACCCTGAACGTACGGCGCCATGCATGTGCACATATGCATGGAGTAGATGATAATTAAAAGGTGATTTTGGAAAGAAAACCCGCCCAGATTGGCGAACGGCGAAGCCATTGGTGCAAGCACACACCCGGATCTATCATTACTGCTGCTGCATCTTTCATGCATGGGTCCATGGGATGCAGACAGAGACGAGAGAGATAAACAAGTTTCCGTGTCGCCTCATGTATCAACAAACCAAGCTTACATTAATAGTAGCTGGTGCCTGTACAGGTGTGCATACAATGAATCGGTACATAGGCTCATATTGTTTACGCTTTCTATATATAATTCTTTCTCGTACGATTCCTAGCAACAACGCTTTCTATACACTCTTTCTCGTACGATAGCTGATAAAGTAACACAACTGGCGTTATCTTCTTATAATCTTAACTCTTGCATTGGGACTCACTAAACAATTTGCAGCTACAACGATATCCAGCAGGCTTTTTTGGTTGTACGCGTCTTCAACATACAAATGCCAGAAGAAGCCGAACTCTTTCGTGCATGGTTCTATATCATCTTCATGCATGACAAAAAAATAACAAAAACTTCCATTAGAGAGAGAGAGAGAGAGAGCAGTCATTATGATTATATCTCCTTTTATTTTATTTCCAATTAAGGTGGCTGGCATGATTGAGCTAGCTAGTAGATCTAGTATCACTTACAAACACTTGCTGACTCGCCGCTCAAGGTTTAATTCCATGCATTGATCTAATATTGTGCATGTATAATCTGTACTCCCTCCGTAAATAAATATCCGGTCATTTAGATTACTAAAGTAATGATCTAAACACTCTTATATTTGTTTACAGAGAGAGTACTTAACAACATTACAGATGGAGTAGTAAACATCTTATATCTACTTTTTCTTTCAAAACGGAGGGCAACAACCTCATCCACTACATCGACAGATGCACATAGTCATATATGGTTGGCCATTTACAACTGGCGTTATTTTGTTAATCTTAACTCTTGCATTTGGGACTCACTAAACAATCTGCAGCTACAACGATATCCAGCAGGCTTATTTGGTTGTACGCGTGTTCAACATACAAATGCCAGAAGAAGCCGAACTCTTTTGTGCATGGTTCTATATCATCTTCATACATGACAAAAGAATAACAAAAACTTCCATGAGAGAGAGAGAGAGAGAGAGAGAGAGAGAGCAGTCATTATGATTATATCTCCTTTTATTTTATTTCCAATTAAGGTGGCTGTCATGATTGCGCACGCTAGCTAGTAGATCTAGTATCACTTACAAACACTTGCTGTCTCGCCGCTCAAGGTTTAATTCCATGTATTGATCTAATACTCCCTCCGTTTCTAAATATAAGTCTTTTTAAAGATTCCACTAAGGACTACATACGAAGCAAAATGAATGAACCTACACTCTAAAATAAGTCTATATACATCCGTATGTAGTTTGTAGTGGAATCTCTAAGAAGACTTACATTTAGGAACGGAGGGAGTATTGTGCATGTATAATCTACTTACAACATTACAGATGGAGTAGTAAACATCTTATATCTACTTTTTCTTTTAAAAAGGAGGAAAACACCCCCACCCACTACATCGATAGATGCACATAGTCATATATGGTTGGCTATTTCACAATGTCAAGCGAAGCCTAGCATTGATGTTGTATGAATCAACTAACAGAAACAAAAAGGAAAACCAGAGGCCAACCAAAATGGGTCTGCCAATTGGCACAATCTCCACAATTCCACCGCTAACCTTATGACAAGACCTAACTAAACCAAAAATGCCACTCCTAGACAAAGCCTTCAACAATCGTCATATGTGGGGACGGACCTAGGAGGGCAAATGGGCAATGAAACATCTAAGAGCATCTAGAGTCGGGCGCCCCAAACCCTCCTCAAATGTCCGGGCGGCCCGCCCGTGTTGGAAATATGCCCTAGAGGAAATAATAAAATGGTTATTATTATATTTCCTTGTTCATGATAATTGTCTATTGTTCATGCTATAATTGTGTTATTCGGAAATCGTAATACATGTGTGAATACATAGACCACAACATGTCCCTAATGAGCCTCTAGTTGACTAGCTCATTGATCAACAGATAGTCATGGTTTCCTGACTATGGACATTGGATGTCATTGATAACGGGATCACATCATTAGGAGAATGATGTGATGGACAAGACCCAATCCTAAGCATAGCACAAGATCGTGTAGTTCGTTTGCTAGAGCTTTTCCAATGTCAAGTATCATTTCCTTAGACCATGAGATCATGTAACTCCCGGATGCCGTAGGAGTGCTTTGGGTGTACCAAACGTCACAACGTATCTGGGTGACTATAAAGGTATACTACAGGTATCTCCGAAAGTATCTGTTGGGTTGACACGGATCAAGACTGGGATTTGTCACTCCGTATGACGGAGAGGTATCTCTGGGCCCACTCAGTAATGCATCATCATAATGAGCTCAATGTGACCAAGTGTTTGGTCATGGGATCATGCATTACGGTACGAGTAAAGTGACTTGCCGGTAACGAGATTGAACGAGGTATTGGGATACCGACGATCGAATCTCGGGCAAGAAACATACCGATTGACAAAGGGAATTGTATACGGGATTACCTGAATCCTCGACATCGTGGTTCATTCGATGAGATCATCGTGGAACATGTGGGAGCCAACATGGGTATCCAGATCCCGCTGTTGGTTATTGGCCGGAGAGCTGTCTCGGTCATGTCTGCATGATTCCCGAACCCGTAGGGTCTACACACTTAAGGTTCGATGACGCTAGGGTTGTAGAGATATTAGTATGCGGTAACCCGAAAGTTGTTCGGAGTCCCGGATGAGATCCCGGACGTCACGAGGAGTTCCGGAATGGTCCGGAGGTGAAGATTTGTATATAGGAAGTCCAGTTTCGGCCACTGGGGAAGTTTCGGGGGTCACCGGTATTGTATCGGGACCACCGGAAGGGTCCTGGGGGTCCATCGGGTGGGGCCACCTATCCCGGAGGGCCACATGGGCTGAAGTGGGAAGGGAACCAGCCCCTGGTGGGCTGGTGCGCCCCCCTTGGGCCTCCCCTTGCGCCTAGGGTTGAAAACCCTAGGGGTGGGGGGCGCCCCACTTGACATGGGGGGCAAGTCCCCCCCCCCCTTGAGATTAGATTTCTAGGGGCCGGCGCCCCCCAGGGCCCCTATATAAAGAGGGGGGAGGGAGGGCAGCCGCACCCTAGTCCCTGGCGCCCCTCTTCCCCGCACCACCTCTCCTCTCGCTGAGCTTGGCGAAGCCTGCCGAGATCGCCGCCATTTCCACCACCACGCCGTTGTCAGTCTTGCTGGATCTCCATCAACCTCTCCTTCCTTGCTAGATCAAGAAGGAGGAGACGTCTTCCCAACCGCACGCGTGTTGAACGCGGAGGTGCCGTCTGCTCGCACTAGGATCTTCGATGATTTGGATCACGACGAGCACGACTCCCTCAACCCGTTCTCTTGAACGCTTCGGCCGCGATCTACAAGGGTATGTAGATGCACTCCTCTCTCTCGTTGCTAGATGACTCCATAGATTGATTTTGGTGAAGCGTAGAAATTTTTTATTTTGTGCAACGTTCCCCAACAGCCCGCTCACTGAACGGTCGCGAAATTTCGACCCCGGCGGATGCCTCAAAGGGGCCTCAAACGCCCAGGCGGCCCGCCCGCTCACTGAATGGTCACGAAATTTCAACCCCAATGGATGCCTCAAACTCCCGGGCTGACCGGCACCCCTTATACCTAGCCCAAATATGGGGCGGACATGGGGCCGCCCGGGCTCGTTCGCCACGTCGGACCCGGCCCACGCTGGCCCACCCGACCCCACACATATTTGTCCCCATCCGCTCGCCGGGCCAAACCCTAGCCACTTCACACTCCTCTCTCTATGGTTGAAAATGGAGTGAAAACTTTCCGCTTTTTCGAAGGAAAAATGAAAACGGAAACAGAAATTTGCAGAACCAAATGGCATTTTTTTAATGCGGAAGTAGAAACAAAAACGAAACGATGTTTTTGGTAGAACAGTGGAAAAGGAATTTTCTGTTTCCGTGTATATGGAATTTCTGTTTTGACTATAGACCTATGACTGCTTTGTAGCCAAAGCATCAAACAACACACAATGACACAATGAGTAAAATGGATCATTTGAGGCCCAACTTCTACTACCATGCATGTACTCAGCTTGACCCTATATACAGTTGTACAGTACTACTATAATACTATGCTAAGTTGCTAACATAATGATATTATTTTGTAATCATGTTAACAATTCATTAAATTTGTTTTTTGTGTGTATTCCTCTATTCTTCAAGGGGTTTTTAAATTCTGGTCAACGCCCACTTCTGTTTTCGTGGCTGCTTAGTATTCGCTCCATGACTGTTTACAGTAGATCTATTTCCGTGTTCATTTTTGGGGGTTTATGTATTCGTTTCCGCTTCTGTAAAAATATATGAAAAAAATGTGGTAGCACTTAGTTCCGCCCGTTTCCGCCCCATTTGCATCCCTACCTCTCTCTGCCACTCCCTCCGCCACCCGAGCTCACCTTTGGCGATCTCCGGCCGTCTCCGGCATGGTGGGCAGCGGATCTGACTCTGACCAGTCTGGATCCATCGACAGGGGTGTCATCCCGTGCGGGTTGGAGGAGGCAATGTAGGTCTGGATTGCACTCGCCACTCACGGGAAGACAGTGCCTGGCTGACGGACTGATCTGTGCGGCGCGACTCCATAGCATCTGCTCAATGGATCATCGCGGTCCCGGCAGCCGGAAAATCTCTTCTTCTCTATCACCGATCAGGCAGACTATCAGTCCCATCGGGAACGGGCAGCCCGTCGTGGGAAGGAGAGAGGATAAGGCCGCCGAGGTCCGTATCGCAGTGGAAATGGCGCCGGTGGAGGCGGTTGATGCAGTGGCGCAGGCACCCGCAGAGGAGGAAGCCATCCACGCTTGCATTGTGAAGAATGGCAGTGAAGGAACACGCGTGCCCTAGCCCGAGAGCAGAATCAGGCGATCCGTGCCATGGACGGTCTACCACCGAAGGAGGAGAAGGATGACAACGATGGCGAGGATAGCTTCGACGACGAGCAGATCTGACTCGGTCCCTAGTGCGTCTTTGACCAGTACTTTCGTGAGGACGCCAAGGGCGTCGGGAAGGGCAAGGGTAGCCATGGATGATCTCCACCATAGCTAAACATGCCAATTTTTGGTAGTCCGATGGCATGTCAGTAGTGATGGAGTAGTCGGACGATGTATGTAATGCATCAACATAGTTGCATGAGTTTGTATGGATTTGAGATATGATAATTGAGGTGTCCGGATGTGGATTGCATTATTTGAGGCATGAGCTCAAATCCGGCTTTCATGGCATTGCGACCAAAGCCCATTCACACCACTAGAGAAGACTTCATACGAAGGTTCCATGTCATCCCATGCTTGTGGTCCCAGCCTAATCCCCTTCAATCATCATCGATGGGGAAGAGAGGGAAGATACTTGGACGTAAGATGATCTTCCAATTCTTCGACAGTTGCAGCCACCTCGTTGGTATCAACAATTGCAACTATCTCATGTATCCTCCTGCCACGTCCTCGGGGCCACCGCCCCAACATCCTCCACCATGTCCCTAATCAAACCATCTTGATTTCAAGTCCCAACTTATTACTCCCCTCTCAAAATGATTCCGCCCTCAAAATAAAGGAAAGAGACTATTTCAATTGCTGAACTTCAAAATGGATCACATTGTCTAAGATTCCATCGAGATAATTTCTAAAAAATCATATAGTAGTAGAGTACACATCCTCACCACGCCCTACATCTTGGTTACAAAGTTGCTAATAAAAATTTCAGCAAACTAAAGAACGATCAACAAACACAACACATGCATTGTCTGCCTCCAGAGAACACTGTTGTGTCCCGTTATTTGCATTTAGCAGTACCGACTAAACAAGGGCTGCTTATTGCTGTGACGAGACAGACGGTGAGAAGTTGCACGCCAGTCTGTGGCTTGGTCATGCCCAGAGCGCCATGGACACACCGTCGTGGTCACGCTCAAGAAGGAAAATAAACATGTGTAACACCCCTAGTGTCATGCTACAGTAACCCTCTGTGATTAAGCCTAATCATTTGGCTAAAGAATGCTTAATCACCTTTGTTCAATATCTCTTTTCAACTCCCATCTGAATTCAAATTCAAATCATAAGTGAAACTTGAAGTTGCATAAAAGTTGCTGGAAAAATGTTCATCATTTAGCAAATATTCCAATACAATTTTATGTAATTAAAAACAACATCACTCCTATGCTAAAATGGACACTAACATTTATAACAGTGCCATTCCAGCAATTTAAAATCCAAATTCATTTATGAAAATTCCAAATGGATCTAAACCTCTCCCAAAAATAATTGTGGTAGTGCCTAAAAATGCACTGGACTTTTATGATCCAGTTCCACATTTTCCCTAAATTATTAGGGTCCCCAGATAAATCTGAAGGAAATATGCCCTAGAGGCAATAATAAAGTTATTATTTACTTCCTTATTTCATGATAAATGTTTATTATTCATGCTAGAATTGTATTAACCGGAAACATAATACATGTGTGAATACATAGACAAACATAGTGTCACTAGTATGCCTCTACTTGACTAGCTCGTTGAATCAAAGATGGTTAAGTTTCCTAGCCATAGACATGAGTTTTCATTTGATTAACGGGATCACATCATTAGGAGAATGATGTGATTGACTTGACCCATTCCGTTAGCCTAGCACTTGATCGCTTAGTATGTTGCTATTGCTTTCTTCATGACTTATACATGTTCCTCGTAACTATGAGATTATGCAACTCCCGCTACCGGAGGAACACTTTGGTGCTACCAAACGTCACAACGAATCGGGTGATTATAAAGGAGTACTACAGGTGTCTCCAAAGGTACATGTTGGGTTGGCGTATTTCGAGATTAGGTTTTGTCACTCCGATTGTCGGAGAGGTATCTCTGGGCCCTCTCGGTAATGCACATCACTATAAGCCTTGCAAGCAATGTAGCTAATGAGTTAGTTACGGAATAATGCATTACGTAACGAGTAAAGAGACTTGCCGGTAACGAGATTGAAATAGGTATTGGATACCGACGATCGAATCTCGGGCAAGTATCATACCGATGACAAAGGGAACAACGTTTGTTGTTATGCGGTTTGACCGATAAAGATCTTCGTAGAATATGTAGGAGCCAATATGGGCATCCAGGTTCCGCTATTGGTTATTGACCGAGAATAGTTCTAGGTCATGTCTACATAGTTCTCTAACCCGTAGGGTCCGCACGCTTAACGTTACGATGACAGTTTTATTATGAGTTTATGAGTTTTGATGTACCGAAGGAGTTCGGAGTCCCGGATGAGATCGGGGACATGACGAGGAGTCTCAAATGGTCGAGACGTAAAGATCAATATATTGGACGACTATATTCGACATCGGAAAGGTTCCGAGTGATTCGGGTATTTTGGAGTACCGGAGAGTTACGGAATACGATTGGGCCTTATTGGGACATACGGGAAAGAAGGAAAAGGGCCTCAAGGATGGCCGCACCTTCCCTTGGTCGGGTCCGATTAGACTAGGGAAGGGGCGCCTTCCTTCCTTCTCCTTTCTCTTCCCTTTCCTTCTCTCCTACTCCTACTACATGGAAGGGTTCCTAGTTGGACTAGGAAAGGGGAATCCTACTCGGTGGGAGTAGGACTCCCCTAGGGCGCGCCATAGAGAGGGCCGCCCTCCCTCCTCCACTCCTTTATATCTGAGGCAGGGGGCACCCCATGGACACACAAGTTGATCTACGGATCGTTCCTTAGCCGTGTGCGGTGTCCCCCTCCACCATATTCCACCTCGGTCATATCGTCGTGGAGCTTAGGCGAAGCCCTGCGCCGTAGAGCATCATCATCGCTACCACGCCCGTCGTCTGACGGAACTCATCCCGACACTTTGCTGGATCGAGTCCGGGATCGCCATCGAGCTGAACGTGTGCTGAACTCGGAGGTGCCGTGACGCTCGTACTTGGATCGGTCGGATCGTGAAGACGACGACTACATCAACCGCGTTGTCATAACGCTTCCGCTTACGGTCTACGAGGGTACGTGGACAATACTCTCCCCTCTCGTTGCTATGCCATCACCATGATCTTGCGTGTGCGTAGGAAATTTTTTGAAATTACTACGTTCCCCAACAAAATCATTTTCCTTCTCTGCTAATGAAAGAAAAAGAAAGAGGAAGCCCCTACCCCTGGGCCTAAGGCCACAGAGACATGCCCAGCCGGCCAGGCCCAGCTCCCCTCCCCGGTCGCTCTCCCCTCCCTCCTGTTCCCCTGGTGCGTGTCGCTACAGGGGCACGTCCCCGTCCGACCACCTCGCAGGCGCCAACGCCGGGAGGGGATAAGGCCGCCCCGACGCCTCGGCCTCCACCCATCTCTCCCACTTGCCCCCCCTCTCGCTCGCCTTTGCGCCTCCCCTCCCCCAGATCCACCTCCCCCTCGTTACCCGTCCACCTCCGAGCGCAGTCGCCGCCGCCCTTCATCGTTGTCACGGCCACCGGCGGCCCTGCGTCCGCTGACCCTGTCGGTGAGCTTCGCCAGGCTCGACTCCTTCGACTCGCGCCCTCCACTGAACTGGAAGCACCGCAGCCGCCATTCGTCCTCGTCCCCATCTCCGGCTGTCGAGATCTCTTCGTCTCTCGGGCGCCGCCTCGCTGCTACTAAACCTCCGAGGGCCACCGTGCGTGCCGCAAAGTGAGCCCATCTTCCCTTCCTCGCCCTCGGCCTTCGCGCCCCGTAGCCACCGCGTCCGCCATGGCCGAGCTCAGCTCCGCCGGATAGCTCACCGCTCGTCGCCGTCGCTACGGGCCTCCTCCGGCCTCACCGCCACCATAGGAAGGCGCAGCTCGCTCCGCTCGTTCGGGCGAGCCTGGCAACGCCCGGAGCCGACACCCGTAGCTCCACCTCATCGACCGCCCAAAAGCCGCCGCCGTCCATACTCGTCGTCGTCGATGTTACCAGCCAAGTCCGGCCATGCCTCTACCACCATTCGACACGGCATCGTTCGCTCGTTCGGACGCACCCTCGCGCGCGCGAAACGGCCGCCTATAGATGATTCCCGATGCTGGCCCGAGGCCTCCGCCGCGTTTGGATGTCACCGGCGTCAAGCCGCCGGCCGCGCTGAGCTGGCACACCTGGGGCAACCCCCTGGGTCACTGCCAGTGGGGCCCCTGGCCCCCAGCCACTGACGTGCGGGTCCCACTGCTTAATCCTCTAATTAAAACATTTTAATAATTAAAACTAATTAGATTAGTTAATTAGACACTGACAGGTGGGCCCAGTAGTTTTACTAACTAAATTTAGATTAGTTTAAACTCTGTTTAACCCACTATCTATGACAGGTGGGTCCCCCGTGTCAGTTTTGACCAGTCAACCGGACTGTTGACTACTGACGTCACTCCTGTGTCATGCTGACGTTATATTCCATTTCTGTTAATAAATAATTCCAGAATATGTTTAAAGCTTAGAAAATTCATATAAAATAATCTGTAACTCGGATGAAAATGTTTTCTACATGAAAGTTGCTCAGAAAAATCCAACGAATCCGAATACGCGGTCCGTTCATCTGTCACATAACCCTAGCATGCTGAACATGGGACATTCCCCCTCCGGTCATCTGTTGGACACAGGCCCGGAACTGGGAAAAGATTCGCGGTTGATTCCCCCCCTTAACCTTTATCGTGTAGCCATACGTTAGGTCACTCCCGGCACAACATATTGCCACGTTCTGCTTTGTGATGCTATGTTCGCTTTATATTTACTGTTTCTTCTCCCTCTTCTCCCCGGTAGACCCCGAGACCGATGCTGCCCCTGTGATCGACTACGTCGACGACGACCCCTCCTTGCCAGAGCAACCAGGCAAGCCCCCCCTTTGATCATCCCGATATCGCCCATTCCATTCTCTCATGCTTGCATTAGATTTTTCTACTGTTATTGATTGCTCCTATTCTGATGCATAGCCTGCTTTTGTAACCTGCTGTTGTACCTTACCTACTTATCCTAAACTGCTTAGAGATCCATCGCTGACCCCACTTTGTCCCGACCGCCTACTGGATAATCGAAGACCCGATCAACGAGATCAAGACCAGGCCCGACACCGCACATCACTTCCCTTAGTTGCTCGACACTCTTTGGGTTACTATCGAGTACCGAGGGTGAGACCTCATCAAGACGCCGATGTTAACCCAGAGTGTAGTTATTCGGTCGTGGTCATCGAGGGTGATTTCCTCTTTAACCACTTCGACACGACTGTTGCGGCAACCCTCAAGTGTGGACCTTGAGGGGAATCCTCTTACGCTCACCTTGATGACTACATCGAGTGGAATTCTTTGGGGTTATTCCTCGGTTTTCCCTTGATGTTTAGACACACGATTACTATGATTACTATGAATTTACACCGAGCCATGTTACTAAAGCGGGTCGACCACGAGGGTACCCCTCGAGCTTAATTGCAGTGATGTGGAGTCGGGTTGACTGTGAGGGTGCCCGCGAGATAAATACGAGGCGTGGCGGGCATTCCTAGCCCTTGCCGCAAGTCCTCGAGACGGGGCAACGGGGTCACATCTTTCGTGAGTCTCTGCTTGTTACCGTGCATTCCTAATCCACTACGATTTGGATATTTGATCCGAGGGCCTCGCCCGATAGCACTAACCATCACGTGGGCATAGTATGGGCGTTTGCGTCGATGCATCACCGAAGCTTAATAGACGCCACGGCGAGCGGGCGCGCCGGGTTGGACTGCGTGGTTACCGCCTTGTTGAAGGAGGTAGCTAGGTCTGCTCACCGGCCGCCCTCGCAACATGCAGGAGTTCCCGGGGAGATGGCTCATGACCCCGGGGGGCATAGGTTTAGTCCGGCATGCTGGCCTCTCTATTAAGCCTAGGTCAGGTTGCGGCGTATTGTTTGGCCGAGGCCGGGCATGACCCAGGAAAGTTTGTCCGGCCGGAGTTAATCAAGCGTGGTGGGTAAGTTGGTGCACCCCTACAGGGAAGAAAACATCTATCGATAGCCTGTCCTACAGTAACGAACACTTGGAGTTGTATCCCGATCGATACAACTAGAACTGGATACTTGTGATGAGAATTGGATGGTGATGAGAAATGGATTGTGATGATAACTGGATAGTATGGCTCTGGGATTTCTTTCTCACAGGGAGTCGAGAAAGGATCTCCGGCCGAGGTTGATAACACTACTACTACTTTACTTTATGCTACTCTACCCCCCTGTTGCTGCAAGATGGTGGTTTCCAAAAGATGCTAGTATTCGATAGGACTAGGCCTTCTCTCTATTCTGGCATTTCTGCAGCCCAGTCCACATATATAGCCTTCCTTTGATAATATTGCATATGTAGTGTAGATCCTTGCTTGCGAGTACTTTGGATGAGTACTCACGGTTGCTTTGCTCCCCCTTTTCCCCCTTTCTTCTTCTTTTCGGTTGATGCAACCAGATGACGGAGCCCAGGAGCCAGATGCCACCGCCGATGCTTACTACCACGTGGACGCCGTCGATGACCAGGAGTAGTTGGGAGGCTCCTAGGCAGGAGGCCTTGCCTTTTCGATCGATGTTGCTTTTGTGCTAGCCTTCTTAAGGCAAACTTTTCTAACTTATGTCTGTACTCAGATATTGATGCTTCCGCTGACTCTTGTATAATCGAGCTTATGTATTCGAGCCCTCGAGGCCCCTGGCTTGTAATATAAAGCTTGTATTATTATTTTTAATTTGTGTCTAGAGTTGTGTTGTGATATCTTCCCGTGAGTCCTTGATCTTGATCGTACACATTTGCGTGCATGATTAGTGTACGATTGAATCGAGGGCGTCACAACATGCAAAATTTTCCATCCCCGCATATAGTATATATCAATATTGCATTTTTTCCTATCACATATAGTATGTGATAAAAAAATGCAATATTGCAGAATTCAGTAACAAATATGCGGTGATTTAACCATATATATACTACCAAACCTCCATGACAGACTGTATCAACACCTTAGCTTACATGGAAGTATAAGATTCCTGCTCCATATACAATGTATAACATAAATTTCAGAAACAGTAACTAGCCAAACTCTGACATTTAAGTTAGAGATGTACTTCATTAACTGCAAGGTTCCAAGTTACTTGTACTCATAATGTTTCATTGCTAGCTATCCAACTTCAAGTCACATCAGTACTGAAGACATTTACTTCTAAATAAAAAACATAGGACCAGTAAATACATACAAAATGTACAAAATTCTCATGTAACCGATGCATTACAAATACAGGATACCATTCTTTCTACCAAGATTACAGCCATCTTCTGGCAATACTTTATCATAGATCGTGGAGCTCAACAATAGAGTCACAATTCAGAAACAAACTTAGTTTTACGCAAAGTATAATTTTCTCAACCAATTAAAAGGCATGCTCACAGAAGTTCACATACCAGTTCTGACATAGAAAGCATGGGGGGCAGACATGATTAAAATTCAGCCAACAGAAATAGCAGCGGTGCACATGCATAGAATTCTGGCAAGGAACAACACAACACAAATGGACATAGTGAGAAGCCCCTACAACAGCATCTGGACATCCTATGTTCCCGTCTTTATCTCTCGCCTGCAGCCTTTTTGGTATTCTTGCAGAACATCTTCCGCTGCATCCTGCAGGGTATTTGAAATCATAAGTCAATTCAGAATTTTCCTCCTCTACAAAGTAAATGCCCCTGCTACCCAAATTCAAAATCAATATGAACATTCAGAACCATGGTTGCTTGCTCAGATGAGGTACTTCCACCGTGGCGTTCTTACATGGGCCAGGGTGTTCTTACATGTTCCCATCTTTATTTATGTCTCGTTCACTATGTCAACCATCAGATCAAAGGGCGCCACGATTTGTGCTAGTACAATGTGGTTTCTAAAACCTCCTACCGAGCGCCGTAAGCACCAGGGAGGGTAACTCGCGCCCACGTGCACCTCCTCGTGGGCCGGCCCATATATGAAGGCGAGCGCTGGAAAACCAGAGCATCCTGATTTAGAGCTGTTTTTTCGGTTTGCTAGTCGTGATTGACCAGTCGTTGTTGACTAATACACCGTTAACCGATTGAGCGTTAACTTTCAAGAAATTGACACACACACATGTGTGTGTATAGGGTCGCGCTATTCGTCACCCTAGGTGAGGAATAGTTATTCTTCACCCGTTCTCTATTTTGACATCAATGCACCGTAATTTTACGTTTCATAAATTTTGTATTGTTTCATACATAGAAAGAGAACGTAAAAAAATATGTACTTGCCGTAAAAAATATTTATGTTACGTAAAATTACGAATGTACAAAAATTGTGTAAAACATACATAAAATTTGATTTTTCTGGTCTTATAACCTATATTTTTGTTTTTTATACCAAATTTTACATATTGAATCAATATGCATGTGTATTCGAGAATCAATATGCATGTAATTATTTATATTCTAAACATAATTTATTTAAGAAGTGATCGTAAGATTACCTCGGGTGATGAATAACTTATTCTGCACTATATATATAGGACAACACTATTCTAATCCTGAGATTAGAATAGTTATTTGGATCACGCGACGCCCTATATAGGGCCTAGCAGGTGTTCCCGAACTTCCTAATCACCCACGCCCCCACCGGTCCACCACTTCCCCCGATCCCCCGATCCCCACCAGCGGCCCACCGATCCCCCACGAGCGCTCTGGCAACCACCGCCCCCTCCCCCCGATCCCATGATCCCCACGGTGCTCGGCAACCACCGCCTCCCCCCGGATCCTGCGCGCGCCGGGCGCCTTGACCCGCCTCCGCCGCCTGCCCGTTCCTCGCTCCGCCCGGTCGCCGCGCCCCCCATCCCATCTTATGTCCGCCATCGCCACCTCCTACGCGGCATCGAGCATCGCCGCGGTTTCCTCCCTAGACGCCGCCGCCGCCTTCTACCGCGATATTTTACCATTGAACTACGCCGCACGGTATATATTTTATAGCGATATCCGCTGGTCGACCTTCTATGTCCGGGTCGATCGTTTCATTTCATTTTCTATTATATTAGAGTTTTCCTTTTTATTATTCGCCATCATGGGCGAGCCACCGCCGCCCACCTCGGCGGAGCCTGCCGCCCCATTGCATCGGCCACCACCTCGCCTCCCCTTCGATGCGACACACCGACGGCCACCACCCACCTCCCCATCGACGCCGGCGCCGGGCGGCCACCACCCGACGCCCACCGTGTTTACTCACATCCACCGCACCTCGAGGAGTGCTCGACCTGCAAGAAGAGGAGGGCACGACCGCTGCTTGGTGGCCACAACCAGCAGAGTGGAGAGAGGCGGTTGGGAGACAGAGCTTGCACGTGGCCCTCCGGCCGAGGGCTACCGAACTCACTGCGCCGCCACCACCCAGCAGCAGCAGGTCGCTTTGCCATCTCCTATCTGTAATCACCGACACCGAGCCTCTCGGCCCCTCTGCCTCCTCCGGTGTTTGTTTGCGAAAAACTCGTCACCGTCATGTTCCTCCCGACCTCCTCCTCCCCGCAACGACAAACCTTCTCCCTGCAGCGAGCTGGTGTCCGAAGGCCCTCTCGAGCAATCGTCGAACGGTTGTTAGTGTCTTTGCTCTGCAGTTCAAATTTTGAGTGCGAGAGGAAAAAGATTTTTGAGACAGATTAGATGCTGCTGTTGTCCTAGGTTTTTTGTCTTCAATTATTTCCGTTTCTAGGAAGTGTATGTGTTGGTCGTGCATGTAGCACGCGAAGTGTATGTGTTTTGTTGTGCATACTTTTTTTTTGGATTTTCAATAGCACGCGTAGTTGTTTTAGAAATTCCGAAGTTCACGTGCACCACATACAAAAGAAATTCATCAAATGAGAAAAAGGGACCGCCTAGGCCATTTCAACAAAAGCAAAAAATGAATAGAATGGCGCGACAAAAAAAATAAAAGTTCACAAGATGTAACATAGTGACTTCTAGAAAAATGGAAAAAACCATAATTTTGTTTTGTATGTTTAACGATTTCTAAACAATACTTAGAAGTTCAAATTTTAAAAACAAGGCGGTTTGATGTTTATTACAAACCTATGGTTTCCCAATTTATAAAAGGCACAAAGGTTCAAATTTAAATAACAGCGAAGTTCAAATGTTTATTATGAAAAGGAAAGAAGGTCAAAGTAAAAAAAATAGTGCATTTCAAAAAGTTATAAAAATGGGTTTTCCCATTTATAGAAAAAAGACACCATTCAATCTTTTAACATTAAAAAACATGGAGAGGTCCAAAACCTTCACCGTTGAAGTTAGTGTATAGAACAAGGGCCATATTCATAGAAAAAAAATTAATTTTTGTATGTTCGGAAATGGTGTGTTGAGAAATCAATAAAATTGGAAAACCCAAATCTCCTGATTGGAAGATCATAAGAAATCAAACAAAAATAATTGATTAGTTCAAAAACATAAAAATTGAAGCAGATACTTAAACATTTCTAAATAAAAAACAAGAAGTTCAAATTTTAAAATAGAGCAATTCAAAATTCATAAGAACGTATTTTCACCATTTCTAGATAAGAAACACGGAAGTTCAAATTTAAATAATGAGACAAGTTCAATATTTATTACAAACCTATGATTTTTCTGTTACAAAAGAAATAATCCAAGTCCAAATTACAAAAATAGAGAAGTTCGATATTTATAAAAACTTAAATTTTGCTTGTTATTAAAGAAATAAAATCAAGAAGTTCAGAATTATGGAATGTATACACAAATCTCAAATTATTTCCTTTTAGGAAAAATAATAGTATCAAGTTCTATCTTAAAAAATTGTGTGATGCTTATTTAAAATGATATTTTCTCTGTTTTTCACGTGAAAGTTGTGTGTCTTCAAAGAATGGAAATAAGAAGTTCAAATAATAAAATAACAAGAAGTTCAACTTCTAAAAATAGAGCGCTTCATAATTCATAAAAAAGGATTAAGAAATTCATATTAATATTCATAAAAACTCAGATATTTTCACGTAATCGAGAGAAGTTCAGATGATAACTGACAGAAGTTCACGTACTACACGGTGTGCATTTTATACTAAAAAGAATAAAAAAAGAAAGATTAAAAATTTAGTTGTTAGAAGTTCAAGTCCTCGGTAGAGAAAGTTAAAAAAATTATTGTGAGAGAGGTTTGTACAAAAGGAATATCATTTGTGTAACACTGATGAATGGATGAGAAAATTATAAACGAAAATACGTCACCGAAGTTCAACATGAAAACAGCAGGAAGTTCAACTACTACGCTGAATGAATTTCAGATAAAAAACTTCTAAAATCGTCGCGAGTATGAAAAAATGATCAACACAGAAAAGTTTCGATTTTACAGCAGCTTTCCATCGGTATATCGCTGGCTAAATTCCGATGAGTGGATGGAGAGCTACGAGCAGTGGATGGAGAGTTACGAGCTAAAAAAGCACGTGAAAAACAGAGTGAAGTTCAAGTAGACATGCCCAGAAGTTCAAGTTCTTCACGCTGTGCATTTTGGAAGAATCTGTTTCGCGATGGATGCAGAACGAATGATCTCGCCATTTTTGAAATTACTTGAAAACGGTTAGGAATTAGAGAAAACCATCAACATGAAAAAGTTTCTCATTTTCTGTAGCTTTTCAACAGTATATTTGTAGAAAATACATTTTTAGCCACTTTCAAATTTTACATAAAACCGTAAGGAATTGGGAGAAACAATATATACCAAAAAGTTTCGCATTTCCTCAAGCTTTCCAACGCCATATCATTTGTTGCATTCGGACATAGGGTTAAAAAATAGATCGAAAATACGAACTCGGTGAAACTTGTACCGTTTTCTATATCACTTTTAAACCGTTCAAAATTAGAAAAAACTTTCTACTTGAAAAAGTAGCGCATTTTCATAAGCTTTCCAACGCCATATCATGTGCCTCAATTGGTTTAGCCATTTAGAAATGATATCGAAAATACGAACTCGGCTGTTCGGTTTGTGAAATTTTACGATTTCTTAAATTACTCTTTAACCGTAGGGAATTAGAGAAAACTTTCAACATGTGGAAGGAGCGGTTTTGCAGCAGCTTTCCAAAGCCATATTACTTTCCTCATTCCGATAATCGGTTTAGAAATGCGATCGAAATTATGGTTCACGTTTTTTATGTGAAGAAAAAACGGTTTTCAAAACTGCTCTTAAACCGCTTACATTTTACGAAAAATTTAACTTGGGTCATGATACTCGTGTCCATCGCTTTCCAACGATATATAGCAAGCCCTATTTGGGTAATGTTGCGGGAAGTTCAACCTAGCACAGGGGGAAGTTCAGGTCGAACAACTCAGACAGTAAAATCGCAAAAAAAAGCAAGTTCTTCACGACCCGAGTGCAAAATCCGCCTATGAGCGAGATTCCTATCTAAAACGAGTATTTAGTTGCTAAAAATTGTTTGAAGATTACACTTACATCACATGGAACACGACTAACCAGAAAAACTCGCGGTAGAAGGCACGATTGTGAAGATAGCCCGAAGGTCGGGTTTGTACAGAGAGAAGTTCAGGCGCGCGTACAAACAAAAATACGTCACAGAAGTTCAACGTGAAAACAGCATAAAGTTCAATTACTACGCTGAATGAATTTCAGATGAAAAACTTTTAAAATCGTTGCAGTATGAAAAATGATCAACACGGAAAGTTGCGTGTTTTGATGACTTTCCATCGGTATATCACTTGCTCAATTCCGGTGAGTGGATGGAGAGCTAGGAGCAGTGGATAGAGATATACGAGAAAAAAAGCACGTGAAAAACAGAGTGAAGTTCAAGTACACGTGTCGAGAAGTTCAGGTTCTTTACGCGGTGCATTTTCGAAGAATCAGTTTCGCGATAAAGGCAAAACGAATGATCTCGCCATTTTCGCAATTACTCAAAAACGGCTAGGAATCAGAGAAAACCATCAACATGAAAAAGTTTCGCATTTTCCATAGCTTTTCAGCGGTATATTATTTGCCCCATTTCGATAAAGTATGTAGAAATTATGCCAAAAATACATTTTTATTTATTTTCCAATTTTACTTAAAACTGTAAGGTATTAGGAGAAATACTATATATAAAAAAGTTTCGCATTTGCTCAAGATTTCCAGCGCCATATCATTTGTTGCATTCGGATGTACGGTTAAAAAATTAGCTCGAAAATACGAACTCGGTGGAACTTATACCGTCTTCTGAATTACTTTTAAACCGTCCCGAATTAGAAAAAACTTTTAACATGAAAAAGTAGCGCATTTTCACAAGCTTTCCAATGCAATATCATTTGCCTCAAATGGATTAGCCGTTTAGAAATTATATTAAAAATACGAACTCGGCTGTTCGGTTTGCGAAATTTTACGATTTTCAAAATTACTCTTTATCCATAGAGAATTAGAGAAAACTTTCAACATGATGAAGTAGCAGTTTTGCAGCAGCTTTCCAACGCTATATTATTTACCTCATTCCGATAAACGGTTTAGAAATGCCATCGAAAATACGATTCACGTTTTTATATGAAAAAAACCGGTTTTCAAAACTGCTCTTAAACCGCATACATTTTTGCCAAAAATTTAACTTGGATCATGATTTTGGTGTCCATAGCTTTCCAACGGTATATCGCAAGCCCCATTTGGAGACTTTTTAGCTGAAGTTCAACCCAAGATGTAGGGAAGTTGGTAGCGTTACTCAGCGATTACTCGTTGTGATCAGAATATTATTCTGATCCCGTGATTGTATAATAGCTTATTCTACACCCCAGTAACGGTACATACAAAATATTCTACACCCCAGTAAGCTATTCTACACTCACGCTTAGAATAAGGTTACCCTATATAGTGTTACTATTCATCACCCGGGGTGCAGAATATGTTATTTTTCATCCGAGGTAATCTTACGATCATTTTATAAATAAATTATGTTTTAAATACAAATAGTTACAGTCATATTGATTCACTCTGTAAAATTTGGCATAAAAAATGTCACAAGACCAGAAAAATTACATTTTGTGTACATTTTACACTATGTCTTTACTATTGTTATTTACGTAATATAAAATATATTTTACGGTGATTATGTATTTTCTTACATTCTCTTTTTACATCTGAAATAAGACAAAATTTACGGAACGTAAACTTACGATGAATTGATGAATAAGTATTCTCACCCAGGGTGACGAATAAGCGCGACCTATATATATATATATATATATATATATATATATATATATATATATATATATATATATATATATATATATATATATATATATATATATATATATATATCAGGAATTCAAAAGAAATTTCACAAAAATTAAAAATATCATGGTTTCAAAAAAATCACAAACTTGAAAAAGTTCTCGAGTTCAAGAAAAGTTCATTTATTTGAAAAAGGTCAAACTCAAAAAGTTCACGGGTTCAAAACATGTTTGTGGGACTAAAAAAAGTTCATGCATTTGAAAAAAGTTCAGAAACTCGAAAAAGTTCATGAGTTCAAAAAAGTTCATCGGATTCAAAAAATGTTAGTGGATTTGAAAAAATTTCACGAGCTTGAAGTTTACAAGTTCAAAAAATAAGTTAATGGGATTAAAAAAATTATGGATTTGAAAAAAGTTCATGAACTCTAAAAAGTAAAAGTTCATGCGAATAAGAAAAATTGTGCTTTTGAAAAAAGTTCACGAGCACAAAAAAGTTCACCATGTCAAAAATATATTATGGAATTAAAAAAAATTGGTGTGAAAAAAGGTTCACGAAATTGAAAAGATGTTCATGTGTTTCACGGTTTTGAAGAAAGTTTACAATTTTGATGGAAAAAGGTTCACAAATTTAAGGAAACAAAACATTCTCAGAAAATAAAAAAATGCGAATTTGAGAGAAAGTTCATAAATTTGATCGAAGTTTTTTAATTTGAAAAAGGTTCACACATTTAAGAAAAGGAAAAATAAAAGGAAAGGAAAAAATCAAATAGAAACGGTCCGTAAAACCAAAAAACCGAAAGGAAAAACCGGTCAGAAGCTTCGCAAAACATGCTGGAAGCTTCTAGAAGCTTGACAAACCCGGCTGGGTTCACTTCCTGAAAAAAAATTGCATGTGCTGAATAGGTAAACTGCATGACAACCCTTTTCGAACCAAAAAAATTTGCATCTGTTGAATGGTATTTAGTAGATTAGTCTGTGGAAGAATATGGTGTCATGAAACCCAGGTGGTGGGTATATGAAACCACATGGGTAACTAAAAATCTTTTTTTAGATGCAAAAGAAAAACTAAAAATCTTTAATGCTTTTATTTACAGGCGACACAGGTTCAAGGGGCAGACATAGAACATGCAACAAGCTATCTGAACTCATCATGTAAACTGCTTACAGAAATTTCTATACAACATTCTAGTGGCAACAGTTCCTTTTTACTGAGCGAGCGAGCGAGACACACACACACACACACACACACACACACAGAGAGAGAGAGAGAGAGACGTAGGGACGCGGAGTTTCTGCTCCCGAGCTCAAATGATAAAAAAAGTTTCACACGGTTGCAAAAATTCATCATGAAATCACATTTCTGGAAGGCGTGGTAAAAAAGCAAAATTGATACTCTGAAAATGCTACTTTCAAAATTAATTTGGAGCGCTGAATTTTTTTACACGCCTTCTAGGAATGTGATTATTTGATGAATTTTTGTAAGAACTTAAAACTTTTGTCAATGTTTGTCACAAAAAATGATTTTTTTTTTTGAATTTGTATGAAACTGGCAGGTTAAAACGGTAGCAGGGAAAGCACCAGGGTCAGTAGAGCAAGCACCCAAGTATACAAAACTCTGCATCACGCCAAGTAAGAGTACTACTACCTTTGTGTTGACAACTTGATATTAGCAGACAAACTAACGATAAATCTGTTGGCTACTATATATAATAGCCTGTCGATGCATATCGGTGTTTTAGATTATTTGAATAAAACACGATTGTATTGATTATTAGTTTATTACTCCCTCTATAAATTAATATAAGAGCGTTTAGATTACTGATCAGAGTGACCACAACAGATGTCAAGACAGCTTTTTTGATAGCCAATTCACTCGAGGCAACTCCTACTGGGCTGGCCAATTCATTCAGAGTGAACAAGGTGGCGATATAATGGTTTTCTACACGCATTGCAAGATGACCATGGGACTCTTCACTCTAGTGTTTTAATGATGTCTCTGCCTATGCTATTTTTTCAAGTTCATTTCTTTTGCCATAGACAAGCAAAACTGAGCACATGTGCTCTTAGGGCATCTCCAGCCGTTGGCCCCCCAGGGGGCGTCTAAAAGCGCCGTCTGAGGGTGAGCCGGCGCAAAAAATGGCCCTGAGGGCGAGTCGGTCCCAGCCGCCCGGCCCCTGGCCCTGCACGCCGTATTAAAAAAAATAAGGGCCGTTCAGCGAAGTTATGATAAAAAGTAGTTAAATTTTGACTAAACATGGCAAATTTCGGCGAAATTCGCGCATTTTCATTACATTAACCTAATCTAAAAAAGAAAGGGGCTGAAGTCGTCGCCGCCATCGCCGTCGTCGGCCTTCTCCTCCTTGTGTGGCGCCCTCGCTGGACCCGGCGTCGCCATGGCGGACTGGCGGCGGCGCGTCGTCGTCGTCGTCGTCGCTGTCGCATAGGACGACGACCCCGTCTTCATCGCGGCCGCGTCGGCGCTCCTCGAAGCGGCGCAGGGCGGCGCGCTGGCGCTCCTTCACCTTCTCCCGGCGCGCCTTCTCCATCGCAATGGAGTCCTGGCGCGCCCATTCTAGGGCCGCGTCGTCGTCGTCGAACTCCGCCTTCACCGGCGCCAGCCCCGGCTCCGTCTTTGGCTTGACGAAGCGCGGAGGAGCCGACGAGGAGGAGGCGCGCCGGCCGCCCTCGTTGATGACGATGCCGGCGCTGCGAGTGCGCTGGCCGAGCGGCGACTCCGCCGCGGGCTCGGCCTTGACGCCGAGCAGGGCCGGAGTGCCGGAGGAGTGCGATGAGGATCGGGAGGAGGAAAAGGAGGAGGAGGACCCGAACCTCCTTGCGCCCATGGCCCGACGCGTCGGTGCTGCGCCGGGTACGCCAACGGCGGGTCGTTGCCGCCTCGAGGTACGTGAGCACGCCCTCAAGTGTGCGGCCGGGATGCCCACCGCAGGTGGCGCCCTCGTTGTTCGCGCCGCCGACCACCGCGCGCCGTTAGTGGACGCCAATCGCTTCTGATTGGCGGCGCTGAAAACGCCGCCAGGCCGCGTGGTTGTCGGTGGCGTCTTGGGGAGGGAGAGTTGGGCGTCGGTGAGGGACGCGCGACACGATCTCGACCTCGGCGGCAATGCCGGCCACGGCGGCGGGCAACGGGAGAATGGGCACTCCCAGCGCTGAGTCTCCACCCGTTGCCCGGCGCGCATGTCCGGCGGCGCGGATGTTCGCCGAACAGAGCGAGGACTCTGTTCGCGGAGCGAACGGCGGCAACCGTTAGCCGCCGCCGCGTCTCCGGGAAGCGTTACGCCATGGTGACGGCGGGCTGGGCGGGCTCGGGAGAGGTAGAGGAGAACTGGCGGCGGCGCTCGGGAGAGGCGAGGAGAGAGGGGCTGGACGGCGGCGAGGGGCTGGTGTGGGCACAGGCGTGGAGGCCGCCGGCTTTTATAGCCGGGCCGCGCCCGTGTGTACGCGTGCGAGGGAGGGGAGGCGTCAGCGTGCCGTCCCGTGAAGCGCCGCCCGTGAGGAATCAATGGCAAGGCTGACAGCCTTGCCATTGATTCCCCGCGGGAACCGAGGCCGTTGGGGGAAGACAAGGCGCCGAGTCGCTGACGCGGCTGGCTCGCGTCTTTTTCGCGCCAAAACAGCTCGCCCCGGCGCCCCCAGGCGCCCCCCAGCGCGCCGGGTTCGGGCTGGGTCCGCCAGCGCTGTTTTCGACCCAAGCCGGCGAAAATCGGGCTCTGAAGCGCGATTGAGCGTTTTTGGCGCGCCGAAAAAATCACCTGGGGAGGCCTTCCTGGGGCGCGGTTCGAGATGCCCTTACTATCTGAATGAATGTGTTGCTTTTTGACTAAATAGCTCCCATGTCAGCACCACGTTTCTGGTTCTAACTTGCAGTAAAAAACTGAATGATTGTACAACTGTATGTGTGCGCGTCAGACTAAGATGCGTGAATAACTAGACCATTATGTGTACACACTGTAATTCTGAGTCCAGTTGAGTCAATTTTGTTACATGGATGGATTATGAGAAGCCGACTAAATTTTCCAACTTATAATTTGTCTTTGCATAAGAAGCACCAGTAATCTGATTTTCTTGTTCATGACTAGCAGAAAGTTGTTAGATGTGTATAGTCTTTTCGGTTTATTCCCATTGTATAAGGGGTCTCTTGTATTTTTCCCTACACATGTATATGTATTGGCTTTTGGCCCCTGTGAATGTGAGTTGCTCATTCTCCAACATGGTATCAGATGTTAGGTTCCCCTCTCCCCCGCACGCTGCAACTCCGTGCTAGATTCTCTCCCGATTCCGGCCTTTCCCGTCACGGATCCGGCTGCCCCCGCCAGGTCCCTCCTGTCTCGCGCCCGGCCGGCCGGCCATCCCTCGTCCACGACCCAACTGCCTCCTCTTCTCCCTGCTCTCCCTAGCTACCCCGCCGACACCCGTTGACCGGCTGCTCACCTCGAGCTCGTCCGGTGGTCGGCCGTTCCCTCGGCCTCCGCCGCCGCCCAGTCCGGCAGCTCCCCTCCCTCCCCCCGAGCCTCGCTCTAGCTGCTGCCGCCGGCCTCTGGGCTCTGCTCGCCTGGCCGCGCGAGTGCACGTGCGGGAGGCCCGTGAGTCTCGCGAGCGGGCGCTTGTTCCAACGCCTAAGGGGCTCGATCCCCTCGATCCAGCTTGCGCCTCCTCTCGAGCGAGCACGTGAGGTGCCTGATCTCCTCGATCTCCCGCGAGAGTGCTGGATCCCCTCGATCCAGCTTGCGCCTCCTCTCGAGCAAGCACGTGAGGTGCCTGATCCCCTCGATCTCGCGCGAGAGTGTTGGATCCCCTTGATCCAGTGCGTGGGATTTCCTGTTCCCATTGACTCAAGAGAGAGAGAGAGAGAGAGAGAGAGAATCAGCATGTCTTCGTCTGGCTATGTAGCTGTTCCTCGATGATCTTCGATGGCACCAATTATGCTGAGTTTGTGGGCTTCATGCGTATCCATATGCGCGGGCTCCTCCTGTGGGGTGTTCTCTCTGGCGAGGTACCCTGTCCGCCCTGCCCTGTTGCTCCGGTGGCTCCTGTTCCACCGGTACCGCCGGTACTTGCTCCTGATGTTTCTCAGGATGATCGGGATGCCTCCAAGGTTCTTGATGATGCTGCAGTTGATGCCTATGATCATCAGGTATCCGCATATTCTGATGCTCTTTCTGTCTACCGGGATGATCTGTCTGCTTACACTCAGTGGTGCAATGATGATGCCCGAGCTGCTGCTGTCCTCACTTCGAGTGTCCTCCCTCACTTTGCTTCGGAGTTCATGGGACGTGGCACTGTTGCAGCGATGTGGGCTTATCTCTGTCAGCGCTATCAGCCCTCTGGTGATGCTCTCTACCTATCTGTGGTGCGTCAGGAGCACGCACTCCAGCAAGGTGATTCCTCTGTTGATGAGTTCTATTCACAGTGCTCTGCCATCTGGCGTCAGCTTGACTCTCTTCGGACAGTTTTCTGTGGCACCAGTTGTTGCTGTCAGACTACTCGGTCTGATCTGGAGTTTCAGCGGGTCCATGAGTTCTTATCTCGTCTCCGCTCTGAGTTTGAGCCCATACGTGCTCACTTGCTTGCTCGTGGTCGTGTTCCTATATCGAAGGTGCTTGCCGAGCTTCGGCTGAGGAGACACGCCTTCGCTCTGCTGGGTTGCTTCTGGTTCCGTCAGTATTGGCTGCCCAGGCTCCTATGCCGTCTGCTCGCCTCACTGCTCCGCCGCTCCTGCCTACTCCTCCAGGGGGGGTGAGCCGTCCTCCTTATGCTGAGAAGGGCACGTCGCGCCGTGACATAGTCTGTGGTTACTGCTCCCGGCCAGGTCACCCAGAGTCTGATTGTCGCCAGAAGAAGCGAGACCAGAGGCGCGCCTCCTCCAGCGGGCCTCCTGTGGCTTCCTCAGCTCCGTCACTCACTGACCAGGTCATTATTCGCCTCAAGCGTCTTCTTGCTTCCTCAGGATCCTCGTCGACTGGCTCTGCTGCTGCTGTGACTGCATCCTCCTCCTCACCATCACAGGCATCTACACAGTCAGGTACATCTTCATGGGTTCTGGATTCTGGAGCCTCCTTTCATATGTCTTCTGATTCTTCCGCGTTGTCTTCCCTCCAATCTCTTGATTCGCCTGTTAATGTTCTTACTGCCGATGGCGCATCTCTTCCTGTTGCTAGTCGTGGTATTCTTTCCACTCCATCTTTTTCTGTTCCGAGTGTTTCACATGTTCCTCGCCTTACCATGAATCTTTTTTCCGCTGCCCAACTTACTGATTCTGGTTGTCGTGTCATTCTTGATACCGACTCTTGCTCCATTCAGGATCGTTGCACCAAGGCTTTGGTTGGTGCTGGCCCCCGGCGCCGTGAGTCAGAGGGCCTTTGGGAGGTTGACTGGCTTTGTATTCCTTCTGCTACCATCACTTCTGCCAGCTCTCATGCTCTTGCTGCCTCTTCGTCTGCGTCCTTCCAGCAGTGGCATCATCGACTTGGTCACATCTGTAGCTCTCACTTGTCTTCTTTAGTTCGTCAGGGCCTCTTAGGGTCTGTATCTGGAGATGTCTCCTTACATTGTAATGGTTGCAGACTTGGCAAACAGACTCAGTTACCTTATCCTACGAGTGAGTCTGTATCTCAGCGTCCTTTTGACTTGGTTCATTTTGATGTCCGGGGTCCTGCTCCCTTTGATTCGAAAGGTGGTCATCGCTACTATGTTTTGTTTATTGATGATTTCTCTGGCTTCACTTGGCTCTACTTCATGAAATATCGTAGCGAGGTTCTCCCTATATACAAACGTTTTGCTACCATGGTTCACACCCAATTTGCCATGCCCATTCGTACTTTTCGTGCCGACTCCGTTGGCGAGTATATCTCTCATCTGTTCCGTGGTTTTCTCGCGGAACAGGGTACTCTTGCATAGTTCGCCTGTCCTGGTGCTCATGCTCAGAATGGCGTTCCCGAGCGAAAGCATTGTCATTTGCTTGAGACCGCTCGTGCGCTGATGATTGATGCTTCCCTTCCACCCCATTTTTGGGCTGAGGCTGTTTCCGCATCCACCTATCTCATCAACATTCATTCATCGACTTCTCTGTAGGGTGGCATTCCTATGGAGTGTCTCACTGGTCGCTCCCCTGACTACTCAGCTCTTCGTATGTTTGGATGTGTCTGCTATGTTCTTCTTGCCCCCAGAGAACGTACCAAACTGACTGCTCAGTCGATTGAGTATGTTTTCCTTGGCTACAGTGATGAGCACAAGGGCTATCGATGTTGGGATCTAGTGGGTCGTCGCTTGCGCATCTCGTGTGATGTGACTTTTGACGAGTCTCGTTCTTACTACCCACGTCCTTCTTCCTCGAGTTTCTCTGTGGAAGACCTCTCTTTCCTTCTTCTTCCTGATACACCCTATTATGTGCTTCATGTGTCACCTCTTCCTCTGGCACCTCTCATTCCTTATCCTTCACCATCGACCCCGTCTTCCCCATCCTCCTCCTCCACCTCTCCCCCATCCTCTCTAGTCCGTCGCCCTCTCTCACCGTTTCCTCTCCACTATACTCGTCGATCTCGTACTGAGGATCTCTCCTCTGACGAGCCTTCCACCTCTGGTGATCCTCCTCTCACGCCTCCCCCGGTTCACAACCTCCGTGCTCAGCCTCGCCCCCCGCCTGATCGCTACTCCCCTGCTCGGTATGGTCTCTCTATTATGAATGAGCACACTTCCTATCGCACTGCCATGACTCAGCCTGAATGGCAGCTTGCGATGGCCGAAGAGCTTGCTGCCCTTGAGCGCTCTGGCACATGGGATCTGGTTCCCCTCCCTTCCGGTGTCGTCCCATCACCTGCAAGTGGGTCTACAAGCTTAAGACTCGCTCTGATGGTTCTCTTGAGCGCTACAAAGATCGTCTTGTGGCCCGTGGTTTTCAGCAGGAGCAGGGGCGTGATTATGATGAGACATTCGCTCCTGTGGCCCACATGACCACTGTCCGCACTCTCCTTGCTGTGGCTTCTGTTCGTCACTGGTCTATCTCTCAACTTGATGTTCAGAACGCTTTTCTCAATGGCGAGTTGCGTGAGGAGGTTTATAAGCAGCCACCACCGGGGTACTATGCTCCTGATGGCATGGTCTGTAGACTTCGCCGCTCCCTATATGGTCTCAAACAGGCCCCTCGCGCCTGGTTTGAGCGCTTCGCCTCTGTGGTGACCGCCGCTGGTTTCTTGCCCAGTGATCATGATCCCGCGTTGTTTGTTCACACGTCTCCTCGTGGTCGGACTCTTCTCCTTCTCTATGTTGATGACATGATCATCACTGGTGATGACTCTGATTACATTGCCTTTGTTAAGGCTGAAAGTGCAATCATGCCCTTAATCATATTTTGATGTTGATGACGACCCATATGCTCGGGACTAATCATGTTTATCAAGTATATCTCAGGATTGTGTTCCAAAGACCGTATGCATGGATCATGACTAGGGACAAAAAGCATATAACTCAAGAATGGAGATACAAGGTGTTAACTTCATTTATGGTTTGTTCTTGAGTATAGGGATCCCACACTATTAAGAGGGGATCGATGGATCTGTGAAAAACTTGCTCAAAGCTGGTATCTATATACCTTACCTTCGGACGTCCGGCGCTCTACGGATGTCCGGTCCTTCCTGATTGCCCGGATGTCCGGACGATTACGGACGTCCGACACTTCCACAACAGAAACATTTTTGCGGATGTCCGGAACCCTCCGGACGTCCGACACTTTCACATCAGAAGCATTCTTACGGATGTCCGGCCCTGCTCGGACGACCGTATCCTGTACATTGGTTTGTGGGTCACACTTTTCACAGCGGTCGGTCGTCCGATGACTGTCGGACGTCCGGACCCATTTGGGCCTCCGGACGTCCGACGTTCTCCGGACGTCCGGCCATCCTGAACCCCAAACGGTCACCTTTTCCCACCACATATATATACTCCTTTCCCTTCCACGGTTAGGGTTGACCATTCACTTTGAACAAGCCTTAGAACACTTCTCACACTCTCTCTCATTTCTCCACACCAAATCCTAGATCCTCAAGGGATTTGAGAGCTTTGAAAAGAAGTCTGTCCGATCAAGTGATAGATCCACTTCTCCTCCTTCTTTGCACCCAAGGAATTCGTGATTTGAGAAAGTCTTGAGCAAATCCCCATCGATCTTGTTACTCTTGGAGGTTGGAGACTCCTAGGCGGTAGGAGTCTTCGGAGAGGAATCGACCTTTGTGATTACCCCGGATAAGTTTGTGAGGTTTGGAGACCACCCAAGGTCTACCACTAGTGGTTGAGAAACGCCGTGGTGTTGTCTCAAAGGAGAATAGGGTGAGCCTTCGTGGCGTTGGTGTGCCTTCGTGGTAACATCCACCTCTCTAACGGTGACTAGCTTCCTCCAAGGAAGTGAACATCGCATACATCCTTGTCTCCGGAGTTGCGGTTATTCCTAACCCTAACTCTATACTTGTGGTTACTTGTTTTGGTTTGCACTTACTTACATCATATTGTGCTTGCTCACTTATATGCTTGTGTTACTTGCCTAGTACTTCGTACCTACTAGCAATTGTTAGGCTCACTTTCATATTCCGCACTATTGCCTAAAATTGCTAAGTAATAATTAAAATTTGTAATTGTACCTATTCACCCCCCCTCTAGGTCCATCTCGATCCTTTCAATTGGTATCAGAGCCTCGTGCTCTATTCTTGTGGCTTACCCGCCCTAGAGCGAGATGAACCCAGATGGGACTCCCTTTGTTGTAGATCCTAAGGATAAAGGCGGGGCTTCTTCTGAAGTCAAGTCCTTTACGTCGGAGGATCTAGAACGGGCCCTTGCTAAGCAAAAAGAGGAGCATGATGCTTCTCTTGAGGCCTTGGTCCAAATGAGATTAGCCACGTTGTCCTCGGTGCTTGCACCACTCTCGGGTGGTGCTGCCTCAAGGCCAACTGTGCCTACTCCATCACTTGGTCAACAACCTCCTAACAATGAACACGCCAGTGTTCCTTGGCTTTATGCAAGACCTCAGGTTGAGAAACCAAGATATAATCCTCAAGGCAGTCCTCCTTTGCTTAGTGCCACTTCCAATTTTCCGTTGTGGAGAGTTGCTATGCAGGACCATCTTCGACATGGAAACGATGAGATGTTGGAGATCTTGGAGTATGGCTATCATGTGGTTGATCCAAAGAACCCCACTCCAAGAGAAATATATGACAAGAACCTCAATGACACTGCAATCATGTGGATAAGGAGAGGCTTGGATGAAAAGCAAAGGAGACCGTTCATACACATCACAAGTGCCAAGGAACTATGGGAAACTGTTATGCGATCCAAAACGGCACTTCTACCCTCGGAGTGCTCAATATGAAATTGCCAAGGGCAATTGCAAAACTTTTGTATGGAGAAAGGTGAAACCCCAATCAACTCCATGAGCGTCTCATGACACTCTTTGCCGATATTGAGTCATGTGAGTGTGACAAGACACAAGATGGATTCAACATGACTAAGAGGTTCCTTGTGGATAAGTTACTCCATGCTCTTGCTCCATTTCACCATCAAATGGTGTGGGACATAAGACAACACCATACCTTCAAGGAAATGACTACAGATGACATCGTATCCACCTTTCAACTATATGAAGAGTCAAAGACTAATGCCACAAAACATCTTGCCATGCATGGTTCTCCATCATCAAAGATCAATCTTGCATTGAAGGCCAAGCATGTATGTGAAGATGAACAAAGTGAAGAAGAAGAAGAGGATGACGAAGATGGTGATGAGATTGAATCGACGAGGGCCCTACATATGAAGACATGGCTCTTTTGTCAAGAAGTTTAGCGGGTAAGTTCAAGGAAGATTCCAAAAGAATAAAGTAAGAAAATGCTACAACTGTGAAGAAACCAATCACTTCTCCAACGAGTGCCCTTATGAGAAGAGAGAAGATAAACCAAGGTTTCCCAAGACCTTTCCCAAGAAGAAGTTGCCAAATCCTTTGAACTCCAAGCTCAAGAAGAGAGATGGAAAGGCAATGGTTGCTCAAGAAGAATCTGATCCGGATGATGTTAGTGGTGTTGCCGGAGTTGCTCAAGACTCTCAAAACACCTTGAGGTTAGTAAACAAGAGTGGTGACGTGGTCACCTACAACTACATGAAAGATTACAAGGGCAACGCTCACAAATGCCTAATGGCAAAGGCCATGGTTGAAGAAGAAGAGGACCAAAGCTCTTCTGACAAGGTAAAGGTAACTCCACGATCAAATCCTCCTTTTTTCACGCCTTCTACTTCTAGTGATGAGTATCTTGATGCGGAGGATAGTCATGAGGATGATGATCTAACTGATCCTATGCTTGCTAAACTTAATAAGTTCATGTGCTCCCTCAAAGGAAGGAAGCTCACTATGTTTCGTATGCTTATGGAGATGGTGAGTAAGTACACCATCTCCATTAAGGAACTCAAACCCTCGTCATCGAGGAAAAGGAAAATATGAAATCCTTGAGCGGAAAGTCAAATATGAGGAAGCACGAAATGATGAACTATGCTTAAAAATTGGTGCAAATATTGATGTTCATACTAAAGATCTTGCCTCCTTGAAAAAGGCTATTGGCTCTTGTGAAGAGTTGATGAATGATAAAAGTAAGCTTGCAAAGTCTCATGCTTCTCTCACTACGGATTGTGAGCTTCTATCCGTGTCTCTCAAGACTAAGGAAGAAGAGCTCACCCTTCTTACAAAGAGTTTTGAGACACTCAAACTTAATTATCTTGAAACTCTAGCCAAGGCTTACTCATCTCCTATTATCAATGTTGATGCATGTTCTACTAACTCTAGTAGTGATCTAGCATCCATCCTTGAGGAGAATCGGTTTCTCAAAGCTCAAATCGAGAAAGGGCTCATGACATGTGCTCAAGGGCAAAAGAACCTTAATGAGGTGTTGAGCCAACACAATGAAGCGTTAAGCAAAGAGGGACTCGGGTTTGACCCAAGCACAAGCAAGAAGAAGACGTCCTCCCAAAATTGCACCACCCCTTTAAAAGAAACCTTTGTACGAGAAGGACACAAGGAGAAAGGTAAGGTTGTTAGTGGGAAGGCCACAAGGGCATGCCCACTCAACAAGCCAAAGAGTTCATGCCTCCATCCTATGTCTGCGTAAGACTAAGGATGGAGAAGTTTATCAAAGTTTGTTGGCCCCAAAAGGCATTTCGTTTTTATGCTATTTGGGTCCCTAAGACCCTTGTGACTAACTTGAGAGGTCCCATTGTAAAATGGGTGCCTCTAACCAAGTAATAATTGTGTGTAGGTAGCTTTCTCCGTGGAGTAAAATGGGTGATTGATAGTGGATGTACCAATCATATGACCGGAGATAGCAAATTGCTCTACGATTTCATGGAAGCTATTCAACCATTTATGAGCATTATGTTTGGTGGAGGATCAAAAGGACAGGTACTTGGGTTGGGTAAGGTGGCTATCACAAATGACATGTCTCTTGCAAATGTCATGCTTGTCCAATCCCTTAAATATCATTTGCTTTCTGTCCGCCAATTGGCTTCATTGGTTATGATACACTATTTGAACTAACGGATGTGAAAGTCTTTAAGAGATACTCTCTAAGTGGCCTTTGTTGGAGAGTTGGATGGCAACCTTTACACGGTTGATTTCTAAAGAGAGCACATTCCATGCAACTTGTCTAATGGCCAAGGCCGATAAGGGGTGGCTATGGCATCGCCTGCCAGCCCATGTCGGCATGAGGAATCTTCAAGATCTCTTAAAGGGGAATCACATCCTTGGACTAACAAATGTCTCTTTTGAGAAAGATCGTGTGTGTAGTGCATGTATAGCCGGGAAGCAACATCAATCAAAGCACCCACCCAAGAATATTGTGTCTACTTCAAGGCCTTTGGAGCTCCTTCATGTGGATCTCTTTGGGCCTCCTTCATGGGATAGTCTTGGTGGGAAAAAGTATGGACTTGTCATTGTTGATGATTACTCAAGATATACATGGGTGTTCTTCCTCAAGTCCAAGGGCTAAACGAAGATCACTTTCATTGACTTTGCCAAGCAAGCACAACATAAGTTTGACAAAGAAATCTTGGCAATAAGAAGTGACAATGGATCTGAGTTCAAAAACTATACCTTGGAAGAATTCCTTAGTGATGAAGGGATTGAGCATCAATATTCAGCTCCATACACTCCTCAAGCAAAATGGTGTAGCCGAAAGGAAGAACCGCACACTTGTGGAGATGGCAAGGTCCATGTTGGATGAATACAAGTCACCACATAGTTTACGGGCGAAGCTGTCAACACCGCATGTCATGCATCAAACCGCTTTTCCTCCGACTTTATTGGAAAAGACTCCATATGAGCTTCTAACTGGAAACAAGCCAAATGTCAAGTACTTTCGTGTATTTGGGTGCAAATGTTTCATCCTCAACAAAAGAGAAAGGTTAGGAAAATTTCAATCCAAAACAATTGAGGGTATATTTGTTGGCTATGGATCAAACTCTCACGCATATAGAGTCTACAACAAATCCAATGGATGTGTGGTAGAAACTTGTGACGTAGTGTTTGATGAATTTAATGGCTCCCATGGGGAGCAAGTTGATCTAAGTGATGTAGGTAAAGAAGATTCTTCTCAAGACATTTTGACCATGGGTGTTGGTGCACTTCTTCCTATGGAACAAGAACCTCATGATGATGAAGAAGAAGATAGAAGTCTCACACATCATCAAACTACTTCAACATTCATAACACCAAAAGCCCCTATTATTCAACCGATACCTTTAGCCCAAGTTGAAGAGGATGATCAAGCTCCTCCTCATGACAATCTTCAAGAACAAGAACAAGAAAGTCCAATCATTGATGATGAACCTCAACAAATGCAATATGAACAAGAAGATCTTCCTCCACACATTAATGATCCATATGTTGAGGATGTGGATGATGGACATGAAGTTGAACCTCGTGAAACCCTTACCTCTATCATGCCACGAGTGGCCGGTCGTGTTGATATTGACAAAATACTCACCGGCATATCGGAAGGTAGAGTCACTCGTAAACACTTAACCAACTTATGTGCTCACTTCTCTTTTGTGCCTAGTTTTGAACCCATCAAGGTACAAGATGCATTGATAGACAACGATTGGCTAGTTGCTATGCAAGAAGAGTTGAACAGTTTTGAACGCAACCAAGTGTGGTCGTTAGTCAAGAGGCCACCTACCGAACACAACGTCATTGGAACAAAATGGATTTTCAAGAACAAACAAGATGAGAATGGTGTAATCATCCGAAACAAGGCAAGGTTAGTGGCACAAGGGTACTCACAAGTTGAAGGGTTGGACTTTGGTGAGACCTTTGCCCCCGTTGCCCGTCTTGAATCCATTCGCATCTTACTTGCTTATGCTGCTTTCAATGGTTTTACATTACATCAAATGGATGTGAAGAGTGCTTTTCTTAACGGTCCTCTACAAGAAGAAGTATATGTATCACAACCACTGGGTTCGTTGATCCCGATCACAAAGACTATGTGTATAAACTTCATAAGGCTTTGTATGGCCTCAAACAAGCACCCGTGCTTGGTATGATCATCTTAAGAAGTTTTTACTCGATGATGGTTTTGTGAGAGGGTGATCGATCCTACTCTTTTTACTAAGAGGGATAAGGGTGATTTGATCTTATGCCAAATCTATGTAGATGATATCATTTTTGGTTCTCCTAACATTCATTTGTGCAAGAAGTTTGCGGCTTCAATGACCAAGAATTTTGAAATGTCACTCAATGTGGATTTGAAGTTCTTCCTTGGTTTTCAAATTCAACAATTTCAAGAAGGAATTTTCTTGCCTCAAGAAAAGTACCTCAAGGATATCCTAGAGAAGTTTGGTATGTCTGATGCTAGTCCATGTAAGACACCAATGCCAACCAAAATAACACTCACTGAAGACACAGACGGTATCCCCTTGACCCATCTAAATACCGCTCTATGATTGGTTCATTGCTTTATCTTTGTGCATCTAGACCAGACATCATGTTTAGTGTATGCATGTGTGCTAGATTTCAAGCTTCCCTAGGGAAAGTCATCATAAAGCGGTTAAGCATATTCTTAGATACCTTGTTCACACCCCAAAGTTGGGTCTATGGTATCCCAAGGATGCTAAGTTTGATCTCATTGGATACACGGATGCGGATTGGGCGGAGACAAAGTGGATCGTAAGTCCACCTCCGGTGCATGTCAATTTCTTGGGCGCTCTTTGGTAAGTTGGTCATCGAAGAAACAAAATTGTATTGCCCTCTCTACCGCAGAAGCTGAATACATTGCTGCCGCCGGCCAGTAACTTCAGTTATTATGGATGAGGCAAACTTTGAAGGATTATGGTATCACCTATAGACATGTGCCTCTTCTATGTGATAATGAAAGTGCTATCAACATTGCTGAGAACCCCAAGGATCATCTCCGCACCAAACACATTGATATTAGATATCACTTCTTGAGATATCATGTTGAGAAAGGCGATATTCACATTGATCACATTGGGACAGATTTGCAACTGGCAGATATTTTCACCAAACCATTGGATGAAGCACGGTTCTGTCGACTTAGGCGTGAACTTGGTATCTTGGAGCTTGACAACATTATGTGAAATCTAGTACCCATCCATGCTTAAACTTAATGTCTTGTCGTGATGTACGCATATATTTAGGGGGAGACACTCAATTCATGAGTTCTCTCACCTTACATAATGCATAAATTGAACAAACACTCTCAAAGTTATCTTAGTTTTTTTTTTAAAACTAGGATGCTTTAATATGATGGAGTAGTGACTATGCACTTAAAGTACAAATCTTTCTGTGTCATGTCATGTCTACTCAGACATGGTGGCGTTAGCCACCACTTGTAGTCTATACCTATGATTGAGTAAGGAGGGATCTGAGTTCCTACATAAATAAGTTTTAATGTGAGAAAACGTTTTCCTCATCATCATTATCAGCCCTCCTGTCCAAACTTCTAGCTCCGGACGTCCGGAGGGTTCCGGACGTCCGAGTGGTATTTCACTACCGGACGTCCGCAAAACTCCGGACGTCCGTATGTTCTACTCTGGTTACCTTCGACCGGTCGTCCGGCCTCGCCGGACGTCCGTAAAAACCATTCTGGTTCACTCAAGTTTGGCCTACCAAATGAAGCTTCGGACGTCCGGAAGACTCCGGACGTCCGTAAGAACCGTTCTGGTACAATATGCCCGGTCGTCCGATGCCATCGGACGTCCGTAAAAGCATCTCTGTTATCCTTCTTTGCTAATGGTCCTGACTCCGGTCGTCCGTCTGTTTCCGGATGTCCGGTCGCCTCTCTAACTCCGGTCGTCCGAAGGCACCGGACGTCCGTACGTTTCTACGTGGATCTATATATACTGCGCCCTAGGGTTTTTAGTCAACCAACCCCATCCTCTCCAGTCAGTTCGCCGCCGCCGCCATACCCCTCGCCGGGGTTCCTCCCCGCCGCGGATCTGGGACTTGCCGTCCGGCCCATCCAGCCGTTCTGCTCGGAGTTTCTCTCCCCGCCCGTCCGTCGACCCCCTGCTCCGGCACGTCGCTCGGCTCCTCCGTGCTCTTCCTCGCCTGGTAGGGCACCCCTCCCCCTCTCCACTTGTCACCTCGGTCTATGGAGGGGTGTTGACATGTGCTTTCCTTTTTCTCCCCTAGGTCATGATGCCTCGGTCCAAGCACTCCGCACGCAAGCAAGTCGCCGGTGGGCCGGCGCGTCCGTCTCGTCGTGGTGGCTCCAACGACTCCCAGGAGGAAGATCGCCCTCAGAAATGTGCCGCTCGTCCTCCCAGCTCGTCCAGTGATTCCTCTTCGGAGGGATCAGATTTTGAGGATGAGCTCGAAGAGGTGGATCCGTCCCCGATGATTGGCGTCCGCGTCGCTGCCCCCAAGCCCGTCACTCGTCGTCCAACATTTCAACCTCCTCCTCCTCCGGTGCAACCCCACGGTGATGCCCGTCACATCTCCATTGAGCCTCCACTATCACTAGGCCGTCATGTTAAGCGTTTCAATGAAGTCCGCAAATCCTCATATCTCAAATTGCGTCGTGATGTAGATCAATTTACTGTTGTTAGGGATTCTCAGGATAGTCGCTTTCGCACAAATGTCCAAGCCGACATCTTCACCACGATTGTCATCCCTAAAGGCTTGTCACTTCATGTTTGCATTGATCTTGAGCACATTCGCACTCATCCGGAGAAATATCCGGGAGCCATTGAGCTCATTGAGTCGTCAAACCTAGCTGCCCCATTTGCCTTTCAACACGATTTTAACCAGGCTGCCATCCATCAGTTTTATGCCACTTGTTACTTTGCTCCTGATAACACTGTCACATGGATGACCTCCGACACTGCTCTCACAGCATCTTATGCTGAGTTTGTCACCGCACTTGGATTTCCCGACACTGGGTTCAAAATCCACAAGGATGACCCCAACCATAAGCCCAAAGGCATTGCGGTCTGTGCGGATCTCCTTAGACCCATATCATCTTTGTCTAATACTGAAAAACAAAAGGGTCTAAACCAAGTCTCTATTTGGCGTTTTCCATTCAACATCATTTATCAGTGTGTCATCCGCACCATTTATCCCAAGATGGGTGACAAGGGCTCCTGTAGCAGCTACTGCATTGATCTCATGCATCGCCTTTACACATCTCCTAAAGGGAAGATAAATGTTCCACACTTTCTATGGCATGAGATTCGCCTTGCTAGCTTCCAGCACAAGCGGGCTTTCCCTCATGCACCTTTTCTTCAGGCATTTATCGAGAGGGCAGCTCCCTTTCCCATTGCACGCACTCATATGCATGAGAGATGGGTCATCCCACCTCACATGTCGGCTGACCATGTTCCTCCTCCTCCCGCTACTGCTAGTCACACCGCCGCTAGCTTTCCCTCTCACGCTAACCATCCTCGTTCAAGTGATGTCCCCTTTGGGCGTATTGCTCGCTTTCTTGGGAAGGCTCATTCAGCCATGATGAAGATGTTCACCTTCCATTGCTCCCAACACCACGATGTGGTCACTCGCATGGTCACTTCCAAGAACGCTCTGAAGGCTCGTCTGCGAGACTCAGGCGTGTATGATGTGAGTGACAATGAGCGTCTTCCTGCAGACCCCCCTTCTGATTTTGGTTTTCCCTCCGGTCCTGAGTGGGCTGATTTCTTTGACGAGACTGGTGGCAGTGGTGTTCATGATGATGATGATGAGGATGAACTTTAATACTTTCATGTCATTTCCCCTTTTGCTTTTGGATACTTGATGCCAAAGGGGGAGTAGGCTCCATATGCATTACTCTAGCTCATTATGTAATCGAACCTATGTTAGGAGTAGTTTGTTGAACTATGTTATGAGTTGTTGAACTATGTTATGAGTTTGTTGGTTATGAGTTTGGTGAATCTATATGAAGTGATCCAACTATTGTGATGATCCAACTATTGTGGCATAAGTTTGAGGGGGAGAGCCCTCATCATTTTTGTTTTTAGTAGTATCTGTGGTATCACTTTGAGGGGGAGCTCGCTCGCTACTTATTCTTATCATGGTTATTGAGCTCCACAACTAATACTTCCGATTACTATTATGAGTATCCATATGTGTTGTCATCAACTACCAAAAAGGGGGAGATTGAAAGTGCAATCATGCCCTTAATCATATTTTGATGTTGATGACAACCCATATGCTCGGGACTAATCATGTTTATCAAGTATATCTCAGGATTGTGTTCCAAAGACCGTATGCATGGATCATGACTAGGGACAAAAAGCATATAACTCAAGAATGGAGATACAAGGTGTTAACTTCATTTATGGTTTGTTCTTGAGTATAGGGATCCCGCACTATTAAGAGGGGATCGATGGATCTGTGAAAAACTTGCTCAAAGCTGGTATCTATATACCTTACCTTGGACGTCCGGCGCTCTACGGACGTCCGGTCCTTCCTGATTGCCCGGACGTCCGGACGATTACGGACGTCCGACACTTCCACAACAGAAACATTTTGCGGATGTCCGGAACCCTCCGGACGTCCGACACTTTCACATCGAAGCATTCTTACGGATGTCCGCCCTGCTCGGACGACCGTATCCTATACATTGGTTTGTGGGTCACACTTTTCACGGTCGTCGTCGTCCGATGGTCGCCGGATGTCCGGACCCATTTGGGCCTCCGGACGTCCGACGTTCTCCGGACGTCCGGCCATCCTGAACCCCAAACGGTCACCTTTTCCCACCACATATATATACTCCTTTCCCTTCCACGGTTAGGGTTGACCATTCACTTTGAACAAGCCTTAGAACACTTCTCACACTCTCTCTCATTTCTCCACACCAAATCCTAGATCCTCAAGGGATTTGAGAGCTTTGAAAAGAAGTTGTCCGATCAAGTGATAGATCCACTTCTCCTCCTTCTTTGCACCCAAGGAATTCGTGATTTGAGCAAGTCTTGAGCAAATCCCCATCGATCTTGTTACTCTTGGAGGTTGGAGACTCCTAGGCGGTAGGAGTCTTTCGGAGAGGAATCGACCTTTGTGATTACCCCCCGGATAAGTTTGTGAGGGTTTGGAGACCACCCCAAGGTCTACCACTAGTGGTTGAGAAACGCCTTCGTGGTGTTGTCTCAAAGGGAGAATAGGGTGAGCCTTCGTGGCGTTGGTGTGCCTTCGTGGTAACATCCACCTCTCTAACGGTGACTAGCTTCCCTCCAAGGAAGTGAACATCGGCATACATCCTTGTCTCCCCGAGTTGCAGTTATTCCTAACCCTAACTCTATACTTGTGGTTACTTGTTTTGGTTTGCACTTACTTACATCATATTGTGCTTGCTCACTTATATGCTTGTGTTACTTGCCTAGTACTTCGTACCTACTAGCAATTGTTAGGCTCACTTTCATATTCCGCACTATTGCCTAAAATTGCTAAGTAATAATTAAAATTTGTAATTGTACCTATTCACCCCCCCTCTAGGTCCATCTCGATCCTTTCAAAGGCTCGCCTTCGTGACCAGTTTCTCATGACTGATCTAGGTCCACTACGCTATTTTCTTGGGATTGAGATCTCCTCGACCTCTGATGGCTTCTACATCTCCCAAGAAAAATACATTCATGACCTTCTTGCTCGCTCTGCTCTCGGTGATGAGCGTACTGTTATGACTCCCATGGAGCTCAACGTTCAGCTTCGTGCCTCTGATGGTTACCCTCTCCCTAATCCCACTCGCTATCGTCACCTTGTTGGCAGTGTTGTCTATCTTGCTGTTACGCGTCCTGACATCTCCTATCTCGTCCACATTTTGAGTCAGTTCGTTTTAGCCCCCACCTCTGTCCACTATAGTCATATCCTCCGTGTCCTATGATATCTTCGTGGCATGATCTCTCAGCGCCTTTTCTTTCCCCGCTCCAGCTGTCTTGAGCTCCAGGCCTACTCTGATGCTACCTGGGCTAGTGATCCCTCTGATCGATGCTCGCTGTCTGCTTATTGTGTCTTTCTTGGTGGCTCTCTTATTGCTCGAAGACCAAGAAACAGACTGCAGTTTCTCGCTTCGAGTCTGAGAGGCTGAGTTGCGAGCCATGGCTATGCTCACGGCTGAGGTGATCTGATTCTGGTGGCTACTTGAGGACTTTGGTGTATCTGCTACTACCTCGACTCCCTTATTGTCGACAAGATCTTGGCGCTTATCAAGATGTGTGCGTGACCCGGTGAAGCATGAGCTCACCAAGCACATCGGTGTGGATGCCCACTTTGTGCGTGCTGCTGTGCAGGATCAGACTCTCGCTCTTCACTATGTGCCCTCTGAGTTACAGTTGGCGGACTTCTTCACGAAGGCTCAGACTCGCGCGCAGCATAGTTTTCTTCTCTCCAAACTCAGTGTTGTTGATCCACCATGAGTTTGAGGGGGGTGTTAGATGTGTATAGCCTTTTCGGTTTATCCCCATTGTATAAGGGGTCTCTTGCACTTTTCCCTACACATGTATATGTATTGGCCTTTGGCCCCTGCGAATGTGAGTTGTTCATTCTCCAACAAAAGCAACTTCTTCTGCAAACAGTTCTGTTCATGGCAAACATTTTGAACAAGACTGTTGGCTGCACGGGCGCTCCTCTCTTGTTAAGTCTGCAAAACAGTTAGGTGGAAGCAAAACCTCCTGGGTAGATGGCGGCCGCGACTCGATCCACTTTACGGTGTCCTTGAACACTTGGAACCGCATAGCCTTCTCTTCCTCGTCTCGGTATGTCTTGTTGAACTCCTTTAATCCAATTCTCGAACATCGCCTTCATTTCCTCCTCTTTCTTGCGAGCAGCTGCAAAAGACAGGTAGTTGCTGGTTCGTGAAATGAAACCCCGAAGCTAATGAATGAATAGAGTAAATTGCAAAAAACCACCATAATTGTGCAAATGTCATCAAACACCCACCAAAATGCATGTTTTCTGGTGGTTTTTTTTGAAGCGTTGAAAACTTAGACCCAATTGTAATGGTTTTTTGCAATTTACTTGAATGAATACGAGGAATCTATAGGCACAATGAAATATGAATACTGGAATCAATAATCACAGTGACTGGATCGAGCCATAATGTTCGTCATCACATGATCCAGGTTAACATAGCAGCAAACTTAAAGCAGCACCCCAAGCTACTTAACTACACCAGCCACACATGGTTCAGATTAACATAGCACCAAACTTGAGGCAGTGCCCAAGCTACTTAATTTAACTACACCAGCTACACATGGTTCAGACTAACATAGCACCAAACTTAAAGCAGTGCCCCAAGTTATTTTATTTTTTACTACACGAGCCACCTGATTTACATCGGATATCGTTTCTAGGTAGAGACTCGAGTTTGCCGGCTTGTTCACGACTGGCTTCCACTCTGGCTACCATATGATTGCTTCTCCTGTTTTTGCGCAAAAGCTACATGTTAACAGACTGGAAGGCCAAATGGATGGAAATAAAATTGACTCCATTTATGTTTCAACTGTCCGCGAAACAAACTTTCTTTCTTGTTCAAACTGAACACTAACCAGGACAGAGTTCAGTGCTCTTAGTGCGCAGCTGCTACTGCCTACTGGCTGGAATGCAACTACAAACCTAGTTGCTATCTGTTTCGTCAATTAATCGCCAATAAATCAAAGTCTACACAACTAATAATAAGATTTTTAAGGCAGGACCATAGAAATAAAACGATCTGATTTCTCTGAAAATTCGAACACTCCCACGGAAAAGGAAGAAGAGTATGTTCAAGCTAGCATTACTAGAGGGAGGGGGGACGGAAGTTTAATTAGAGATGGGATATCTAAAAGAGGGTAAAGCCATGTAACCTATATCAACCACAATATATAGGTCCAATTCGATATCCCAAACAACAGGGGACAGAAATCGTAATTCAAGCTAGCAATAGCAGGTGCATCATGTATACATGTATATATTTAAGGATAAACAAATTGCAAAACAAGATACCATTCTCATTCTCGGCAAGGAACTTGTTCTGGCGGTACTCTTTGCTGTCTGCGTCATCTAAATCATCATCGATACAGGGTTGGATGCACGGGAGCTCCTCGCTTGTTAAGTCTGCAAAACCGTTAGGTGGAAGAAACTTCTTATGGGTAGATGGGGGCAGCGATTCAATGGACTTGATGGTGTCCTTGAACACTTGGAACCGCATAGCCTTCTCTTCCTCGTCCCGGTATGTCTTGTTGTACTCCTTCATCCAATTCTCAAACCTCGTCGTCATGTCCTCTTCCTTCATCCAGTTCTCGAACGTTGCCTCCATGTCCTGCTCTTCCTTGCGAGCAGCTGCACAAGAAGACAGGTATATATTATACGCATGAGGTGGTGTTTCCTGACATGAAGCCTCGGAGCAAACGAACGAATACGAGGAATCTACCTGACTCAACATCATCTGGGCCTTTCCTGAAATGCTGAACTGCCCAGGCTCCAGCACCAGCAAACGCGTTAGCGGCCAGACCAACACCAGCAGCACCACGACCGATGGGGAGTTCCTTCTGTGTCAATCGGGATGAGAAACATGAGAGAGGGGAGCCTGGAGTTGCAGGTCTGAGTAAAACAACGGGGGGAGACTCACCAAGGTGTGGGAAGAGCGGGCAGGAGCCGTCCTGGGGATCACCCGTGGCGAGAACCTCCGCGTGAGGAGGAAACCGACGGCCCTCCGGAGGGACATGATTGCCTCTTCCTTCGCCTCCGCCGTCTGCCTCGCCTCGATTTGATTCTAGGGTTTCGGGACCGATGGGCACGGGAGACAGTTTCGGTACCGAAGGACTCTTTCACGCTCGCTCGGGCGCTGGATGGAACGAGCGAATCAATCAAAAGGGAAATCTCAGCCAGACCGGACTTGCGGTCAAAACTAGCCAGCAGCGACCTTAGACGGCCAGTAAGGCATGTTATTTTTCCTGACACAGTACAGTCGAATTCACTCACATACACAAGCATAAACTTCACCTCTATGAACATCTTTCTAAAAAAAACCCTCTATAAACATGCACACTCTACCCCTATGAGCACTTTCGAGAGACTGAGCCGGCATAGCATCTTAAGATTTTACAAAGTCACCACAGACGCCTTGCAGTCGACATGAACGTCTTCTCCCACTGAACGACAATAGCAAGTCAAAGGCTGAAATAAATCTAGAAATAATACGAGCAACAACACCAAGTTTAAAAATTAAACCCTGATGAGCTAGGGATACCGGTGTCCTTCCAGCCATCCAACGGCAGGTTAATTTGCCCGTAAGGCGCGTCTATAAGGACGAGGCTCCTCTGGGGAGAAGTTGGGCCACTGATGTGTGGGCCCGTAAACAGGTTGGTCCACCTATCAGTGAGCCAACTGCACCCTGCAGTACATCAGGGGAGCTTAGTCCCGTCTACAAACATGTTTTTTTAGACAATCTCGCGAAGCCTTTATTTAACTCGTCACAATGTTTACAAGGACGAAAGAAAGATCACCTTGGTTGCCTAACCAAACAAGGCGGCCAACACCAAGCGAGAGATATGCTTCGCTAAATTGTGAGCCTCGACATTCGAGCTCGTAAACTCAAGGCTAAAGAAACAGGTAACAAAATGCTTAGATCGATCTACAATCTCCCTAATGATAGCTCCATACGCTGCTGCACTCCTCTGCCCAATGTCACCAACAACCACTTTGCAGTCTGAGGCCACTAAAATCCTGCGTTCATAAAGATCATCCGTTAGAGCTAGTGATTCCCGTACTGCCAAAGCCTCTAGCGTCGTAGGATCATCTAGGCCATGGAAAGTGATCGTGGACGCGCCAAGAAAACCCCATACATGTCCCTGCACACTGCTGCAACCGCACCAACCAGCCTGGTCCTCACGAGTGCAGCATCAATATTAATCTTGCATGTGCCTTCTTTGGGTGGCATCCACTTGTCCGGGCGTGGCCGCACCACCCTGGGCTGACCCTGTGGTTTAGCTAGCACCTGAAGATCGCTAATGAAAGCGGCAACGAATGCGTTCGTTGCATATGGCGTTTGGTGCACCCCTTCATGGATCAGTTTCCTCCTAGAACTTCAGATTGCCCACAACGTGACTCCAAGTCTAGTAAAGTCCGCATGTGATAATGTGTTTTTCAGAAAGAACGGCAATACTTTTGCGCTTGCATCGTCACACGTGCTCATCTGCTCGACAAGGAGATCAGGTGCCAAGGACCAGATGCTCCTCGACATTGCGCATTCGAGCAAGGCGTGCCTCCAGGAGTCCGCTGCCCTGCACATCTGGCATGCTGGCAAGGTAGCCATGTTGCCGTGGTGGAGGATATCATATGTGGGTATAGACTCCCTCGCCAAACGCCACAGAAAAACACGAATCTTGTTCGGGACTTGTGTCTGCCAGAGAGACGACCAACTGCTGCTTTCCTCGGTGCAAGAGGGACCCTTGGTGCCATATAGCCAGTTCTCGCGGCTGAGCTTGGTGTTTTGTATCATGCGATATGCTGATCTAACAGCTTGGTATCTACAAACGTGCTGGTACGCCGGCGACGATTCTAGGGAGCGAGTGTCTCGCTTCTCGCTTTTAGTGAGACATTACCGGCTAGACAAAGCATTGGCTCGTCCGGTGTTCCCTAAATGGGCCAATCGGCCAGCTCAGTGCGTAGGAAGCTGCTGCATTTTCCTGTACTTTTCATGCTTTATGTTTTCTTTTATATTTCTTTCTATACTTTCAAATGTCATATATAATATTTTAAAATATGTTAACCATGCACCTTAATTTTTTTAAATATGTATAGAGAAAATATTTTCCATATATACAAAAGATGTTGACCGAAAATGTTGAACAAAAGTAGACATCAAAAAATATTTCAAAATAAATAATATATATTTAGATGTATACCAAAAATATACATCACATGTGAAGAAAAATTATTGCTATTAAAAAATATCTGCAGTATATAGAAAACTGTTGATCATGTTTAAAAATATTAATCTTGGATTTAAAAATGTTAAACATGTATTAAAAAATTGGGCATATACCAAAAATTTACAATGTGTATGAAAAATAGATATAAGAAATTATAAATTTCAAAACCACATGTTAAAAATGTATTTCAAAATGTTAAACATGTATATAAGATATACTTCTAATATACCGTTATCTGTGAAAAATGTTGAATGTGTACAGAAGAAAGTTGACATGTGTTGAAAAAAATCAATGAAAAGGACAAAAAACAAAGAAATATGAAGAAACCCAATAAAAACCAAGAAAAAAATGCAAAAGAATGGTCACAATGAAATCCGGAAAGAAAAAAAAGGAAAAACAAAGAATACCAATGGAAACCAAGAAAGAAACAAATGAAAATGAAAAAAAATGAAAACCAGTGAAAGAAACGAGGAAAACCAGTGAAAAAATGAGAAAAAATAAAAAGAAAGTAATGAACAGAAAAAACCAAAACACAGAATAAAGGAAATGAAAAAGGGAAAAAATAAATTAAATCGGAAGAAGCAAACGCAGCCAGCGAAAGCAGACAACCACGAGTGAGAGAGCGAGCGCGAACGTAAAACACTAGAATGGGCCGGCCCACTAATGTACATCTAGGCCCAAGCATGGCACCCTTGGGCAACAGGCCAGCCATGGCATGTCGAAGCCCGGGTGGACAGTTTTAGGCAGACATACCTAAAAAAACACGAAAAACTAAATAATTCAGAAACAAATATCGAAAAATCTAAAAAATAAGTAAAATGTGGTGAAGTGTCATATGGGATATAAAATGAGCTTTATTGGTAGGTGTCTTATCAAAACCTCTCATCCTTCATCGTTTTCCTCCTGTCCCCGGCGGTTGGAACCCTAGCCGCCGCCAGGAGACCCAATCTTCCAGCGCCGTCGTCCGGCGGCTCCCCTCCGCCGGCGACCTCGGTCGTCGGTGGTGAGGGGGGTCGCCGGATCCACGCGTGCGGATCGTTTTTACTCCCTCGTAGTTTAGATTTTTAGGCTATTCATCGTCTTTGTTTCGGCGGCGACGATGACAACGCTGAATAAAGATTCGTCGGATCCTTCTTTGACAAGGCCATTGGTTCTATAGTTGGGGATGGATTTGGAAACCAGTCTGTTCAAGCAAGGATGGCATGGCGGCGGCGGCATCCTTGTGGTGGACCTGTGTCCTCGGGCTTCGCCGTTGCGACGACGTTTGCTCCAGCGTCTGCGCGGAGCTTGGAAGGTAGTCCAGGAGCGGATGCAGATTGTGGTCTGCATCGACGACATCTGGAAGACGGAACATGTGCTGGGTTCGTGGTTCATGGATGGCAGGTATGGTTTCCTTCCGTGACGTCTTAGTCGCGGTGGGGTGTCAGATCTGGAGTTCGATGGCGTGTCCGGGGTGTTGCCCCGGTCTGATTCGTTCAACGGTAAGGGCTTCACTTTTGGTGAGCCACCTTGGAGGTCCGCAAAGCTGCATATCAGCGATGGAGCCGCGTCGAGTTCGGGTGAGGAGGCGATCCATCATTCTTTTCTTCATGGCTGCTGTCGTGGTGCCGGAGGCAGGTGATGGGCGTTGGCGTCAAGCTCAGAGATGTTCTGCTATCTTTTCAGTTTTGTCATGTCGGTCCTTACGTGACTTGTAGTTTAATCTTTATGATATGAATGAGACACGTAAAACCTCTCATCCTTCGGAGGGAAAAAGAGTATACCTCAATCAAGTCTAAATTACACAAGGATTAGAAAAATACAACAAGAAGTAATTACAAAAGGATAAGAAAAATAAAAACACTACAACTATTCTTCTGGCTCTTCCTGGTACATGGAGATAATTTGAATACATTTGCATATAATATGGGGAATGGAGGGCCCGTGGGATATCAGGGGCATAAAAAAATTCTTACTGCCAGGGCTCCTTCAGAACAGGCATGGGGAGCTCAAAATACCCCAAATCGCCCCATCGCCGACTAGGACCTTCCCGTTCTCTCGACCTAGTGTCACCTCGAAGAAGTAATGCTAGAGACCATAGTGTGGCGCCACCCGAGAAAGCACTCGCACATGGTAATGAAGCAAGCTAGTTGCAGAACCCTGTTCAGGGTAAGATAGTGAATCTAGATCCCTAAAGCACTAAATCCCCCATGCAAAGATGTTCAGAGGCAGGGATAGACCACGAGAGATAAAGGGAGTGCGGATGACGGATTCCAGGGGGAGAGGATCCGGAGCTCTATTCTTCCGTGCCGCGGGCAACCAATGCAATTTCTTTTGTTTGGGAAGGAACCCTTGGGAGACTAGGGCTGCGCTTGGAACGTCGTTTCCCACCCGATTCCGCCTGTAAAATATGCGCATGTAAACAAAACGGGTGGATGGGTGGACCACGTGATTGGAAAGTCGTTTTAGGGGTGTAATTATTACGATGGTTTCCCCAAATCCACCGGTATTAGACTGGTATGTGATACACGCCTCAGCCCATCCGATTTGTAAATACGACGGGCGGGGGTATTCTGTTGGAGACCGGTAAATTACAGGCGTAGATATTTGCCGGCGTAAGAAAAATCCGGCAATCCAATCGGGGCCTAGGCCTTTTAAATGCTCGAGGATGGTCTTGGAGGGCCCCTCCCCCAGTTTTCAAGACCCTCGGAAGAAACGGTTGTTGACCACAGCGGCGCAACCAGGAATCCATGTGCCACGTCTTTCTACTTCTTGACCACCGGGTCGGCCATTGGCACCAGCACCTCATGTTTCTTCAACCAGAGAAGTTAATGGGTCTGGAGAGAGAGAAGGAGGGGGAGATGTGTAGTTAATGGATCTGAAGCTAATGGGTCTGAAATTACTTGGTCCTCGACCCGTTCCAATTTAGGGCTTCTTTGATTCAAAGGATTCTCAAAGCAATTTTGGAGGATTCTAATCTTTAGGAATTTTTCCTATCTTGGTTGTTTGATTCGTAGGATTGTAAACCATAGGAATTTTTCCATAGAATTCATTTGCACTAGATTTCATAGGTAAACATCCCATCCACTCAAACCTTTTTGAAAGAATCCTTCGTTTTTTCTATGCACAATCAAACACTCCTACAATCCTGTAGGATTCAAGACGACATTCCACTCTAATCCCATGTTTTTCCTATTCCCGTGTTTTGGAAATCCTACGAATCAAAGAGGCCCTTATAAGGGCACACGAAGATCTGGAGTGACGGCATGACTCCCAGAGATTGCGCCAAATGTAGCGGTGAGGCATGGAACATTGGCAAGGTAGAAGGGCAACCACGACCCATCCCCGTCGTCAGCCTAGTCGACAACCACGTCTCTTTCGGGTACCGACACGGATCCCGTCGCCGCACAGAGACCGCTGGACTGAGGGCGAGCTCGCGAGAAGAAGATTCCGAGCCCCGGCAGGAGAGCTCCGGGGTGGCAGCAAGATATCCTAAGGGCTTGTTCCGTTGCAAGAGTTTTGAAGAGGATTGGAGTGGATTGGGGAGGATTAAATCCCCTATAAGTCAAAATCCACCTCAATCCCCTGCAAACCTCTCCATTCCTCTCCAAGAGAGGTTTAACCGAACATAGCCTAAAGAGGCTCCCCAGGCAGGCGGGGCCCCTACGAGCCCACTAAACAGAGCTCCCCATTGTTTGACAAATAAGACCAGGAGCCCACCCTTGTTCTCGAAACCGAAGGAACTCCAACTCCAAACAGCTTGGGGGCTGCTGACGATGCCGCACACCAGGGGTGGCTTCTCTCGGAGGAGCCTGGCAAACTGCCTGTTTGAGGGCCCCGGGGGCCCATCTAAAAGTTTAGGGTCGGAGGGAGCCCAAGGAGCAGCCAGGCACGCTGAAGACCATCTTTGCACCCAAGTCATCCCTATCCCTCACCGTGCATATAAGGGGAGGGTTATGGTACTCTCATATCCACCTACACCCAAAGACTAGACCCACGGTAGTAATTCACACCCCCCATTGTAATCCCTCGCATGAATAACAACAACAAGCATGACGTAGGGTCTTACTTCTCACCAGAGGCCCGAAACGGGATAAACAATGCCTGCGAGCTCCGTTCTGGTACTTCCGGCCATGTTCGCCACCCTACCGAAGATACTGACGACTTTCCACTCCGTCACCATGTGCTACTCAGCTAAGTGTTGACCGAGTCGGTACGACTAACTGTTAGTCGGACCTGAACCATACATCACTTATCATTTTAACATATTTCATCTTAAAAATTTGCAAACATGTACATTATGTCTCGGGCTATATGTGTATTTGATTTCAGAGTTTTGAAACATAAAAGTATGAATTTTGAAATTTTCAAAGTCCAACCTCCATGGAGCTGGAGCTCCATTTAGCATCTTTATGTCGTGCCTTTGTGTTCGTGATGAAGAAAACTTATTTATGTTTTTTTTTTTCAAAAGAGGACAGCGCCTTCAACCAGAAAACAATATTTATGCACCGAGGATTACCAACGTACATCGAAATAACAAGATACAACTGACCATACATGCCACTATATAATAAGAATACTATCTTGTTGGTGCGGCAATGAACAATCTGCTACATACTATTTTTTTTAGAAAAGGAGGATGACCCCGGCCTCTGCATCTGGGCGATGCATACGATCACTTTATTAATTATTCTCACAAGACCTTACAAAGTCATACAACAGCAAGACTAAAGCCACTTTCTAAGCAACAACTGTCGCTACACCTATCCAATCGATGAAGGGGCGCTGATAGTCTGGGCCTAATACCAAACAGACATTGCAGCCAAGCCTAAACATCTAAGACCTGAGGTCCCAACTAGGACGCCTGCCGGGTATGGGGTACCTACCAGTCCGGCGCACTCCTCAACCAGGACGCCTGCCGGGTATGAGACCGCCGCAGCCACCTGCCACCAAACCATCTTCAGAGCTGTACTGTTGCATCTACCTTGCACGGTCTAGCTACCGTCGACGCCACCACGACGCCAGACAGCTCCACCGCTCTGCGCTCGTCCATCCCGACGCGGACACTCTGAAAGATCTGTAGTGCGTAGCACCTGCCGACTAGGCATGACTCAGCGTAGCACCTGTCGGCCAGGCATGACTTGACATCTCTTACCAGACGCATTTGCTACATACTATAGGTACAACCATATCCACCCCCCCTGTTCACTGATGCCGCCGAATGCTAAAGCTCATAACATATATAAACCTATGAGAGTGAGGTTAGAAGGGTGTTGCTTGCATGGTGCATCTTTGTTGGAAGGTAAGTCAAACAACTTTTTTATGAATAGTTAAGAAACTATTCAAAACGAAGATATTTGCTGGTGCAGCTTTAGGAGAAAGTTAGCTTGAACAACTCTTGTCCTAGAGCACTTAAACACAATTGTGTTAACCTGTTAAAGGGCAGATTTTTGGCACGGGGATATAACTCTGTTCTGGATCGTTTTAAGAGAACAATATATTTAGTGCAAGATATTTGTAGTAGAGATATTTGCTTGTGAATATTTTTGACAAGATATTAGTAAGTATGTGATATATTCTAAACTTTTATTAAAAGTACACCGAGAGCAGCAACATACTACTTGGTGGAATATAAGAGTACTGCTTTGGTGTACTTTTCTTTGCTCTGTCGGAGGAGTCTCTAGTCTAATTACTTGCTTGGGCCAACTTTGTAGGACGGATAATAATCTAAACAATTCACTATGTTCTGGATCGTTAGATACCTCATTAGTATCCTTCGAATCTCTTGGCTAAAGCGGCACTTGACTGGAAGTGACGCGGCTAAGCACATAAACGAAAACATAGCACTACTGCTACTAACTATCCACCAGTGTCGACCTGTCATCTTAAGCACTCAGGTACGATAATAAACTCCCCACATGCCATAGATGCTGATCATTCCAAGAAATGCGTACAAGAGCAATCCAGATTAGAGTCGATGCCGTGGCAGATCCTTTCATAGCCATGGAAATAAAGCTTGCGCTTTTGCTCCTTTGGTTTTCGATATAGTGGGGACACGCATCACGTAAGAGTGCGATTTTGCTCCATTGTTTAGGACGCGATAAGGTCGCGCACGAACCACTTGTGTCCATGAGCTTTTAGTAGGACCGGGGATTTTCTGGACTTTAGAACAACAATTCCAACGTCACATGCAAACAACTATAATAATGTTATAGAAAAATAATGCTAAATTTCGAAGGAAAAACTCGAGGCCATCGACTTTGGACAGTCACATACTCACATGATAGATATCCTCAGTCACACCAAAAACCTATCACCGTGGACCGACAGAGCAACATGATATCTTCACATGACAGTACGTTCAAAACAAGATATCTTCAAAAGGACAATATTTGTTGTTGCATAAACTTCTCATAAATGTGTGCGTAAACAAACAATCATGTTCCAAGTTGCTATTGAGAAGAGCGATGAGAGCAACAACATACTGTTGCTTTTGGTGCACTTCTTTCACGTCCTTCTGATGTCTAATTGCTTGACGCAACTTTACATGATAGATAACACAAAAAATTCAGCGTGCCCTAGATCGTTTAGAGAATTCGTTGCCATCGTCCGTATCTCTTGGCTAATCAATCTATAATCAACATCGGATACAAGATACCAACAAAGTGCACATAAACAAAACATGAATTTAATGCTGCTACTATCGATCACTATCTGCTTCCCGTGTGCACGCATTGTCTACTTGTCATCTTAAGCACTTGATTACGATAATTAAATCCCCATATGGATTACAAGATATATATAAAAATATGTAAAGAGCAACCCACATCAGCGTTAGTCAAAGTGTCATGTAGGATATCGTGACTGATCCTTTGGTAATCACGGAACCAAAGTGCACACTTTTGCTCTTTTCGTTTTGGTTCGTTTTGGATATTGTGGGGACGCGAACCATGTACACACACACTCTCTCTCATCGTACAACAGATAAGAGCGTACTTTTGCTTCAATGTTGATGACATAGTAGGGACACACACCACGTACGCCCATCACTAGTGTCATTAGCGCTCATAGACATTAGCTCTCACTACGACCGGTATTTCTGTACTTCGGAGCAATGATTCCAAAGTCTCGCGCAGACGGGAAAAAACTAAGCATCAATATCGAAAAGAAAACCTAAGGTCATCCACTTTGGACCAGTCTCGTGACAACATATCCTCAATCGCATCATAAAACTATCACTATGTACCATAATCCATCAATAAAGCATCATGCTACTTAAAAAAAGAGTACAAACCATACAACACGAGAAAAATGTAAAGCTGAAAACAAGTGCTTAATAGTCTAATCATTTGGACAAAGGAGACAAGTTTTATTCTCTTGCAAATTATCCTGCATGGCCACACTCTCTTCCGAAAAAGGCTTTCGCCCCGTTTTATATATAAAGCAGCAAACCACAAGCATCCAATATAAACACATGCCACGCCATCGCAACACGCACACACCCAGGACAGGATACATAGGCGCTGAGTGCAGCAACACCATCACTAGCACTACGGCCCCGAAGAGGTGAGGCTACATATGACGAACCATGCGCTCCAAGACGGTGCCTTCAGGAAGGATACGACACCGGAACGCCGCCACCGCCCGATCCAAGGATCAGAGTTTCCTCCGGAGCCGCATGACGGGCAATGAGAGTCGCGACGACGCCTTCAAGAAGGGAACGATCTTCGCCTCCGCCGGTCCGTCCGAAGATAGAGCAGGTTTTCACCTCGACCAACCATCACCGCCACCGAACGCCACACCCCGGCAACCACGCCGCCCACACGACCATGGTGATCGGGCAACACCAAGGCACGGGCTCTGCCCAAGAGCACCGCGCAACCACCTCCAGGGCCGCCGCCCTAGCATCCAAGACCTCGACACCACCTCACCCGAGACCCGCCACACCCCAACGAAAGAGACGAGCGGAAAGGTCTCACCTTTCGCGCACAGGCCACCCAGCGTCAAGACCCAATAGGTCGCCAGGCGGCATCCACCGACCCGTCCTGCTGCCCCTAGCGTGAAACGAGCTCGGTCCTGCAGCATCGAGAGGGGGACGAGGTCGGTCCTGCTGCACCGTGCGCGAGACGAGCTCGGTCCAGCTGCATCATGCGCGAGACGAGCTCGGTCCTGCGGCACCGGGTGCGAGACGAGCGATGGACCGCAACCGGGAGAGGACCAGCCCCTTGAGGGGAGAAGCGCCCGGGCGACGAGGAGATGGGGTGAAGGTCGAGACGGCCCGACCACCGGCGAGCCGACGCCGGAGAAGCCGGCCGCTGCCGCGGACAGATCCGTCGAGCCACCGTGAAGCCGCCACGACACCGAGAGGTCACCACCGAGACCTCCCCACGCCCGCCCACGACCGAGCAGCGGCCACGCCCGACCGCTGCCCTACCGCGTCGCCCGACGACCTCCGAGCACGAGCCGCCGGGCACGCACCACCGAGCCACGAGCCGCGGTCGCCCCTAACGCCAGATCTGGCGGATCCGGCAGGACCGGACGCGCCACCACCCCGAGACAGAACAACGCAGCCGCCCGCCCACATGGAACGAAGGAGCCGGGCGCCACCAAAGAAAGCCACCCCGCCGCCAATGAGACCGACCGCCCGCCGCTGGATCCCGCGACAACCAGCGCCACCGCTTCGAAGGGCCGCCAGCGTCGCGCGCCAAGCGGGGGAAGAAGAGGCCCCGCCGCCATGCCCACCGGCTTTGCCGAGGGAGCTCGCCGGCGGCGGGAGAGAGGGAGGAGGCGGGCGAGAGCATGGCAGAGGGGATCCTCCGGCAAGGCAGGAAGGCCATGGGAGGAATGGGGAGGAGGAGGGGCGGGGAGCGAGGCGGGGAGACGCTCGCCGACGGCCGGCGGCGAAGAAGCGAGGCGCGGCGGCGGGCGGCGGTGGGAACCCTAGCGGGAGTCGCGGGAGCTAGCGGGAGTCACGGGCCCCTCTGGCCACACTCTCTTCAAAACGTGGCTTCTGTTACATATTACCCCTCTTTGTTGTTTGAATGGAAAGAAAGTGCACATGTCGGTTTTTCGAGAAAAAAAATTACCTTTGTCAAGCCCCGCTAAAAATGGAAGTAGAGCTTTTTATCTTCAGAATAATTTCGACATTTATACAGGGTTAAAAAGCCTTTTCATTCCTTTTTGACATCGAGAAAAAAATATTCGTCAAAAGCTACCCAAATATTGATTTACTCAACTGTGAGTAAATCGACATTTCTGACATTTAGATCTTGAATTCTTTGTCCTCTTGGTCTGTGGGAAGACTAGGGAAATTAAATCACGATCAAATTTAAAAAATACCGCTATTTCCTATGTACATGGAGTATTTCAATCTATCTCTTCTGTGAGCAAAAAGGAAGTGTGCATATGCTTTCGCCTCTTTTTAAGAGGGCCCTCCCTAACGTAATACACATATTTATGCACTTTTGACAAGGAGTGGGGACAGGCACCCCGTACGTCCACATTCGTTCCACTAACGGTCGTAGACGTGAGCTTTCACTAACACATACACTTTGCCCAAACTCAGCTGCCTAGCAGCAGATCAGGGCGCAACTTGGCTGGGGAGCGCCCGCTTTTACAAAGTACACTCGCAGCAGAACAATGGTGGGCACCTCGATCGCGCCCTCCTATATATACCCCACGAACAGAGCAGAGAACGACAGACAGGCAGAGACAGACAACACAGCCACCAATCCAGTTCGAATATACTCCTACTACTACTAGACAGACAACACTAGCTTGAAACATCGACCGACCGTGCCGGGTGAACTGTGAGTCGATCGAGCTGGGTGGACATCTCTTGGATTACATAACTTCATCAACCATGGGTCGTCCTGATAACGAGGCGCCAACGTCCAGCGTCGCCGCGGGGCTGGCTGCTGCCCTCGGAGGCGGGGAAGGCGCGGCGGCGCCAGCCGGGGCTGACTCGGCTTTCGAAACCAACGTGGTGATCATCCTGGCCGCGCTCTTCTTCGCGCTGCTCTTCGCCATCGGGCTCCACTCGCTAGCACGGTGCGCGCTCCGGTACGTGGGGCGTGGGGCTGCGGCCGCTGTTGCTGCCGGCGAGGGCCGGGCGTCGGCGCGGGTGGCCTGCAGCGGCAGCGGCATCAAGCGGCGCGTCCTGAGGAGCCTCCCCGTGGAGGTGTACGGCTCCGGGGAGGACATCGACGACGTGTGCGCTATATGCCTGAGCGAGTTCGTGGACGGCGAGAAGGTGCGCGTGCTGCCGCTCTGCGGGCACGGCTTCCACGTCCGCTGCGTCGACACCTGGCTGGTGTCCCACGGCTCCTGCCCCACGTGCCGGCGGCCGGTGGTCGAGGGCGCGCCCGCGAAGAGTGAGACGGACACGGTGATCACCGTGGTCATCGCGTGAGCTCATCACGCAACGAAGCATGCCATTGCTGCCGGCACAGCACATCCCTGCATGCGCAAGCTCCTGCGGAATTTTCAGGCGCTGATTACTAGTCGATTATTGTAAATGTGATTGAAACGCTCAATTGCTCGTGTAAAATATTCTTTTTTTGGGGTTGCTGGATGTGCAGACCGCACAAGTTGGGGTGGATGTGCTCTCTTTTTGGCACGCTTGTGTAAAATATTCAAGGGTGCAAAGCGCTTTCCTGGCATACTATGAGTAAACAATTTTGCTGAATTACTTTCCTGGCATACCATCGACAAGTATGGTAGCCCGTGACGTCGAGTCGTCCATGGATGGAGGACGACTACTAACTGCTCGGTTCAATCGACCACTTTTATGCTACTCTCTCCGTTTCGTAATGCGCCGCATATCGATTTTCTAAAATGTTAAATTTACAAACTTTAATCAAGTATATAGACAAAATTATTTATATTTGCAATACCAGATATATACAATTGAAAGTACGTCTTGTGATGTGCTTCCTCCGTAAAAAAATATAAGTGTGTTTAGATAAGTAGTGATCTAAACGCTTTTATATTTCTTTACGGAGAGAGTATCTAATGATATGCATTTGGTATATTACAAATTTGATCAAAGTTTATGAAGTTTGATTATTTTTTAATCTATACGCACTACATTATGCAACGGAAGCGGTATTACTCGCAGCTTAGGTCCGGGGACTCTTCACGAAGTGCCTTGTATTACGTCATGGAGGCAGTTGTATAGCTGGTCCACTTATTTTCTAACTTCATTGATGCCCAGTTTTGAATGGAATCAATACTCTCCTTGAGTAAAGTTCAAAAAAAAATATACTTGAGTTCTTTCCATATATGTTTTGATTTCTAACCAAAAAAAAGTCTATATCTGAAAGTAAAAGAACAAACAGGGAATATTGTATTTAAACGAGCGTAAAAAAAATAACCACATCAGCAACACCTTCAAGAAAGAATCGTTGCTCACACGCTGATACTAGTTGATCAAATGAGAAGTTAGACCAGCGGCTATCACACTCGAACCCGAATCTCGAGCCAATGCCTTCCACAAGATAACAACTTACAGCTACATCATGGTTTCCACTCCAAGAGAATACAATTGTGATGTCTGCCTCCATAACCGTCGTCCACCTAGCTCTTAATAGCCCCTGCTCACACAAAACAAGCGTGCCAAAGAAAATGCAGGAAGGGAAGACGATCTTGTCACTTACGATCACTAGCCTGTACCCGTTGCCGCATCGGATCAGCCTCGGATCAGCACATATGGTATCGATTCCATGCGCCCCGGACACCATACCATTGAGAAGACTGCCGCCGGTGCTAGGGTTCTCCCTAGGAAGCCATTGGCGGGTGTCTCTATCTATCGCTGGAGGCTAAATCATTAGCTAGACTGGCTACAAATGCACCCCATTGCTATGCACAGTCCCGCCGCTGCCGTCCCGCACAGGAAATGGCATGCCTATCAAGATGGACGAGGCAGGGCCAGCGAGCCGGACTATTGATGTTCCCAACTGTAGGTCCATGGGTAGCACGCGGCCACGCCAATCGTAGCCACTGCTAGGCAATTGTGAGCTGAACAGTCGCACGTACAAGACCGGAGATCCCCACAAGATGGCGCCCTTGTGAGAACGAAAATCTCTCCATCGCCAGCCGCCAGTCGGCTTAGCCGGTCGATGTGTATTGGCAATGGCGAGGCGAAGGCGGTTGTGAAAATAGTTTTTTTAGTTGGTAGTAAAAATTGTTATTAGGTGTATCTTTATGGGAAGATAAATCAAACAACTCTCTTGAAGTCGTCCAAAAATAAGTAATGAAGGAAATATGCCCTAGAGGCAATAATAAAGTTGTTATTTTATATTTTCTTATTCATGATAAATGTTTATTATTCATGCTAGAATTATATTAACCAGAAACTTGATACATGTGTGGATACATAGACAAAACACTATGTCCCTAGTAAGCTTCTACTAGACTAGCTCGTTAATTGAAGATGGTTAAGTTTCCTAACCATAGACATGTGTTGTCATTTGATGAACGGGATCACATCACTAGAGAAAGATGTGATGGACAAGACCCATCCGTTAGCTTAGCATAATGATTGTTCAGTTTTATTGCTATTGCTTTCTTCATGTCAAATACATATTCCTCCGACTATGAGATTATGCAACTCCCGGATACCAGAGGAATGCCTTATGTGCTATCAAACTTCACAACGTAACTGGGTGATTATAAATATGCTCTACAGGTATCTCCGAAGGTGTTTGTTGGATTGGCATAGATCAAGATTAGGATTTGTCACTCCGAGTATCAGAGATGTATCTCTGGGCCCTCTTGGTAATGCACATCATAAGAAGCCTTGCAAGAAAAGTGACTAATGAGTTAGTTGCAGATGATGCATTACGGAACGAGTAAAGAGACTTGTCGGTAACGAGATTGAACTAGGTATGAAGATACCGATGATCGAATCTCGGGCAAGTGCCAATGACAAATGGAATAATGTATGTTGTCATAACGGTTCGACCGATAAAGATCTTCGTAGAATATGTGGGAGCCAATATGAGCACCCAGGTTCCGCTATCGTTTATTGACCGGAGAGGTGTCTCGGTCATGTCTACATAGTTCTCGAACCCGTAGGGTATGCACGCTTAACGTCCGATGACGATTTTGTATTATATGAGTTATGTGATTTGGTGACCGTATATTGTTCAGAGTTCCGGATGAGATCATGGACATGATGAGGAGTCTAGAAATGGTCGAGAGGTAAAGATTGATATATAGGACGATAGTATTCGGACACCGGAACTGTTCCGGGGTGTATCGGGTACATATCGGAGCACGCTGGGGTTACGGAACCCCTCGGGAAATAATGGGCCTTATGGGCCATAGGAGGGAAGCACACCAGCCCACAAGGGTTGGCGCCCCCCCTAAGGAACGAAGCCGAATAGGAGGAGGAGGGGGTTCGACCCCCCCCCCCCCCTTTTTCCTTCCTCCTCCCTCTCTTCCCTTTTTCCCCATTTCGATAAAAGGAATGGGGGCCGAATTGGAATAGGGCCCCCAAGTAGGATTCCTCCTATTTGGGGCGCCCAAGGCAGCTCCCCTCCCCCTCCCACCTATATATACATGGGGAGGGGGCGCCTAGAACACATACCAACGATTGTTAGCCGTGTGCGGCGTCCCCTCCACAGTTTACGCCTCCGTTCATATTCTCGTAGTGCTTAGGCGAAGCCGTGTGCGGATAACTTCACCATCATCGTCACCACGTCGTCGTGCTGACGGAACTCATCTACTTCCTCGACACTCTGCTAGATCAAGAGTTCAAGGGACGTCATCGAGCTGAACGTGTGCTGAACTTGAAGGTGTCGTACGTTCGGTACTTGATCGGTCGGAACGAGAAGAAGTTCGACTACATCAACCGCGTTGGCAAACGCTTCCACTTTCGGTCTACGATGGTACGTAGACACACTCTCCCTTCTCGTTGTTATGCATCTCCTAGATAGATCTTGCGTGAGTGTAGATTTTTTTTTAAAATTGCATGCTACGTTTTCCAACAAGTAAGTATGCTAGTAAGATAATTTCACATACTAATATATTCTCATTAACACTATCTATAATTAACACTCTCTATTGCTCGTCATATTTACTAGAGCATCTTTTCTGGTCTTTATTTGGGCAAGTTCTGCTTAGGTGGTCAGGAGAGTTACATATAAAACACATACATGTTTTATCATAAGATTTCTTAGGATTAGAGCGTCTTCTTTTCTTCATGCCTCTCAATGCAGAGTGGCGAGCATTACATATTTACTGCACAAACATGGATTTACTATGCCTTCGTATTTGCCATGTCTTTGTCTTTGTGATGAGGAAAACATATTTATGCACGGTGAATTACCAAAGTCCAGCGAAAATAACAAAATACTGCTGACTATACTTGACACTGTCCAATAAGAATAATATCTCGCAGATGTGATACAGTGGCAACGCACAATCTACTACATGCATATAGGTAGAGTCATATCCAGCGCGATGTTGGCCAATGGGAGGTGTTGCTTGCTTATTGCATTTTTTTTTAAACAAGGCAAAAGACTTGCCATTTCATTGATTAAGAAAGAGGTTCAAACGTAGCCTGCTAACGGGAAAAGTGAAACAAAGAGGTCACTCTCACGGCATCAAATTACACAAATATCTATGTTGCATCTCTTATGAATCCTTAAGACTAGTATTTGTTATTTCCTTAAAGGAAGATATTTGCTGGTCCAGCTTTAGGACAAGATTAGTTTAAACAACTCTAGATCTGAAGCGTTAAAAGCAAGTCATTTCTTTTTTTCTATTTTGCGAGGTAAAAGCAAGTAATGTTAAACTGTTAAAGAGCAGATCCCATTTGGCACGGGACGGTATTAACCCTGTTCTGAATCATTTTAAATAGAAAAATATGTCGAGCATGATGTTTTCTGGTGCATATATTAATTTGTTTTTAGATAAAAAGTGCAAATATTTATGACAAGAAAGATATTTTTCTTTGAGGGAGACAAGAAAGGTATTAGATAGTTAGTACGTGCTGTTCTAAATCTTGCTATTAAAAAGTACGCTGAGAGCAACATACTGCTATTCTGTCGGGCGCAACTTTACGGGACAGATAGCCTAGACAAGTCACTGGTACGGATCACTTAGAGAACCCATTAGTATCCCCCGAACGAATCTTGCCTAATCAATATACGATCAACCTTGCATATCAAAGATACCAACAAAGTTGCCCTGAAAAAAAGATACCAACAAAGTGCACATAACCAAAGCAGAGCACTAACCATGGATCAGCGTCCGCTTTAGCGTGTGCATTGTCATGTTAAGCACTCAAGTACGACCATAAACTCCCCACAGGGACGATAACATGTAGGATGTCGTGGCAGATTCTTTCCTAGCCACGGAATGCTCTTCTTGTTTCGGATAGTGTGGGGACATGCACGGCGTACATTCACATTCATCCATTCTACTTCCTCCGTTCTTAAATGTAAGTCTTTTTAGACATTTCACTACAAATTACATACGGATGTATGTAGATGTACATTCACTCATTTTGCTTCGTATGTAGTCCATAGTAAAATCTCTAAAAAGATTTATATTTAGGAACAGAGGGAGTAGCAGATAAGAACGCACCATTTCGTTTCATATTGTTTACACTGCGGCAGGGCCTCTCACCACGTACACGCACCACTCATGCCACTAGCGCTCACCGGTCACGACCATGAGCTTTCACTACGAGAACGGATATGATTCTCTAGACTTCGGAGTTGCAATTGCAATGTTCCATGCACAAAGTTGTAATATTATTGAAAATAACAAGCCAAGTTGTTTCCCGCAAAAAAAAACAAGCTAAGTTGTTGTATGCCGTATTTTATTGCTGAACTCTCTATATAATTTAAGATTACATAAATTCCAGATCTTGTTTACTCCCTCCGTCCCATAATATAAGAGCGTTTTTTACACTAGTGTAGTGTCGAAAACGTTCTTATATTATGGGATGGAGGGAGTAGTAATTAACTTATTATTACTAATATTTTATTGAAATTTACCAAATCTACCGATGAATTTTTGGGAAGACTTTAAGCACTATGGATATTGTTATATTATTGTGTTCTTTGCAATCCTGCATTCTAAGAAAAGTACCATATTCATTTCAATCGTATTATATGTGCATACTTGAAAATATATGTTTCCTAGAAAAGTTGTAGTCAAAATTGTGTATCGGATGCATCACAAAAATTATATTGGCATCATACTTTTTATAATTTCTAAATGTTCATATTCATAAAGGAATTAACACATAAAGTTGCTTCGTGGGGACAATATATTCAAATTCTAAAGCATCAAATATTTTGAACATGGGAGTATTTTCTCCCACAAAAAAATTAGTTTGTGGCAATTAATTATTATTCTAGTTTAAAAGCACTCTTCATTGATATATTTGTGCTGTAGTCATTTGTGTCACCTTAGAAGTTTCCATTATTTACACTGAAATGAATTATTGGGATCGGCTTTGCCATATCTTCACGGTGTTTATAGTTTCACGTTTGTATGTGAGATGATATCTAATATCTAATATAAAAGGGATATTTATTTGTTTAATGGTTCGTTTGTCTCACTGCATAGTTTTTCACAAGCTTCTAGAACCGAATGTACAAAACACATTCAGGGCAGAAAAGCTCACATCTTAATTAGAGCTATTTCCTTCGTTTATCAACGGAATATAACCATCATATATCTTCATTAGGTTGTCATATAGAAGTATTTCATGTTTTCTCCCATCCTCGATATTTCCTACATCTAGTTTCCATTTGGTATATATTTTTATTTTGAAGATGGACCTCATATAGTTTCATATGACTATTTTTTGAATGTATAGTTTCATATGACTTCAATTCTGAAAAGGATGTCTTAGAACATCTCTCATACATAAAAAGCAGCCTCCAACACATATCTATTTTGTAGTTGTTTATGCTATACTAGAGACTGCATACCTCCTTTTTGGCGCAAAATTTCCATATTACCACGATGGTTGTAGTTTTATATTTGTATTCAATATGACACTTTCCTAATGTACAGAATTTATTGTTCTGTAACATTTCTTTTGTTTGGCTGTATATTTGTAGTCGAACTTCTATGCGTAAAAGTCCACAAAGTCTTGCATTTATTTGAGACATATATATGGCTTCTGTTATAGTGAACCGCTCTTTTGCTAATGGTGGACAACGGTTAGGCCTTCATGACTTTATGTACACATGTCACAACCAAAAATCTTTGTAACACAATATAGGAGAAGATGGGCCTTGAAGGCTGGCCAGGGGGCCCACAATCCACCAGAGCTCGTGGGCACCTGGTGGGCCTCCTCTGGTGTTGCTCTTCTCTAGTATTTTTTCTATATATTCTAAAATTATTCTCCATGAAATTTCAGCTCATTTGGAGCTGTGCAGAATAGGTATCTTTGACATAGCTTTTTCAGGTCCAGAATTCCAGCTGCCGGCAATCTCACTCTTCATGTAAATCTTGGAAGTTAAGAGAGAAAATGCATTAGAATTGTTGCACAAAGTATTATATTGATCAAAAACATTATAAATAACAGTAGGAAAACATGATGCAAAATGGACGTATTAGATATAGGGCACCGCAAGATTGAACCCATTACAAAGCACCTCTCCCATTGAAAGATAAATCAATCTTGTTGGCCAAACCAAACAGATAGATAGGAGAGAAATAGAAAGCTATAACAATCATGCATAAATAAGTTCAGAAAAGACTCAAATAATATTCATGAATAATCTGATCATAAACTCACAATTCATCGGATCCCATCAAACACACCGCAAAAAGAAGATTACATCGGATAGAACTCCAAGATCAAAGAGAGGGAAGAAGCCATCTAAGCTACTAGCTATGGACCCGTAGGTCTACGGTGAACTACTCACGCATCATCGGTAGGGCATCAAGGATGATTTAGAAGCCCTCTTTGATTGATTCCGCCTCCGTCAGAGTACTGGAAAAGGCCTCCAGATGGGGATCGCGGAAGAACAAAGACTTGTGGCAGGCAGTGAAAAAAGCATTTTGGGTGGCTCTTTGTTGGTTTCCCAATATTTGAGAATTTATAGGAGTGGAATTAGGTAAGACGGAGACACGAGGGGCCCACAAGGCATCCCGATGCGCCTACCCCCCTGGGCGCGTCGAGTTGCCTTGTCGTCTCCTCGTTTGCCTTCTAGTCTCCTCCCGAAGCTTTGAGGGTCTCTCTTTTCTAGAAAAAATCGTCAAAAAGTTTCATAGCGTTTGGACTCCGTTTGGTACTGATTTCCTGGAAAACCAGAAACATGCAAAAACTAGCAACTCACACTTGGCGCTATGTTAATAGGTTAGTCCCAAAATATGATATAAAGTTGCATATAAAACATCTAAGATTGATACTACAATAGCATGGAACAATAAAAAATTATAGATACATTGGAGACGTATCAGTCATGCGGCGGTATGTCGGGGCACCCTTGTGGGCCTTTTGGTAAGTCCACAGGAAGTTTACGATCGAAGCCATTTTTCCTTCTCAGCCCATTACCTATTCAAATGCAATATTTTTCGACAACATTAGTGTTGTTGGAGAAGCAAAGGAACACTGAAGCCATGCAGATGGAGAAAACAAGTTGCGATAAATTTACTACTTGGCTTTACTTCCCCATCAACCTCCAAGGGTAGTGGTGGCCTTTTGGTCTTTCTCGAGCTTTTGTGCTCTTAATGGTTTCATGCCCTAGTGTTTCATTTCCTATTCTAAACCCTAGTTATGTCATTTTAAGATGCTAAACTTTTTCTAATGATGTCTGTGTTTGGGATTTATTAGTTTACAACTGGCCACTCCTTGCTACTTTCATAACTATACCTGACCATCATCTACTATAACTCTCTTTAATAAATATAATGGCCCAACTGTATATAAACATCATATAGTAGGAAACTCTAAAATATAATGACGCACCTTTAGAAGGAGGCAATTCTAGTGAATCTAACATAGTCGTAACTTGCCCAACTCAAATTATTTCTGTTAAAATCATTAATATAAATAAACTACATATTCTCGGTTTCTTTTAGTAGCCACATGTTTTCCATTTTCCCCTATCATGTGTATCATGTCACTCTCCACCTTCCCTATGTCCAATCCTCGGAAGAGCTTAGAAGATCAACTATAGAATCTTGCTTATTTTGACATTCGTCCGCTCAAAATTTAAAGTTTGAGTGTCATTGATGTTAAAGTAAAGGTATCCAGAAAATCCTTGCTTAAGCTGTTGGGTGATACATCCATTTTGCATCATACTTTTATATCGATACTTATTGCATTATGGGCTGTTATTTCACGTTATGTCACAATACTTATGGCTATCCTCTCTTATTTTACAAGGTTTACATGAAGAGGGAGAATGCCCGACAGGAATTCGGGTGGAAAAGGAGCAAATATTGGAGACCTATTCTGCGCAACTCCAAAAGTCCTGAAACTCCACGGAATATCTTAAAATAAATAAAGAATAATCGTCGCCAACGATGAAGGCCAAGGGGCCCACACCCTGCTCACGAGGGTGGGGGCGCCCCCTGGGCACGCCCCCCTACCTCGTGGGCCCCCTAGTGGCTCTCCGATGCCCATCTTCTCCTATATGAAGTCTTTCGATGAGAAAAAAACATGAAGCAACCTTTCGGGACGAGACTCCGCCGCCACGAGGCGGAACCTTGGCGGAACCAATCTACGGCTCCGACAGAGCTGTTCTGCCGGGGACACTTCCATCCGGGAGGGGGAAATCATCACCATCGTCATCACCAACACTCCTCTCATCGAGAGAGGGCAATCTCCATCAACGTCTTCACCAGCACCATCTCATCTCCAAACCCTAGTTCATATCTTGTATCCAATTCTTGTCCCCAAGTCCGGGATTGGTGCTAGTAGGTTGCTAGTAGTGTTGATTACTCCTTGTAGTCAATGCTAGTTGGTTTATTTGGTGAAAGATCATATGTTCAGATCCTTTATGCATATTATTACCCCTCTGATTATGAACATGAATATGCTTTGTGAGTAGTTACGTTTGTTCCTGAGGACAAGGGAGAAGTCTTGCTATTAGTAGTCATGTGAATTTGGTATTCGTTCGATATTTTGATAAGATGTATGTTGTCTAGCCTCTTGTGGTGTTATGTGAACGTCGACTACATAACACTTCACCATTATTTGGGCCTAGAGGAAGGCATTGGGAAGTAATAAGTAGATGATGGGTTGCTAGAGTGACAGAAGCTTAAACCCTAGTTTATGCGTTGCTTCGTAAGGGGCTGATTTGGATCCATATGTTTCATGCTATGGTTAGGTTTACCTTAATACTTTTGTTGTAGTTGCGGATGCTTGCAATAGAGGTTAATCATAAGTGGGATTCTTGTTCAAGTAAGAGCAGCACCCAAGCACCGTTCCACCCACATATCAAATTATCAAAACGCGAATCATATGAACGTGATGAAAACTAGCTTGACGATATTCCCATGTGTCCTCGGGAGCGCTTTTCCTTATATAAGAGTTTGTCCAGGCTTGTCCTTTGCTACAAAAAGGATTGGGCCACCTTGCTGCACTTTATTTACTCTTGTTACTTGTTGCTCGTTACAATTTACCTTATCACAAAACAATCTGTTACCACTTATTTCAGTACTTGCAGAGAATACCTTGCTGAAAACCGCTTATCATTTCCTTGTGCTCCTCGTTGGGTTCGACACTCTTACTTATCGAAAGGACTACGATAGATCCCCTATACTTGTGGGTCATCATTGGGGAACGTAGTAATTTAAAAAAATTCCTACGCACACGCAAGATCATGGTGATGCATAGCAACGAGCGGGGAGAGTGAGTCCACGTACCCTCGTAGACCAAAAGCGGAAGCGTTAGCAGAACACAGTTAATGTAGTCGTACGTCTTCACGATCCGACCGATCCAAGTACCGAACGTACGGCACCTCCGAGTTCAGCACACGTTCAGCTCGATGACGTCTCGCGAACTCCGATCCAGCAGAGCTTCACGGGAGAGTTCCTTCAGCACGACGGCGTGTTGACGGTGATGATGTTGCTACCGACGCAGGGCTTCACCTAAGCACCGCTACAATATGACCGAGGTGGAATATGGTGGAGGGGGGCACCGCACACGGCTGGGAGAGATCAATAGATCAACTTGTGTGTCTAGAGGTGCCCCCCTGCCCCCCTATATAAAGGAGGGAGGGAGAGGCTGGCCCTAGAGGGGGCGCGCCAAGTGTGGGGAGTCCTACTAGGACTCCCAAGTCCTAGTAGGATTCCCCTTTCCTTTCCGGAGTAGGAGAGAAGGAAAGAGGGGGAGAGGGAGAAGGAAAAGGGGGTCGCACCCCTTGTCCAATTCGGACCAGAGGGGGGCGCGCGCTTCCTTCCTTTTGGCCTCTCTCCTCTATTCCCGTATGGCCCAATAAGGCCCAATACTTCTCCCGGTGAATTCCCGTAACTCCCCGGTACTCCGAAAATACCCGAATCACTCGGAACCTTTCCGATGTCCAAATATAGTCGTCCAATATATCCTTTACTTCTCGACCATTTCGAGACTCCTCGTCATGTCCCCGATCTCATCCGGGACTCCGAACTACCTTCGGTACATCAAAACACATAACTCATAATATAAATCGTCACCAAACTTTAAGCGTGCGGACCCTATGGGTTCAAGAACTATGTAGACATGAGCGAGACACGTCTCCAGTCAATAACCAATAGAGGAACCTGGATGCTCATATTGGTTCCCACATATTCTATGAAGATCTTTATCGGTCAAACCGCATAACAACATACGTTGTTCCCTTTGTCATCGGTATGTTACTTGCCCGAGATTCGATCGTCGGTATCTCAATACCTAGTTCAATCTCGTTACCGGCAAGTCTCTTTACTCGTTATGTAATGCATCACCCCGCAACTAACTTATTAGTCACATTGCTTGCAGGGCTTATAGTGATGTGCATTACCGAGAGGGCCCAGAGATACCTCTCCGACAATCGGAGTGACAAATCCTAATCTCGAAATACGCCAACTCAACAAGTACCTTCGGAGTGTAGAGCACCTTTATAATCACCCAATTACGCTGTGACGTTTGGTAGCACACAAAGTGTTCCTCCGATAAACGGAAGATGCATAATCTCATAGTCATAGGAACATGTATAAGTCATGAAGAAAGCAATAGCAACATACTAAACGATCAAGTGCTAAGCTAACGGAATGGGTCAAGTCAATCACATCATTCTCCTAATGATGTGATCCCGTTAATCAAATGACAACTCATGTCTATGGTTAGGAAACTTAACCATCATTAATTAACGAGCTAGTCAAGTAGAGGCATACTAGTGACACTATGTTTGTCTATGTAGTCACACATGTATTACGTTTTCGGTTAATACAATTCTAGCATGAATAATAAACATTTATCATGAAATAAGGAAATAAATAATAACTTTATTATTGCCTCTAGGGCATATTTCCTTCATAAGCTTCATCAAGCCTGCCCGAAAAGGCAAGTCGCCCAACTTCCATTTTATAATTGAGCTTTTGGTTTTGATATGTATCATGTAATAGATCCCGCCATATGTCATTATACCTTAACATTGCACGTCGGTATGAAGTGGCAGCGGCTAGTTCAGCACCACGGCATGCCCGGCCTCCTAGCGGCCATGGTGATGGTCTTTGGTGGGCATACATCCCATCTATCTACTAATGCCACTCTGGCTTAGAGTGGAGAACTAGCAGGCATGACTATGTGAAGATTCTTTGTCAAGATGGTGTTTGGAACACACTTCATGTCCGAGGTAAAAACCCTTGTGTTGGCCTTTGCTGGTCGGACTGAGAAGCAACAAACGTGTGTTGTTATCTTGTTGAAGACATTTTCTACATGAGGACGACGGTGTGAGGGTGTTTATCTCTTGTTGAATGCATTATTGTGGAAGAAGTCGACATAGTCGTAGGTGTTACATTCATATCTTGTAATGGTTCTACTGTAAATTATTTTTCTATGTGCTCCTTCCATTAATGGCTTTAGCATTGCTAAATTGCATCAAATTTAATAAAAATGTCTGTGTGCATCAATTAATGCAGAGGCTGGGGTTCCAACCTTCTTAAAAAATCTCAAACAAACATGTATTGAGTAACACAAATATTTTTGACATATAGAAAATGAAATCCTAGTCCTCTTAGTCTTTGGGGCAGCAAATGATCCATACTTCACTATGCTCTTATGTGCATGGTATATTTCTATTTATCTCTCCCCTGAACAAAAGAGCAAAAGAGCATATGCTTTCACTCTTTTTTAACTAGCTAGAAGTAGGAACGGGTACAACATAACACAGTACCTATATTTGTTCCACTTTCGTAGACGCAATCACATACAAGTACTTACAGAATGTAAATTCCTACATATGATTTATAATTTGGAGCTAGTTTGATATTGCTTTGTGTTATGAATATCGCATAAGTGAACTCATCTACACAACACCCATTATCTATTTCCATGCCTACTCTTTCCATCATTGTTACTCTTTTTACAATTACTATTGTTGTAAAATTTTACTTTACTACAATACCATTACTACAACTGTTTCGCTACTGCTATTATCATATCACTTTGCTACTAGTAAATTATTCCAAGTAAATTTCTGTCCACGTGTGGTTGAATTGACAACTCAGCTGCTAAGGCTTATAAATATTCTTTGACTTCCCTCGTATTGAATCAATAAATTTGGGTTGAAATATTTCATGTGAAAACTATTGCCATCCCCTACACTTGTGGATCATCATACTTGTCTCGCATTAACATGAGTGTTCCATATTGCACTTTTATGCTTGAGAAAGTCACCATTCACATGTGTATGCATTGGAGAGTTATACTTGCTAAACGTATGAACTCCAGTCCATTTTCCACCATAAGAATCACCTTTCAACAATATTTACATGTTGTCTTATTTCCACTATTATTTTTTTGAAGTAATGATATATATATATATATATATATATATATATATATATATATATATATATATATATATATATATATATATATATCACACATTATCTTGTAATAGGCTTATTCAAATAGCAAGACTAGTAGGGATTGACATCCTTGTTATGATGGTTGGGAGCACAAGAGGATTTTATTTGTGGTACATGACATCCAACTATCGCAAGCACTTGTATATCGACGGATTGGTACCATGGTTTCTCACTAAGATAAGACGTCTGCCGCTTGCTTACAATATCCCATATGAAGGCCCAACTATTGCACCTTTAGGAGAGGTTAAGGATTTTTACGATTTCTTGCATTCATTAGTCATTATTGGTAGTATCAATGTGTTTCTCTCAAAATTCCAGAACTATCCAGTTTAAACAATGGTGGAATTAGTGCAAAATATCACTTATCAGCCATCTTCCATGCAAATCCTGATTTGGCGGAGAAAATCCCCACCAGATCAGATAGGAAGTCTTCGTAGGGGCTGCCCCTGCCACCAGATCCGGTGAAGAAGGTGTAATAGGATGCAAAATTTGTCGGCGGCCGCCGCCATTCGCGGACCATAGCATCAACCACCTCCTTAGTGCAAATCGGGCCCCTTGTCGCCGCTGCAACAAGAAGCAACTTCCTAAGATCGTTGTCCGATATAGAATGACCCACCTACCCTTCCCTCAAGACCACACGGCTTAGCCGAGGATTGCCTTCAGATACTGCGAGGAGGGATAGTGAGAAAGTGGGGGAGGGGCGAGGAGGAGGAATTCAAGCGTGAGATTGGACTTCGTGGTGGCGCTAGGGTTGGGTTCACATATGAAGTAGGTAGTATAGGTAGACCCATATCCTCCATTCACTGATGCCACCAAATGCTAAAACGCAGAGCGTATATGTTGACCAATGGGCAGTGTTGCTTGTCTGTTGCATCTTCACTGGAAAGATAAGTCAAAAAAATCTCTTATGAATCGTTAAGAAACTAGTATAATATTCTCAAAGGAAGATATTTGTTGGCCCAACTTTTGGACAAAACTTGAAACAATCTAGCTCTTAAGCTCTTAAAAACAAGTATGTTAACGGAAATCCCTTTTGGAGCTTGGCCTCCAGTGAGGCCTCCAAATTCAAATTTGAAATTTCATAAAAATTCATATTTTTACATTTCAAAAAATTCTGAAAAAAATACAGATATACATGAAGGCATAACACACATGCATGTAAATTTTCAGTTCAAAATACATTGAAATGAGGGCTGTGCAAAAAAGACAAATCTAGGATTGTTTACACATGATACTATTCATCCTTACAGACCATGAATTTGTCTTTTTTGTATAGGTCACACCTCAAGGTATTTCATCATGAATTTTTGCACACATGTGGGTTACATCCTTACATACACGCATATTTTTTTCAGAATTTTTTGAACCATAAAGTTTGAATTTGAATTTTTCAAAAATAAAGGCCTCCATGGAGCTCGGCCTCCAAAACGCCTCTCTTGTATGTTAAACTGTTAAAGATCATATCTCTATTTGACACGGAAAAGTATTAACTCTGTTTTGAATCATATTTAACAGAACATTACACTTAGAGCAAGATATTTGTTGGAGCATTTATTTAATATTTTAAGAAGACAAGTGCATGTATTTATGACAAGGAAGAAATTAGCGAGTGATACGTGCGTGACATTGTAACCCTGTTCTAAATCGCTATTAAAAAGTACGTTGAGAGCAACATACTGCTATCCTGCTGGGCACAACTACGGGAGGATATCTTAAACAATTCACTTTGTCGCAAATCGTTTGGAAAACTCATTACTATCCTATGAATCTCACGGCTAATCAATTTACGATTAATCTTGGATATCCAAGACACCAAGAGACTGCACATAAACAAGGCAGAACACCAACCACCGATCGTTGTCCGCATTAGCGCGTGCATTGTCAGCTTAAGCACTTATGTATGGTAATAAACTCCCCATGGGGGAAGATGCCATGTAGGATGTCGTGGCAGATTTTTTGTAGCCACGGAAACAAAGTGCACGCTTTTTCTCTTTTTGTTTTGTATACAGTGGGGACATGCACAACGTAATTTACACTCTTCCGTTGAAGCAGATAAGAGCGCGCTTTTTTGCTCCATTGTTTACAATGCAGTAGGGACACACACCACTCGAGCCACTAGCGCTCACAACCATGAGACTGCACTTCCAGATGAGATTCTCTAGACTGTGGACTTGTGGTTGCAGGGTCCCATGTGCACACCGCACAGTTGTAGTGTTATTAAAAACAACTAGCTAAGTGGCCTGGGAATGTCCATTTACTGTTTGTCATATTTTGTTACTAAACTCGTTGTATAGTTGAGATTACATAAATTCTGGATTTCATTTATCATTTTATCTTATTAATACAAATATTTTTATTGAAATTTAACCAATCTATGGATTAAATAATTTTCAATGGTTTAGCCTATCAATTATTGGAAAGACATTACACATCATGCACGTTATTATATTATTGTCTTCATTATAGTCTTGGATTCTAAAAGAGTACCATATTTATGTCACTCGCATTATACATGGACACTTCAAGAAACATGACTCCTAGAAAATTGTAGTAAAAAGTGTGTATCACATACATCATGAAAAACAATTGGCGTCGTACTTTTTATAATTTATATTTGTACATAATTATAAACGGATTAGCAGGTTAAATTTCTCTGTGGAGGGAATTTATACAAAATTTATAGCGTCAAATATTTTCAACATGGGTGTAGTTTCTCTCATGAAAAATTGTTGGGTTGGAGTAACTACTTGTTCTTCTTTCTAAAAAGTATTATTCATAGATATGTTTGTGTTGTAACCATTTGAGCTAGTTTAATTTTTTTTCCATTATTTACACTAAAATGAATAATAGGGATCGGCTTTGCCGTATCATCGTTGTGTTTGTAGTTTCACATTGATATGGAAGATGATACCTAATACAAAAGGACCATATATGTGTCTCATAGTTCTTTTGTCCGACTTCATAGTTTTTCTCAAGCTTCTAAAACTAAATTTACACAACATATTTAGGCTAGAAAAGCTCACATCTTAATAAAACATATTTCCTTCGTTTATCAATGGAATATAACCATCATATATCTTCCTTGGGTCGTTATATATTTCGTGTTTTCTTCCACCCCGACCCCTTGATATTTCCTGCATCTAGTTTCCATCTGCTATATATTTCAGTTTTATACATGGACTTCATCTAGTTTCACATGACTATTTTATATAGCTTCATATGACATCAATTATGAGAAGGATGGCTTCTAACATCTTTCATACTTAAAAACCAGCATCCAACATATTTTATATAGTTGTTTATTCTTTACTAGAGACTACAAAACTCCTTTTTGGTGCAAATTTTCCATATCACCATGGTGTTTGTAGTTTTCCATTTGTATTCAAAATTGCACTTTCCTAATTGTACAAACTTTATATTTTCTACAGAAATGTTAACGCCTGCACGTGTGGGCGTTGACCATCTCGACCACACGCATCCATCACCGTCCAGTACTATATGCACGAATCTTGGCACAATCTGGCTGATTTTCTGTGCCACGTAGGACAAGGCGTGTGTGTGGTGTGTGGCATAGTTCACCCACACATCCGTTTTACCACACCAAGGGGCCGGTGTGTGAGCGTTTAGCAGTTCACCCACACACCAGTTTTCAGTCACGCACAAGGGTTGGTGTGTGGGCATTTGCCATCTCGCCCACACGCCCGTCCCCTCTCCCACACCCAAGCTGCTAGTTGCCATGTGTTTTTGCAGCGCACATGGCAACTGCCCCTAGTGTGCTTTATAAGCAGGTGGCAACTCTCTTTTTTTACCCGAGTTGCCATGTGTTTTTGCAGGGTACACGGCAACTGCCTAGTGTGCACGTAAGTAGATGACAACTCTCTTTTACCGAGTTGCCATGTGTTTTTGCATGGTACATGGCAACTGCCCCAACGTGCACGTACATGGCAACTGCCCTAACGTGCACGTAAGCAGATGGCAACTCTTCTTTTTTACATGGCAAATGCCCTAGCATGCTTGTGAGCACATGGCAACTCTCTAAACCGCCTAGTGTTAGTATGTGGCAATTCCTAAAGTTATGAAATCATGTCAACTACATTAAATCAGACCATACATGGCAACTGCAGTTGAGCAACCATGGCAACTGCAGTTGTCCGACATGGCAACCGTAGTTCAGCGACATGGCAACTGCAGATAAACGAACATGGACGAGGGTATGGACCATGGCAACTGCGGGCGCGCGGTGGGCGTCACCCGTCGCGTGCGGAACCAGGAGGGTACGAGGCCTGACATACGGGCGTGTGGGTGTTATCAACTTCGCCCACACGCACGCGTGTGAGAGGGTTCGGGAGGGAAAAAAGATGTGTGTGGGCATTAGTTGTTTTGCCCACACGTAGGTGTGTGGGCTGGTTGCTGTCCATGCCACACGAGGCGTGTGGCACAACTACCCGATACACCACACGTGTGGCAGTTATCGGGACCCATTTTCTAACATTTGTTTTGTTTCGCTGTATATTTGTACTCAAACTTCTATACATAAAAGTGCCCAAATTTTGCATTTATTTGAGCCATATATATGGCTCTTGTTAGTACTATTCATAGATATGTTAGTGTATTAATCATTTGTGCTAGTTAAGAATTTTCCATTATTGACATTGAAATTTAACAAATCTGTGGATTAAATAATTTTCTATTGTTTAGCCCTATCAATCCTTGGAAAGACATTAAGCATCATGGATGTTATTATATTATTGTGTCTCCATATAGTCTTACGGTCTAAAAACAGTACCATATTTATGTCACTAGAAAATTTGTAGTAAAAAAAGTGAGTCACATACATCATGAAAAACAAATGGCGTCCTACTTTTTATAATTTCTATATGTACAGAATTATAAACGAAATAGCAGGTTAAATTTCTTCATGGAGGGAATTTATACAAAATTTATAGCGTCGAATATTTTCAACATGGGACTATTTTCTCTCATGAAAAATTATTTCCTTGGAGTAACTACTTGTTCTTCTATTTAAAACACATATTATGCATAGATATGTTTGTGTTGTAATCATTTGAGCTGGTTTAACAATCTTCCATTATTTACACTACTATGAATAATAGGGATCGGCTTTGCCATACCATCATGGTGTTGTAATTATTTGTGTGCCATACCTTCGTGTTGTAATTATTTGTTCCATATGTCTGTGTCGTAATCCATTATTTACATTGAAATGAATTATTGGGATTGGCTTTGCGATATCATCATGGTGTTTGTAGTTTCACATTTGTATGGAAGATGATACCTAATACAAAAGGACGATATATGTGTCACATAGTTCTTTTGTCGGACTTCATAGTTTTTCTCAAGCTTCTAAAACTAAATGTACAAAACATATTTAGGCCAGAAAATCTCACATCTTAATAAAATGTATTTCCTTCATTTATCAATGGAATGTAACCATCATATGTCTTCCTTAAGTTGATATATAATTCGTGTTTTCTTCCACCACCCTTGATATTTCATACATCTAGTTTCCATTTGGTATATGTTTTAATTGTATACATATGCTTCATTTATTTTCACATGACTATTTTATATAGTTTCATATGATATAAATTATGAGAAGGATGGCTTCTAACATGTTTCATACATAAAAAGCAGTTTCCAACATATATCTATTTTGTACTCCCTCCGTCTCATAATGAAAGACGTTTTTTAAAACAACACTATTGTCAAAAAACGTCTTACATTATGGGATGGAGGGAGTAGTTGTTTATTCTGTACTAGAGACTACAAAACTATTTTTTGGTGCAAAATTTCCATATCACCACGGTGTTTATAGTTTTACATTTGTATTCAGAATTGCACTTTCCTAATTGTACAAACTTTATATTTCTCTAAAATTTGTTTTGTTTTGTTGTATATTTGTTCTCGAACTTCTATACATAAAAGTGCCCAAAGTTTGGCATTTATTTGAGCCGTATATATGTCTCTTGTTAGTACTATTCATAGATATGTTCATGTTGCAATCATTTGTGCCATATCTTCGTGTTGTAATTATTAATGCCATATGTCCGTGTTGTAATCCATTATTTACATTGAAATGAATTATTGGGATTTGCTTTGCCATATCTTCATGGTGTTTGTAGTTTCACATTTGTATGGAAGATGATATCTAATATAAAAACGGCTATTTGTGTGTGATGTTCTTCTTTTGTGTGACTTCATAGTTTTTCTCAAGCTTTTAAAACTGAAGTCTTATTGGCACAGAGACCAACTGCAGCTCGAAAGTTAAGTGGATTATTTGAAAGATTTTTTTTTCTCAACTGGCTGCTACTGCGTAAAGACAAAATAGGATCACAGAAAACTGACGTCAGATTTTTAGTGGTTCCGTATTTCTATTGATATCTCCCAAGAGCAGAAGAGAAATGATGGGTACAACGCATGCTTTGACTCTTTTTTAACCGGCAGTAGGGACGGGTACAACGTAATACCTATACATGTGCCACTTTTGACACGGGCGTGGGGACGGGCACCACGTAGTACAGCACAACAGCCACAGTCGTTCCACTTGACAGTCGTAGACTTGAGCTTTCACTACCACCAGATAGATAGGATTCATGAACTTTACCCAATGCCTTGTCATCCAACAAACTACGCTCGCACAGCGGCAGCCCCGGAATAGTGGTGGGCACAGCGTCCGCGGCTCCTATATATACCCCACGAACAGAGCAGAGAACGACAGACAGACAGCAACCAGTTCGAAACAACAACCATAACTTTCATCTAGCTTGAAACAGAGGTCGGGTGAACTCTGCTCGATCGACATCTCCCGGACTGTATAACTTCATCAACCATGGCTCGTCCTGATTCGGAGGCGCCGGCGCCGAGCGTTGCCTACGGAGGCGCCGCGGCTCCGGCGGGGACGAGGGCAGACTCGTCTTTGGAGACCAACGTGGTGATTATCCTGGCCGCGCTCTTCTTCGGGCTGCTCCTCATAGTCGCACTCAACTCACTGGCGCGGTGCGCGCTCCGGTACGTGGGGCGCGGGGCCGCGGCCGCTGCCGGCGAGGGCCGGGCGTCGGCGCGGGTGGCCTGCAGCGGCAGCGGCATCAAGCGGCGCGTCCTGAGGAGCCTCCCCGTGGAGGTGTACGGCTCCGGGGAGGACGTCGACGACGTGTGCGCCATATGCCTGAGCGAGTTCGTGGACGGCGAGAAGGTGCGCGTGCTGCCGCTCTGCGGGCACGGCTTCCACGTCCGCTGCGTCGACGCCTGGCTGGTGTCCCACGGCTCCTGTCCCACGTGCCGGCGGCCGGTCATCGAGGGCGCGCCCGCGAAGGCGCCGGAGACGAATGCGATCATCACCGTGGTCGTCGTGTGAGTCCATCGCGCGGCCAAGCATGCCATTGCTGCCGGGACAGCCCAGTCCCGCATGCGCAAGCTCTCGTGGTTGTGGAAGTTTCCGGCAACGATTGCTGCCATGCCTGTCAGCCGCAGCTTGCTAGTGGAATGTATATAGGAGTATGATCGAAGAGCTCAATTGTTGGTGTAAATATTCGACGGCGCAAAATGCTGTACTGACATACTATGAGTAAACAGTTTTGCTGAGCTGAAGTACTTTGCTCCTGTGTCCCATTCTCCATCGCTGTCGACAAGAGGGTTGCCTTTGATTCTCCGTCTGTCATGGGACCAACGACCGGCAAAGCTGCTGTCTTTTTAAACGGAGTTCCATAAATTTAAATAATTGTCTGGGACGAGGTGACGCGGTCTCACCTTATCTTGGGAATGTACAATGATGTTATTTTCGGATTGCCACGTAAGATATATCTTGAGATAAATGACAGAAATCATAAGAAATGGCAATACCTTCTCTTAATTAAAAGATGATCACATCTTTACTCCTAACTAGTAAACCTACCGTGCGTTGTACCGGGAGAAAAATATCACTCTCCCTTAACCCAATAGCTGAAGACCACACTTTGCTGCATCACTGAGATATTCTCGCTTAGTCTATCTCTGTACTGACACATTGCTTAGAGCATCAACCATGTAATGCATTTACAGACCGTCTTAAAAATAGAAAGTGCATGTATGAACTGCTATACTTCAAACATAAAAGGATAGAACAATTGACCTCAATGTATTAGAATTGTGTTGGTGTCGATTGCAGCCTCTTTTTCCCACAAAAGGAGATGTGCATCCCTTCAGACATGGACCAGCTGAAGGAAAAGAAAAGTCTTATCTTCACACTACTTATAAATGACATATTCATTGTCACAGTAAAGAATTGGTTAATTTAAATATCTAAATTACCTTCAACAGTTGAAATATTATTGAGCCTAAAATCATGAGGACAATACATGTATGTGAACAAACTAAAGAAATTGTTGAATAAGAAACTGAGGTTTATATTTGTAGGTTACCAAATGTCCTCAAGTAATAACGAAATTACCATATACTATAGAAAAAAACATAAGAAAACATCATCTTCAATAATGAAAAGAAAATCAAGAATTCACCACAAGAATTCTCTACAAATCGCTCATGTCCAATATGAGGTTCGTGGAACTACATACATGATATGACAAAGAACATATCACTCTAGGTGCATATGAGTGGTTGTACGTAGCCACAATCATAAGCATGATAAGTGGCCTTCAGTCGGCTGTGCTCCAATTCTTCACAAAAGAGTATGAATTCGACACTGCACAAGTTAGATGGTGGTGGTGGCCTTCAGTTGGCTGTACTCCAATTCTTCACAAAAGAACATGAATTCAACACCATATGATTGGTTGTATTGGTGGACATCGTCGTTGGCGACACCTTCCGTTACTTAGATGTCACCACAAGGAACATTGGTCTGGCCTCTGCCACCACCCAACATGGCGAGACCAGGATGATGGTGCTCGAGCCTGGCTGCCCCTGGTCTGGAACAACTTGGTGGCTTGCGCCTAGAAAAAGACCAAAGTACATATTATGCATTGTTTACATTCATTCCACACAAAAAATATTATGTAAAGCAACATATCATTGCAAGGAATATGTGCTACTGAATTTTATCCAGACTGGGCGCACAATTAGGAAATAGCAAAAACAAGAAGTCGTAGACGTGAGTAAATAATTTATTTAAAATTCAATGACAGGAAAATCAGCGTAAATGGCGATAAAATTTAGAAAATCCAAGAAGCATGGACTCCATATCTAATACATGAAAGAAAATTAAACCCACCATCAGTTCCCCGAACCACTAAGGCAAGCTATTGCTGTAGCAAGACAGAATGGAGCTGCAGAATAGGTTAAGTTGGAGCTGAGCATCCTAACTTAACATAGTACCACATCTTTCTCATTTTGAAAAGAATTACATGTTAAATAAGAAATGATAATTCATGTACATCAGGTAGAGTCCAGCAAAAAATCATTTCTCTAGTTAGATTAGATCTCACTTGCAGATTTGGCAATGCTCCAATTAGTTTCAGTCGCTTCACTGAACACAAACCATATCCTCTAGATTTATTTTAACTTTAATTCCCTCTGCTCTAAGCCTCTAACTACCAGGGAATCCACATTCATTCTCATGGGATGTGCATTAGTATGAAGGACACACACATATGTGCTAAGTTTAGGTACTCTGTACAACTGCGAAAAAACATATACATCATGGTCGACGTACGCCATCGCTTGCGCTCATTTAGATCATTTATAGGACAGTTAGTATAACATAACCCAATTGTTTGAAGTGCACACATGCATAGATACTCTGCTACATAAACTTTAGATACGCAGCTACAGCAAAAAAGAAATTGCAAAACAACGTTGCAGAACTTACATTTTACATCTCACAGGAGAAATCAAGCTAGTGAGCATAGCTTCTAATGAAGATGTGCAGACTTCAGTTTTAGGTTGTTGTATATCAGACTACAACTACAAACATATTTATTCATTTGAAAATTTCAACTATAATCCATAAGTATACAACCAATATAACTCCAATTTCCAGTTTGTCGAGAAAAATATGCAGGGTGAACTATTTTCAACATAATCATCTAGAGGACATGCTCTGAGCATGAATAAACCATTTTCAAACATATACTGCAATTTGAACAAAATCAAAACCCAGTAGTCATAAAAAATTTGAAAGAATAAAAGCCACATATAAAAATGGTCTTATAGAACTTGTTCAAAATTTTCCTCCTGGCATCATTTACTCTTAACTCGGTAAAACATGTTTCCTGTTGTACACATATGGTGCCAGCAATGTGAATACTTTAAGGCTGGGAATGATAAAATCACAAATGCTGCTACATTTAATCCTACAAAAACAATTGAAGACATGTTTGTACTGAATATGTTAAATGCCAATACCAATTTATCAAGAAGAGTGGTGAATTGTGAGCAGAACACGCTAGAAAGACAAAGCCTTTAAGATCCTGCCATTTACCTAACAAATGATTCAAGTTCCCCGGTTGCATCCAATTTTTTCAAGTAAAGATGTCAGATGTTAAGTTATTCACGAGGAATACAAATCTGCATCTCAAGCTCAAAGATGCGGCATACAAGATTTTGTTTACTCATAGTCACACATTTTTTACAGAATTCATACACACAATTGATCGAATGGCACTCTCATTGAACAAGGCATTATCAAACAAAATCATAAGCACAGAACAAACTCACCTCCATCTACCTCTCTGAACCAGCAAAGACATCCAAAATCCTAGAACAATTCCACCATATTGCCTGATCCCCCACAACAGCCACCGCCACTGCTTGCCCCCACACAACCAGCAACAAAAGTAGCCCGCCTAATGAGACATGCAGCTTCAAAATGTTGGGGATGGATGGTACACAAGCAGAAACATTATGTACCTCTGTAGTCTGCGCATCAGCTGCCTCACGAGACCATGACACCTCACTTCCTCACCCTTTGCTTACGGTTCCTACACCACAGCAACCGTGTCCATATCCCTGACCACCAACTCCTCGGCACTCGTCTCTGGTTGTGCACCTTGGTTGTCCCGGACCACCACCTCCTCGCTCTTCACCTCTGGTTCCGGCACCTCAGGTGCTTCGGACACCACAACATCAGAAATCATAAGAAATGGCAATACCTTCTCTTAATTAAAAGATGATCACATCTTTACTTCTAATAGAGCAGTTGATAGTCCCGCTTTCAGGGGTTTTTTTGTCCCACCTCTCATGGTTTTTTTTATCTCCTCCCACCTTCGCTGTTTTTTTCGTAGATTTTTTTTCGTCCCCTCCCCCACTTCATCGGTTTATTTTTGCGTCATCCTCTCACACAATGAAAGAAATATGAACAGATCAAAATTTTCCATACTAACGCAAGTTATTTAATAATGTAGAATCAATCACAAACAATCTCTAAAGATCAAATATAAATTAATTAACCTTATCTTAAATCACTCAATCACATTAATTAGAAAACAAATAATTAATTTTCAGAAAAATCGCTCAATCACATTAACCTTACCTTAACTCACGGATGGTAATCAATCTCCAAACAAAGGAAACAATACATCGAGTTAGCAGTAAATAAATTCCCTTTCTTATGACATGTATACAATCTTCCCTTCCCTCTCCGTTGTCGAGCGTTCTTGATTCTCGAGGCCGATGCTTGGGCTGCGTCACTGGGTCGCGACGGTGCCGGAGGACGAGGACGGCGAGGCCGGGTGCCGCGGCACCGCGTTGGCCGCGGCTGGTAAAGGGGCGAAGAAGGGCGGCTTCCTTGGCCTTGTCCGTGGCCGTGGCCCTAGGAGTTGGTGCGGTGGAAGCGGCACTTGAAGGACCCGGCGTGGGTGGCCGGAGCGCAGACGCACTTGGAAGCGGGCCCGTGGCCCGCGCCGGACTGCGCCGACGCCGACCCGGGCCACCTCCTCCTCGTATTCTTGGAGTTGTGGCTGGCTGATTTATATGAAATTAATTCCCTCAGTTGTGATGGCAAAATAGCGCGTGTGTGTGTGAAATTAATACACATAATCTATATTGTTATGCACTAGCGTGTGTGTGTGAAATAGATGGATTATGGTCCCGTACCCAATAAGATGGATATGTGTGTGTGTTAGAGAGAGAGAGAGGGAGAGGGGGAGAGAGAGTGAGGAAGAGGGAGGGAGAGTGTGTGTGTGAGGATTTGATGGTAAAAAAGATCGCCAATGTCACTTGATATGTATGAGAATATTAATATTGAACTCCTAAAGTTAATGTGGCCCCGTTACAACGCACGGGTGTTCTTTTAGTAGGAATAATATTTCTCACTCTATATTTAGTGATATATATTTATTAGAGATAATACTATAGAATTGTACATTATTTTTTTATTGCCTCCTCTAGATTATGTGGCTGGTTATCAACTGTTGTACATACCCTTATTCATCATAGCAGGTTTTTATTTCTGGCCGGGGTTGTGGGTGACCGGCCGGTTGCTGGATATTCCGATGGACACCAGAAACTTTGCAATCGTTCAAATTTTATTTAACGATTTTGAACTTAAATGTATAGACGGTGTCAAGTAGGACATGTATGCAAATTTAACCAGAACAAACTTCTTGGCCTGGTGGTCACCACCGCAGCTCCCCACCACAGACGCACAATTGCACTGCTTGAAGCCATCCATCCAGACCACATGCACACACGGGCCGAGATTCAGCCCGACGACTCCTGAAGGCAACCCTCTGCACCGCCAACTAGTGATGAACACGGCCGCAACAGTCATTTTCCTGGCAAATCCCGATCCGACCAAGCAAATCCCCACCAGATCTGACGAGAAGTTTCCACATGGGTTGCCCCTGCCACCAGATCCGGTGAAGAAGGCACAATAAGATGCTGGATCTCGCTGGCGGCTGGCGGCATCATCAGTGGACCATAGCACCATCCACATCCTCCGCACACAGCTGACGCCTCGCCGCCGCCGCAACAAGGAGCAACTTCCGGAGATTGTTGTCCCGGTGCAGAAATGTCCCGCCGCCCCCTTCTCTGGTTACCGCACAACTTTGCCACCGGTGGCCTCCGGAGGTGGCGAGGAGGGGGATGCCCTTAAAGAGCATATTTGGCACGGCAAGGTATCAACTCTGTTTCGAATCATATTTAATGGAACAGTAAGTTTAGAGATAGATATTTGCTGGAGCATATATCTATTTATTTTAGAGGAAAAGTGCATATACTTATGCCAAGGTAGATATTAGCGACAGATACATGCATATCAAAACAACCCTGCTCTAAATCGCTAGTAAAAGGTACGATGAGAGCAACAAACTGCTATTCTGCTAGGCGCAACTTTACGAACGGATATCCTAAACAATTCGCTTTGTTACAGATCATTTAGAAAACTCATTAGTATCCTCCGATCACTATGCGCATTACCGCGTGCAGTGGCAGCTTAAGCACCCATGTATGATAATAAAGTCCCCACAGGGACGATGCCATGTAGGATGTCATGGCAGATTCTTTCCTAGCCACAGAAACAAAGCACACGCCTTTTGCTCTTTTGCACTTTTTGTTTCGGATACCGTGAGGACACACACGACGTACATTCACACACTTCTGTTGTACTAGCAGATAAGAGCGTGATTTTTTACCCTTGTTTACAATGTGGTAGGGAAGCACACCACGCACACGCAACACTCGTGCCACTAGCGCTGACGACCATAAGCTTTCATTAGGAGAAGCGATTTTCTAGACTTTGGGGTAGCGACTGCAATGTCCATCGCACACAGTTGTAATAATATTGAAAATAACAAGCTAAATGAGCCAGGCAAATGCGCGGACAATGAATATTTACTGTATGTCATATTCTCTTATTGAACTCCTTATATAATCTGAGATTACAAAAAATCCATATTCCATTTATTATTTTAGCTTATTATTACTAATATTTTATTGAAATTTACCAAATCTACATATGAATTTATTTCCTATAGTTCAGCCATATCAATTCTTTGGAAAGACAATAAGCATCATGGACGTTGTTATATTATTCTGTTCCATATATTCTTGCATTCTAAAAAAGTACCATATTTATGTCAACGTAATATATTCAGACAGTTATATGAACCCTAAGAAATTTGCAGTCAAAAGTGTGTATCACATTCACTCTGAAAAAACGATTAGTTTAGTACTTTTAATATTTTTATACATACATATTCATAAAAAATAACATGTTAAGTTACTCCATGGAGAAAATAACATGTCAAATGAAAACATATTGGCTTGGAGGAACTACTTGTTCTTCTATTTAAAAAGTACTATTCATAGATATGTTTCTGTTGTAATCACTTGTGGTAGTTTTGAACTTTCCATTATTTACACTGGAATGGATTATTGGGATCAGCTTGCCCTTAACCTCATGGTGTTTGTAATTTGATATTTGTATGGAAGATGGTGCATAATATAAAAGAGCTATTTATTTGGCTCATACTCCCTCCGTCCGGAAATACTTGTCATCAAAATGAACAAAAGGGGATGTATCTAGACGTATTTTAGTTCTAGATACATCCCTTTTTATCCATTTTGATGACAAGTATTTTCAGACGGAGGGAGTAGTTCTTTTGTCTGACTTCATAGTTTTTCTCAAGCTTCTAGAACGGAATGTACACAACACATTTAGGCCAGAAAAGCCGAAATCTCAATAAAACTTATTTCCTTCAAATATCAATGGAACGTAACCGTCATATATCTTCAATAAGTTTTCATACATTTTATGTTTTCTTCCAACCTCCTTAATATTTCCTACATCTTGTTTCCATTTGGTTTATATTTAAATTATATACATGGACATCTTCTAGTTTCATATGACTATTCTATATAGTTTCATATGAGTTCAATTATGAAAAGGATGGATTCGAACATCTCTCACTCTAAAAAAGTAGTCTCCAACATATACCAATTTTGTAGTTGTTTATTCTATACTAGAGCCTCTTTTTGGTGCAAACTTTCCATCGCACCACAACATTCGTACTTTTATATTTGTATTCAAAATGGCACTTTCCTAAGTGTACACAATTTATTTTTCTCTAACATTTGGTTTGTTTGGCTGTATATTTGTACTCGGACTTCTATACGTAAAAGTGCACAAAGTTTTGCATTTATTTGAAATATATGTATGACTCTTGTTATAATTAATTGCTCTTTTACTAATGGAGCACAACGGTTATGCCAAGTCATTAAATCATAGCTTGCAAGATTTTCATAACTATACCTAACCATCATCTACTATAACTATCTTTAATAAATAGAATGGCTAGATTGCATATAAACATGATCTTGTAGTAAACTCAAAAGTATAATGATGCACCTTTAAAAGGAGGCAATTCTGGTGAATCTAACATAGCTGTAGCCTGCCCAACTCATATTACTTCTGTTAAAAATGTTTATCTAAATAAAACCAATTCTTGGACTTAGCATTGTTTGGTACCATGACCTACTTTCAATTCTCACGACTTGTGTAGTTGGTATTTAAAACTTGATTATGTAGATGATTTGTTGCACAATAAAACATTTGTGTCACATTCTTTGAATAACACATGCTTTTCTCTCCCCTCGATATGTATCATATATCTCTTCTTTTTTCGCGAAAGAAATTTCCAATCTATTCATCAATCATGGCAGTACAGAGAGCACTAGAGGCAACAAATTACAGCCAGGTCCATGTACCACCTAGTCACGACTACAGACACTCGAGCGATCCAAAGTCACGCAGTCGTCATCTCCCCTCCCTCACTGCAGTCGGGCAACTCTTGTTGTAGTAGACAGCCGAGAAGTCATCGTGCTAAGGCCCCAAAGGACCAGCACACCAGAGCAGCAACCATCACCGATGAAGAGAGTTGTAGATCGAAAAGCTCAAACCTGTAACCACACGACTGAAGACGAACAAAAACTGGATTCAAATAGATTCACCGAATACCAGCAACGACCGAATCTCGCGAGATTCAACAGAGACAAACCTCCACACATTCTCCGACGACGCTTCCGCACAATCGGGGCGGGGATAGTGTGACGCTCGGATAATTAGGCTACAGTAATCCCACGTTAATGATGCCACGTCACCTTTGTTACTGTTGCTGACCTCGTGTTAGATCAAAACGTTTCAAAATCAAATTTGAATTTTAGGCAAACATTAAAAGTTTTCGAACATAAAAACTAAAATGTTCTTCAGGTGACAAATATTGCATAGTTAATTATGGTGGAGAATCCACATATTTATAAAATGTTTAAGTGCACTAAAATGATTTAACCAGTAGTGAAAACAATTAAATAAATGCCTATTGAATTTTATAAAATATTAAAACTATTTTATTTTGGGCTAAGAATTAATCTGACAGTAGTTTATTTATGAATACAAATTTAGATACTAGTGGTAATTGTTATAAAACTAAAAATAAAAAAAAACTAGAAAAGAAAAACAGAAAGCACCCCCCATTGGGCCTCGGCCCAGCTGGCCACCGAGCCAACCAGGCTGGCCCACCCCGTCTCCCCTTATCCCCCTCACACACCCAAAACCCTAACTACCGCACCCCACTCCCCCACGTCGCCACTCCTCTCCCTCCCGATCCAATCTGGATCTGGGCGAAACCCCACTAGCCCACTCCCCCTCCCCACGATTCCTCCCCTCGCCTCTGCCCCCGCCCCCGATTCAGATCGGGGCGCATTCCCCGACGCCATCACGCCGTCGTCCCGATCCCTTTGCCGTCCATCGCCGCCAGGAACGCCGCTCGACGCCGGAGCCACCTCGCCGGACTGCCTCCTCGTCTCCGACGCGTCGTCCCCATCCCCCACCACGAGGCCCACTGCCCCGTACCCTACACCCGTAGTGAGCCCCGCTTCCTTTCCTCTCTCTCGCGCGACACCACCTGCCGGAGCTGCGCGCGCGCGCCTCGCGGCTCCCGGTCGAACCGCCACTGCCGCCGTTGCTCCCTTTGCCTTCTCGCTGCTTTTCCCTGCTGCCGCTTCATTGGGCGGCCGCCCGCCAGCGCTTCGCCCGCTGCTGCCGCTAAGCGCCTATTGCCGCGCGACGCGCCCGTGTTGGCCGCCTCTTGCTGCGCCCGCCCGCCGACGCCTTCGTCTCGCCCGCCCCCGGCTGCGTCGCGCCTCCGCTCGACCTCCCCCCCGCGCGCACCCTCCTGGTCGCTCCCTGCACCGCCGCCACTGTCGCCTAATCGCACGCCCGCCGCCCTGCACCACCTCCGGCCTCCTCCCGGATCGTCTCTGTTGTCTTTGCCCGCCTCGCCGTGGCCTCGCAGCTGCCCATCATCGGCGGCGGCCTCGCTGCGCCCATGGCGGCGCCCCCAGCGACTTGGCGAGCAGTGGCGCTAAATCGCCCGTAACCGCTAACCCAGCGCCCGCAAGGCCCCTGTGGGCCTATGACAGTGGGCCCCTGCCTAAGAACGTTTTGTAAACAAAAGGTTAAAATAATAATAATGATAACAAAATATATTAATTAATTAGTTAAGCTAATTAACTAGTGTTAATTAATTAAATAGTAATTAGATTAGTTAAACCTAATTAGATTAAATAGTCAATGACATGCAGGACCCACACGTCAGCTTGACCAGTCAACACCTCTGTTGACTGATACCGTCATGCTGATGCAATAATACTATTTTCGAATTTAATTAATAATTAATAAATTAGAAAATGATTTAAAACTTTAAAAATTAATATAAAATAAACCGTAGCTCGGATGGAAAAACTTTGTACATGAAAGTTGCTCAGAACGATGAGACGAATCCGAATACGCAGCCCGTTCGTCCGCCACACATCCCTAGCATAGCAAACACACAACTTTTCCCCTCCGGTTCATTTGTCCGAAAACGCGAAACTTCGGGGATACTTTCCCGGATGTTTTCCCCCTTCGTCGGTATCACCTAATACCGCGTTGGGCACCCCTAGCAACGCTCATTGTCATCTCATGCATCGTCATGCATATGTTTGCATTATATTTATTGTTTCTTCCCCCTCTTCTCTCGCTAGACTCGAGACCGGACGCATTGCTACCCAAGACGACTACGGTGTTGACGACCCTTCTTCTTGCCGGAAACCAGGCAAGCCCCCCCCTTGATCACGGATATCGCCTATTCCTTCTCTCTACTGCTTGCATTAGAGTAGTGTAGCATGTTACTGTTTTTGGTTAATACTATTATGCTGCATAGCCTGTCATTGTTGCTACATCTGTTACCCTTACCTGCAATACTAAATGCTTAGTATAGGATGCTAGTATTCCATCAGTGGCCCTACACTCTTGTCCGTCGCCATGCTATACTCTCGGGCTGTGATCACTTGGGAGGTGATCACGGGCATATGCTATATACTTTATCTTGTTACATTACTTATAATCTTTGTTAGGAGATGGGGAAATGAAGGGCAGGTGGCTCCATCCCGGTAGAGGTGGGCCTGGGTTCCCGACGGCCCCCGACTGTTACTTTATGGCGGAGCGACAGGGCAGGTTGAGACCACCTAGGTGAGAGGTGGGCCTGGCCCTGGTCGGCGTCCACGGTAACATTAATTAACACGCTTAACGAGATCTTGGTATTTGATCTAAGTCTGGCCACTGGCCTATACGCACTAACCAACTACGCGGGAACAGTTATGGGCACTCAACATCGTGGTATCAGCCGAAGCCTTCTTGACGTCGTCGGCCGGCGGCTTGCTATTGGATTGGACCGTAAGCCTGCTCTTGTATTAAGGGGGCTAGTTCTGCTTCCGTCCGCCCACGCAACATGCAGGTGTGCAATGGGCGACGGGCCCAGACCCCTGCGCGCATAGGATTTAGACCGGCGTGCTGACATCTCTGTTGTGCCTAGTTGGGGATGTGACGTGTTGATCTTTGGAGGGCGGGCATGACCCAGGAAAGTGTGTCCGGCCAAAGGGGATCGAGCGTGTTGGGTAATGTGGTGCACCCCTGCAGGGAAGTTTATCTATTCGAATAGCCGTGATCCTCGGTAACAGGACGACTTGGAGTTGTACCTTGACCTTATGACAACTAGAACCGGATACTTAATAAAACACACCCTTCCAAGTGCCAGATATAACCCGGTGATCGCTCTCACACAGGGGAACGAGGGGAAGATCGCCGGGTAGGATTATGCTATCCGATGATACTTGGTGAACTTACCATCTACTCTCTTCTACATGCTTCAAGATGGAGGCGGCCAGAAGCGTAGTCTTCGACAGGACTAGCTATCCCCCTCTTATTCTGGCATTCTGCAGTTTAGTCCACCGATATTGCCCCTTTACACAGATACCCATGCATATATAGTGTAGTGATACGTCTCCAACGTATCTATAATTTTTTATTGCTCCATGTTATATTATCTACTGTTTTGGACCATATTGGGCTTTATTTTCTTTATATTACTTTTGGGACTAACCTATTAAGCGGAGGCCCAGCCCAGAATTGTTGTTTTTTTTGCCTATTTCAGTGTTTTGAAGAAACGGAATATCAAACGAGTCCAAACGGAATGAAACCTTCGGGAACGTGATTTTCTCATCGAATATGATCCAGGAGACTTGGACCCCACGTCAAGAAAGAAAGGAGGTGGCCACGAGGGTGGGGGCGCGCCCACCCCCCTAGGGCGCGCCCCTACCTCGTGGGCCCCCCGTTGCTCCACCGATGTACTCCTTCCTCCTATATATACCTACGTACCCACAAACTATCAGATACGGAGCCAAAAATCTAATTCCACCGCCGCAACTTTCTGTATCCACGAGATCCCATCTTGGGGCCTGTTCCGGAGCTCCGCCGGAAGAGGAATCCACCATGGAGGGCTTCTACATCAACATCATAGCCTCTCCGATGAAGTGTGAGTAGTTTACCTCAGACCTTCGGGTCCATAGTTAGTAGCTAGATGGCTTCTTCTCTCTTTCTGGATCTCAATACAATGTTCTCCCCCTCTCTCATGGAGATCTATTCAATGTAATCTTCTTTTTGCGGTGTGTTTGTTGAGATCGATGAATTGTGGGTTTATGATCAAGATTATCTATGAACAATATTTGAATCTTCTCTGAATTCTTTTATGTATGATTGGTTATCTTTGCAAGTCTCTTCGAATTATCAGTTTGGTTTGGCCTACTAGATTGGTTTTTCTTGCAATGGGAGAAGTGCTTAGCTTTGGGTTCAATCTTGCAGTGTCCTTTCCCAGTGACAGTAGGGGCAGCAAGGCACGTATTCTATTATTGCCATCAAGGATAACAAGATGGGGTTTTTATCATATTGCATGAATTTATCCCTCTACATCATGTCATCTTGCTTAAGGCATTACTCTATTTTCTTGAACTTAATACTCTAGATGCATGCTGGATAGCGGTCGATGAGTGGAGTAATAGTAGTAGAGTCAGGCACGAGTCGGTCTACTTGTCTCGGACGTGATGCCTATATACATGATCATACCTAGATATTCTCATAACTATGCTCAATTCTGTCAATTTCTCAACAGTAATTCGTTCACCCCCCGTAAAATACTTATGCTCTTGAGAGAAGCCACTAGTGAAATCTATGGTCGTCGGGTCTATCTTTATCATATTAATCTCCCAACACTTTATTATTGCTTTTGCTATTTACTTTGCTTTTATTTTACTTTGCATCTCTATACCAAAAATACCAAAAATATTATCTATCATCTCTAGCAGATCTCACTCTCGTAAGTGACCATGAAGGGATTGACAACCCCTAATCGTGTTGGTTGCGTGGAGCTATTTTTTGTGTGTAGGTGCGAGGGACTCGCGTGTAGCCTCCTACTGGATTGATACCTTGGTTCTCAAAAACTGAGGGAAATACATACTCTACTCTGCTGCATCAGTCTTTCCTCTTCAAGGAAATCCAACACAGTGCTCAAGAGGTAGCAGGAAGATTTCTGGCGCCGTTGCCGGGGAGGTCTTCGCAAAAGTCAACATACCAAGTACCCATCACAACCCTTATCTCCTGCATTACATTATTTGCCATTTGCCTCTCGTTTTCCTCTTCCCCACTTCACCCTTGCCGTTTTATTCGCCCTCTCTTTTCCGTTTGCCTTTTTCTCGCTTGCTTTTTGTTTGCTCGTGTGTTGGATTGCTTGCTCGTCACGATGGCTCAAGATAATACCAAATTGTGTGCCTTTACCAATACCAACAATAATGATTTCCTTAGCACTCCGATTGCTCCTTTTACCAATACCGAATCTTGTGAAATCAATACTGCTTTGTTGAATCTTGTTATGAAAGATCAATTCGCCGGCCTACCTAGTGAAGATGCCGCTACTCATCTAAATAGCTTTGTTAATTTATGTGATATGCAAAAGAAGACAGATGTTGATAATGATATTGTTAAATTGAAGCTACTTCCTTTTTCGCTTAGAGATCATGCTAAAGCTTGGTTTTCGTCTTTGCCTAAAAATAGTATTGATTCTTGGAACAAGTGCAAAGATGCTTTTATCTCTAAATATTTTCCTCACGCTAAAATCATCTCTCTTAGAAACGATATTATGAATTTTAAGCAACTTGATCATGAACATGTTGCACAAGCTTGGGAGAGAATGAAATTAATGATACGTAATTGCCCTACTCATGGTTTGAACTTGTGAATGATTATACAAAAAATTTATGCCGGATTGAATTTTGCTTCTAGAAATCTTTTAGATTCGGCCGCGGGAGGCACTTTTATGGAAATCGCTTTAGGAGATGCTACTAAACTCCTAGATAATATTATGGTTAATTATTCTCAATGGCACACTGAAAGATCTACTAATAAAAAAGTGCATGCGATAGAAGAAATTAATGTTTTGAGTGGAAAGATGGATGAACTTATGAAATTATTTGCTACTAAGAGTGTTTCTTCTGATCCTAATGATATGCCTTTGTCTACTTTGATTAAGAATAATAATGAATCTATGGATGTGAATTTTTTTGGTAGGAATAATTTTGGTAACAACGCGTATAGAGGGAACTTTAATCCTAGGCCTTATCCTAGTAATCCTTCTAATAATTATGGAAATTACTACAACAACTCTTACGGAAATTTTAATAAGATGCCCTCTGAATTTGAGACTAGAGTTAAAGAGTTTATGATTTCACAAAAGAATTTTAATCCTTTGCTTGAAGAGAAATTGCTTAAAGTTGATGAATTGGCTGGGAACGTTGATAGAATTTCCCTTGATGTTGATTCTTTAAAGCTTAGATCTATTCCTCCTAAGCATGATATCAATGAGTCTCTCAAAGCCATGAGAATTTCCATTGATGAGTGCAAGGAAAAAACCGCTAGGATGCGTGCTACGAAAGATGCCTTAATTAAAGCGTGTTCTTCCAATACCTATGAAAATCAAGATGAAGTTCTAAAAGTTATTGATGTGTCCCCTATTAAATCTTTGTTTTGCAATATGAATCTTGATAATGATGGGACTGAATATAATCCACCTTTACCTAGAAGGCGTTCCAAGAATTTGGAGTTTTTAGATTATGATGCTAAATTTGATAAAAGTGGGATTGAAGAAATCAAAACCCTAGATGTTGCTAAACCCACTATTTTGGACTTCAAGGATTTTAATTATGAAAGTTTCTCTTTAATTGATTGTATTTCCTTGTTACAATCCGTGCTAAATTCTCCCCATGCTTATAGTCAAAATAAAGCGTTTACTAAACATATCGTTGATGCCTTAATGCAATCTTATGAAGAAAAACTTGAGTTGGAAGTTTCTATCCCTAGAAAACTTTATGATGAGTGGGAACTAACTATTAAAATTAAGATTAAGGATTATGAATTTTATGCTTTATGTGATATGGGTGCTAGTGTTTCCACTATTCCCAATACTTTGTGCGATTTGCTAGATTTCCGTGATTTTGATGATTGCTCTCTAAACTTGCACCTTACAGATTCCACTATTAAGAAACCTATGGGAAGAATTAATGATGTTCTTATTGTTGCAAATAGGAATTATGTGCCCGTAGATTTTATCGTTCTTGATATAGATTGCAATCCTTCATGTCCTATTATTCTTGGTAGACCTTTCCTTAGAACGATTGGTGCAATTATTGATATGAAGGAAGGGAATATTAGATTCCAATTTTCATTAAAGAAAGGCATGGAACACTTCCCTAGAAAGAAAATAAAACTACCATATGAATCTATCGTGAGAGCCACTTATGGATTGCCTACCAAAGATGGCAATACCTAGATCTATCCTTGCTTTTATGCCTAGCTAGGGGTGTTAAACGATAGCGCTTGTTGGGAGGCAACCCAATTTTATTTTTAGTTTTTTTTTGCTTTTGCTTATTTTAGGAATAAATAATCCATCTACCTTCTGTTTAGATGTGGTTTTATGTTTTAATTAGTGTTTGTGCCAAGTTAAACCTATAGGATCTTCTTGGATGATAGTTATTTGATCTTGCTGTAATTTTCAGAAACTTTCGGTTCACGAAAACAATTGTTAAAAATCACCAGAACGTGATAAATAGTGATTCCAATTGCTGCTGATCAATAAACAAATTGCCTAGGTCTTCCTATTTTGCTGAATGTTTGGAGTTCCAGAAGTTTGCGTTAGTTACAGATTACTGCAGACTTTTCTGTTTTTGACAGATTCTGTTTTTCGTGTGTCGTTTGCTTATTTTGATGAATCTATGGCTATTAAAATAGTTTATAAACCATAGAGAAGTTGCAATACAGTAGGTTTAACATAATATAAATAAAGAATGAGTTCATTACAGTACCTTGAAGTGGTCTTTTGTTTTCTTTCGCTAACGGAGCTCACGAGATTTCTGTTGAGTTTTGTGTTTAGAAGTTTTCAAGTTTTGGGTGAAATCTTTGATGGATTATGGAACAAGGAGTGGCAAGAGCCTAAGCTTGGGGATGCCCATGGAACCCCCAAGATAATCTAAGGACACCAAACAGTCAAAGCTTGGGGGTGCCCTGGAAGGCATCCCCGCTTTCGTCTACTTCCATCGGTAACTTTACTTGGAGCTATATTTTTATTCACCACATGATATGTGTTTTGCTTGGAGCGTCTTGTATGATTTGAGTCTTTGCTTTTTAGTTTACCACAATCATCCTTTCTGTACACACCTTTAGAGAGAGCCATCCATGAATTGGAATTTGTTAGAATACTCTATGTGCTTCACTTACATCTTTTGAGCTATATAGTTTTGCTCTAGTGCTTCATTTATATCTTTTAGAGCATGGTGGTGGAATTGTTTTATAGAAACTATTGATCTCTCATGCTTCACTTAGATTATTTTGAGAGTATTAAATAGCATGGTAATTTGCCTAATAATAATAATATGCTTGGTATTCAAGATTTGTAAAACTTTCTTTTGAGTGCGTTGAATACTAAGAAAAGTTTGATGCTTGATAATTGTTTTGAGATATGAAGATGGTGATATTAGAGTCATGCTACTTAAGTAGTTGTGAATTTGAGGAATACTTGTGTTAAAGTTTGTGATTCCCGTAGCATGCACGTATGGTGAACCGTTATGTGATGAAGTCGGAGCATGATTTATTTATTTATTGTCTTCCTTATGAGTGGCGGTCGGGGACGAGCGATGGCCTTTTCCTACCAATCTATCCCCCTAGGAGCATGCGCGTAATACTTTGCTTTGATAACTTGTAGATTTTTGCAATAAGTATATGAGTTCTTCATGACTAATGTTGAGTCCATGGATTATGCGCACTTTTTTCATCCTTCCACCATTGCTAGCCTCTCTAATACCGCGCACTTTTCCCCGGTATCATACACCCACCATATACCTTCCTTAAAACAGCCACTATACCTACCTATCATGGCATTTCCATAGCCATTCCGAGATATATTGCCATGCAACTTTCCACCGTTCCGGTTATTATGACACGCCCCATCATTGTCATATTGCTTAGCATGATCATGTAGTTGACATCGTATTTGTGGCAAAGCCACCGTTCATAATTCTTTCATACATGTCACTCTTGATTCATTGCATATCCCGGTACACCGCCGGAGGCATTCATATAGAGTCATATTTTGTTCTAAGTATCGAGTTATAATTGTTGAGTTGTAAGAAAAATAAAAGCGTGATGATCATCATTTTTAGAGCATTGTCCTAAGTGACGAAAGGATGATGGAGACTATGATTGCCCCACAAGTCGGGATGAGACTCCGGACAAAAAATAAATAATAAAAAAAGAGGCCATAAAAAAAGAGAAAAGTCCCAAATAAAAAAATGAGAGAAAAAGAGAGAAGGGACAATGTTACTATCCTTTTACCACACTTGTGCTTCAAAGTAGCACCATGATCTTCATGATAGAGAGTCTCTCATTTTGTCACTTTCATATACTAGTGGGAATTTTTCATTATAGAACTTGGCTTGTATGTTCCAATGATGGGATTCCTCAAAATGCCCTAGGTCTTCGTGAGCAAACGAGTTGGATGCACACTCACTTAGTTTCTTTTGTTGAGCTTTCATATACTTATAGCTCTAGTGCATCCGTTGCATGGCAATCCCTACTCACTCACATTGATATCTATTGATGGGCGTCTCCATAGCCCGTTAATACGCCTAGTTGATGTGAGACTATCTTCCCCTCTTCTGGTCTTCTCCACAACCACCATTCTATTCCACATATAGTGCTATATCCATGGCTCACGCTCATGTATTGCGTGAAGATTGAAAAAGTTTTGAAAATGTCAAAAGTATGAAACAATTGCTTGGCTTGTCATCGGGGTTGTGCATGATTTAAATACTTTGTGAGGTGAAGATAGAGCATAGCTAGACTATATGATTTTGTAGGGATAACTTTCTTTGCCCATGTTATTTTGAGAAGACATAATTGCTTTGTTAGTATGCTTGAAGTATTATTATTTTTATGTCAATATGAACTTTTGTCTTGAATCTTTCGGATCTAAATATTCATACCACAATTAAGAAGAATTACATTGAAATTATGCCAAGTAGCACTCCGCATCAAAAATTCTTTTCTTTATCATTTACCTACTCGAGTACAAGCAGGAATTAAGGAATAAAAAGCTTGGGGATGCCTGATACGTCTCCAACGTATATATAGTTTTTGATTGCTCCCTGCTATATTATCTACTGTTTTGGACCATATTGGGCTTTATTTTCCACTTCTATATTACTTTTGGGACTAACCTATTAACTGGAGGCCCAGCCCAGAATTGCTGTTTTTTTTGCCTATTTCAGTGTTTTGAAGAAACGGAATATCAAACGGAGTCCAAATGGAACGAAACCTTCGGGAACGTGATTTTCTCCTGCGAGTCTTCATCTGGTATCTCCGCAACCTCTATTTTGATCTTCCTTGAGTATTAACCTCTGGTATCTCGAGAACTATGTTGCTTCCTGCGAGTCTTCATCTAGTATTGCTTCTCATCGATCTCAGATTTCCCCCAGGTTCTGAGTTATTAGTCACTCGAGAACACCGATAATTGAATCGATTCCGCACTCTTATTCAATAACTCTAAGTAATTCTTGTTGCTTACGAGTTTAATAATCCTTCAAGTCATTTCCAAGCCTTATCGGCTATATCATTATCGTGCAAACTTTTAACTGTGCTACCTGGTACTTATTCTTGGAGCATAATTTTCGACGATGAGCTAAGCTTATGTCGATCTTCCTCATCATATCATTTCACCTTGAATAGCGAGCTTGGTTTCGAGTTTGTGACGTACCCTTGGTTCCAATAACCCTTCTCTTCACCATTCCTTTGACTTGATGTCATTGCCGATCGATTACATCTTGAAATCTCTCGACAAATGTGTCGTGATCATCATCATTCCGAGCTCTTCCAAGATATCTATTGAATTCTTCATGGGAAATACCATCCTTGTCCCTTGGAATTTGTGTTGTCATCGACTACTTCCTTGCCTTCTCTCCAACACAAACTTGTTAGTGTTGTGGCTGTACCTTGAGTTCCTGGCTATTCAGCTTATCTTATGTCCTACCTTGAAGTAATAACTTATATATCAAGAATGTTGTGATAATTTCACAACCTCTTAAGAATTCTTGATACAATTGATACATCTCGCCATCTACATTCATCTCTTGGTCCCCGTGTTGTTTCTAACCGGAATACTGACAAATGGACTGTGATGTGTAATTCCAAAAAACTTCTAGCAACCTTATTGCTTGAAGTAAATGGTTGATAGCTTGATCCTTAGTCTATTGGTTATTGAATCACCATTCTAACATTGATCCTGCTACCTACGCCCATATTACGGGTGCATTTTTAAACCATTGTTTAATTGTGTATGATTTCCTCGAGCATACATCATTATATCATTTGATCTGACTAATGTTATCTCCTTGTTCACATAATTGTGGAAACCCATCTTTTGGAAGTCTCGATGAATTGTCGCTGAGTTCATCAACTACCTCGTTATCCCTTCATTGGGTTAAGGATGAGCTCTTATTTTGGAACTCGCCTCCATAGTACATTTCCCGAGAATCTTACAATGTCGTCTCGTCAATTTGTTTTGCACCTTTTCTTCTCAGGCATCCTGAGCCTGAGGTATCCCGACACCAATCAGATCTGAATCTTGGTCAGTTATGATTGTTGGAACATATTTCCAAGAGTTATAACATTGGTCTTTTTATGACCCAGAAAGGTGATGTCATGCCTAGCACACCTGGCCGTAGGACCTATTGTTATAGTTCCCTTCTTAGCAAGGTTAGCGATTCTTCTAGGAGGAAATCGTAAGACTTATTCTATAAGTTGTTCCTGATGGATCCTTTGTGCATGCAAATTTTGACCCTTACTTGATGGCCATGTCAATGCTATCTCGAAGCATGTCTGTGGTACTCAGATTTTCAACAAGAACATTTGAAGCCCAATGCTAAATGTTTCTTGCTCAATTATCCAAACACCGTTGTATGGGTAATGTCATGAAATTTCTCTACCTAAAGGGTTTTCTACATTATATCTTGTCACGGATATCATGCTCTACTTGTCCTTGGGAAGGATATACCCCTGAAATATGTGTTTAAACATATTTTTTTCCTTTCCATTGTTCTGTTTAATCTTATAATCACATTTTCCTTTCCATTGTTATGTTTAACCTTTCTTGTGATTTATATGATCCACGCAGAAATATTCTCCTGCTTATGTAAACACCTCGGTGTACAATTCTGTCAGCAAGATCCTGTTACTATTGTTAATGACATTCCGGTAGCCATCGATGGACTAGAACTTTGCCTATTGGTCTGCCTCGTTTCAACGAGCAAGAAAAATGGTTCTCTTCGTCCCCCGCCCTTGGTATCGATGTTGTTGTCGACATAACTGATAGGCTATCCTCTGACATGCCTTGCTTACATGATCGTGTAAGACTTCATCGCCTTCCTACTTTTAACCCACATGATGGGCCCATAACCCACAGTTCCACAGGATCGAAACCTGACTCTCCTGCACACCTCAGGTTTCCCTAGTTATTCCTCGTGCATGACCCCGTATGTAATTCACGAGCCACCTTCCAAGAGATCATCAATTCTGGTATTAAACATAATACTTATTCTCCTTGCTTTGAACCCCTTTCATGCCCTGTAACAGGCATCGAACGATTACCTACCCGCTCGAAACTTCCCATGATACCTCCTTACATTGCTCTCGACATTTTCTTAATTCAATTTGAGAGTTACTTTCCGCCACTTTACTCGATGTTATTGATCAGATAGTCGACCTTGCAGAGGTCTGTTCTCCCGGAATGCCCAACCTTTATTCTTTCGTAAGTAAGATGGAGTTCCCGAAGAAAGGATGCCGACTTCATCATGATGACCTGAAGCAGAGAAATGAAGACATCTATGTATTGGACCGGCCTCTTCGAGAAGAGCAAGCCAGAATGAGAAGACCCGCTAGATTCGTTACCAAACCTTCCCCCCTTTCACTACCTCTTAAATCACGGGACGGGATTTCTTGTAGTGGAGGAGAATTGTGACGCCCGGATTATTAGGCTACAGTAATCCCACGTTAATGATGCCACGTCACCTCTGTTACTGTTGCTGACCTCGCGCTAGATCAAAACGTTTCAAAATCAAATTTGAATTTTGGGCAAACATTAAAAGTTTTCGAACATAAAAGCTAAAATGTTCTTGAGGTGACAAATATTGCATAGTTAATTATGGTGGAGAATCCACATATTTATATTAAGTGCACTAAAATGATTTAACCAGTAGTGAAAACAATTAAATAAATGCCTTTTGAATTTTATAAAATATTAAAACTATTTTATTTTGGGCTAAGAACTAATCTGACAGTAGTTTATTTATAAATACAAATTTAGATAGTACTGGTAATTGTTATAAAACTAAAAATAAAAGAAACTAGAAAAGAAAACCAGAAAGCACCCCCCACTGGGCCTCGGCCCAGCTGGCCACCGGGCCAACCAGGCCGGCCCACCCCGCCTCCCCTTATCCCCCTCACACCCCCGAAACCCTAACTACCGCACCCCACTTTCCCCCCACGTCGCCACTCCCTCTCCCCCTCCCGATCCAATCTGGATCGGGGCGAAACCCCACTAGCCCACTCCCCCTCCCCACGATTCCTCCCCTCGCCTCTGCCCCCGCCCCCGATTCAGATCGGGGCGCGTCCCCGACGCCATCACACCGTCGTCCCGATCACTTCGCCGTCCATCGCCGCTAGGAACGCCGCTCGACGCCGGAGCCACCTCGCCGGACTGCTTCCTCGTCTCCGTCGCGTCGTCCCCGTCCCCCACCACGAGCCCCCCTGCCCCGTACCCTATGCCCGCAGTGAGCCCCGCTTCCTTTCCTCTCCCTCGCGCGACACCACCTGCCGGCGCTGCGCGCGCGCGCCTCACGGCTCCCGACCGAACCGCCCCTGTCGCCGTTACTCCTTGCTGCTGCCTGCTTCTTCCCCCCGCCGCCGCTCGCTGGAGACCGCCGCCCGCGAGCCCTCTGCCTGCTGCTGCCCGCTAAGCGCCTCTTGCCGACGCGCGCCCGTCTTGGCGACGCTTCTTCGCCAGCCCCGCACGACGCTCATCTCGCCCGCCCCGCTGGCCTGCGTCGCGCCTCCCCTTCGACCCCCCCCGCACATGCCCTCCCTAGTCGCTCGCCTGTGCACCGGCGCCACTCGTCGCCTAATCGCGCCCGCCGCCCCATACCACCTCCGATCCGGCCTCCTCCCACCGCCGTAGCTGTGCTGCCCGCCTCGCCGTGGCCTCGCCGCTGCCCGCATCGGCGGCCGACCTCGCCTCGCCATGGCGGCGCCCGCTGGCGACACAGGGCGGCGGCTTTGGCGCTTCGTCGCCCGTAACCGCTAACCCAGCACCCGCAAGGCCCCTCTAGGCCTATGACAGTGGGCCCCTTCCCAAGAACGTTTTGTAAAAAAAAAGGGTTAAAATAATAATTATAATAATATATTAATTAATTAATTATGTTTAATTAACCTAATTAACTAGTGTTAATTAATTAAACAATAATTAGATTAGTTAAACCTAATTAGATTAAACAGTCAATGACATGCGAGACCCACACGTCAGCTTGACCAGTCAACACCTCTGTTGAGTGATGACGTCCTGCTGATGCAACAATACTATTTTCGAATTTAATTAATAATTAATAAATTAGAAAATGATTTAAAATTTTAAAAATTAATATAAAATAAACCGTAGCTCGGATGGAAAAACTTTGTACATGAAAGTTGCTCGAGCAGCGAGGCAATTCGAATCATAACCCGTTCGTCCGCCACACATCCCTAGCATAGCAAACACGCAACTTTCCCCCTCCGGTTCAGCTGTCCGAAAACGCGAAACTTCGGGGATACTTTCCCGGATGTTTTCCCCCTCCGTTGGTATCACCTACTACCGCGTTTGGGCACCCCTAGCAACGCTCATTGTCTTCTCATGCATCGTCATGCATTTGTTTGCATTATATTTATTGTTTCTTCCCCCTCTTCTCTCGCTAGACTCCGAGACCGACGTCGCTGCTACAAAGTACGACTATGGTGTTGATGACCCTTCTTCTTGCCAGAGAAACCAGGCAAGCCCCCCCCCTTGATCACCAGATATCGCCTATTCCTTCTCTCTACTGCTTGCATTAGACTAGTGTAGCATGTTACTGTTTTTGGTTAATCCTATTCTGCTGCATAGCCTGTCATTGTTGCTACAGTTGTTACCCTTACCTGCAATCCTAAATGCTTAATATAGGATGCTAGTATTCCATCGATGGCCCTACACTCTTGTCAAATCTGCCATGCTATATCTTGAGCCGTGATCACTTGGGAGGTGATCACGGGCATATCTATATACTTTATATTGTTACATTACTTATGATCTTGTTAGGAGATGGAGGTGAAGGCGGTGGCTCCATCCCGGTAGAGGTGGGCTGGGTTCCGACGGCCCCTCTTGTTACTTTGTGGCGGGGCGGCAGGCAGGTTGAGACCACCTAGGTGAGAGGTGGGCCTGGCCCTGGTCGGCGTCCACGGTTACATCAATTAACACGCTTAACGAGATCTTGGTATTTAATCTGAGTCTGGCCACTGGCCTATACGACCTAACCAACTACGCGGGAACAGTTATGGGCACTCGACGTCGTGGTATCAACCGAAGCCTTCTTGACGTCAGCGACTGAGCGGCGCGCGCCGGATTGGATCGTAAGCCTGCCCTTGTATTAAGGGGGCTAGTTCTCCTTCCGGCCGCCCATGCAACGTGCAGGTGTGCAATGGGCGATGGGGCCAGACCCTGCGTGCATAGGATTTAGACCGGTGTGCTGACCTCTCTGTTGTGCCTAGGTGGGGCTGCGATGTGTTGATCTTCCGAGGGTGGGCATGACCCAGGAAAGTGTGTCCGGCCAAAGAGGATCGAGCGTGTTGGGTAATGTGGTGCACCCCTGCAGGGAATTTTATCTATTCGAATAGCCGTGATCCTCGGTAACAGGACGACTTGGGGTTATACCTTGACCTTATGACAACTAGAACCGGATACTTAATAAAACACACCCTTCCAAGTGCCAGATATAACCCGATGATCGCTCTCACACATGGTGACGAGGGGAGGATCGCCGGGTAGGATTATGCTATCCGATGATACTTGGTGAACTTACCATCTACTCTCTTCTACATGCTTCAAGATGGAGGCGGCCAGAAGCGTAGTCTTCGACAGGACTAGCTATCCCCCTCTTATTCTGGCATTCTGCAGTTCAGTCCACCGGTATTGCCCCTTTACACATATACCCATGCATATCTAGTGTAGATCCTTGCTTGCGAGTACTTTGGATGAGTACTCACGGTTGCTTTGTTGGGGAACGTTGCAGAAAATTAAAATTTTCCTACGGTTTCACCAAGATCTATCTATGAGTTCATCTAAGCAACGAGTCAAGAGAGAGAGTTTGCATCTACATACCACTTGTAGATCGATGCAGGCGTTGAAGGAGTGGTGATGATGGAGTCGTTCTCAACGTGATTCCGATCACCGATGACCAAGCGCTGAAAGGACAGCACCTCCGTGTTCAACACACGTACGGGACGATGGCGTCTCCTCCGTCTTGATCCAGCAAGGATGAAGGAGAGGTTGAGAAGACAACTCCAATGGCAGCACGACGGCGTGGTGCGGTTAGTCTGGCAGTTCTCGGCGAGGCTTCGCCAAGCTTCGCACGGAGAAAGAGAGGTGTTGGGAGGGAGGGCTGCGCCTTCAATTGTGTATGCAGCCCTCCCTCACCCCTCTATTTATAGGAGGAGAGGGCAGAGAGGCGGCCATCTAGGGCAAACCCTAGATGGGGGGCGGCCAAAGGGAGGAGGAGAGGGTGGCTTGCCCCCAAGTTAGGGGCGCCCCTTTAGGGTTCCCTCCCAAGCCCTAGCCGCATGGGCCTAGGTGGGAGGCGCGCCCAGCCCACCAGGGGCTGGCTCCTCTCCCACACAGCCCATGTGGCCCCGGGGGGTGGCCCCTCCGGTGGACCTCCGGAACCCTCCCGTGGCCCCGGTACATTACAGTATACCCCAAACTTTCGGAGTCCGTTTAACCACTTTCCATATATAAATCTTTACCTCCGGACCATTCCGGAACTCCTCGTGACGTCCGGGATCTCATCCGAACTCGAACAACATTCGGTAATCACATACTTGTCTTCCTAATAACCCTAGCGTCACCGAACCTTAAGTGTAGACCCTTCGGGTTGGAGACACGCAGAACATGACCGAGACGCTCTGCGGTCAATAACCAACAGCGGATCTGGATACCCATGTTGGCTCCCACATGCTCCTCGATGTTGTCATCGGATGAACCACGATGTCAAGGGTTCAAGCAACCCGTATTCTATTCCCTTTGTCGACGGTATGTTACTTGCCCGAGACTCGATCGTCGGTATCCCAATACCCGTTTAGTCTCGTTACCGGCAAGTCACTTTACTCGTACCGTAATGCATGATCCGTGACCGGACACTTGATCACTTTGAGCTCATTATGATGATGCACTACCGAGTGGGCCCGGTGATACCTCTCCGTCATACGGAGTGACAAATCCTGTCTCGATCCGTGTCAACCGCAGACACTTTCGGAGATACATGTAGTGCACCTTTATAGTCACCCGATACGTTGTGACGTTTGATACACCCAAAGCACTCCTACGGTATCCGGGAGTTACACGATCTCACGGTCTAAGGAAGAGATACTTGACATTGGAAAAGCTCTAGCAAAACGAACTACACGATCTTGTGCTATGCTTAGGATTGGGTCTTGTCCATCACGTCATTCTCCTAATCACGTGATCCCGTTGTCAATGACATCTGATGTCCATAGTCAGGAAACCATGACTATCTGTTGACCAACGAGCTAGTCTACTAGAGGCTTACTAGGGACGTATTGTAGTCTATGTATTCACACGTGTATTACGATTTCCGGATAATACAGTTATAGCATGAATAAAGACAATTATCATGAACAAGGAAATATAATAATAATGCTTTTATTATTGCCTCTAGGGCATATTTCCAACAGTCTCCCACTTGCACTAGAGTCAATAATCTAGTTACATTATGATGAATCGAACACCCATAGAGTTCGGTGTTGATCATGTTTTGCCCATGGAAGAGGTTTAGTCAGCGGATCTGTGACATTCAGATCCGTATGCACTACAAATTTCTATGTCTCCATCTTGAACATTTTCACGGATGGAGTTGAGCGACGTTTGATGTGCCTGGTCTTCTTGTGAAACCTGGGCTCCTTGGCAAGGGCAATAGCTCCGGTGTTGTCACGGAAGAGTTTGATCGGCCCCGACGCATTGGGTATGACTCCTAGGTCGGTGATGAACTCCTTCACCCAAATTGCTTCATGCGCTGCCTCCGAGGCTGCCATGTACTCCGCTTCACATGTAGATCCCGCCACGGCGCTCGCTTGCGGCTGCACCAGCTTCTTGCTCCACCATTCAACATATACACGTATCCGGTTTGTGACTTAGAGTCATCAGATCGTGTCGAAGCTAAGCGTCGGCGTAACCCGTTCTGACGAGCTCTTCGTCACCTCCATAAACGAAACATGTCCTTTGTCCTTTTCGGTACTTCAGGATATTCTTGACCGCTGTCCGGTGTTCCTTGCGGGATTACTTTGGTACCTTCCTACCAAACTTACGGCAAGGTTTACATCAGTCGGTACACAGCATGGCATACATAATAAATCCTATGGCTGAAGCATAGGGGATGACACTCATCTCTTCTTTATCTTTTGCCGTGGTCGGGCATTGAGCTGAGCTCAATCTCACACCTTGCACTACAGGCAAGAACCCTTTCTTGGACTGATCCATTTTGAACTTCTTCAAAATCTTATCAAGGTATGTGCTTTGTGAAAGACCTATGAGGCGTCTCGATCTATCTCTATAGATCTTGATGCCTAATATATAAGCAGCTTCTCCAAGGTCCTTCATTGAAAAACACTTATTCAAGTAGGCCTTAATGCTGTCCAAGAATTCTATATCATTTCCCATCAAAAGTATGTCATCTACATATAATATGAGAAATGCTCTGAGCTCCCACTCACTTTCTTGTAAACGCAGGCTTCTCCATAAGTCGCATAAACCCAAACGCTTTGATCATCTCATCAAAGCGAATGTTCCAACTCGAGATGCTTGCACCAGCCCATAAATGGATCGCTGGAGCTTGCATACTTTGTCGACATTCTTAGGATCGACAAAACCCTCCGGCTGCATCATATACAGCTCTTCCTTAAGATAACCGTTAAGGAACGCTGTTTTGGCGTCCATCTGCCATATCTCATAATCATAGTATGCGGCAATTGCTAACATGATTCAGACGGACTTAAGCTTCGCTACAGGAGAGAAAGTCTCATCGTAGTCAATCCCTTGAACTTGCCGATAACCTTTAGCGACAAGTCGAGCTTTATAGATGGTGACATTACCATCCGCGTCCGTCTTCTTCTTAAAGATCCATTTGTTTTCTATCGCTCGCCGATCATCGAACAAGTCGGTCAAAGTCCACACTTTGTTTTCATACATGGATTCTATCTCGGACTTCATGGCTTCTAGCCATTTGTTGGAATCTGGGCCGCCATCGCTTCTTCATAGTTCGAAGGTTCACTGTTGTCTAACAACATGATTTCCGGAGACAGGGTTGCCGTACCACTGCAGTGCGGGCGTGTCCTAGTGGACCTCTGAAGTTCAATAGCCACTTGATCCAAGTACCTTGATCATCATCATTAATTTCCTCTTGGTTGGTGTAGGCATCACAGAACATTTTCTGAGCTGCACTACTATCCTGTTCAAGAGGTAGTACTTCATCGAGTTCTACTTTCCTCCCACTTACTTCCTTCGAGAGAAACTCTTTTTCCGAAAGGATCCGTTCTTGGCAACAAAGATCTTGCCCTCGGATCTTAAGTAGAAGGTATACCCTATGGTTTCCTTAGGGTATCCTATGAAGACGCATTTTCCGACTTGGGTTCGAGCTTTTCAGGTTGAAGTTTCTTGACATAAGCATCACATCCCCAAACTTTCAGAAGCGACAGCTTAGGTTTCTTCCCAAACCATAATTCATACGGTGTCGTCTCAACGGACTTAGACGGTGCCCTATTTAAAGTGAATGTAGTTGTCTCTAGGCGTATCCCCAAAATGATAGCGGTAAATCAGTAAGAGACATCATAGACCGCACCATATCCAATAGAGTGCGATTCGACGTTCGGACACACCGTTACGCTGAGGTGTTCAGCGGCGTTAGTTGTGAAACGATTCCACATTTTCTTAAGTGTGTACCAAATTCGTGACTTAAATATTCTCCTCCACGATCTGATCGTAAGAATTTTATCTTTCGGTCACGTTGATTCTCTACTTCATTCTGAAATTCCTTGAACTTTTCAAAGGTCTCAGACTTGTGTTTCATCAAGTAGACATACCCATATCTACTCAAGTCATCTGTGAGAGTGAGAACATAACGATATCCTCCGCGAGCCTCAACGCTCATTGGACCGCACACATCGGTATGTATGATTTCCAACAAGTTGGTTGCTCGCTCCATTGTTCCAGAGAATGGAGTCTTGGTCATTTTGCCCATGAGGCATGGTTCGCATGTGTCAAATGATTCATAATCAAGAGACTCCAAAAGTCCATCAGCATGGAGCTTCTTCATGCGCTTGACACCAATATGACCAAGGCGGCAGTGCCACAAGTATGTGGGACTATCGTTATCAACTTTACATCTTTTGGTATTCACGCTATGAACATGTGTAATACTACGCTCGAGATTCATTAAGAATAAACCATTGACCATCGGAGCATGACCATAAAACATATCTCTCATATAAATAGAACAACCATTATTCTCGGATTTAAATGAGTAGCCATCCCGTATTAAACGAGATCCAAATACAATATTCATGCTCAAACTTGGCACCAAATAACAATTATTAAGGTTTATAACTAATCCCGTAGGTAAATGAAGAGGTAGCGTGCCGACGGCGATCACATCGACTGGAACCATTCCCGACGCGCGATCGTCACCTCGTCCTTCGATCTCCGCTTATTCCGCAGCTCCTGCTGTGAGTTACAAATATGAGCAACGGCACGGTATCAAATACCCAGGAGTTACTACGAGTCTTGGTAAGGTACACATCAATTACATGTATATCAAATATACCTTTGGTGTTGCCGGCCTTCTTGTCCGCTAAGTATTTGGGGCAGTTCCGCTCAAATGACCCTTCCCTTGCAATAAAAGCACTCGGTCTCGTGCTTGGGTCCTTTCTTTGACTTCTTCCGGCAACTTGCTTGCAGGCGCGGCAACCTCCTTGCCGTCCTTCTTGAAGTTCTTCTTACCCTTGCCCTTCTTGAACTTAGTGGTCTTATTGACCATCAACACTTGATGTTCTTTCTTGATTTCAACCTCGGCTGACTTCAGCATAGAGAATACTTCAGGAATGGTCTTTACCATCCCCTGCATATTGTAGTTCATCACAAAGCTCTTGTAGCTTGGTGGGAGCGACTAGAGGATTCTGTCAATGACCGCCTCATCAGGGAGGTTAATATTCAGCTGGGTCATACGGTTGTGCAACCCAGACATCTTGAGAATGTGCTCACTGACAGAACTATTTTCCTCCATCTTACAACTATAGAACTTGTCGGAGATGTCATATCTCTCGACCCGGGCGTGAGCTTGAAAAACCAGTTTCAGCTCCTCGAACATCTCATATGCTCCGTGATGCTCAAAACGCTTTTGGAGCCCGGTTCTAAGCTGTAAAGCATGCCGCCTGAACGAGGGAGTAATCGTCAAGACGAGACTGCCAAGCATTCATAATGTCTTGGTTCTGCAGGGACGGAGCGTCACCTAGCGGTCCTTCTAGGACATATTGTTTCTGGCAGCTATGAGGATGATCCTCAAGTTCGGACCCAGTCCGTATAGTTGCTGCCGTCATCTTTCAGCTTGGTTTTCTCTAGGAAGCGTTGAAGTTCAAGTTGACATGAGCGTTGGCCATTTGATCTACAAGACATATCATTCAAAAGGTTTTAGACTAAGTTCATGATAATTAAGTTCATCTAATCAAATTATTTCAATGAACTCCCACTCATATTAGACATCCCTCTAGTCATCTAAGTGATACACGATCCGAGTCGACTAGGCCGTTCCGATCATCACGTGAGATGGACTAGTCATCGTCGGTGAACATTCTCATGTTGATCGTATCTTCCATACGACTCGTGTTCGACCTTTCGGTCTCCGTGTTCCGAGGCCATGTCTGTACATGCTAGGCTCGTCAAGTTAACCCTAAGTGTTTTTGCGTGTGTAAATCTGTCTTACACCCGTTGTATGTGAACGTAAGAATACATCACACCCGATCATCACGTGGTGCTTAGAAGCGACGAACTTTAGCAACGGTGCACAGTTAGGGGAGAACACTTCTTGAAATTGTTGTAAGGGATCATCTTATTTACTACCGTCGTTCTAAGTAAACAAGATGTATAAACATAATAAACATCACATGCAATTATATAGTAGTGACATGATATGGCCAATATCATAAAACTCCATTGATCTCCATCTTCGGGGCTCCATGATCACCTTGTCACCGGCATGGCACCATGATCTCCATCATCATGATCTCCATCATCGTGCCTCCATGAAGTTGTCACGCCAACGACTACTTCTACTACTATGGCTAAACGCGTTTTAGCAATAAAGTAAAGTAAGTTACATGGCTTTCTTCAATGACACGCAGGTCATACAAAATAAAGACAACTCCTATGGCTCCTGCCGGTTGTCATACTCATCGACATGCAAGTCGTGATTCCTATTACAAGAACATGATCTCATACATCACAATATGTCATTCATCATTCATCACAACTTGGCCATATCACATCACATGACAATTGCTGCAAAAACAAGTTAGACGTCCTCTAATTATTGTTGCATCTTTTACGTGGCTGCAATTGGGTTCTAGCAAGAACGTTTTCTTACCTACGAATAACCACAACGTGATCTTGTCAACTTCTATTTACCCTTCATAAGGACCCTTTTCATCGAATCCGCTCCAACTAAAGTGGGAGAGACAGACACCCGCTAGCCACCTTATGCAACTAGTGCATGTTAGTCGGTGGAACCGGTCTCACGTAAGCGTACGTGTAAGGTTGGTCCGGGCCGCTTCATCCCACAATACCGCGGAAGCAAGATAAGATTAGTAGCGGCAAGTAAGTTGACAAGATCCACGCCCACAACTAAATTGTGTTCTACTCGTGCAAAGAGAACTACGCATAGACCTAGCTCATGATGCCACTGTTGGGGAACGTTGCAGAAAATTAAAATTTTCCTACGGTTTCACCAAGATCTATCTATGAGTTCATCTAAGCAACGAGTCAAGAGAGAGAGTTTGCATCTACATACCACTTGTAGATCGAGTACGGAAGCGTTCGGAGGAGTGGTGATGATGGAGTCGTTCTCAACGTGATTCCGATCACCGATGATCTGGTCGTCCGCCCGGACGTCTGAAGCGGGTTTAGGGCGTCCGGCTGTAGATGCTTTTAGATCATGAAATCCTAGTCCTCTTGGTCTTTGGTGCATGGAATATTTTTGTTTATCTCTCCCGTGAACAAAAGAGAAAGGAACATATATACTGTATGTTTCACTCTTTTATAACTGGCGGTAGGGACGGGTACATCGTAATACCTATACTTGTGCCACTTGACAGTCGTAGGCGTGAGCTTTCACTAGCAGATAGATAGGATTCCTCAACTTTAACAAATGCCTTGTCATCCAACAAAGTATACTCATTCGCAATTTTGTTTACAAAAATCCAACAAAGTATACTCGCACAGCGGCAGCCCTTATATATACAGCACGTACAAAGCAGAGAGCGACAGACAGACACAGGCATCAATCCAGTTCGAATAGCTTGAAACAGAGGCCGGGCGAACTCTGATCGATCGAGCTGGGTAGACATCTCTCAGATTACATAACTTCATCCATCAACCATGGGTCGTCCTGATTCGGAGGCGCCGGCGTCGCGCGTCGCCCACGGAGTTGGAGGAGGTGCGCCGGCGCCGGCTGGGGCGGACTCGGAAATCGACACCAACGTGGTGATCATCCTGGCCGCGCTCTTCTTCGGGCTGCTCCTCGTCATCGCACTCAACTCGCTGGCACGGTGCGCGCTCCGGTATGTGGGGCGCGGGGCCGCGGCCGCGGCCGGGGAGGGCCGGGCATCGGCGCGGGTGGCCTGCAGCGGCAGCGGCATCAAGCGGCGCGTCCTGAGGAGCCTCCCCGTGGAGGTGTACGGCTCCGGGGAGGACATCGACGACGTGTGCGCCATATGCCTGAGCGAGTTCGTGGACGGCGAGAAGGTGCGCGTGCTGCCGCTCTGCGGGCACGGCTTCCACGTCCGCTGCGTCGACGCCTGGCTGGTGTCCCGCGGCTCCTGTCCCACATGCCGGCGGCCGGTCATCGAGAAGGGCGCCAGCGGCGTCGTCGAAAGCCAGCGCCCTGCAGAGACGAACACGGTCATCACCGTGGCGATCGTGTGAGTTTTTCGCGCGACGAAGCATGCCATTTCTGCCGATCATCACAGTTCTGCATGCGCACGCTCTTGTGGAAGTTTCCGGCGCTGCTTACGACGGGAATGTATATACAGTATAATCGAAATGCTCAATTGCTCATGTAAATATTCAACGGCGCAAAGCGCTGTACAGACATACTATAAGTAAACAGTTTTGCTGAATCACTTTGCTGCCGTCGCCGTCGACTAGTAGGGTGACCCGTGACAACGATGGATGGAGGACGACTAACTGTTCAACAGACCACTTGGATCCTGATCCCATGACCGGGGCCTCTTCACGAATGTTTTTTGTGCTGACGTCATAGAGTCGACGGTGGTTAGTACGACAGGGCACGCTCATACCGTCGGCCGTATTCTCTTCTGTTAACTCCATTGATGCCCAATTTGAAATGGATTCAATATTCTCCTAAGTACTTACCATATATGTTTTGATTTCCACCAAAAAAAAGGTCAAGGAGATTTGTACAACTTTGCAATTATTACTGATTAGCGGGCTAGTTGAAGAAAAAATATCTGAGAATATCCTATTTAAACGATGGTAAAAATCCACTCATCTTGTACACCTTCAAGAAGGAACCATCACTTGCACGATGATTTTATGGTCAAACGAGAAGTTAGACCAACGGCTATCACCCTCGAAACAAAATCTCGAACCAACACCTTCCACAAGGTAGTGACCTACGGACGTCGACGCTACCTGATCATGTCAGAATGCTACATCATGGTTTCCATGCCAAGAGGACACAACCGTGATGTCTACCTCCATAGTCGTCGTCCACCTAGCTCTCTATCGCCCCTCGCCACACAAAAGAAGCATGCCAAAGAAGAAATGCAGGAAGGGAAGATGATCTCATCGCTTCCGATCACTACCACATCATGGTCCCATCAATGTTTGTGGTCGCGTCACCACCATGCCTAGTAAACCCACAAGACCAAGCCAACGCTCGATCCATCATACCAGATCCGCATGATCTTGCAACCCTCCCCGCCATTGTGATCCAACAGCCCTCACCCGTTATCGCATCGGATCAGCACATATGGGTACTAGATCCACGCGCCCAAACTATCATGGGTTCGAGATGACTGTCGCAGGTGCAAGGGTTCTCCCTGAGAAGTCACTGGTGGGTGCCTATGTCCACCATCGAAAGCCAAAGCGCTATCTAGACTGGTTGCGCGCAGTCGCGCCGCCGTCGTCCCCCACAGGGCAAGGCGCGTCCGAAAAGATAGATGAGGCAAGGCCGCCAAAACGGACTACCAATGCTCCCAAACGTAGATTCATGGGTAGCACGCGGCCGTGCCACTGCTAGACAAGGCTGAGCTGAACCCGCGCGCACAACACGGGAGATCCCACACAAGATCGCGCCCTTCGACGTGAGAAGACAAGTCTCTCCATCACTAGACACTAGTGGGCTTTGCCCATGAATGTGTGCCGGTGGTGGCGAGGCGAGGGCAGTCATGACAATATTTGTTAGGTGTATCTTCCATGGGAAGATAAGTCAAACAACTCTCTTGAAATCTTATATTCTTAAGAGAGCGGTTCCGACTAACTTTTTTTATCTCAACATGCAAGCATGCCACATCACTATACAATTATGGAAGCGATAAGGCCCACCTCAACACGCAACCATACACAGGAAAAGACCCACCACCACATGCAACCATGCATGACCATTTATTTTCATTATGTTATTCTACTTATAATCAATAAATATTTTACAACTATACATAATCAAATATAATAAGTTGTATATATTTTAATTTTGGTTCATGTGTTATTAAACTAAATATTTATATTTCACATAATCAAATCTCATTGAAATATGTTGCAATTGATTCCCACAACAACACACGTGGTATTATCTAGTTATAAGAATAACCAACTATGCTACTAAGATAATTGCGTCTTCTTTTCTTCAAGCCTCTCAGCGCAGGTGTGGAGGGCAGTACATATTTACTGCAAATACATTAATTTACTATGCCTTCCTAGGACTTGTCATGCCATTGTGTTTGTGATAAAGAAAACATATTTATGTGCGGAGGATCACCAAAGTCCAGCGAAAGTAACAATATACCGCTTACTATACTTGACATTGTCTCGTAAGAATAATATCTCGCCGATGTGATGCAATTGCAACCCACAATCTACAACAAGGTAGACCTATATCCACCGCCTCCATTCACTGATGCCACCAAATGCTAAAACGCATTGCTAAAACACAAAGCGTATATGTTGGCCAATGGGCGGTGTTGTTTGTTGCATCTTTACTAGAAAGAAAAGTCAAACAAGTCTCTTATGAATCGTTAAGAAACTAGTATTATTTCCTCAAAAGAAGATATTTGCTGGTCCAGCTTTAGGGCAAGGTTTGCTTGAACAACTCTAGCTCTAAAGCGCTTAAAAGCAAGTATGTTAAACTGTTAAAGAGCAGATCGCTATTTGTCACGGGAAGGTATTAATTATGTGTTGAATCATTTTTAATTGAACATTATCTTTAGAGTAAGATATTTGTGGTGCATTTATTTATTTATTTTTAGAGAAAAAGTCCATATATTTATGGCAGAGAAGATATTTTTTTGACACTTATGGCAGAGAAGATATTACCAAGTGGTAGATGCATAACAGAATAACCCTGTTCTAAAGGGCTATTAAAAAGTACATTGAGAGCAACATACTACTATTCTGCTGGGCGCAACTTTACGGGAGGTAGCATAAACAATTCACCCTGTTATGGATCATTTAAAGAACTCATTAGTATCCTCCAAATCTCTTGACTAATCAATGTACAATCAACCTCGGATATCCAAGATACCAAGAAAGGTCACATAAACAAAGCAGGGCACCAACCACCGATCAATCACTGTCCGCATTAGCACTTGCATTGTCACCTTACGCATTTAGGTATGGTAATAAACTCCCCATAGGGACGATGCCTTGTAGGATATCGTGGCAGATTTCTTTCCTAGCCACGCAAACAAAGTGCATGCTTTTGCTCTTTTTGTTTTGGATACGGTGGGGACACGCACAACATACATTCACACTCTTCCGTTTTATAGAAGATAAGGACGCACTTTTTTGCTCCATTTTTACAATGCGGTAGGGACGCACACCACGTACACACACCACTCGTGCCACTAGTGCTCACAACCATAGGATTTCACTACGAGATGAGGTTCTCTAGACTTTGGAGTGGTGATGGCAATGTCCCATGTACACAGTTATAATATTATTAAAAATAACTAGCTAAGTGGTGCGCAAAATGTCCATTTACTGTTGTCATATTTTACTATTAAACTCCTTATATAATTTGGGATTACATAAATTCCGTATTTATTTATTATTTTAGCTTATTGTAGTTTTTTTTTTACCAAATCTACTCGTGAAATTATTTTCTATAGTTCAGCCCTATCAATTCTTGGGAAGACATTAAGCATGGTGGACGTTGTTATATTATTGTGTTCCATATAGTATTGCATTCTTAGAAGTACCATATTTACGTCAATCATATTATATGTGTACCCTTTAAGATATATGACTCCTAGAAAATTGGTAGTCAAAATTGTGTATCACATACATCGTTAAAAAGATTAGTGTCGTACTTCTCATAATTTCTATATGTACATGTTCGTAAATGAATTATAGGTTAAGTTGCTTTGTGGAGGAAATTTATACAAAATTTGCAGCGTCAAATATTTTCAAAATAGCATTATTTTCTCCCAGGAAAAAAAGATTGGCTTGGAACAACTACTTGTTCTTCTATTTTAAAAGTACTATTCGTAGATATGTCTGTGTTGTAATCATTTGTGCTACTTTAGAATTTTCCATTATTTACGGGGATCACCTTTGACATATCTTCATGGAGTTTGTAGTTTCACATTTGTATGGAAGATGATACCTGATAAAAATTGGGCTATTTCTTTTGTCTGATTTCATAGTTTTTCTGAAGCTCATAGGACTTAACATATGCAAAATATTTAGGCCAGAAAAGCTCACATCTTAATAAAACCTATTTCCTTCATTTCTCAATGGAATATAACAATCATATAACTTCATTAAGTTGTCATACATTTCGTGTTTTCTTCCATCTTCATTGATATTTCCTACATCTAGTTTCCATTTGGTATATATTTCAATTTTATACATGGACTTCATCAAGTTTGATATGACTATTTCATATAGTTTCATATGACTTCAATTATGAAAGGTATGGCATCGAACATGTCTCATTCCTAAAAAGAAGTTTCCAACACATATCGATTTTTTAGTTATTTATTCTATATTGAAGAATACATACTTCTTTTTTGGCGCAAACTCATATGACCACGGTGTTTGTGCTTTTGTATTTGTATTCAAAACCGTACTTTCCTAATTGTACTCAGTTTAATTTTTCTCCAACATTTGTTTTGTTTGGCTGTAATATTACATTTTTCTTCTTTGCGAAATAATTCTTGCATAACTCAAATCAAATTTTACACTCTCGTCAATTTCCACGACCTCATCTGGTCCCGGCCTAGCCAAACCATAGTCCGGTGTTGCACCCTACCAAAATTAGCCAAGGCGTGACTAACCATATTATAATTACATTAAAATCTTAATCCAAATTAATTACAAATTCTAGGAGTATGCATTGTTTGGTACCGTGATGTACTTTCAATTCTCACTACATATGTAGTTGGTATTGAAAACATGATTGTGGACGACTTTTTGCAACAAAAATAAGCACATTTGTGTCACTTTCTTTAATAGCCACATTTTTCTCTCCCCTGGCATATGTATCATGTCTCTCTTCTCCTTCCCCGTGTCTAATCCTAAGAAGAGCTTAGAAGTTCAATTATGTATAAAATCATGCTTATTTCAGACAATATGGAAAGGACTTGGTACCCCAAGCCATTTGTCCTCTCAAATTTAACATTGAGTGTCTTTGATATTAAAGTAAATTTAGAGTTCAGACAACATGTGTATATAGTAGATGTATGCAACTAGAATCGTGCCATAAACTTCCAGAGAAGACCGATGATTATGCTAATTGTGCCAGAAACATCCAGAGAATTGTGTCTATTCGGTTTATTCAGTCATCCAGAGAAGAAGACCAATCAAATTTAATTCGGTCTTCTAGTTTTGACGGCCGATTTTAGCTCGGCCTTTGCGGGTTCGGTCTTCGGATTTTATCCGAGGCTTGGGGACGCGTACAACGTAACACCTATACTTTTGACACGGGAGTGGGGACGGCCACCACGTAGTACAGCACAACAGCCGCAGTCGTGCCACTTGACAGTCGTAGACGTGAGCTTTCACTAGCAGATAGATAGGATTCCTGAACTTTACCCAATGCCTTGTCATCCAACAAATAACACTCGCGCAGCGGCCGCCCCTATATATACCCCGCGAGCGGAGCAGAGAACGACAGACAGACACGGATAGCGGCTAGCACAGGCATCAAAATCCAGTTCGAATAGCTTGAAACAGAGGCCGGGTGAACTCTGCTCGATCCTGCTCTGTGGGCATCTCTCAGATTATATAACTTCATCAACCATGGGTCGTCCTGATTCGGAAGCGCCGGCGTCGAGCGTCGCCTACGGAGGCGGCGGAGGCGCGGCGGCGCCTGCGGGGGCGGGGGCAGACTCGGCTGTCGAGACCAACGTGGTGATCATCCTGGCCGCGCTCTTCTTCGCGCTGCTCCTCGTCATCGGACTCAATCTAATGGTGCGGTGCGCGCTCCGGCGCGTTTGGCGCGGGGTCGCGGCCGCTGCCGGCGAGGGCCGGGCGTCGGCGCGGGTGGCCTGCAGCGGCAGCGGCATCAAGAGGCGCGTCCTGAGGAGCCTCCCCATGGAGGTGTACGGCTCCGGGGAGGACATCGACGACGTGTGCGCCATATGCCTGAGCGAGTTCGTGGACGGCGAGAAGGTCCGCGTGCTGCCGCTCTGTGGGCACGGCTTCCACGTCCGGTGCGTCGACGCCTGGCTGGTGTCGCACGGCTCCTGTCCCACGTGCCGGCAGCCGGTCATCGATGGCGCGCCCGCGAAGGCGGCAGACACGAACACGGTCATCACCGTTGTCATCGTGTGAGTCCATCTCGCGGCGAAGCATGCCATTGCTGCCGGTACAGCACACTCCTGCATGCGCAGGCGATTGTGGAAGTTTCCGACAACGATTGCTATGATTGTTAGGCGCAATGCCCGATTGCTCATGTAAATATTCGACAATGAGTAAAAAAATTTGCTGAATTAGTTTGCTCGCATGTCCTCTTTTCCGGCGCCGTCGGCGCGCCGGGTTCGTCGGCCGGTTGCCTGGTGTCGGGACACAACACGTACACTAGCAACGCGCGCGGTGAATGTGCTAACGGTCAGCTACGTCGTCATCACCGCGTGGCCAATTCAGGCATCCTCGCTCGGACTAGTGGGGCGGCCCGTGACGTCGACGGTAGAGGGCGACTGACTGTTCTTTTTTTCTTTTTATGGGTGGCGACTGACTGTTCAGTTTTACTAACATCCACTTTGAGTAAGTTCAAAAAAAAATCCACTTTGAGTATGTTATAAGTTCCCCAGTATTTTCATCAGGTGACGTTCTACTTTTGCCGATTGGGCGATGTAAACAAAACTAACAGGACCTCCGCCGTGTCTCCGCCAGTCGTCATCGCTGGATCCGCCCTCCGCCCCTACCGACGATGTTCATGACAGACACTGCACATGACAAGTGCTTAGTTAAATGCCACAATGCTTATATTTTTATGTTTTGGTTGTCTACTTTCAATGAAACATGATGGATTCGGAAGATGATTACTTCTACAACGAGTTCATGGGTTTGTCTCCATCCGATGATGATGAGAGGGATGAAACGGTAATAATGATGGCGGTTGTTGAAGAAACGGAGAGTACGGAGGAGCATGTTCCCAACTTCGAGGATTCCACGCCGGGACATCGAGTTTTGAATCCGCGTATGATATGTCTCAAATGTAACTATAACTTTTTATTGTTTCATGTCATGTTTATATCATTTGACATAGTTTTGGCATCAATTTATATTATTTTTTGAACTAAACTGTTAATTCAGTGTCCAATGTGAGTTATTGTTTTCTGTATGTTTTTGGGTTTTAAGGAAAATCAATTTCATCTGGCTGAAGAAAACCTAGAAAAAATCAATGAAAGTTTTACATCCAGAAGCTTCTAGTGGCAACCGACATAGGCTGAGGGGCCACCCATAGGCCCCACGTGCCCCCTCCATGTAGCCAAGGGCGTGCGGTGGGCCATGTGGGCCCCCTGGTGCTCTGATTTACCGCCTCTCTGTCTTTGTGCCTCTGTATATACCTGAAACTTCTGAGGATTTTTCAACCCTAATTTTTTCGCCGCCGCACACCTCTGTTTCGTGACGGTCCAATCTGGAGCTCTACCGGAGCGGGAATTCTTCACGGTGGCCATCTCCATCAACTTGAAGGCCACCATGATCACCTGTAAGTAGTTTTCGATAGACTATGGGTCCATAGCAGCAACTAGATGGTATTCTCTCTCTTGCTTCTTAATACAAAGATCACATGAGCTACCCTAAATGATTGTGATCCATCTGATGTAGTCTGTTGGTGTGTTTGTTGGGATATGATGAATTGTCACTTTATGACTAGATTTACCCATGGATCCTTTTGAGATCTATTTGGTTTCTTTGATGAATACAATTCTTACTCATATATGCTCTCTGATCTATTCTCTTCTTTTGGCCAAGTATGGGGTTTGATATTCAACAGGGATAACAGGACGTGAAAAAGTCTTGTATTGTGTTGTTGTCACTAGGGATAAAAAGTTGGTGGGGTAGTTTTCCTTTGAACCGAGGGTGAAGACAATATACCATCTACTTCATGTGGTCACGCTTATTACGATACTGGGGGTTTAGCATGCTAGATAGCAGTCTTGGGTGGTGTATTAGCTATAGATGCAATTGGATAACTGTGTATAGAGATTGGTACATGGTGCTCAAATGTTCATTATGCCATGGCCACTCATATTTATAAATATTGCAATTTAATCGTTGTTCAACTGTAATTTGTTTAATACACCATGCTTTCTTTTTGAGTGGAAGCACTAGTAAACCTATGGATCCCGGTCCATATTCTTCCTATAAACTTTCAATCTCAACCAATGCTCTGTTTATTTCTTAATTTTATATTCCCATCAACTTCCAGCAAGTCCAAGCATTTTTCAGGTTCCGTTGTTGTTTGTGATCCTTGTAACTAGCATAGGTAGTGAGACTGATAACCTCGCTAGTAATATATGTTGGGGGCCAAGGCAGTTTTGTATCTGGTGTGCAGGTGCTGATTGTTGGTTGTGTTACTAAGCTCATGTTGGATAAACCTTGAGGTAACTTGAGGGAAATTGTTACTTGCTACAAACCCTTGCACTTGGGGGGAGGGGGCAACACCTTCCTAGTTGAGAGGAAGTAAGCTTTCTTCTGGCTCTATTGCCGGGAGCTTACACATCACAATCGTAGGTCCTGCACTCCTTTACTTTACTTCCATGTTTTCTATATTGCTTAGTTTCTTTTTTTGCTTGTTATTTTTCTTTCCTGCTTTCTAAAAAACTTAAAAACACAAAAACATTTAAATTCTAACAAGGTTACACTTTTGTTTTAAGCTTGAAAAGATGTCCACTACAACTTAAAATAGTAATCTTTGTTATTTCACAAGTGGTAATAACAACGATTTCATTAGTACACCAATTGCTCCACCAAACACTAGTGCTATATCTTATGAAATCAAACCTGGTTTGTTGAATTCGGTAATGAAAGAACAATTATCTGGTTCATATAATGAAGATGTTGCTTCTCATCTAAGAATTTTGTTGATCTATGTGATGTGCAAATATTAAAGTAGATGATGATGTGGTTAAGTTAAAAGTTTTCCCGTTCTCATTACGAGCAAAAGCTAAAGAATGGTTTCTACCTTTGCTTAGAAATAATATTGATTATTGTACTAAATGTAAGGACACTTTCATTAGTAAATATTATCCTCGTACTAAAATGGTAAGGAATCTTATCATCAACTGTAAACAACTTGAGCATGACCATGTTGCCCAAGTTTAGGAAAAGTGTCTATGAGGATTTGTCCTCCAATCGATGTATCTTACAATTTTCTATTTACTTGCACATAAGATAATTAATAGTGCCCTTGAGATTCGGTATCAAGATATTTGGAAATACACTTTCGATCTCACAACCAAGGTAGTTATGGTTACTAAAATAGACATCTAAATATGCATATAGCAATAATCTAGTTCAGGCTTATGCCATAGAGTTTTTTGCAAATATAAAAGAAGAACATTGAAATAGATGTGAACCCATACTTATGCCTAAGGTTCGTCTAATTAGATTGTAAAAACTAATCATGGAAGCAAGTGATTTTTTTATTTGCTTCCTCCAATCTTTAACAATTGGTCTTTCAAGGGGATTTCATGAAACGGAAAGAAGAGACATGGTGCAAGATTATCACAATGTTGTACATTAGAATTCTATAATCTATGATACATTAGATTTGTATGATATATGATAGGTTATATAACCAACATGGTTTTGTCATTAATTTTGATAAATGTAACATCAAAGCAAAATCACTAAAAAGTGTATGATGAGACAATGAACATGTAATATAAGTAAGTGTTGAGAGAGAGGATTTGGAGTCATGTGGTGATTGTGTTTTCTATGGCATCTGGTCGTTGAATATTCACACGATGCATGTTGATTGTGGGTACACGTTTGCTAAGTGGAGTACAATTATGGTCAATGCAGGTGGGCCAGAGAGAATGGAGGATTCAGAGAAGATTAGTTGTAGCATTCATTTCTTCTAGTAAGTTTCATCCCCGATCAGCGGGTCTGTAACACTCGTTCTTTGCTGGGTCGGTTGATTTCTTTTCCTAGGTTGGTATATTGGTTCGATTTGTGTTGATTTTACTTTTCCATTTTGAGTGTGTGCATTGAGTACTAGCTTGTGTGCCGCTAATTGGGTCGATTTGTAGCATGCCTCATTGCTCGTATCGGTATGGTTCCGAGAGCATCGATTTGATGTTCTTTTGTTGAATGATGTTTGGATGATCAAGTTCCTATGTTGATTAGGTGTATCTAACTTTCTCATCCGTTCTCTTTCGAAATCACAACATTAGGTACTTACTCTTAGATTGTTTGGTAATACGGTGTGATCTCGAAATGGTTTCGTGGCAAGCCGCGAAAAAATATGCTCCCAGTTGTGTGCATAGATCAGATACAGCTTGACGCGGGATACATACATTCAAGCTAGATCAAATGCCACGATAGTTTTTTTTAATTTTCCTAGTACATCGAATAATTTTGGTTTAAATATCTAGGCACTTTCACTACTTAGACTTTCCATGTACAATCAATCGATGAAAAGGCTATTTCTTTTTTACCCTTTTCAAAAGAAACAAAAATAGATTATTTCGTACATGCGATACGACCATGAATGGGAATTTCGTAGAATTACTTAGTACATGTGCTTAAGCCCATAATGTTAAACATATCGTCAACTTATATTTGAAATATTAATAACCATGAACCATCCATAGACATATCAACAGAAACATATTCTCTACTCCATTCATTTCAGGTAGCAAATGCATGGCATTAGTCATTGGGAATATTAGAAGGACAATATTTGTTAGGTGTATCTTTATGGGAAAGATAAGTCAAATAAGTCTCCGTGAATTGCTAAAAAATAAAATAACTATATAATGTATGCTACAATAAGATATTTGTCTCAGACACGATGATTTGGCTCCCGGGTCCAAATGCTCCTGTGGATGAACAATGATTTTTTTTTTCAAAAATTCCAAAAAAATTTGGCATGCAAGATGCTCAGATGTGTGATGCCCGTGTCATTTGGTGGTGTTTGGACATTTGAGTAGCTCTCAGGAAAAAAACAATAATCAGGCTTGTGAGAAAGTTTGAAAAACACACTGTTCGGAGTTCATTTTGTTTTTGTTTTCAAAAGCTCCTTGAATATTATTACTGTTCACCAGGAGTATATGAGACCGGACATAGACATGAATTATCGATTTGCCTCTTCTTTTCCTAGGGCCTATCAATGTAGGTGTAGAGGCCACTACCACCCAGACTGGGAGGCTTTGCACTGTACATACATAGATTTACCATGCCTTTGTCTTCAAGATATGGAAAACATATTTATGAGGGAGGATTTTCAAAGTTCAACGTAATAACAACAAGATATAGCTGACTATACATGACCTATCAAATAAGAATAATATCTCACTGATGTGATGCATGTGCAGTGCACAATCTGCTACATACATATAGGTAGAAATATCCACAACCTCCGTTCAGTGATGACACCAAAAGCTAAAAATGTATAACATACATTTTGGCCAATGAGAGTGATAGAATAGGAGGGCGATGCTTGCTTGGTGCATCTTTATTGGAACGAATAGTCAAACAACTCTGTTATGAACCATTGAAAAAAACTAGTATTTGTTCAAAGGGAGATATTTGCTAGTGCAGCTTTAGGACAAAGTTTGAACAACTCTTTTACTAAAGGGCTTGAAAAACAACTATGTCAAAATGTTAAAGGGTAGATATTTCACAGGGTAATATATTAACTCTGTTCTGAATCTTCTAAAAAATAACATTATGTTTAGATCCAGATATTTTCAAAAGAAGATGTTTGGTGGTGCATATATTTATGACAACGAAGATATTAGCCAATACCCAAGTAACTCTGTTCTTAATCGCCATTGAGAAGTACGCCGAGACCAACATACTATTTACTTTGGTGCACTTTTGAGTCTGAGGTCTAACTGGTTGGCACAATTTTACGGGGCAGATAAACTAAACAACTCACTCTGACCTGGATCATTTAGAAAACTCGCTAGTATCCTCCCAATCTCTCGACCAATTAGCTTATGATCAACCGGTGGTTGGATAGTTAGGAGGACAGTGGTAAAACTCCAACCACCAGGGTTCAAGTTCTAGACTTGACACTGGTCCTCGCATTTTTCTGGATTTATTTCAGGCTTCCGGTGATGTTCGTTTAGTGGCACGAGATGTTCCCGACGACTGCGAGGAGTTTATGATGACTTTGTAAAATCTCAATTTGCTATGCCGGCTCAGTCTCTCGGAGATGCTCATAGATATGCAAGTGTATGTTCATAGGGATGAGTGTTTGCTTGTTTATATGAGCGACTTTGATTGCACTGTATTGAAAGAAAAAACCTTGGCTACAAGACGAGCCATGAAAGTGCAAATAAACAAAACAGAGGACGACTGCTACTAACTATCAATCACTGTGTGACATAGTACTGTCTACTAGACTACTTGTTATCTTAAGCACTCAAGTATTATAATAAACTCCCCACAGGTAATGGGGAGAGGCCCATCATACCAAGAAACACATAAAAAAGCAATCCAGATTAGCGCCAGTCATGATTACGTGGCAGATCTTTTCGTAGCCACCAAAACAAAGCTCGCGCTTTTGTTCTTTCTCCCTTTAGATACGGTGGGGGCGTGCAACACGTAAACTCACCCTCTTCTGTTGCAGTAGCAGAGAACATCACGCTTTTGCTCCATTGTTACAACACGGTAGGGTCACACGCCACGTACGAGTACCACTAGCACTCACAACTGTGATCCATGAGCTTTCACTAGGACAAGGGGTTTCCTGTACATTGGTGCAGCGATCCGACCTCCCATGCATATTACTATAATGTTATTGAAAATAATGCTAAGCATCAATATTGGTAAAGAAAAATCTGATGTCATTCCAAGCTCGTGATAGTTTGTTCTCAATCGCACCACAAACCTATCATCGCAGATTATTATTTTTATTAAAATAACACTCTTACACAAATTACCAGTGAGATATTGTGAGTTTTTACATGAACAATTAATTTACATAACTCCAAGTTAAGATCTAACCAAGAATATTACGTTATGAGAAGGTTCTCACAAAATCATCCCAACCTCCATCAGATGAACGTTATTCAACCGCTTAAGTAGCTCGTTCTAAGCTACCAATTTCAGTTCAATTAGACATTGCTAACGAACATGCGATTATAGTTTCGCCCTTTTCTTAATGGGCAGTAGGGTCGCGTACAACGTAATACACATACACGCACCCACTAGACGTGAGCTTTCCACCAGATATGATTTCCTGGACTTACCCAATGCCTCTGCAATCAGATTATTTTGCTGAGTGCACTCTCCCGCGCATGTCGCTATCTATCCATGCAATGCAACAACTTAGCTTCCTGGCGGCAATAGGTGCAACTAAGGTCTAATTGTTTGGCACAACTTTATGGGCTGGATAACCTAGATAATTCTCCTTGTTCTGGATCGTCTATAAAACACGTTAGCATCCTCTGAATCTCTATGTTGAAGCGGCGCCTGGAATTGACGCGGCAAATCACGTCAATCAATGATAACTTAATGTGCACATACATCCAAAACCTCGGGTACGAGATATACCAAGAAAGTGCACATAAACAAAACAGACCCGAAATTGAATATGGACAACTGGCTGCTTTAGTGCTTGCACGGTCATCTTAAGCATTCAAGTACGATTATAAACTCCCCATAGGGATTACAAGATATATACATAGAAATGCCTAAAGATAAATCCAGATTAGCATCGGTCACGATGCCATATGTAGGATGTCGTGGCAGATCCATTCGTAGCCACGAAAACAAAGTTACACGCTTTTGCTCTCTTGTTTTGGATATGGTGGGGCCGCACATCGTGTACATCCACACTCTACTGTTGTAGCAGGTAAGACTAAACTTTTGCTCTATTGTTTAGGACCTGGTAGGGATATGCACAAGTAACGTGCACACTCATGCAACTAGTAGTCAGGGAAGGGACCTTTCACTATGATACGGAAATTCGCAGGGTCATGCACATGCCGGGGCACGCTCTTGCCAATTCCTTCCCGGCTGTTGATTACCTCATGATACACGAGGTAGTTGGATCCCGCATGAGGTCACGGTAAATTTTAAGTTTCAATCGTTGAAACTTACGATTTTTCAACTGAAACTTGTAATTTTCTCTCTCATTCTTACCAAGTTTCATAGATAAAATTTTAAGACATTTTTCTGTCGGTCCTTAGGCACAAACTATCGTGATTTTACCTGTCGCTACTAAGTTTCAGGGGCTGAAACTTAACATTTATTTTCAAAACTCATCAAAACGTATTTAAAACGGATCTTATACACAACTATGATATTATTGAAAATAATGTTATGTGTCAATATGCGAATGAAAATCCTGATGTAATTGGCTTTGGATTAGTCATACGACAACATATCCTCAGTCGAACAAAAAACTTATCATCACCGTGGACCATAATCTACCAATAGAGCAGCATCATACAGACCAAAAATCATTCTCAATTTTTATTATGCAAACCAAAAATATTGGGCTATCACCCTGAAGCGAACCTTCAAGCCAACACTATCAACAAGTAAAAGACATACAAATGCTGATGTTTTCTAAACCAAATATGTCAACTTCGTCAACCAGCCTCGGCATGCTCAGCCAAAGCACCTTTTAGCCGACTCATGGTGTGCAAAAGTCCTACGCCACTGGTGCCAAAAAGGTGTTTCGTATTCTATTATGTCTCTTCTAGTTGCTTCGTCCCAATGCCTCATTGTTTCTTACCATATGGACATATTCAGCCTAGTCCAAAGGTCCTGCCACGCTATAGCGTCATGACATGAGGATGATGAAATCTATTGGCTATAGGTCCCGCTCGATCCAATGGAGGACCACCATCCATGCATATGTGTGCCGTCACTGGAAATTGAGGGAGCCACTAGGGCACCATTCATGTGTGCCATCACTAGAAATGGTCGTGGAGAAAGCCATGCTACAATGCCATGCCAACAAGAAGTTGCAATCTATTGACTATTGGTCCCACTCGATGCACATGCAAGGCCGTTATCCATGCATATGTGCACCATCAGTGGAAATGGTCGCGGAGAAAGCCATGTTGCCATGCTCAACAGTGAGGGTTGGGGTAGATGGGAGAGGAAAAATCATCACCGTAAAAATGTCGGCTAGGGCCCAACGTGGATCTCAAACAATGCACTTGTCTGTGAAATCTAGCTAGGCCGCTCATTCCACATAATGTTTGTGCTCCTGTGCAAGCGGGGCACCCCAGGAAGCCGTCTTCGCAGAGTCGAGCGAAGACTGTGACATTAGGATGCAATGGCTGAACTAGGGATTGGTGATGCAGGCATCGCCCATGTCTCCCGCTCCTACTTAGGGCTTGGTTGCAGGTGTTTTTATAAGTTTATTCCTTAGTAAAATTTCGCGAGTCAAAGTGTTGATTCTTTTGTCCAATAAAAATTGAGCCCTTGCACATATTTTGGGATATATCACTAGTGCAGAAAAAGCCTAATAGCGGCATTCCTGAAACGTCGTACCGGCGCGGAGGGGAGACACCGCTAGTATGACGCCGCTGATCACGGTTCACTAGTGTTATCGAGCACAGACGCCGCTAACTGGGAGCATATTACCAGTGTCAGCAGCCAATGTCACTGCCCATGTGGTTACTGCAGGCATTGGTGTTCGACGCCACTGGTATCGAAAATTTTAGTGGCGTCCCATCTATTCGAGCGCCGGAAGTTTACGATGATTTAGTGATATTTAACTTCTATCCGACGCCGATGATTAGTGTTGTCGGTTAAAAAAAAACGCTTCCCCAGCCTACACAGATCAGTTGTACAAATATCATATGTGCTTTATGTACAGTACCATATAGCACTGTTATGTGGAGACACTTAAAGTAAGGAAGAAAACAAGTGGACATGCCGGATGGCGAAGTTGCTCGCATGCCTCTCGCTCTCGCGACGCTGCACCTCCCGCCCGCCATAGCCACCGCCCCCGCAGATCCAACACCGCAGCATGCCTCCGCGTCGCCGAGAGGCACGGACGCCGGCCACACCCACACATCCCCCACCCCAGCCACTTTCCCCCGCCATCTACAAGAGATTCCCCGAGATTCTGCGGCTAATCTCTCCGATCCCGCAAGCAGTTCTCATGGCGACCCGATCTGCGGGGTGGAGGGAGCGCGCGACCAGGATCCGGGGCGCCACCTTCGAGTGGATCCGGTGCGTGCAGGAATGGAAGGCGGCGGACCAGGCGGTGGCGACGGCGACCGATCCGGTGGCGAGATCCGTAGCTGCAAAGGTCGCGGAGATTTGTCAGAAGAAAGCAGACTTGGTGCAGAGGAAGCTGGCGCGGTGCATCTTCGAAGAGGCCACGCTAGAGGAGAGAACAAGGATGCCCCCATTTCCGCTCTCGCCGCCGTCGGAGTTCGTGATTTGGGCAAGGGCGGAGGCGAAATCGAGCGAACTACGACGGGCGCTTCGGTGGGAGTGCATCATGGGTGTGCTGCCACCGAGCGCATGAGGACTGCGGTGAGGAGCGGAGTTCACACCAACCCCCTGCCTTGTCGCGGCGCACTCGAGCCGCCGTGGTTTGGTGACCGCGGCGAGGTTCCTTCTGGCGTTCGTTCAAGGTCACGCGAGGCGGTTTGTATCCCTGAGAATCAGATGCCTGCTGTGGTTCATCAATCCGAGAGACAGGTGATCGTTAGGCGGAGCTTATGCTCAGAGAATCAGGGGCTCTCGCCGGCGGCGATGCGCACGCTACCGGAGTTGGGGGATTTTCCCCCTATGATTCAAACGGGATTGCCCGTGCGGAGTGGCGTGGGCCCTACTGCCACGTCGCTCCCACCAATCAAGTGTAGAAGGGTGAAGACGCCGTTGGAGGTTACGCCTTCTACCCAGGACGACGCAGATGAGGCTATATCTAGGGTTTTTGGACAACTTTGGTCCATTCCCTCCCCTCCCTGCCGCCATCCCCATCCTCATCCCCCGAGCCGAACTGCTTCCACCTTGGGATGGCTCCGGAAGGATCTAGTTCGTGCTGGTAGCTTTTCCCCATCTGACTTGTTCCCAGTCAAAAAACTCCGGCCCTTGGACCCTCCACCGATACAACTCAAGATTGTCAGAGAAGGGATCGGAGGTGGTTCCAAATCCTTTGCTCAGGTGGTTGCCATGGCGGACAAGGGCGCGCCAAGCGTAGTGCAGAAGCAACGTGCTCCACCCCAGCAGAAGAACCTAGATCGTCGACAAGGGGCCGGTGGGGCGCGTCCCAATCCAGCTGCCCCCCTCCCAAAGGCGATGCCCCTCCCCAACAAGCCCTGGCTGCGCCTCCGCCACCGGCTCCGCCTGCCCGCTCGTCCAGATCCTCAACGAGCGGTACAAGGACATGGTATGTTTTAACTGTGGTGGTCCTGGTCATTACGTTGGTAATTGCATTCAAAAGAAATCTGTTTCATCTGCGGACTGGAAGGCCACAACGTCAACAACTACGCTGCTTGGGCTCAACCCCATCCAGTGGCCACTTTCTTTGGAAGCTCGACCCTGGGGTTAGGGGTCTATCATATTGATGCGCCAATGGGACGTGAGGCAAATTGGCTCAATTTCAGGAACTGTGGAGAGGTTTGGGTGATGAAAGGAGAGATCAACAAGGTGGATCTGATCAAGAACCTGTCAGGCATCTTCTGCAAGAACAAGAACTGGTCCTGGCAAATCAGGCAGCTATCAGATAAAAAATTCCTGATCAGATCCCCCCCCCCCTGGAAGGATGTAGAAGAGCTAATTGAGTTTCCAGCCTTTGAGCTGCCTATAGATGGAGTTTCAGTGTCTGTGGAGAAATGGACTGGTGCGATTGACCCCTTCAGCGAGTTGGCTGAAGCCTGGTGATCGTAGAAGGCCTGTCATCCAAGTGGTGCACATTGAAAGTTCTTTCACATATCGCTTCGTGCTTTGGGATCCTGGTGGACGTGGACTGGAATGGTCTGATGAAGAGCTTCTATGAGAAAGCCAGGATTAAGATTGCTTGCAGAAACCCAGCAAAAATACCCTTTGAGCGGATCATGGAAATGAGGAAAAGGTTGTACATTCTGTCTTTCACAGTGGAAGGATTCGAGCAAATTGGTGCTGATGATCCTAATGATGACAATGGTCCTACTGATATAGCTGTGGACGAGGATAACAAGGATTTTGAAGATGAGGAAACTGACAAGGATATCCTTGATGATGGGGAAGAACCTATCGATGATTTGGACCTGGCCAATAGGGCTAATAAAGTGAAATCTCCAGTTGGGAAACAAAAGAACAATGAGGACAGTGTTTCATTCCATCCTGCTATTCTGGTTGAGGCTTGCATTCTCCTGTGAGAATGGACAAAGTGACAGATGAAAAACCACAAGTGCAGGATGTTTACTCTGCAATACCTTTCTCTGATGCTGTCAAGGTATTAAGTACTCCTAACATTGAGATCTGTGACATATCTACTCCTTCTGCTATAGCTGGGGGGTATTGTGTAACTCCCCCGATGTCTAGTCAGAAAAAGTACTGCTCTGAGTTACTGAAGGAATTAGATGATGCTGAATGTGATACTGCTAGTGATGCTGCTGATTCTGAAGAGGAGATGGGCACTTCGGATGCATCTGTGGTCCGTGGCCTGCAACTAATGGCCCTGGTGGAAAATCTGCCTTTTCCCAATGAGCAACCTGCTAAGAAAAACAAGTGGGGCCCAGTGATTGCTGCAATGCCAAGCGCCAGAGCTCACAACAGGCAAAACATCATGGAGAAGGCTGCTGCTTACAAAATGAAAAAGAACCTGGAGATCCTCACCACTTTCAAAAGTAAGTCTTTTACTTCTGAATCTACATTTAATTTAGAGGTTTATGCTTATGTTGTTAACATTAGAATTGGGGATGATGACAAAAAAAGAAACAGATCATTGATGACTTAGTTAGAGATGAAACTGAAAAGTGCTTAGTTTTTGCTTCACAAAACCCTGAGATATCTTTACCTGATAGTTTAGACACTGACATTTATAAGAAAAATGGAGTTTGTACTCCTGATAGTGGCATCCCAAACAATAACACATCAGGGGGCACTGCTGATGCTGTTTTTGTCTCTGGGAATGCAGTAAGAGTGGACTTTTTAGTCTGACACACCCTTTTAAAATCCCATGATTGGTGTCTTTTGGAATATTAGAGGTTTAGGCCAAAAAGGTAAACTTCAGTGCCTGTATGATTTGGTTAATAAATATAAACCTTATTTTTTAGGTTTTTAGGAGATTAAGAGAGAGACTTTGTCAGATTCCTTCCTTAATACTTTAGCTGGTTCCACTGCTTATGAGTGGCGTATACTCCCTGCACTGGGCACTGCTGGTGGTATCCTTGTGAGTACTAAGTCTAACTTTTTTGAGGTCCTAGATGTAAATATGAAGAAGTACTGTATTAGTGTTACCTTGAAAAATAAGAATGATGGTTTCTGTTGGCACCTGGTGGTGGTGTATGGTACAGCCTATGCTGTAGATAAAGTAGATTTTATTGCAGAATTGCATGAGAGCATGGAGGGCTTATGCTATCCAGTTTTATTTGGGGGTGATTTTAATCTAATTAGGGAGGCTAAGGAAAAAACCTCAGGCAATATCAATAATTCTTGGGCATTTCTGTTTAATGACTGGATCAACAAATGGGGATTAATGGAATATAAGCTGTCAAACAGGGTTTTTACCTTGTGTAATAACCAAGATAACCCTATTTTTGCTACCATTGACAGAGTTTTCTCTGCTACTAGCTGGGATAGCCATTTCCCACTTACATCTCTATGTACCCTACCAAGGGTTGGGAGTGATCATGCTCCCATCCTGCTAGACTCTGGGGTGGGTGCACACAGCCCAGCTAGACCTTTTAAATTTGAAAAATGGTGGATTTGGCAGCCTGATTTTCAGGCATTAGTTGAAAAAATTTGGGCCACACCTTCCCCTTTCACCTCTGCTATTGAGACCTGGCAATTTAAAACTAAACTATTTAGGAAACTGGTAAAAGGCTGGAGCATTAACATTGAAGCTGCTATGAAAAAGAAGAAAAAAGAGCTTCTTCAGGAATTTGATATTCTAGACATCTTATCTGAACAAAACAGAATTAACAGTGAGGATATCCTCAGAATGAAAAAAAATCAAGGAGGAACTTCATGAGATTTGGAGGAAAGAAGAGACTGCCATGTGGCAAAGATCTAGGGATTGGAAAATTAAAGAGGGAGATAGAAATACATCATACTTCCATGCTGTTGCTAACCAACGGAGGAGGAAAAATCAGTTGTCTGTCTTGGAAGGCCTTGATGGACCTGTATACTCTACCAAGGATATGCTAGAAGTGGCAACTAACTTTTATAAAAACCTTTTTGGGTTTGAACCGAAACCTAACATACACCTGGATGACCAGTTTTGGTTTGAAGAGGCACGTGTGACTGAAGCTGAAAATGATTTATTAGAAAGGCCTTTTTTAGAAGAGGAAATTAGGGAAGCAATTATGGGCTCATATGCCAATGGAGCCCCCGGGCCTGATGGTCTGTCCTTCATATTTTACCAACACTTCTGGGAAATTATTAAAGGGTACTTTATGGCACTTGTGAGGGACTTTGAGAGAGGATCTCTGGATATCCAGAGGCTAAACTACTCTATAGTCACTCTCATTCCTAAAGAGCCAGACGCCAAGAATATGAAAAATTTAGACCTATTTGTTTAAGCAATTGCTCTGTGAAGATCTTTAGTAAAGCGATGACAAATAGGGTTTCCCCTATAGGCCATAGGCTGCTAGCCCCTTGCCAGTCTGCTTTTGTGAGAGGCAGATTTATACTTGAAAGTGTGATGACTGCCCATGAGGCTATCCATGAAGTTCATAAATCTAGAGAACCTGGGATTGTTCTCAAATTAGATTATGAGAAAGCATATGATCGTGTCAACTTGGATTTCCTAGTGGAGATGTTAACTTCCAGGGGTTTTGTCCGTAAGTGGATTAGGTGGAACTTATCAATTCTAAAACGAAGCTCCTTCTGTGTTAAAATTAACGATGTTCTAGGTCCTTATTTTGTGTGTGTGTGTGGGGGGGGGGGGGGAGGGCTGAAACAAGGAGACCCTAGTTCCCCCATGCTATTCAATTTGGTGGCGGATGTATTCTCTCGAATGCTGATGAAGGCCGTCAATGGCAATATTATATCTGGGATTGTTCCCCATATCATCCCGAGTGGTCTTATCTGCTTGCAATATGGAGATGACACGATATTGTTTCTTAACCCTACCCCGAGTATGTAAAAACTTAAAGTGGTTGCTTGCTTGTTTTGAAAACCTTTCTGGTTTGAAAATTAACTATGATAAGTGTGAAGTAGTGCCAATAAATATGAGCGATGATGAGGCCAAACTGTTATCCCAAATTTTCTACTGTAAGATGGGAGATTTCCCTCTCAAATATTTGGGGGTCCCACGTCACTACCTTGAACTAAGAAGGGAGGATATCCAGTACATTATAGATAAAATCATTAAAAGGATTTGTGCTTGGAAGGGGAGGCTACTCAGCTATGAGGCAAAACTTGTATTACTTAAAGCATGTATCACTAGCATTCCAATGTACTTGATGTCTGTGATAAAGTTCCCTAAATGGGCTATAAATGCCATCACATCACAGATGGCACACTTTTTCTGGGGTGACGAGGGAGAAGAACACAAATATCATCTTGCTAAATGGGAGCTGATTTCTCAGAAAAAGGAGTTTGGGGGCCTGGGGATCCCCAACTTAAGAGAGTTCAACATGGCCTTGCTAGGTTCTTGGGCAAAAAGATACTTCACGAACCATGACAATGATTGGGGTAGACTAATTGATCATAAATATAGGACTGATAGACCTAATTTGCTTTGGGCCAAACAAGGTGTAGGGTCGCCCTTTTGGAAAGGGGTGACCTAGGCTTTTGAGGGCATTAGACCCTTTTTCAGATGAAATTTGGGCAAAGGGGAAAAAAATCAGTTTTTGTGACGATACTTGGGCTGGGGATTCTTCCATGAAAACTCAATTTTGGGAGGTGTATGAAATTTGTCAACAACAGAAATGTACATTAGCTGAGGTGTGGGATGGTACCAATTTGAAACTCACCTTTAGTAGATGTGTAGATCCTGGTTTTATGGGTAGATGGCATGACCTGATTCAGGTAATTTCAACTAAAACCCTAACTGATCAGGAGGACCAGCCTGTCTGGCTTTTGGAGCCATCTGGAATTTATTCTGTTAAATCCTTCTACAACATGATAAACTGGGGAGGGGTTTCTACCCCGATTTGGAAAAATTTCTGGAAAATTGTTGTTCCCAACAGATACTTGGTCCTTTTGTGGTTAGTCTATAATAACAAAATTCTTACCAGAGACAACTTAAGCAAAAGAAGGGTGGTTGAGAACTTGAATTGTTTGTTCTGTAATGAAAATGAAACTGTTCACCATTTATTCTTTGATTGCATAGTAGCTAAGCAAATTTTGCTCGATGTAGCTGATGCTTTTGGTTTTAATATCCCAAAAAATATGACTGAACTATCTTCCTTTTGGAAACTGAACAACAAAAGATCTGTGATTAACATTGCTTGTGTTGCCTCCATCTGGGGGATTTGGACTATGCGTAACGATATGTGTTTCCAGGGTATGCCATGGACAAGTACCCGAGCGGTGTTGGGGCGGATCAGCTCGTCTCTACATCAATGGAAGATCCTGTGCAAGGGTGACTAATCGGTGCTGCTCTGATGCTGCCTCCTACTCCTGGACCGACGAAGAGGCGCGCTACTCAGGACCGCCTGGGTTGGGAGCTGAGAGCGTACTCAAAAGGGACCCGGGGCGGGAGCGTGCTGAAGGCCCATTCGGGGTGATACCAATGATTCACTCTTTCCACCCACGGGTGCGCTGATGAACTTCTATAGTGTGTGGGTTTTGAAACTGCCCTGCGCGGCACTGAATGAGGTCTACCTTTATGTTTTGCGGTGTAGGTGTTGCCTAATATTGTCTGGTTTGCCACTCCTGGTGAACCTGAATGCTTGTTAACAGTCTGGGACTTTTGCTGTGCCCGGTTTTTAATAAAAAGTGGGGTGGGGGGAAAACCCTTTTGATCAAAAAATTAATTACATTAACTACACTTAACATGACTGTAAGATACCATATATCACAATTAACTACGTACACTTAAATAATATGTTCGATGAAGTACTAATACGATAAAGCTAGCTAGCATGCATGCATGCCTACGATGGAAGAATCAACACGTAAAATTGTGGTGATTCTAGGAAGTTATACCACACCAAGATGTCAATGTCATCATCTTCGTTAATAACCATCACGAGCGTCTTCCCAGCTTTCATCCTCCATTTGTTACAAGCTCTCTCCAAGACTCCAACGAGGGCCACTAAGAAAGGTTCGGTCCGCCTCATTGGTAACAAAAAGGTACGTACAAGAGTGTGCCTATTTTGTACATGGCCATTTGTACCTCTAATGTTATCTCCTCATCGATACACACGTAACCTTTCGTCTTCATCTACATCACCCATTTTGTTCCTTAGCTTATTATTCACATAGCTCATTGAAGAGAATACCCTTTCAACACTAGCAGTAGCTACTGGGAGAATCAATACCAACTTAGGAAGCTTGTAAACAATATGATATAGTTCATGCTTGTTTGTCTCAACAAGCATAACTGAAAGCTGACACAGATTTTTCAGGTTTTGAAACCTTTCATCTCTACGCTTCAGCGTGAGCACTACTAACAGCTCCAATATGCCTCTTCAATCTTGCTTTCATGTTCCAGTTATTAAACCCACCATTCACAAATGCATCTCCTCCGGGACTTTTTGTTTTATCCTTGAACAAGTAGCAAATGAAGCAAAAAGCAGCCTCTTTTTGCACACTGTACTCAAGCCACTTATGATCTTTAAACCAAGTAGGGGAAAAAGCGACGAGAATGTCCACTAAAATCTCTGATTTCAAACTTATGATCCTTTGGTTGACAAGCTCCCAAGTCAATGTATCTCCTTCTAACTCTATCCTGGTCATTGACATGATATGAAGATATAGGAGGTCGCTTGCCGGGATCACGTTCCAGAGCAGCCAAATCTGCTTCAAATTGAGGCATTGATTCATCATCTACATTATCCGCTTCATAATCTTCTACAATTGGGGTTGGGGAGCCTCTCTCCCTCTCCGGTTGCGGAGCTTCATCATGTGTGTGCACTAATGCTAGCTACAGATTGCTCTCAACCTCAACGGAAAGAGAAGTTGGTGTGGATGTAGAAGTTATTTTCCTTGCCTTCGAAGATTTGTCCCACAATTCAAACAAGCTAACATCCTTCTTCTTCATCTACATCACATTATCACAATCAAGAGAAGTAGTTCAGTGTCCATCTAGCAATCATTTGTGGTCCATCTAGCAATCATTTGATAGTTTAATTTCAATTTACAAGCAATTAGTGAAAAATCTTCAGATATGTTTGAGAACAAAGGAAAAGAATACCTAGTAGATGCAGTACTGGATGTGGATCCGTGGATGGATCTGCAGACTGGATGGAGGCCGTGGAGGGCGTTGACGCACCGTGGAGGCCGGATGCGGTCTGCCTGTCCTGCTGTCCGCCGGCTGGCGCTTGCTGCCTGGCGGAGCCGCAGAGGAGAGGGCCGGAGGCCGAGGGGCGAGGGCAGGGGAGGGAGAGGGACCGGCGGAGACAATGGAGGGGGGGGGTGGAGGGGCCGAGGAGAGGTGCAGCTGCGCAGGAGAGGGTCGGCCGGACATGGGTGCTGGAGCAGTGCCGCCGCCGCCTTCAGTGCTTTTCTTTTTAAAAGAAAGTTCGAGCTTTATTCATTAGAAATAATCATTACATCGTTTATGAGGATTGGTACAATTGCCTTATGTGGTTCCTCGAGCCAATCAGAAATGAAGGAAAATCTACCCAACTTGGCAAGTTCATGAGCAACTTTATTTGCTTTTCTATTACAATGCTCGAATCTAGAAATAGGAAAATCGCAAGCTAAGTGAAAAAAATCATAAAAAATTGCAGCTGCTGCCCCCGACGATCGTCCTCCTTCATTCATGGTCTCGATCACCTCCATATTATCCAAGTTAATAATTATGCGATTACAACCCGTCCTTTGCGCAAGCGATAGGCCGAATTTTAATGCCAAAGCTTCAGCCATCAACACATCTGCGCACCAGTCAATCTTGCCATTTCCCCCACCGATTAACCTACCTTTGTCATCTCTTATGACTGCCCCGATCGTACCGATGGATCGTGGCTGCCTTCAGTGCTCGTAGAGGGAAAGGGGATCGATTTGGGATGGGGGACGGAGACGAGGACGCTCACGCGCCTAACCAAACGCTCGTTCGGCCGCGTCTGGCTTCGTGCGTGGTTGCCGCAGCTGCAGTTTGGGCTGCACTTGAGTCATGGGCCAAATCATCACCGTATAACATATGTAGTATATTTTTTTGGACGAAATTCTTTGGTATTCCAGGGAAGTCCCAGGAATACCCCCAGCGCTGCCGCTGGCTTCTAAAGCATGTCATTCCTTGTCCAAAAAGGGATGTACTGAGCATAATTAAAAGAAACAACGGGTTATTCAAATTTTGTCGCGACTGTGTATACTCATTAACCAGATAACATGTTGAATCGAGATCAAAGAATGTACCGTCATCGATAGGAAATTCTCTGAAACATCTATTAAGATTTCTAAGTGTAGATAACCAACTTATCGCACACACCTAACCTATTTTTGCCACTCTTGGAGCACGCGCCTCTATTTGCTGCATGCATTTGTGTTGACAAAATTTAAAAAAAAGAACAAAATAAAGTGATCAGCTATACTATCAAATAGAACAATGAAATTATTTAAATATATATGTAACATAACTTCCTATGTTTATTCTAAGTATTTCAACTGTTTTGCTCTAAAATTGGTATTACAAACTCTATAGAGACTATATAAAATTGTTGCCTATATACAAAATATCAAATTTTAGTAAATCTAGACTTAGAATCCCGATTTTGAGTAAATATCTGACTAGTGCGCATTGCATCAAACAGTTTCCATGCATATTACACAGGGGAGGGGGCATACCGGGAGCGAGCGGGCGGTGGCGAGCGAGATGACAGAGGGAGGTGCAGAGCTGTTAGGGCCGGAGAAAGAGGCCGACTTCGGCGGGGGCGGGGTCAAGGAGGGGGTGGTGGGCGAGGCCATGACGAAAGGTCATCGTTCAATGGGCTGAACCAACGGGCGGTGAAAGAGAGGACGGGCATCGATTGTGGTGCTGACCCAACTTTGAGCGTCCATTGTGAGGTCAGCATTGGTGAACAGGGAGGAGCGGTCGTCCAATGGCAGTTGGTCGGCCATGGGCACGACTGCGCCGATCTGGTGGGGAGGTGCGGACGACACGGAGGTGCTGAGTGATCAACGTGCGCGACAGCGCCGTCGATCGATGGGGAGCGGGACGGGAGATTTGGAGAAGAAACCCTTAGGGTTGGATCAATTTTAATCTCCTACTCAAATTTGGGTTGGAGAGGAGCGGGGGATTTAGGGGGAGGGAACCCATGGGGCTAAAGAACGCCTCCCAAAATTTCACATAATATGGGCATGGTGGCTCTCAACATTTCACATATAGCTTGAAACATAGAATATACATATTAAAATAGGAAATACATATAAAAATTGAAACATAGAAAATATATATTAAGAATGGAAATACATAGAAATCTTGAAACATAGAAAATACACATTAAAATAGAAAAATACATACAAAAGTTTGAACATAGAAAATTATACCTACTAATAAAGCAAGGTGCTTTTCTTCGGGAAAAAAATATCCTTTCACCGCCAAAAAGATTTTTTTCCTATCCGAGGTGGTACTAAATTTTTGTGTGCCCATGTGCTAGAGAAAAACGATTTTATCCAGAATTTCGTGTGTGGGCTGTGCGGGTTGCGGCCCATCGAAGCCAGCTCACTTAATTTCTAGTCCATTCAGCTGAAAAAACACTAATTACAGCGTATTGCGGCAAATAGTCGGAGCTTCGCACAAGGTGCCCAAGACCGGGTAAAAATGTTTTCATTTTATTCTATTTCAAAATTTCTTTTCTGTTTTCCTGTCTGTTTTTCCTTTTTCCTTTCTTATTTCTTATTTATTTAATTTTCTTTTCTAGTTTATTTTTGTTTTTCCTTTTTTCACAAGCTCAAAATTTTCCAACAAGTTTATTTTTTTCAAATTTTCAAAAATATTCAGAATTCCAAAAATTCCTAGAACTTTAAATTTTGTTCTCGTTCAATTTTTTTCAAAATTGGAAAAATGTTCCCATTTTTTCAAAAAACATTTGGGTTTTCCAAAATTGTTCAAGATTTTGAAAACAAAATTGCATTTAAAAATGTCCAGATAAAAAAAATCTTGTTTTAGTGAAATGTTCACAAATTGAAATAAAGTTCATGTTTAAAAACACACATTTTCTAAAATTTATCTGGATGTTCAAAACATGTTCCCATTTTTTCAAATTGTTCGCGCATTCAAAAAATGTTCATGTTTTAAAATATATTCATGCTTTCAAAAAACATTTGTGAATTTCAAAAAGTCTTCCCGTCTAAAATTTTGTTTGTCTTTTTTCGAGGGCTTTTATCATTTATGCCACTAGTTGTGTCCCACTACCCAATTTTGGCACTACGAATTTCAACTACTCAAAAAATGCCGTTGGACACTATGGGAGTCCTGGATTAGGGGGTGTCCGGATAGCCGGACTACCATCATCAGCCGAACTATCATTGGCCGGACTATCATCATCGACCGAACTCCAAGACTATGAAGAGACAAGATTAAAGACTTCTCCCCGTGTCCGGATTGGACTTTCCTTGGCGTGGAAGGCAAGCTTGGCGATACGGATATGTAGATCTCCTACCATTGTAACCGATTCTATGTAACCCTAGCCCTCTCCGGTGTCTATATAAACCGGATGGCTTTAGTCCGTAGGACTACGATCATCAACAACCCTTACAATCATACCATAGGCTAGCTTCTAGGGTTTAGCCTCCTTGATCTCGTGGTAGATCCACTCTTGTAAACATCCACAATATCAATATCAATCGAGCAGGACGTAGGGTTTTACCTCCATCAAGAGGGCCCGAACACAGGTAAAACATCGTGTCCCTTGTCTCCTGTTACCATCCGCCTAGACGCACAGATTCGGGACCCCCTACCGAGATCCGCCGGTTTTGACACCGACATTGGTGCTTTCATTGAGAGTTCCTCGTGTCGTCACCGATAGGCTTGATGGCCTCTTCAATCAACAACGACGCAGTCTGGGTGAGACTTTTCTCCCGGACAGATCTTCAGATTCGGCGGCCGATGCGGGCCAACTCGCAGCCATCCGGAGCAGATCGAAGCTACGCCCCTGGCCGTCGAGTCAGGTTTGAAGCCTAAACTTCACGGCCGATATCCGGGGACTTGATCTTGATGGATCTGAGCCACAAAGCATAGCGTGCGCGCTGTCACGATGGGCATGACCTAACTCGCCGCGGACAGCACCTTGAGGTCAGACACGAATCCGCTCCGACCCATAGTCCGGAGCCGATCGCTCGGATCGAGGACGGATGGCTGGACACCGCCTCGGGAGCGGCAACTTCTACGGCGATGGAGCCGAATACTTACCTTGTCCCGCATAAAGCTCATGACTCCGAGGTGCCGGACTCCCTGCCGGACTCCGAACCTCCTACGCTCCTGCCAGTCGAATCCGACCGGGCGCCGATCATGGAATTCACCGCTGCGGACATCTTTCAGCACTCGCCCTTCGGCGATATCATAAATTCACTGAAGCATCTCTCGCTATCCGGAGAGCCCTGGCCGAACTACGGCCAGGACGGTTGGGACGCGGACGACGAAGAAATTCAGAGCCCACCCACCACCCACTTCGTAGCCACCGTCGACGATTTAACCGACATACTTGACTACGACTCCGAAGACATCGACGGTATGGATGACGATGCCGGAGACTACCAAGAACCAGTGCCTACAGGACTTTGGAAGACCACCTCGTCATACGACATATACATGGTGGACACCCAAAAGATGGGGACGGCGAAGAAAGCGGAGGCCGATTCCTTAAAGAAACAGCCCAAGCGCCGACGTCAGCGGCGCCGCTCTAAATCACGCCACGGCAAGAATGGAGATTCCGGCACAGGAGATAATAACACCCCAGAAAGTGCCGAAGACAACTCCCTCCAGCACGATCCTATTGGGGAACGTAGCAGAAATTCAAAATTTTCCTACGTGTCACCAAGATCTATCTATGGAGAAACCAGCAACGAGGGGAAGGAGAGTGCATCTACATACCCTTGTAGATCGCTAAGCGGAAGCGTTCAAGAGAACGGGGTTGAAGGAGTCGTACTCGTCGTGATCCAAATCACCGGAGATCCTAGTGCCGAACGGACGGCACCTCCGCGTTCAACACACGTACAACCCGGTGACGTCTCCCATGCCTTGATCCAGCAAGGAGAGAGGGAGAGGTTGAGGAAGACTCCATCCAGCAGCAACACAACAGCGTGGTGGTGGTGGAGGACCGTGGCAATCCCGCAGGGCTTCGCCAAGCACCAAGGGAGAGGAGGAGGAGGAGAGGCAGGGCTGCACCAAGAGAGGGAGAAAACTCATGTGTGTTGGGCAGCCCAAAACCTCAAGTATATATAGGGGAAAGGGGCTGCGCCCTTTAGGGTTTCCACCCCAAGGGGTGCGGCCAGCCCTAGATGGGACTTGGGGCGGTTAAGAGGGGGAGGAGTGCCTCCCAAGTCAAGTGGAGGCCCTCCCCTTAGGGTTTCCCCTTCCCATGCGCATGGGCCTTGGGGGCTGGTGCCCTGGCCCATTAAGGCTAGGGCGCCCCCTACAGCCCATGCTACTGTATTGGACGTGGTGGAACAATTTGCGGACATCCGGACCCCTCCGAATCCTCCGGAACCTTCAGAAGCTTCCGGTACAATACCGAAAACCCGAACTTTTTCGGAACCCAACAACAACTTTCCATATATAAATATTTACCTCCGGACCATTCCGAACTCCTCGTGACGTCCGGGATCTCATCCGGACTCGAACAACATTCGGTAACCACATACAAACTTCCTTTATAACCCTAGCGCCATCGAACCTTAAGTGTGTAGACCCTACGGGTTCGGGAACCATGCAGACATGACCGAGACATTCTCCGGTCAATAACCAACAGCGGGATCTGGATACCCATGTTGGTTCCCACATGTTCCACGATGATCTCATCGGATGAACCACGATGTCAAGGACTCCATCGATCCCGTATACAATTCCCTTTGTCTAGCGGTATTGCACTTGCCCGAGATTCGATCATCGGTATACCGATACCTTGTTCAATCTCGTTACGGCAAGTCTCTTTACTCGTTCGTAACACATCATCCCGTGATCAACCCGTTGGTCACATTGTGCACATTATGATGATGTCCTACCGAGTGGGCCCAGAGATACCTCTCCGTTTACGGAGTGACAAATCCGATCTCGATTCGTGCCAACCCAACAGACACTTTCGGAGATACCTGTAGTGCACCTTTATAGTCACCCGATTCGTTGTGACGTTTGGTACACCCAAAGCATTCCTACGGTATCCGGAGTTGCACAATCTCATGGTCTAAGGAAATGATACTTGACATTAGAAAATCTTTAGCATACTGAACCACGATCTTTGTGCTAGGCTTAGGATTGGGTCTTGTCCATCACATCATTCTCCTAATGATGTGATCCCGTTATCAATGACATCCAATGTCCATGGTCGTGAAACCGTAACCATCTATTGATCAACGAGCTAGTCAACTAGAGGCTTACTAGGGACATGGTGTTGTCTATGTATCCACACATGTATTGCGGTTTCCGGTCAATACAATTATAGCATGAATAATAAACGATTATCATGAACAAGGAAATATAATAATAACTAATTTATTATTGCCTCTAGGGCATATTTCCAACAGTCTCCCACTTGCACTAGAGTCAATAATCTAGTTCACATCGCCATGTGATTAACACTCACAGGTCACATCACCATGTGACCAACATCCAAAGAGTTTACTAGTGTCTGTAAACTAGTTCACATCATCATGTGATTAAGACTCAATGAGTTCTGAGGTTTGATCATGTTTTGCTTGTGAGAGAAGTTTTAGTCAACGGGTCTGAACCTTTCAGATCCGTGTGTACTTCGCAATTCTCTATGTCATATTGTAAATGCTGCTTCCACGCTCCACTTGGATCTATTCCAAATGGTTGCTCCACTATCGTATCCGGTTTTCTACTCGAGTCACTTTCGGATAGGTGTTAAAGCTTGCATCGACGTAATACCTTCGCGAACTCTTTATTACCTCCATAATCGAGAAACATGTCCTTATTTACTCCAAGGACAATTTTGACCGCTGTCCAATGATCCATTCTGGATCATTCTTGTACTTTGAGTGACTCATGGCAAGGCACACTTCGGTGCGGTACACAAAGATAGCATACTATAGAGCCCATGTACGAAGCATAGGGGCGACCTTCGTCCTTTCTCTCTTTTCTGCCGTGGTCGAGCTTTAACTCTTAACTTCATACCTTACATCTCAGGCAAGAACTCCTTCTTTGGTGATCCATCTTGAACACCTTCAAGATCATGTCAAGGTATGTGCTCATTTGAAAGTACTATTGAGCGTTTTGATCTATTCTCATAGATCTTGATGCTCAATGTTCAAGTAGCTTAATCCGGTTTTCACTTGAAAACACTTTTCAAATAACCCTATATGCTTTCGAAAATTCTACATCATTTCGATCATCAATATGTCAACAACATATACTCATCAGAAATTCTATAGTGCTCCCACTCACTTCTTTGGAAATACAAGTTTCTCATAAACTTTGTATAAACCCAAAATCTTTGATCATCTCATCAAAGCGCACATTCCAACTCCGAGATGCTTACTCTAGTCCTTAGAAGGATCGTTGGAGCCAGCATACCTTTTAGCATCCTTAGGATCGACAAAAACTTTCTGATTGTATCACATACAACCTTTCCTTACAAAACTGGTAAGGAAACTCGTTTTGACATCCATCTGCTAGATTTCATAAATGCAGCTAATGCTAACATGATTCCGACGGACTTAAGCATCGCTACGGATGAGAAAATCTCATCGTAGTCAACTCCTTGAACTTGTGAAAAACTCTTCGCCACAATTCGAGCTTCATAGACGGTGACATTACCGTCCACGTCCGTCTTCTTCTTAAAGATCCATTTATCTCAATGGCTTGCCGATCAACGGGCAAGTCCACCAAAGTCCATGCTTTGTTCTGATACATGGATCCTATCTCAGATTTCATGGCTTCTAACCATTTGTTGGAATATGGGCCCACCATTGCTTCTCCATAGCTCGTAGGTTCATTGTTGTCTAGTAACATGACCTTCAAGACAGGATTGCGTACCACTCTGAAGTAGTACGAATCCTTGTCACCCTACAAGGTACATTACTGACTTGATCTGAAACTTCATGATCACTATCATAAGCTTCTACTCCAATTGGTGTAGGTGCCACGGGAACAACTACCTGTGCCCTACTACACACTAGTTGAAGTGACGGTTCAATAACCTCATCAAGTCCCCACCATCCTCCCACTCAACTTTTCGAGACAAACTTTTCCTCGAGAAAGGACCCGATTCAAGAAACAATCCCTATTGCTTTCGGATCCGAATTAGGAGGTATACCCAACTGTTTTGGGTGTCCTATGAAGATGCATTTTATCCGCTTTGGGTTCGAGCTTATCAACCTGAAACTTTTTCACATAAGCGTCGCAGCCCCAAACTTTTAAGGAACGACAACTTAGGTTTCTCCAAACGATGTCGTCTCAACGGAATTACGTGGTACCCTAATAAAGTGAGTGCGGTTGTCTCTAATGCCAAACCCATGAATAATAGTGGTAATTCGATAAGAGACATCATGGTATGCACCATATCCAATAGGGTGCAACTATGATGTTCGGACACACCATCACACTATGGTGTTCCAGGCGGTATTAATTGTGAAACAATTTCCACAATGTCTTAATAGCGTGCCAAAGCTCGTAACTCAGATACTCATCTCTATGATCATATCATAGACATTTTATCCTCTTGTCACGATGATCTTCAACTTCACTCTGAAATTACTTGAACCATTCAATAATTCAGACTTGTGTTCATCAAGTAAATATACTCAACATCTACTCGAATCATCGTGAAGTAAGAACATAACGATATTCATCTTTGCATGCCTCAGCACTCATTGGACTGCACATATCAAAATGTGTTACTTCCAACAAGTTGCTATCTTGTTCCATCTTAATGAAACCGAGGCTTTTCAGTCATCTTGCCCATGTGGTATGTTCTGCATATCTCAAGTGATTCAAAATCAAGTGAGTCCAAACGATCCATCTGCATGGAGTTTCTTCATGCGTATACACCAATAGACATGGTTTGCATGTCTCAAACTTTTCAAAAAACGAGTGAGTCCAAAGATCCATCAACATGGAGCTTCTTCATGCGTTTTTACACCAATATGACTTACATGGCAGTGCCACAAGTAAGTGGTACTATCATTACTATCTTATACTTTTGGCATGAAAATGTGTATCACTACGATCGAGATTCAATAAACCATTTATTTAGGTGCAAGACCATCGAAGGTATTATTCAAATAAATAGAGTAACCATTATTCTCCTTAAATGAATAACCGTATTGCGATAGACATAATCCAATCATGTCTATGCTCAACGCAAACACCAAATGATAATTATTCTGGTTTAATACTAATCTTGATGGTAGAGGGAGCGTGCGATGTTTGATCACATCAAAATTGGAAACACTTCCAACACATATCATCAGCTCTCCTTAAGCTAGTCTCCGTTTATTCCGTAGCTTTTATTTCGAGTTACTAACACTTAGCAACCAAACCGATATCTTAATACCCTGGTGCTACTTGGAGTACTAGTAAAGTACACATTAATATAATGTATATCCAATATACTTCTATCGACCTTGCCAGCCTTCTTATCTACCAAGTATCTAGGGTAATTCTGCTCCAGTGGCTGTTCCCCTTATTGGAGAAGCACTTAGTCTCGGGTTTGGGTTCAACCTTGGGTTTCTTCACTGGAGCAGCAACTGATTTGCCGTTTCATGAAGTGTCTCTTCTTGCCCTTGCCCTTCTTGAAACTAGTGGTTTCACCAACCATCAACAATTGATGCTCCTTCTTGATTTTTACTTTCGCGATGTCAAACAACGCGAATACCTCAAGGATCATCATCTCTATCCTTGATATGTTATAGTTCATCACGAAGCTCTAGCAGCTTGGTGGCAATGACTTTGGAGAAACATCACTATCTCATCTGGAAGATCAACTCCCACTCGCTTCAAGTGATTGTTGTACTCAGACAATCTGAGCACAAGCTCAACGATTGAGCTTTTCTCCCTTAGTTTGTAGGCTAAGAAAATCGTCGGAGGTCTCATACCTCTTGGCGTGAGCACGAGCCTGAAATCCTTATTTCAGCCCTCGAAACATCTCATATGTTCCGCGACATTTCGAAAACGTCTTTCGTGCCTCAACTCTAAACCGTTTAACTGAACTATCACGTAGTTATCAAAACGTGTATGTCCGATGTTCGCAACATCCACAAACGACGTTTTGGGGTTCAGCACACTGAGCGGTGCATTAAGGACATAAGCTTTCTACTGTCCGCATAATCGCTACTGTCAACTTTCAACTATATTTTCTCTAGGAACATATCTAAAACAGTGGAGCTAAAGCGCGAGCTTACGACATAATTTGCAAAAGGTATTTTGACTATGTTCAGGATAATTAAGTTCATCTTATGAACTCCCACTCAGATAGACATCCCTCTGGTCATCTAAGTGATTACATGATCCGAGTCAACTAGGCCGTGTCCGATCATCACGTGAGACGGACTAGTCATCATCGGTGAACATCTTCATGTTGATCGTATCTACTATCGACTCATGCTCGACCTTTCGGTCTCTCGTGTTCCGAGGCCATGTCTGTACATGCTAGGCTCGTCAAGTTAACCCTAAGTGTTTGGCGTGTGTAAATCTGTCTTACACCGTTGTATGTGAACGTAAGAATCCATCACACCCGATCATCACGTGGTGCTTAGAAGCGACGAACTTTAGCAACGGTGCATAGTTAGGGGAGAACACTTCTTGAAATTGTTGTAAGGGATCATCTTATTTACTACCGTCGTTCTAAGTAAACAAGATGCATAAACATAATAAACATCACATGCAATTATATAGTAGTGACATGATATGGCCTATATCATATAGCTCCATTGATCTCCATCTTCAGGGCTCCATGATCATCATCGTCACCGGCATGACACCATGATCTCCATCATCGTGTCTTCATGAAGTTGTCTCGCCAACTATTACTTCTACTACTATGGCTACCGGTTAGCAATAAAGTAAAGTAATTACATGGCGTTTTTTAATGACACGCAGGTCATACAATAAATAAAGACAACTCCTATGGCTCCTGCCGGTTGTCATACTCATCGACATGCAAGTCGTGAATCCTATTACAAGAACATGATCAATCTCATACATCACATATCATTCATCACATTCTTCTTGGCCATATCACATCACATAGCATACCCTGCAAAAACAAGTTAGACGTCCTCTAATTGTTGTTTGCATGTTTTACGTGGCTGCTATGGGTTTCTAGCAAAACGTTTCTTACCTACGCAAAACCACAACGTGATATGCCAATTGCTATTTACCCTTCATAAGGACCCTTTTCATCGAATCCGTTCCGACTAAAGTGGGAGGCGGCACCGCTAGCCACCTTATGCACCAAGTGCATGTCATCGGTGGAACCTGTCTCACGAAATGCGTGTAAGGTCGGTCCGGCCGCTTCATCCCACAATACCGTCGAAACAAGATTGGACTAGTAACGGTAAGCATATTGAACAACATCAACGCCCACAACTACTTTGTGTTCTACTCGTGCAAAGAATCTACGCAATAGACCTAGCTCATGATGCCTTTGTTGGGGAGCGAGCAGAAATTCAAAATTTTCCTCGTGTCACCAAGATCTATCTATGGAGAAACCAGCAACGAGGGAAGGAGAGTGCATCTACATACCCTTGTAGATCACTAAGCGAAGCGTTCAAGAGAACGGGGTTGAAGGAGTCGACTCGTCGTGATCCAAATCACCGGAGATCCTAGTGCGAGCAGACGGCACCTCCGCGTTCAACACACGTACAGCCGGTGGCGTCTCCCATGCCTTGATCCAGCAAGGAGAGAGGGAGAGGTTGAGGAAGACTCCATCCAGCAGCAACACAGCGGCGTGGTGGTGGTGGAGGCGTGGCAATCCCGAGGCTTCGCCAAGCACCAAGGGAGAGGAGGAGGAGGAGAGGCAGGGCTGCACCAAGAGAGGAGAAAACTCATGTGTGTTGGGCAGCCCAAAACCTCAAGTATATATAGGGGAAGGGGCTGCGCCCTTTAGGGTTTCCACCCCAAGGGTGCGGCCAGCCCTAGATGGGTCTTGGGGCGGCCAAGGGGAGGAGTGCCTCCCAAGTCAAGTGGAGGCCCTCCCCTTAGGGTTTCCCCCTTCCCATGTGCATGGGCCTTGGGGGGGCTGGTGCCCCTGGCCCATTAAGGCTAGGGCGCCCCCCTACAGCCCATGCTACTGTATTGGACGTGGTGGAACAATTTGCGGACATGCGGACCCCTCCGGAATCCTCCGGAACCTTCTGGAAGCTTCCCGGTACAATACCGGAAAAACCCGAATTTTTTCCGGAACCCGAACAACAACTTTCCATATATAAATATTTACCTCCGGACCATTCCGGAACTCCTCGTGACGTCCGGGATCTCATCCGGGACTCCGAACAACATTCGGTAACCACATACGAACTTCCTTTATAACCCTAGCGTCATCGAACCTTAAGTGTGTAGACCCTACGGGTTCGGGAACCATGCAGACATGACCGAGACATTCTCCGGTCAATAACCAACAGCGGGATCTGGATACCCATGTTGGTTCCCACATGTTCCACGATGATCTCATCGGATGAACCACGATGTCAAGGACTCCATCGATCCCGTATACAATTCCCTTTGTCTAGCGGTATTGCACTTGCCCGAGATTCGATCGTCGGTATACCGATACCTTGTTCAATCTCGTTACCGGCAAGTCTCTTTACTCGTTCCGTAACACATCATCCCGTGATCAACCCGTTGGTCACATTGTGCACATTATGATGATGTCCTACCGAGTGGGCCCAGAGATACCTCTCCGTTTACGGAGTGACAAATCCCGATCTCGATTCGTGCCAACCCAGACACTTTCGGAGATACCTGTAGTGCACCTTTATAGTCACCCGATTACGTTGTGACGTTTGGTACACCCAAAGCATTCCTACGGTATCCGGAGTTGCACAATCTCATGGTCTAAGGAAATGATACTTGACATTAGAAAAGCTTTAGCATACGAACTACGATCTTTGTGCTAGGCTTAGGATTGGGTCTTGTCCATCACATCATTCTCCTAATGATGTGATCCCATTATCAATGACATCCAATGTCCATGGTCAGGAAACCGTAACCATCTATTGATCAACGAGCTAGTCAACTAGAGGCTTACTAGGGACATGGTGTTGTCTATGTATCCACACATGTATTGCGGTTTCCGGTCAATACAATTATAGCATGAATAATAAACGATTATCATGAACAAGGAAATATAATAATAACTAATTTATTATTGCCTCTAGGGCATATTTCCAACAGATCCAGCGCAGGAGGAGGCAGAAGCAAGCCCTCACGAGAGGGCGGCAGACGAAGAGGTCGAGGATGACAATTACTTACCTCCCTCCGGAGACGAGGCAAGCCTCGGCGACGACGAATTCGTCGTGCCTGAGGATCCCGTCGAACAAGAGTGTTTCAGACGCAGGCTAATGGCCATGGCAAACAGCCTAAAGAAAAAGCAGTAACAGCTTCAAGCTGATCAAAACCTGCTGGCCGACAGATGGACCGAGGTCCTCACGGCCGAAGAGTATGAACTCGAACGCCCCTCTAAAAGTTACCCAAAACGCAAGTTGCTCCCCCGATTAGAGGAGGAGGCATACAAACCTGCATCACCAGCGCACAATACGGCAGACCGGCCACCTCGTGGCCGCAACAGAGAGGCGAGCAAGCCCTCCACCAAAACCGTACCCCGGCATCGCCCAAAAAGCTTGAAGCCACGGGGGAACGCGCCGGACTTGCGGGATATATTGGAGGACAAGGCAAGACAATCCAGATCTATCTATGGATCACGTGGGCGCCCCAAGACCCACGACGAATACCGTCGCGCCGGATATAACTACTCGGCGGGCGAACACTGCAGAACAACGCTCTCTCGAGCTACGTCGCGATATTGCTCAATCTGAGGCGCCGACACCCACTATGCTTCAGCGACGAAGTAATGGATCATCAAATCCTGAAGGGTTTAAACCCGTTAACATCGAATCCTACGATGGCACAACAGACCCAGCGGTTTGGATTGAGGATTATCTTCTCCATATACACATGGCCCATGGCGGACAATCTTCACGCCATCAAATATCTCGCTCAAGCTTAAAGGACCAGCTCGGCATTGGCTTAACAGCCTGCCCGCAGAGTCAATTGGATGCCAGGAAGACCTGGAAGACGCATTCCTCGACAACTTACAGGGCACGAATGTGCGACCACCGGATGCAGATGACCTAAGCCATATAATCCAGCATCCGCATTTAATCGGCCGAGCAATTCTGGACACGGTTCTTAACAAAGAAAAATCAAATCGTCGATTGTCCGGATGCGAGGCCCTCGCTGCCTTCAAACATAACATCCGCGACGAGTGGCTGGCCCGGCACCTAGGACGGGAGAAGCGAAATCCATGGCAGCCCTCACATCGGTCATGACCCGCTTCGCGGGAGAGGATAGCTGTCTAGCTCGTAGCAACAACCTCAGCAAAAATGCTGGCAGTCGGATATCAAGGACCGCAATGGCAGGTTGCGTCGAAACAAAACAAACGCCGATTAACGGCGGCAAGAATGAGGATACGGCAGTCAACGCCGGATTCCGAGGCTCAAACCCGTCAGCGGAAGAAGCCATTGAAAAGAACCACTCCGGGCCCGCCCAATTTGGACCGAATACTCGACCGCCCTGTCAAATACATGGAACCCTGAAAAGCCAGCTAACCACACCAACAGAGATTGTTGGGTATTCAAGCAGCAGCAAATTAATCGCCGAAAACAGTGACAAGGGCTACAGCGATGACGAGGAAGAGACCCGCCGCCCGAACAACAGAGGACAAAAGGATTCCCCCTCAAGTTCGGACGGTAAACATGATATACGCAACGATATTCCCAAGAGGGAGCGAAGCGTGCACTAAGGGACGATATCTGCGATGGAGCGGTCGCCCCAAAATTCAACCCATGGTCCTCTTGTCCGATCACTTTCGATCGAAGAGACCATCCGACCAGTATCCGCCATGGCGGATTCGCCGCATTGGTTTTAGATCCAATCGTCGATGGGTTTCACCTCACGAGAGTCCTGATGGACGGCGGCAGTAGCCTGAACCTGCTTTATCAGGACACAGTGCGCAAGATGGGCATAGACCCTTCAAGGATTAAACCTACAAAGACAACCTTCAAAGGTGTCATACCAGGTGTCGAGGCCAATTGTACAGGCTCAGATACACTGGAAGTGGTCTTCGGATACCCGGATAATTTCCGAAGCGAGGAGTTAATCTTCGACATAGTCCCGTTCTCCAGCGGCTATCACGCTCTGCTCGGACGAACCGTGTTTGCAAAATTCAACGCGGTGCCGCATTATGCATACCTTAAGCTCAAGATGCCAGGCCCTCGTGGAGTCCTCACGGTCAATGGAAACACGGGCGCTCCCTCGAGCGGAGGAACATACTGGCTCTCGCGGCGAAGTCTGAGCAGCCTTTTACGGCAATTCTCGAGTCCGGCCTTTAAACGACCGGACACGACCAAACGCGCCCGGAGCAACATCAACCAAGACCACCTGGCACGTCCCGAGCACGCGTAGCAATGCGGCCTCAACCCCAGCCCTCGCAAAATTATAAGAGAAGCTCTCCGCGTACATAATTACGCCTTGGAGATACCATGGGCATAGGGGGAAAGGCACAACCACAACAGACCCAGAGTGCGGTTCGACCACACCAGGGGCTCCCAAGTGTGTCGCTCCTTTTTCTTTTATTTTTATCTTTTTTTATACAGAACTCTGTCGCGGCGAACCTGCCAAACTCATGATGCAACAGCCAGGGAAGGACAAAGGCCGCGACGAACACTCAGGTGGTCTCCATCACGAGCATTAAATTTGTTAAGTACAACATTCGCTGCCTACCCTCGAGGGAGACGCCTTTAATTCGTCAATCCCTTGCTTTCCGCACTATTTGTATCATTCCGCACTCATAGCATATCTTCTCGAATAAAATGTAGCACTTTTTTGCCTATAACTGCATTACCTTATATATACATATATGTTCATTTACGACATGTTGCATCCGTACATTTTGGTTCGGCCAAATACACCAGGGGCTTATGTTCTCTGCATTATGGTGTGATAAAGTCCGCACACTTTCACAAGTGCGGCACCCCGAACTTATAGCATTATATGAATCGGCTCCGAATCATGTCTTGGGTCAATAGTTGGGTTTGCCCGGCCCCATGTTTGGCACCTTACGTTCCGTTCTATCGGCTCGGTAGCATGGGAGAACCACTGCGATTGCGCCCGGTTGAGCCGGGTTAACGCCTCGATGAGAAAGCTAAAACTGGCTGTCATGATAAGGCGAGAGGCGGTCGCTGTTCGAGAGGTCCTTTCGGTCCTTAAAGACCTCGCCGCCGAGCGAAGTTCGGATTATGTCCGACGGCGTGGATAGCGCCCAATTGGTCCTCCGAATACTAGGGGCTTCGACGAAATTTAAAATTATAGAATTCTATGGCTAAGTGAGAGTGTTCAAGCACTATAAGTCCGGTTGCCTGGTTCGTTGTGTTGAGCGCCTCCCTCGATGGACCCAAAAATGGGAACTAGAGCGCTCATGTTTATCCCGAACACCCCAGCACTCGTGGCATGGGGGCTGAAGCCGACGACTTTCCATCTCTCAGATTTAATAAACGACCGCACAGAAGGTAATATTTTAAATTAACAAGTGTTGCTTAGCGCATATGAACAAAGTTTTCAGCGCACAGGATAACACATTGCGAATTTACTCAATAATTACATCCCTGGGGAACTCATCCGCAATCTTGCGGGCACCCTTCAGGACAGCCTTATAGTACATTTCGGGCGTACGATGTTCCTTGCCCGCTGGTGGCGCGTCAGCGATTAGCTTCTCTGCATCCAGCTTGCCCCAATGCACCTTTGCGCGGGCAAGGGCCCGACGAGCACCTTCAATACAGGCGGAGCGCTTGATAACCTCCACCTGTGGGCACGATCCACCAGCCGTCGCACAAGGCGAAGTAGCTCCTGTGCATGGCCTCTCCAGCCACACCGGACTATGAGGCCCTTCATGGCCTGCTCGGCCACCTTGTGCAGCTCGACCAGCTGCTTCACTGGTCGCTAGGGGCACGGATGGCGGTCTCGACATCTTGAGACCGAAGACCTTCTCTGTTGAGCTCCCCTCCTCGGCTCGGTAGAATGCGGCGGCATCAGACATGCTGCGAGGCAGATCTACAAACGCCCCTGGAGAGCTCCGAATTCGGGTAATTAACACGTAATTTACATTCACATGCTTGCTTTTTATGAAAAATGCCTTACCCGCCGCTATCTTCCTCATCAACTCAATCTCCTGAAGGGACTTATGGGCCTCGGCCTTGGTGGTTTTGGCACTTTCGAGAGCCGAGGCAAGCTCGGACTCTCGAGTCTTTGAGTCACGCTCCAAACTCTCATGCTTTTCCATGAGAGCCTGGAGCTCTTGCTGGACCACCGCCACCCGCGCCTCCTGCTTTTCTCGCTCCGTCCGTTCCGTGGCCGCATTGTGTTCGGCCGCGGACACGGCCTCCTTCAGGGTCGCCACCTCGTTCGTGGCCCCTTCAGTACCCATGTTATCCTCGTTAATTTTTGTTGCAACCTAAATCCTTTTCTGTAAGGTACAAGTTCAAAGTGGTGTTACTCACCTTCTTTGTCCTGGAGCTGCTTCCTGGCGCGGCCGAGCTCTTGCTCGGACCGCTCGAGCTCCTGCTTCAAAGCACCGACCTCCGCAGTCAGTGCGACAGAGGTCAGCAGCGCAGCCTGCAACCCATATTGACATAATTTTTTAGCAACCCTGCGTATATCTTCTTTTTTCAGATCCTCAGTCCGGCTTTTCTTTCCGAACACCGAACCGAGCATCAGGGGCTACTGTCTATGCGGTATTACATTGCATATTTTAACTTCTTACCTCAAAGCCGATAGAAGGCTCTGCGAGCTTGGTCAGCCCGCTCTTGGCGAGCTGCACTTACGATCACCGCACTCATAATAGTGCGGTGTTCTTCCTCGATGGAAGCGCTCTGCAGCGCCTCCAACAAATTACCCGGCGCCTCCGGTTGGACGTAAGCCGCCGGTGTCACGGTCTTGCCCTTCATTCGAAGGGGCCGCCGGCCGGACTCCGGAGCCACTGCGGGCTCCGATGTGGAGTCTGCGCGCAAAGTCCGGAGGGCGCCTTGTGGCGCCCCGAGCCTCACCCCGATGGGTCCCTTCTTGGGCTCCCACCTCGGCGTCCTCGGCGTCACGAGGGGTGGAGGCGGTCGGGATGGAGTCCACATCCGACGAAGCCAACGACCCGCTCGACGAAGCGGGGAGATCATCACTGGCCGGACTACAGGCAGCGTGCGGCATCAGAATGACACTATGTGACGCAGAAAAAGAAATTATAAATCATTCAGGAGTCCGGATACTTACGATCTCGCCGGAGGCCTGGCCCTTGAAGGCCATTCTTCCTCGCCAACGATGATGTTGGCGGAGCTGTCCCGGGGAATAGTCCTTCCCCTCTTGGACCCTTCGGCCTCCCCTGTTGGGGAAGCCTTCCTCTTCCTCTCTCCCTCATCTGGGAGAGAGTCCTCTTCCTCCTCCTCATTTTCGGGGGAGGAGTCCGCCCCGGAGTCGTCGGACACCTGAAAACGGGCACTCTTTCGAGCACCCGTGGCCTCCTTCTTGGCCTTCTTCTCGGCACCACGTGCGGTGCGGAACCAGCAGACCCGCTAGACGGGCGTCCACTGGATTTTCTGGCATAGGAGCCGGACAGGTAATCTGTTCCGCCTTCCTCATCCAGTCCTGTCAAAGGAAAAGGGGAAATTAAAACCCGCATAGAGTCAAACTATGACAAATAAGTGTCCCGTAAAGGGGTAGAATCACTTACCTCGTCGGCCTGGCTCTACGAGCGAAATCCGCGATCTTCAGTCGCGGATGCGGGGGCTTCGGCGCCCTTGAACAGCACCCTCCAGGCGCCTTCGTACATCATGTCGAAGAGTTTATTCAGCGCCTGGTGCTGTTCCGGATCGAACTCCCATAGATTGAATGCCCGCTCTTGGCATGGGAGAATCCGGCAGACGAGCATGACCTGGACCATGTTAACCAGCCTGAGCTTCTTCACCAGCTTCTTGATACAGGCTTGGAGTCCCGTAAGCTCCTTCGAACTGCCCCACAGCAAGCCCTTCTCTTTCCAGGAGGTGATCTGCGTGGGGATACTAGATCTAAACTCGGGGGCCGCCGCCCATTTAGGGTCACGTGGCTCGGTGGTATAGAACCACCCCGATTGCCACCCCTTGACGGATTCCACGAAGGCCCCTTCAAACCAAAGGACATTGGGCATCTTGCCCAACATGGCACCTCCGCACTCCGCTTGAGTGCCCTTCACTACCTTCGGCTTGACATTGAAGGTCTTGAGCCACAAGCCGAAGTGGGGCCGGATGCCGAGGAAGGCCTCGCACACGACGGTAAACGCCGAGATGTTGAGGATGAAGTTCGGCGCCAGATCATGGAAATCCAGGCCATAGTAGAACATGAGACCCCGGACAAAGGGGTGAAGTGGAAAGCCCAGTCTGCGGAGGAAGTGGGAAGGAAGACGACCCTCTCATGGGGCCTGGGGTGGAGATGAGCTGCCCTCGTCGGGCAGCCGGTCTTGTGATGTCATTTGGAGAGGTATCCGCGCCGCGTAGTTTGGCGATTGCTCCTCCTTAGCGGTGGAGGCCAACCATTTGCCTCCGCTCCGGACATGGTCGGAGAAGGTTGAGGCGAGATCTTGCGAACTTGGGCGCTGGAGCTCAAGTCTTGCGCGGAGATGGATAAGCAAAGGAGGAAGAAGGCGTGGGTGAGAAGGTAAATCCTTATCCCTTATATGGGCGGGCGAAGTCTTACGCGCCCCCACCGCCTGGTAAAACTCGCTTATCTCCCAAGCGTCACCATCAATGGCGCGGTTGGGTTACCCACGTCCGTATTGATGAGAATACCGGATTAAGGGAAACACGATCTCGCTTCGACAAGGCGTGCCAAGAAACCGCTTCGCTAAATCGTTGAGGTGGTAAAGTAGAAAACAATTGAGTAATGACTTGGTAGTGGTGTGACGTCATGCCACAAAAAGCGTCGCAGATTGAACTTGTGTATATATTATTATTCTCTCTACGGTGGAATGTGGAATTTATTTTGCAGAGCCAGACACTATCCTGGTGTTCACAATCTTCTATCATTTGGAGGAGGAACCCGCCTTGCAATGCCAAGTAATATACACGTCGGACTTATCGTCATTGAAGCCTGGTTCAGGGGCTACTGAGGGAGTCCTGGATTAGGGGGTGTCCGGATAGCCGAACTACCATCATCAGCCGAACTATCATTGGCCGGACTATCATCATCGACCGGACTCCAAGACTATGAATATACAAGATTGAAGACTTCTCCCCGTGTCCGGATGGGACTTTCCTTGGCGTGGAAGGCAAGCTTGGCGATAGGGATATGTAGATCTCCTACCATTGTAACCGACTCTATGTAACCCTAGCCCTCTCCGGTGTCTATATAAACCGGATGGCTTTAGTCCGTAGGACTACGATCATCAACAACCCTTACAATCATACCATAGGCTAGCTTCTAGGGTTTAGCCTCCTTGATCTCGTGGTAGATCCACTCTTGTAAACATCCAGAATATCAATATCAATCGAGCAGGACGTAGGGTTTTATCTCCATCAAGAGGGCCCGAACCTGGGTAAAACATCGTGTCCCTTGTCTCCTGTTACCATCCGCCTAGACGCACAGTTCGCCACCCCCTACCCGAGATCCGCCGGTTTTGACACTGACAGACACCATTATTGTCAGCTCAAATCTCGTTTGCCATTTTATAATGAGATAAATACCTATGGACCAACATTTCAGCTCTCCCTCTATCTCACTACAATAAATTGTGGGTCCCACTTGATCCCAACAACGTTCTTATTTTCCTATAAAATTATTCGCTTGCTTACTCCTTACAACTGGGGCTCGTACTTATCGTTGTGAGATAAAGAGAATTGACATGTGGGTCTAGGGGTATTTTTGCCATATAACATGGTCAACGGGTTTGACCTGAAAATAACGATGTCTAATGGCTTTTTTGAGCAAACATCTAATGGAAAATGGCATTTTTAGATATTTAATAGCATTTTTGAGCAAGCATCTCAAGAAACGATAGCATTTTTTTGCAGTTGTAACTTCTAGTGGCAAAACCGGGTAGTGGAACAAAACTAGTGGCATAAGTAATAAAATCTTTTTTTAATGAACAAAATTTCCAAAAATTTCTTCACATTTTTTAAAATTGTTCGTGTCGGTGCACTAAGAACGGGGTCCTTAGTACCCCGAACTTATGCACGGACAGTGGCAGCACTCCTAGCAAGGGGTCTCGATGGAGGCTAGCCCAAGATCAAGGAGCGCATCAAGAAGACCAAGAAGTAGAACAAGACAAGCATCAAGACAGAACACTGTGTGTAGCCTTTGCCGGCAAGAGCAAAGCCGACAAGACAGAAGCCCGGCAAGTCCCATGGCCAGCAAACCCCCGCCAACTACGAGCGCTCCACCTCACCATCCAGCTGGTCGCTGATCGATGAGGTGTTGAGCTCGCAGGCAGCAAGGTGGCATTTGCCAGCACGTGTCAACACGCTGGAGAGAAGATTACCTTTATCGACACCCATGCAAATGGCGTGTCAAGCTAATAGGAGTTAGCTGGGCAAGCGGTGATGCATCCTTGCCGGGGCTTCTCCTCCTCATGACACCTAGTGATACATTCAATGCTTTTTGTCCTAACTAGCAGAATTAGGTATGATAGCACTGGATGCTATCTAATCATTATGTAATGACTGTTTTGCCATTGTGGTAACCCCTTGAGCTATAAAAGGATGGTCAGGGCAACCTTTACAAGGGTTCGAACCCGTTCAAACCTCACACACGTCTGCTCATGTAACTGCCTTCTCCTAGCACCTTGCCTGGGAGAGCGCTTTGTTTACTTGTGCTCCACACATCATAAATACAACAAAAGCAGGAGTAGGGTATTACACTGTTGGAAATATGCCCTAGAGGCAATAATCAAAAGGTTATTATTATATTTCCTTGTTCATGATAATTGTCTATTGTTCATGCTATAATTGTGTTATCCGGAAATCGTAATACATGTGTGAATACATAGACCACAACATGTCCCTAGTGAGCCTCTAGTTGACTAGCTCGTTGATCAATAGATGGTTACGATTTCCTAACCATGGATATTGATAACGGGATCACATCATTAGGATAATGATGTGATGGACAAGACCCAATCCTAAGCATAGCACAAGATCGTGTAGCTCGTCTGCTAAAGCTTTTCTAATGTCAAGTATCCTTTCCTTAGACCATGAGATTGTGCAACTCCCGAATACCGTAAGGGTACTTTGGGTGTGCCAAACATCACAACGTAACTGGGTGGCTATAAAGGTACACTACGAGTATCCCCGAAAGTATCTGTTGGGTTGGCACGAATCGAGACTGGGATTTGTCACTCCGTATGACGGAGAGGTATCTCTGGGCCCACTCGGTAGGACATCATCATAATGAGCTTAATGTGATCAAGGATTTGTTCACGGGATGATGTGTTAAGGGTACGAGTAAAGAGACTTGTCGTAACAAGATTGAACAAGGTATCGGTATACCGACGATCAAATCTCGGGCAAGTATCGTACCGATAGACAAAGGGAATTGTATACGGGATTGATTGAATCCTCGACATCGTGGTTCATCCGATGAGATTATCGTGGAGCATGTGGGAGACAACATGAGTATCCAGATCCTGCTATTGATTATTGACCGGAGAGTTGTCTCGGTCATGTCTACGTGTCTCCAGAACCCGTAGGGTCTACACACTTAAGGTTCGGCGACGCTAGAGTCGTAGAGATATTAGTATGCGGTTAACCGAAAGTTGTTCGGAGTCCCGGATGAGATCCCGGACGTCACGAGGAGTTCCGGAATGGTCCGGAGATAAAGATTTATATATAGGAAGTCCAGTTTCGGCCACCGGGAGAGTTTCGGGGGTCACCGGTATTGTACCGGGACCACCGGAAGGGTCCCGGGGCTCCATCGGGTGGGGCCACCTGTCCCAGAGGGCCCCATGGGCGGAAGTGGCGTGGGAACCAAACCCTGGTGGGCTGGTGCGCCCCACCCAAGGGCCCAAGGCGCCTAGGGTTGGAAACCCTAGGGGCCATTGCCCCCCGAGGGGGCATGCGCCCCCTTGGTTGGAAACCCTAAGGGGTCCGTTGCCCCCCGAGGGCCCCCCCCCTAAATGGGATCTCCAAGGGGGCATGCGCCCCCTAGCCCCTATATATAGTGTAGGGGAGGGAGGGCAGCCGCACCCTAAGCCCTGGCGCCTCGCTCTCCCTCTCGTGACACCTCTTCCTCATCTAGTAGCGCTTGGCGAAGCCCTACTGGAATCCCGCTGCTTCCACCACTACGCCGCCGTGCTGCTGGATCTCCATCAACTTCTCCTCCCCCCTTGCTGGATCAAGAAAGATGAGACGTCTCCGCTCCATAAACGCGGAGGTGCCGTCCGTCCGGCGCTAGGATCATCGGTGATTTGGATCATGACGAGTACGACTCCATCAACCCCGTTCTCTTGAACGCTTCCGCTCGCGGTCTACAAGGGTATGTAGATGCACTCCTCTCTCTCTCTCTCATTACTAGATGACTCCAAAGATTGATATTGGTGATGCGTAGAAAATTTTAAATTTCTGCTACGATCCCCAACAGTGGCAGCATGAGCTAGGCCTATGCGTAGTTTCTATGCACGAGTAGAACACAAGTTGTTGTGGGCGTCGATTTTGTCAATTTACTTGCCGTTACTAGTCTTATCTTGATCCGGCGGCATCGTGGGATGAAGCAGCCTGGACCGACCTTACACGTACACTTACGTGAGACAGGTTCCACCGACTGACATGCACTAGTTGCATAAGGTGGCTATCGGGTGTCTATCTCTCCTACTTTAGTCGGATCGGATTCGATGAAAAGGGTCCTTATGAAGGGTAAATAGAAATTGGCATATCACGTTGTTGTTTTGGCGTAGGTAAGAAACGTTCTTGCTAAGAAACCTATAGCAGCCACGTAAAAATTTGCAACAACAATTAGAGGACGTCTAACTTGTTTTTGCAGTACATGTCGTGTGATGTGATATGGCCAAAAGGATGTGATGAATGATATATGTGATGTATGAGATTGATCATGTTCTTGTAGGAATCACGACTTGCATGTCGATGAGTATGACAACCGGCAGGAGCCATAGGAGTTGTCTTAATTTATTTATGACTTTCGTGTCAACATATTCGTCATGTAATTACTTTACTTTATTGCTAAACCGTTAGCCATAGTAGTAGAAGTAATAGTTGACGAGACAACTTCATGAAGACACGATGACAAGGATCATGATTATGGATATCATGGTGTCAAGCCGGTGACGATCATGGCGCCCTGAAGATGGAGATCAAAAGGAGCAAAATGATATTGGCCATATCATGTCATTATTTGATTGCATGTGATGTTTATCATGTTTTTACATCTTATTTGCTTAGAACGACGGTATCATAAATAACATGATCCCTCATTAAAATATCAAGAATTGTGTTCCCCCTAACTGTGCACCGTTGCTAAGGTCCGTTGTTCCGAAGCACCACGTAATGATCGGGTGTGATAGGTTCTAACGTTCGCATACAACGGGTGTAAGCCAGATTTACACATGCAATACACTTAGGTTGACTTGACGAGCCTAGCATGTACAGACATGGCCTCGGAACACGGAAGACCGAAAGGTCGAACATGAGTCGTATAGAAGATACGATCAACATGAAGATGTTCACCGATGATGACTAGTCCGTCTCACATGATGATCGGACACGGCCTAGTTGACTCGGATCATGTATCACTTAGATGACTAGAGGGATGTCTATCTGAGTGCAAGTTCATTAAATAATTTGATTAGATGAACTTAATTATCATGAACATAGTCTAAAAATTTGCAATATGTCTTGTAGATCAAATGGCCCACGCTAATGTTGCCCTCAACTTCAACGCGTTCATAGAGAAAACCAAGCTGAAAGACGATGGCAGCAACTACACCGACTGGGTCCGTAACGTGAGGATTATCCTCATAGCTGCCAAGAAAGCATATGTCCTTGATGCACCGCTAGGTGAAGCACATGTTTTCCCAGCAACTCAACACGTTATGAACGCCTGGCAGTTGTGTAATGATGATTACTCCCTGGTTCAGTGCGGCATGCTTTACAGCTTAGAACCGGGGATCCAAAAGAGTTTTGAGCAGCACGGATCATATGAGCTGTTCCAAGTCTCATGCCTGGGTCGAGAGGTATGAAGTCTCCAACAAGTTCTACAGTTGTAAGATGGAGGAGAATAGTTCTGTCAGCAAGCACATACTCAAAATGTCTGGGTTGCACAACCGCTTATCTCAGCTGGGAGTTAATCTCCCGGATGATGTGGTCGTTGACAGAATCCTTCAATCGCTCCCACCTAGCTACAAGAGCTTTGTGATGAAGTTCAATATGCAGGGGATGGCAAAGACCATTCCTGAGGTATATTCAATGCTGAAATCAGCGGAGGTGGTGATGAAAAAGGAACATCAAGTGTTGATGGTGAATAAAACCACTAAGTTCAAGAAGCAAGGGTAAGAAGAACTTCAAGAAGGACGACAACGGAGTTGCCGCGCCCGGTAAGCCAGTTTCCGGGAAGAAGCCAAAGCATGGACCCAAGCCTCAGACTGAGTGCTTTTATTGCAAGGGAATACGTCACTGGAAGCGGAACTGCCCCAAGTACTTAGCGGATAAGAAGGCCGGAAATACCAAAGGTATATGTGATATACATGTTATTGATGTGTACCTAACCAGCGCTCGTAGTAGCTCCTGGGTATTTGATACCGGTGCGGTTGCTCATATTTGTAACTCAAAACAGGAGCTGCGGAATAAGCGGAGACTGGCGAAGGACGAGGTGACGATGCGCGTCGGGAATGGTTGCAAGGTCGATGTGATCGCCGTCGGCACGCTACCTCTACATTTACCTAAGGGATTAGTTTTAAACCTCAATAATTGTTATTTAGTACCAGCTTTGAGCATGAACATTGTATCCGGATCTCATTTAATGCTAGATGGCTACTCATTTAAATCTGAGAATAATGGTTGTTCTATTTATATGAGAGACATGTTTTATGGTCATGCCCCGCTGGTCAATGGTTTATTATTATTGAATCTCGAACGTGATGTTACACATATTCATAGTGTGAATGCCAAAAGATGTAATGTTGATAATGATAGTCCTGCATACTTGTGGCACTGCCGCCTTGGTCACATTGGTGTCAAACGCATGAAGAAACTCCATGCAGATGGACTTTTGGAGTCTCTTGATTATGAATCATTTGACACGTGTGAACAATGCCTCATGGGCAAAATGACCAAGACTCCGTTCTCCGGAACAATGAAGCGAGCAACCAAGTTATTGGAAATCACACATACTGATGTGTGCAGTCCAATGAGCGTTGAGGATCGTGGTGGTTATCATTATGTTCTCACCCTCACTGATGACTTAAGTAGATATGGGTATGTCTACTTAATGAAACACAAGTCTGAGACCTTTGAAAAGTTCAAGGAATTTCCGAGTGAGGTTGAGAATCAACGTGACAGGAAAATCAAGTTCTTACGATCAGATCGTGGGAGAGAATATTTAAGTCATGAATTTGGCACACACTTAAGGAAATGTGGAATTGTTTCACAACTAACGCCGCCTGGAACACCTCAGCGGAATGGTGTGTCCGAACGTCGTAATCGCACTCTATTGGATATGGTGCGATCTATGATGTCTCTTACCGATCTACCGCTATCATTTTGGGGTTATGCTGTAGAGACTGCCGCATTTACTTTAAATAGGGCTCCGTCGAAATCCGTTGAGACGACACCGTATGAATTGTGGTTTGGGAAGAAACCTAAGTTGTCATTTCTGAAAGTTTGGGGATGCGATGCTTATGTCAAGAAACTTCAACCTGAAAAGCTCGAACCCAAATCGGAAAAATGCGTCTTCATAGGATACCCTAAGGAAACTATTGGGTATACCTTCTACCTCAGATCCGAAGGCAAGATCTTTGTTGCCAATAATGGATCCTTTCTAGATAAAGAGTTTCTCTCGAAAGAAGTAAGTGGGAGGAAAAGTAGAACTTGATGAAGTATTGCCTCTTGAACCGGAGAGTAGCGCAGCTCAAGAAAATGTTTATGTGGTGCCTGCACCGACTAGAGAAGAAGTTAATGATGATGATCAAGGAACTTCGGATCAAGTTACTACTGAACTTCGTAGGTCCACAAGGACACGTTCCGCACAAGAGTGGTACGGTAACCCTGTCCTAGAATCATGTTGTTAGACAATGGTGAACCTTCAAACTATGAAGAGGCGATGGCGGGCCTGGATTCTGACAAAAGGCTTGAAGCCATGAAATCCGAGATTGGATCCATGTATGAAAACGAAGTATGGACTTTGACTGACTTGCCCGATGATCGGCGAGCCATAGAAAATAAATGGATCTTTAAGAAGAATACAGACGCGGATGGTAATGTGACCATCTATAAGGCTTGGCTTGTCGCTAAGGGTTATCGACAAGTTCAAGGGGTTGACTACGATGAGATTTTCTCACCCGTAGCGAAGCTGAAGTCCGTCCGAATCATGTTAGCAATTGCCGCATTCTATGATTATGAGATATGGAAAATGGACGTCAAAACGGCATTCCTTAATGGTTTCCTTAAGGAAGAATTGTATATGATGCAGCCAGAAGGTTTTGTCGATCCTAAGAATGCTGACAAGGTATGCAAGCTCCAACGCTCAATGTATGGGTTGGTGCAAGCATCTTGGAGTTGGAACATTCGCTTTGATGAGATGATCAAAGCGTTTGGGTTTACGCAGACTTATGGAGAAGCCTGTGTTTACGAGAAAGTGAGTGGGAGCTCTGTAGCATTTCTCATATTATATGTGGATGGCAATACTATTGATGGGAAATGATATAGAATTCTTGGAAAGCATAAAGGCCTACTTGAATAAGTGTTTTTCAATGAAGGACCATGGAGAAGCTGCTTACATATTAGGCATCAAGATATATAGAGATAGATCGAGACGCCTCATTGGTCTTTCACAAAGCACATACCTTGACAAGATATTGAAGAAGTTCAATATGGATCAGTCCAAGAAGGGGTTCTTGCCTGTATTAAAAGGTGTGAGATTGAGCATGGCTCAATGCCCGACCACGGCAGAAGATAGGGAAAAGATGAATGTCATCCCCTATGCCTCGGCCATAGGGTCTATTATGTATGCCATGCTGTGTACCAGACCTGATGTAAACCTTGTCGTAAGTTTGGTGGGAAGGTACCAAAGCAATCCCAGCATGGAACACTGGACAGCGGTCAAGAATATCCTGAAGTACCTGAAAAGGACTAAGGATATGTTTCTCATTTATGGAGGTGATGAAGAGCTCGTCGTAAAGGGTTACGTTAATGCTAGCTTCGACACAGATCTGGATGACTCCAAGTCACAAACCGGATACGTGTATATTTTGAATGGTGGGGCAGTCAGCTGGTGCAGTTGCAAGCAAAGCGTCGTGACGGGATCTACATGTGAAGCGGAGTACATGGTAGCCTCAGAGGCAGCACATGAAGTAATTTGGATGAAGGAGTTCATTACCGACCTAGGAGTTATTCCCAATGCGTCGGGCCCGATGACTCTCTTCTGTGACAACACTGGAGCTATTGCCCTTGCCAAGGAGCCCAGGTTTCACAAGAAGACCAGGCATATCAAGCGTCGCTTGAACTCCATTCGTGAAAATGTTCAAGATGGAGACAGAGAGATTTGTAAAGTGCATACAGACCTGAATGTCGCAGATTCGTTGACTAAACGTCTTCCACGTGCAAAGCATGATCAACACCAGAACTCTATGGCTGTTTGATTCATCACAATGTAATTAGGTTATTGACTCTAGTGCAAGTGGGAGACTGTTGGAAATATGCCCTAGAGGCAATAATAAATAGGTTATTATTATATTTCCTTGTTCATGATAATTGTCTATTGTTCATGATATAATTGTGGTATCCAGGAATCGTAATACATGTGTGAATACATAGGCCACAGTATGTCCCTAGTGAGCCTCTAGTTGACTAGCTCGTTGATCAATAGATGGTTACGGTTTCCTAACCATGGACATAGGATGTCGTTTATAACGGGATCACATCATTAGGATAATGATGTGATGGACAAGACCCAATCCTAAGCATAGCACAAGATCGTGTAGTTCGTCTGCTAAAGCTTTGCTAATGTCAAGTATCCTTTCCTTAGACCATGAGATTGCGCAACTCCCGGATACTGTAAGGGTACTTTGGGTGTGCCAAACGTCACAGCGTAACTGGGTGGCTATAAAGGTACACTATGGGTATCCCCGAAAGTATCTGTTGGGTTGGCACGAATCGAGACTGGGATGTGTCACTCCGTATGACGGAGAGGTATCTCTGGGCCCACTCGGTAGGAAATCATCATAATGAGCTCAATGTGATCAAGGAGTTGTTCACGGGATGATGTGTGTTGGAAATATGCCCTAGAGGCAATAATAAAATTATTATTATATTTCCTTGTTCATGATAATTGTCTATTGTTCATGCTATAATTGTGTTATCCGGAAATCGTAATACATGTGTGAATACATAGACCACAACATGTCCCTAGTGAGCCTCTAGTTGACTAGCTCGTTGATCAATGGATGGTTACGGTTTCCTGACCATAGACATTGTATGTCATTGATAACGGGATCACATCATTGGGAGAATGATGTGATGGACAAGACCCAATCCTAAGCATAGCACAAGATCGTGTAGTTCGTCAGCTAGAGCTTTTCTAATGTCAAGCATCATTTCCTTAGACCATGAGATCGTGCAATTCCCGGATACCGTAGGAGTGCTTTGGGTGTACCAAACGTCACAACATAACTGGGTGGCTATAAAGGTATACTACAGGTATCTCCGAAAGTGTCTTTTGGGTTGGCACAGATCGAGACTGGGATTTGTCACTCCGTATGACGGAGAGGTATCTCTGGGCCCACTCGGTAATGCATCATCATAATGAGCTCAATGTGACCAAGTTGTTGGTCATCGGATCATGCATTATGGAACGAGTAAAGTGACTTGCCAGTAACGAGATTGAACGAGGTATTGGGATACCGAAGATCAAATCTCGGGCAAGTAACGTACCGATTGACAAAGGGAATTGTATACGGGATTACTTGAATCCTCGACATCGTGGTTCATCCGATGAGATCATCGTGGAACATGTGGGAGCCAACATGGGTATCCAGATCCCGCTGTTGGTTATTGGCCGGAGAGCTGTCTCGGTCATGTCTGCGTGGTTCCCGAACCCGTAGGGTGATACGTCTCCAACGTATCTAAATTTTTTGATTGTTCCATGCTATTATATTACCTCTTTTGGATGTTTATGGGATTTATTTTACACATTTATATCATTTTTGGGACTAACCTACTAACCGGAGGCCCAGCCCATATTGCTGCTTTTTTTTGGCCTATTTCAGTATTTCAAAGAAAAGGAATATCAAACGGAGTCCAAACGGAATGAAACCTTCGGGAGCGTGATTTTTGGGAAGAACGTGATCAAAAGGAGTGGAGTGCATGTCAAGAAGTAGCCGAGGCTCCCACGAGATAGGAGGCCGCGCCCCCTGTAGGGCGCGCCCCCTGTCTCGTGGGCCCCTCGGGCGTCCACCGACGTACTTCTTCCTCCTATATATACCTACGTACCCCGAAAACATCCAGGGCGAGACGAAACACAATTTCCACCACCGTAACCTTCTGTTTCCACCACCGGTGTTCTGCTGGAGGGGGAATCAAGCACGGAGGGCCTCTACATCAACATCCTTGCCCCTCCGATGAGTTGTGAGTAGTTTACCACAGACCTACGGGTCCGTAGTTATTAGCTAGATGGCTTCTTCTCTCTTTTTGGATCTCAATACAATGTTCTCCCCCTCTCTTGTTGAGATCTATTCGATCTAAACTCTTTTTGCGATGTGTTTGTCGAGATTCGATGAATTGTGGGTTTATGATCAAGTTTATCTATGAATAATATTTGAATCTTCTCTGAATTCTTTTATGTATGATTGAGTTATCTTTGCAAGTCTCTTCGAATTATCGGTTTGGTTTGGCCTACTAGATTGATCATTCTTGCAATGGGAGAAGTGCTTAGCTTTGGGTTCAATCTTGCGGTGTCCTTACCCAGTGACAGAAAGGGTTGCAAGGCACGTATTGTATTGTTGCCATCGAGTATAACAAGATGGGGTTTATATCATATTGCATGAGTTTATCCCTCTACATCATGTCATCTTGCTTAATGCGTTACTCTGTTCTTATGAACTTAATACTCTAGATGCAGGTAGGAGTCGGTCGATGTGTGGAGTAATAGTAGTAGATGCAGGCAGGAGTCGGTCTACTTGTTATGGACATGATGCCTATATACATGATCATGTCTAGATCATCTCATAACTATGCGCTTTTCTATCAATTGCTCGACAGTAATATGTTCACCCACCGTAATACTTATGCTATCTTGAGAGAAGCCACTAGTGAAACCTATGGCCCCCGGGTCTATCTCTTATCATATTTGCTTTCAATCTACTTTTATTTGCATCTTTACCTTTTTGCATCTATATTATAAAATACCAAAAATATATTTATCTGATCATACTATCTTTATTAGATCTCACTTTTGCAAGTGGCCGTGAAGCGATTGACAACCCCTTTATTGCGTTGGTTGCGAGTTCTCAGTTTGTTTGTGTAGGTACGTGGGACTTTTGCGGAGCCTCCTACTGGATTAATACCTTGGTTCTCAAAAACTAAGGGAAATACTTACGCTACTATTGCTGCATCACCCTCTCCTCTTCGAGGAAAGCCAACGCAAGCTCAAGACGTAGCAAGAAGGATTTGTGGCGCCGTTGCCGGGGAGGTCTTCGCTCAAGTCAAGACATACCAAGTACCCATCACAAACCCATCTCCCTCGCATTTATATTATTTTCCATTTGCCTCTCGTTTTCATCTCCCCCACTTCACCCTTGCCTTTTTATTCGCCCTCTCTTTCCCAATCTCCTCCTCTCTTTTCGCTTGCCTTTTTCTGTTTGCTTGTGTGTTGGATTACTTGTTGCCATGGCGCAAGATAATACCAAATTATGTGATTTCTCGAATACCAATAATAATGATTTCCTTAGTACTCCGATTGCTCCTCTTAATGATGTTGAGTCTTGTGAAATCAATACTGCCTTGTCGAATCTTGTTATGAAAGATCAATTCGCCGGCCTTCCTAGTGAAGATGCCGCTACTCATCTAAACAACTTTGTTGATTTGTGTGATATGCAAAATAAGAAAGATACGGATAACGATATTGTTAAATTAAAGTTATTTCCGTTTTCTCTTAGAGATCGTGCTAAAGTTTGGTTTTCGTCTTTACCTAAAAATAGTATTGATTCTTGGAACAAGTGCAAAGATGCTTTTATCTCTAAATATTTTCCTCCCGCTAAGATTATCACTCTTAGGAACGATATTATGAATTTTAAACAACTTGATCATGAGCATGTGGCCCAATCTTGGGAAAGAATGAAATCGATGCTTCACAATTGCCCTACTCATGGTTTGAATTTATGGATGATCATACAAAAATTTTATGCCGGTTTGAACTTTGCTTCTAGAAATCTCTTAGATTCGTCCGCGGGAGGCACGTTTATGGAAATCACGTTAGGAGATGCTACAAAACTTCTTGATAATATGGCTAATTATTCTCAATGGCACACCGAAAGATCTTCTAGTAAAAAAGTGCATGCTATAGAAGAAATCAATGTTTTGAGTGGAAAGATGGATGAACTTATGAAATTGTTTGCCACTAAAAATACTCCTCTTGATCCCAATGATATGCCTTTGGCTTATTTGATTGAGAATAATAATGAATCTATGGATGTGAATTTTGTTGGTAGGAATAGTTTTGGAAACAATGCTTATAGAGGAAACTTTAATGCTAGACCGTTACCTAGTAAATCCTCTAATAATTATGGAAATTCCTACAATAATGCTTATGGTAATTTTAATAAGATTCCCTCTGATTTTGAGAATAGTGTGAAAGAATTTATGATTTCTCAAAAGAACTTTAATGCCTTGCTTGAAGAAAAATTGCTCAAAGTTGATGATTTGGCTAGGAACGTTGATAGACTTTTGCTTGATGTTGATTCTCTTAAACTTAGATCTTCTCCTCCCAAGCATGATATCAATGAGTCTCTCAAAGTAATGAGAATTTCCATTGACGAGTGCAAGGAAAGAACCGCTAGATTGCGTGCTAAAAAAGATAGCTTTATAAAAGCGTGTTCTTCTAGTTTCAATGAAAATGATGACGAGGATCTTAAAGTTATTGATGCGTCTCCTATTAGATCTATGTTTTGCAATATGAATTTTGATGATTATGGGACTGATGATGAATCAAATTTGCCTAGAAGGCGTCCCAAGAATTCGGAGTCTTTAGATCTTGATGCTAACTTTGGTAAAAGTGAGATTAGAGAGGTCACAACTTCAAATAACATTGAACCCACTATCTCAGATTTCAAGGAATTTGATTATGATAATAGTTCTTTAAAAGGTTGTATTTCCTTGTTGCAATCCGTTGTTAATTCTCCTCATGCTTATAGTCAAAACAAAGCTTTTACCAAACATATTGTTGATGCCTTGATGCAATCTTATGATGAAAAACTTAATTTGGAAGTTTCTATACCTAGAAAACTTAATGATGAGTGGGAACCTACTATAAAGATTAGAATTAAAGATTATGAGTGTTTTGCTTTGTGTGATTTGGGTGCTAGTGTTTCCACGATTCCGAAAACTTTATGTGATATTCTAGGTTTCCATGATCTTGATGATTGCCCTTTAAATTTGCACCTTGTGGATTCCACCATTAAAAAGCCTATGGGAAGGATCAATGATGTTCTTATTGTTGCAAATAGGAATTTGGTGCCCGTAGATTTTATCGTTCTTGATATAGGTTGCAATCTTTCTTGCCCTATTATTCTTGGTAGACCTTTCCTTAGAATGATTGGTGCAATTACTGATATGAAGGAAAGGAATATTAGATTCCAATTTCCATTAAAGAAAGTCATGGAGCACTTTCCAAGAAAGAAAGTCAAATTACCTTATGAATCTATCATGCGTGCTACTTATGAATTTAGTCTATCCTTGCTTTTATGCCTAGCTAGGGGCGTTAAACGATAGCGCTAGTTGGGAGGCAACCCAATTTTCTTTATGTTTTTTGTTTTTGCTCCTGTTTAGTAATAAATATTGCATCTACCTTCTATTTAGATGTGTTTTTATATTTTAATTAGTGTTTGTGCCAAGTAGAACCTATAGGACAACCTATGATGATAGTTGATTTGATTCTGCTGAAAAACAGAAACTTTGCATGCACGAGATTTTTTTTAGTAAATCACAGAAACGTGCTTTTTCATTGATTATTTTTGCTGCTGATCAATAGACAAATTTTCTAGGACGTCCTATTTTGGTAGGATATTTGGAGTTCCAGAAGTTTGCGTTAGTTACAGATTACTACAGACTGTTCTGTTTTTGACAGATTCTGTTTTTCGTGTGTTGTTTGCTTATTTTAATGCATCTATGGCTAGTAAAATAGTTTATAAACCATAGAGAAGTTGGAATACAGTAGGTTTAACACCAAAATAAATAAATAATGAGTTCATTACAGTACCTTATGTGGTGGTTTTGTTTTCTTTCACTAACGAAGCTTATAAGATTTCCTGTTGAGTTTTGTGTTGTGAAGTTTTCAAGTTTTGGGTAAAGCTTTTATGGACTACGGAATAAAGGGTGGCAAGAGCCTAAGCTTGGGAATGCCCAAGGCACCCCAAGATATTCAAGAATAGCCAAAAGCCTAAGCTTGGGGATGCCCCGGGAAGGCATCCCTCTTTAAATCTTCGTTCATTGGTAACTTTACTTGGAGCTATATTTTTATTCACCACATGATATGTGTTTTGCTTGGAGCGTCGTGTATTATATTAGTATTTGCCTTTTATTTTACCACAATCATCCTTGATGTACGCACCTTTTGAGAGAAGCCTATTTGATTAGAATTTGCTAGAATACTCTATGTGCTTCACTTATATCTTTTGAGCTTTATAGTTTTTACTCTAGTGCTTCACTTATATCTTTTAAGAGCACGGTGGTGTCTTAATTTTGAAGAAATTGCTACTCTCTCATGCTTCACTTATATCTTTTTGAGAGTCTTTTAGAACAGCATGGTATTTGCTATCATTATGAAATTGGTCCTAGAATGGTAGGCATCCAAGTTGGGTATAATAAAAACTATCATAGAAAGTGAATTGGATGCTATGATCAATTTGATGCTTGATAATTGTTTTGAGATATGGAGGTAGTGATATTAAATTCATGCTAGTTGGGTGATTATGAATTTAAAGAATGCTTGTTTTGAAGTTTGTGATTCCCGTAGCATGCACGTATGGTGAAGCGCTTTGTGATGAAGTCGGAGCATAATTTATTTATTGATTGTCTTCCTTATGAGTGGCGGTCGGGGACGAGCGATGGTCTTTTCCTACCAATCTATACCCCTAGGAGCATGCGCATAGTACTTTGGTTTTTGATGACTTCTAAATTTTTGCAATAAGTGCATGAGTTCTTTTGACTAATGTTGAGTCTACGCACCCTTTCACCCTTCCATCATTTCTAGCCTCTCTGTTGTACTGTGCAACTTTCGCCAGTACCATACACCCACCATATACCTTCCTCAAAACAGCCACCATACCTACCTATCATGGCATTTCCATAGCCATTCCAAGATATATTGCCATGCAACTTTCCATCGTTCCTTTCATATGACACGCATTACTTTTGTCATATTGCTTAGCATGATCATGTAGTTGACATCGTATTTGTGGCAAAGCCACCGTCCATAATTCTTTCATACATGTCACTCTTGAATCATTGCATATCCCGGTACACCGCCGGAGGCATACACATAGAGTCATATTTTGTTCTAAGTATCGAGTTGTAATTGTTGAGTTGTAAGAAAATAAAAGTGTGATGATCATCATCTTTAGAGCATTGTCCCAAGTGAGGAAAGGATGATGGAGACTATGATTCCCCCACAAGTCGGGATGAGGCTCCGGACGAAAAAAAGAGGCCATAAAAAAAGAGAAAGAAAAGGCCCAAATAAAAAAATGAGAGAAAAAGAGAGAAGGGACAATGTTACTATCCTTTTACCACACTTGTGCTTCAAAGTAGCACCATGGTCTTCATAATAGAGAGTCTCTCATTTTGTCACTTTCATTTACTAGTGGGAATTTTTCATTATAGAACTTGGCTTGTATATTCCAATGATGGGCTTCCTCAAAAATGCCCTAGGTCTTCGTGAGCAAGCGAGTTGGATGCACACCCACTTAGTTTCTTTTGTTGAGCTTTCATATACTTATAGCTCTAGTGCATCCGTTGCATGGCAATCCATACTCACTCACATTGATATCTATTAATGGGCATCTCCATAGCCCGTTGATACGCCTAGTTGATGTGAGACTATCTTCTCCTTTTTGTCTTCTCCACAACCACCATTCTATTCCACATATAGTGCTATGTCCATGGCTCACGCTCATGTATTGCGTGAAAGTTGAAAGAGTTTGAGATTATTAAAGCATGAAACAATTGCTTGGCTTGTTATCGGGGTTGTGCATGATTAAATACTTTGTGCGATGAAGATAGAGCTTAGCCAGACTATATGACTTTGTAGGGATAACTTTCTTTGGCCATGTTATTTTGAGAAGACATGATTACCTTGATTAGTATGCTTGAAGTTTCACCATTTTCATTTTAATATGAACTTTTATTTTGAATCATTTGGATCTGAACATTCATGCCACAATAAAGAAAACTACATTGAGAATTATGCTAGGTAGCATTCCACATCAAAAATTTCTTTTTATCATTTTCCTACTCGAGGACGAGCAGGAATTAAGCTTGGGGATGCTTGACACGTCTCCAACGTATCTATAATTTTTGATTGTTCCATGCTATTATATTACCTCTTTTGGATGTTTATGGGCTTTATTTTACACATTTATATCATTTTTGGGACTAACCTACTAACTGGAGGCCCAGCCCATATAGCTGTTTTTTTGCCTATTTCAGTATTTCGAAGAAAAGGAATATAAACGGAGTCCAAACGGAATGAAACCTTCGGGAGCGTGATTTTTGGAACGAACGTGATCCAGAGGACTTGGAGTGCAAGTCAAGAAGCAGCCGAGGCTCCCATGAGATAGGAGGCCGCGCGCCCCCTGTAGGGCGCGCCCCCTGTCTCGTGGGCCCCTCGGGCGTCCACCAACGTACTTCTTCCTCCTATATATACCTACGTACCCCGAAAACATCCAGGGCGATACGAAACACAATTTCCACCACCGTAACCTTCTGTATCCGCGAGATTCCATCTTGGAGCCTTCGCCGGCGTTCTACCGGAGGGGGATTCAAGCACGAAGGGCCTCTACATCAACATCCTTGCCCCTCCGATGAGTTGTGAGTAATTTACCACAGACCTACGGGTCCATAGTTATTAGCTAGATGGCTTCTTCTCTCTTTTTGGATCTCAGTACAATGTTCTCCCCCTCTCTTGTGGAGATCTATTCGATGTAAACTCTTTTTGCGGTGTGTTTGTCGAGATCCGATGAATTGTGGGTTTATGATCAAGTTTATCTATGAATAATATTTGAATCTTCTCTGAATTCTTTTATGTATGATTGAGTTATCTTTGCAAGTCTCTTCGAATTATCGGTTTGGTTTGGCCTACTAGATTGATCTTTCTTGCCATGGGAGAAGTGCTTAGCTTTGGGTTCAATCTTGCGGTGTCCTTACCCAGTGACAGAAAGGGTTGCAAGGCACGTATTGTATTGTTGCCATCGAGTATAACAAGATGGGGTTTATATCATATTGCATGAGTTTATCCCTCTACATCATGTCATCTTGCTTAATGCGTTACTCTGTTCTTATGAACTTAATACTCTAGATGCAGGCAGGAGTCGGTTGATGTGTGGAGTAATAGTAGTAGATGCAGGCAAGAGTCGGTCTACTTGTTATGGACGTGATGCCTATATACATGATCATGCCTAGATAATCTCATAACTATGCGCTTTTCTATCAATTGCTCGACAGTAATTAGTTCACCCACCGTAATACTTATGCTATCTTGAGAGAAGCCACTAGTGAAACCTATGGCCCCCGGGTCTATCTCTTATCATATTTGCTTTCAATCTAATTTTATTTGCATCTTTACCTTTTTGCATCTATATTATAAAATACCAAAAATATATTTATCTTATCATACTATCTTTACTAGATCTCACTTTCGCAAGTGGCAGTGAAGGGATTGACAACCCCTTTATTACGTTGGTTGCGAGTTCTCAGTTTGTTTGTGTAGGTACGCGGGACTTTTGTGGAGCCTCCTACTGGATTGATACCTTGGTTCTCAAAAACTGAGGGAAATACTTACGCTACTATTGCTGCATCACTCTCTCCTCTTCAAGGAAAGCCAACGCAAGCTCAAGACGTAGCATAGGGTCTACACACTTAAGGTTCGATGACGCTAGGGTTATGAGGAAGACTTGTATGTGATTACCGAATGTTGTTCGGAGTCCCGGATGAGATCCCGAACGTCACTAGGAGTTCCGGAATGGTCCGGAGGTGAAGATTTATATATGGGAAGTTGTCATACGGTCACCAGAAAAGTTCGAGGGCATACCGGTATTGTACGGGGTCAACGGAGGGGTTCCGGGGGTCCACCGGGAGGGTTCACCTCTCTGAGGGCCTTATGGGCCTTAGAGGGAAGGGAACCAACCCCTAGGAGGGCTGGGCGCATCCCCCCTTGGGCCCATGCGCCTACGGTTGGGGGGGAACCCTAAGGGGGGCGCCCCCTTGCTTGGGGGGAAAGCCCCCTCCCCTTGGCCGCCGCCCCCCTCTAGATCTCATCTAGAGGGAGCCGGCCCCCTTCCTCCTTCCCCTATATATAGAGGGGCGAGGGGAGGGCTGCAGCACCACATCCAAGGCACAGCCCCTCCCCTCCCCAACACCTCTCCTCCTCCGTTAAGATCTTGGCGAAGCCCTGCCGGAGTACTACCGCTCCATCTCCACCACGCCGTCGTGCTGTTGTTGGAGCTCTCTTCCTCAACCTATCCCTCCTCCTTGCTGGATCAAGGCGCGGGAGACGTCTCCGCTCCGTACGTGTGTTGAAAGTGGAGGTGCCGTCCGTTCGGCACTAGGATCATCGATGATTTGGATCACGACGAGTACGACTCCATCAACCCCGTTCTCTTGAACGCTTCCGCTCGCGATCTACAAGGGTATGTAGATGCACTCCTCTCTCTCGTTGCTAGATGACTCCATAGAATGATCTTGGTGATGCGTAGAAAATTTTAAATTTCTGCTACGATCCCCAACAGTGGCATCATGAGCTAGGTCTATGCGTAGTTTCTATACACGAGTAGAACACAAGTTGTTGTGGGCGTAGATTTTGTCAATTTACTTGCCGTTACTAGTCTTATCTTGATTCGGCGGCATCGTGGGATGAAGCGGCCCGGACCGACCTTACAAGTACACTTACGTGAGACAGGTTCCACCGACCGACATGCACTAGTTGCATAAGGTGGCTAGCGGGTGTCTGTCTCTCCCACTTTAGTCGGATCGGATTCGATGAAAATGGTCCTTATGAACGGTAAATGGAAATTGGCATATCACGTTGTGGTTTTGGCGTAGGTAAGAAACATTCTTGCTAGAAACCTATAGCAGCCACGTAAAAAATTTGCAACAACAATTAGAGGACGGCTAACTTGCAGCATATGCCGTGTGATGTGATATGGCCAAAAGGATATGTGATGAATGATATATATGTGATGTATGAGATTGATCATGTTCTTGTAATAGGAATCATGACTTGCATGTCGATGAGTATGACAATCGGCAGGAGCCATAGGAGTTGTCTTAATTTATTGTATGACCCGCGTGTCAATGAATAACGCCATGTAATTACTTTACTTTATTGCTAAATTGTTAGCCATAGTAGTAGAAGTAATAGTTGGCGAGACAACTTCATGAAGACACGATGATGGCGATCATGATGATGGAGATCATGGTGTCATGCCAGTGACGATGATGGTCATGGCGCCCCGAAGATGGAGATCAAAAGGAGCAAAATGATATTGGCCATATCATGTCACTATTTGATTGCATGTGATGTTTATCATGTTTTTGCATCTTATTTGCTTAGAACGACGGTAGCATAAATAAGATGATCCCTCATAATAATTTCAAGAAAGTGTTCCCCCTAATTGTGCACCATTGCGAAGGTTCGTTGTTTCGAAGCACCACGTGATGATCGGGTGTGATAGATTCTAACATTCGAATACAACGGGTGTAAGCCAGATTGACACACGCAATACACTTAGGTTGACTTGGAGAGCCTAGCATGTACAGACATGGCCTCAGAACACGGAAGACCGAAAGGTCGAACATGAGTCGTATAGAAGATACGATCAACATGAAGATGTTCATCGATGATGACTAGTCCGTCTCACGTGATGATCGGACACAGCCTAGTTGACTCGGATCATGTATCACTTAGATGACTAGAGGGATGTCTGTCTGAGTGGGAGTTCATTAAATAATTTGATTAGATGAACTTAATTATCATGAACTTAGTGTAAAACTTTTGCAAAAATGTCTTGTAGATCAAATGGCCCACGCTCATATCATCCTCAAGTTCAACGCGTTCCTAGAGAAAACCAAGCTGAAAGACGATGGTAGCAACTATACGGACTGGGTCCAGAACTTGAGGATCATCCTCATAGCTGCCAAGAAAGCATATGTCCTTGAAGCACCGTTAGGTGAAGCACCACCCCCAGCAAACCAAGACGTTATGAATGCTTGGCAGTCGTGTGTTGATGATTACTCACTAGTTCAGTGCGGCATGCTTTACAGCTTAGAACCGGGGCTCCAAAAACGTTTCGAGCAGCACGGAGCATATGAGATGTTCCAAGAGCTGAGAATGGTTTTCCAAGCTCATGCCCGGGTCGAAGGATATGAAGTCTCCGACAAGTTCTACAGTTGTAAGATGGAGGAAAATAGTTCCGTCAGCGAGCACATACTCAAAATGTCTGGGTTGCACAACCGCTTATCTCAGTTGGGAGTTAATCTCCGGATGACCTTGATCGTTGATGAATCCTTGATCGCTTCCACCAAGCTACAAGAGCTTTGTGATGAACTTCAATATGCAGGGGATGGAGAAAACCATTCCTGAAGTATATTCAATGTTGAAATCAGCGGAGGTGGAAATCAAAAAGGAACATCAAGTGTTGAGTATTAAAGTTGCCACCTTAGGTTAACCATTAATTAACAATCTCACATCTGTCATGAATAACTCTCAAACCCAAACCACATCTACGAGCATAGCATAGCAATATAAGCAACACGTAGAAGTAACTCCCAAGGGTTTGATAGTAACATGGCAATAGGTTCCTACCTCATCATCTACTTCCCAACCCACAAATTAATGACATCCTAACCATGCAATGTTTGAGGGTTGAAACTAATGCATAAAAACTGGGTATGAAAAGAGTATGATCAAAGTGTTACTTGCCTTGCTGACGATCCGGGAATCCTAGAGACTCGTAGTAACACGCTTCGCACTCCGGGAATTCTATCTCAAGCAAACAATACATACATAAGCAACAAGCAAAGATGCACAAAACGAAACTTCAACTGAAAGAGGCCGACCAGAAAGTTCAAATTAAGAACTCCGGTTCGCAAAAGAATCAAACCAAGCGAACAGCGAAACTCAAGCGACGAAAGAAATAAGATCCGTTTACTAATCTGAACTAGGGTCAAATTTTACAGAGACAAAAACTTTTTTGAGTTGGTTATTCGGAAAGAGGGTTTCGAGATGAAACTCCAGGCACTTGAATCGCCTGATTCCGATAAACGAGCGAAAAGTTATACTAGTTCGAACATCGGATCAGAAATCGCGATCAGAAAAATCGCGGAATAAATCTGATAAAAAGAAAGACGACGAACGACTAAACGAACGAACGTTCGTTAGCAGAAACTAAATGACGAACACGTTCGTTAGAACGAACGAACGAGCGAATGCTCGCTAAACAAATAAACTGAAAAAAAACCGATCTATATAAAAAACGAACTAGGATTTTTCTAAAAAAACCGAAGGGGTTTTTCTTTAAAAAAACCGGGTGGCGGGTGGCTACCTCCGGCGAGGTCGTCCGCGGCGGGCGACTCGGTGGGAGGGCGAGGCGGCGGGGTGGCGAGGTGGTGGCGGGTGGTGGCGGGAGGCGGCTTAGAGGCGGCGGCGGCGGGCGGCGGCTCGCGGCTCGGGCCCGGCTCTGGCTGGCCGGGAGGCGGCGGTGGTGGCGGTGGTGGTTTAGAGGCGGCGGCTATATATAGGTTGGGGGTCCGACTTGGGGAGGGGGCAAGGCGGCGGTGGCGGTGTCCGGGTCGAGACAGCGGCGGCGACGCAGGAAGGCGGCGGCGGCTAGGGCGGCTGGGCGGCCTGCTCGGTGGGCCCTTAGCCCGATCGGTGGAGTCTTTTTTAAATGTTCATGAAACTTATAAAAATCCTAGAAAAATAAATAAAAATCTAAAAATACCAGAACAAGTTTTCTCCGTCTAAATAAAATTTTTAGAACATGATGAACTTTTCTTGGCCCCTAAAATGCAATTTTTAAAACATGCAAAAAAAATTCTAGGGCAAATAAAATTCCAAATAGATCAAATAAAAACCCAATAATGATTTTAACATTTTTCCTCCGATATTTCAATTATTTTTGGAGAAGTCATATGATCTCCTCTCATTTATTATTTAAACATGAAATATTTTCTGGAGAGAGAATAATAAAAATCAAAATCCTCGTCTTCATTATTTGATAAATTTCAAATATGAAAATCGGAAAATCCCCAACTCTCTCCGCGGGTCCTTGAGTTTCTTAGGATTTCGAGGATTGCAAACGAAAATGCAATAAAATATGATATGCATGGATGACCTATGTATAACATGCCAAATTGAAAATTTGGGATGTTACAAATACGATATTCCACTATAATCCCATGTTTTTCCTATTCACGCGTTCTTAGCTTTTTTATAAAAACTAATTTGATTTTGAATGAGATGAACTATAAGAATTAAACTAAGGGCTACATCACGCATATATGACTAAGAGCTTACATGCTATAGTGTGGTATTTATTCATAATTTGGTTGCAAAATCTGATGCGTCATTGACGAGGTCAAGCCGGCTCCGGTAGACAAAAGAAAACTAAGTACTACTCCACTATATAGGCAGGATCCTCCGCGCTTGCTTGCTAGTGTTGCTCTCTTCACACCGTCTCGGCCTCTCCAGATCTAAACACGACAGCAGTGGCCCTCTCTCTCTCTCTCTCTCTCTCTCTCTCTCTCTCTCTCTCTCTGCTCACCGCTGGTCAAAGATCCATCCGGATCCTCTCCGCCGAGGAAGGTGAGAAGGTGCAACGTTCACGCGGTCGTCCTCGGCGACGGCTCTTACCCACTGCTGGGCGCGTCCCGATCAGCCTGCCTTGCCGTTCTCTCCCAAGCACCGTTGGTGAGGGAGGTCCTCCGACCTCTTCTTCCTCGCTGCCATAGTGTGGGCAGATCCGGCCTCCCGCCGCCCACCTAGCGACATCCCGGCGACCATCAGGTATAACTTCCTTCGAAACCAGCCTTGCTCTACTTCCCGAGCTCTTGACGTCGCTGCATTTGTAACTTTTACTATTTCTCAGGCCCCCTCGTAGATAGGATCGATCGGCTGTTCGAAAACCACCTAATTTTTTTATGTTTAAGAGGTAAACTTGTTCATGCACTCGAATCTAGTACTACTTGGTTCAAACAAGGAAGAAAGGGGTTAAGGGGGTGGGGGTGGGGAGGATTTGTTACCTGAATCTAGGACTTGGTCGAAAGAGGAAATAATGGGGCGAAAAGTAGTAGAGGTGGCTATCCAACTGGTCTCTAGGTCTAATAGGAAATAAAGGAAATGCAGTACAAACTCAATATAAACCTGATCTATTGGTTGAAAAAGGAAAGAAAGTGGGGACTGGGGGACAAGTCAACAGAGTAAGTCCAGCACTAGATTTGCTAGCCTCACACAGTATAAGGTGGCTATACCGAACAAAAATGAGACCAACCCGATATCCTATTCGATGTTTGTTGCCCGAGCCACTCTTATGTAATGCCTTTGGTAAAATGTAGCGATCGCCTTTGTTAAAAGTAAGGACACGTTAAACCAATGTTGTTTTCAATGTAATGCCTCCAGTAATATGAATCAATGGCACTTCCTTACATGTCCTGCTAAAATTTCCCATTAAGATAAGTTGGTTCTTTTTGTTAGAAATACAACTGTCCTGGTCCGCCTACTCTCCCGTGCCCAAAGTAATGTCGTATTTAACGGTTGTCATAGTTAATCCTGATGCCCACACTAATATCTAGCAATGCCACTACTTTAGAAATTGCTACTGTCCTTGTAGGATTGCCATTCAGATAAGGAACATGCTTCTTTTCATTTGATGCATGTTTCATCACTTGTTACTTGTTAGTCACCCTCATTTCCACCTTTTTTGTGCAAACAGAGATATACATTTCACGCTCGATCTTAGTTGAACTGCACAAATGATATCCAAATTATAGTTAGCATTCCAGGAGCTTCACAACCAACCTTGATGTTGCTCAATTTTATTGCAACTAATGAAGAAGAAGCTCTGTGGGTTTCGTTTTCTGTTGGAAATGGAACCGGGGCTGGAGCCCTTTTCTTAAAAAAAAATTGAAGAAGAAGCTGCTAGCTCACGGGACATTGCTTCATTTTAGGTGAACTGCACCAAAAGGTCCCATGAATTGAATCATCCATGTTGGTGACTGAAAGAGCCGGCTTCAGCATCCCAGTCTAAGCACCCCGGCCTCCATCCTTGCGACGCACGGTACGCCTTGTTTGCCACCTGCTCGACCCTAGTGTCACTGATAAAATGAAGTAATAATACAGTTAAAATAGAGCGAGTGTCATCTCTATCATTTCATTTCCAATGTAGATAAAGAAAGTGCTTCTCTTTGTTAAGGTATGTTTCATCAACTAGTCCCATTGTTAATGTTTAAGCGTTTCTGCAAACTGGGGTGCTTAATTTTAGTTGATATGTACAAAAATAAAGATTTGAATGTCTCAAGGCGCCTCCTTGTACTACTATTGTACACTGATGTTCATCACTGGCAGAAGGTGTATCTGGGAGACTTGGGACGATGTCCAGTATGAGGCGTACCGTATGAGGCATCGCAGGGCCATCTCGCCCTCGCAGCATGGCATACTACGATACTATCGCAATATTTTCTTCTGTTTATTTTGTGTGTTTCATCAACTAGTGCCTCTATAATGTAATCACGCTTTTTCATTATCTGTGCAAACAGGGTTATTCAGCTGCATTTTGGTGGAACTGCACAAATGTACGTACGGAACCGGCATATATGCAGAGTGCGAGGTGTGCCAAGTAAAAATTACCGACACCAACCATGCTGCATGCACGCATTGGCATCCAGCACAACCAGTGGGATGTGTGGCGCTCTCTGTGGGCGGATCTTTCTCGGCAGCAAATCCTCTAACCAAATACTAGTAGCTTATATTGGCAGTTTTCTAGGGAGTACTCTTTTCTGAAAGAAGCACCAATCTATTTTTCTTTATTTGTACTTTGTGTCACAACTTTGACCCAAAGGTCCAGAGCTATTTTAGGGTGATTGGCGTAGTACTCGGAGACTGATTGTAAGCATGATTTTCATTAGCTGTCACACTGATTGTAAGCATGAGCAGGTGGAATATTAGGTTAGTGCGAAGCTTACCTTAAACCCTACCGCCGCCGTTGAAACAAGGCGGGCGCCGAGGGAACCGTGGAGAACATCGGGGAAGCAACGTCGCGCCATCCGGCCTCCTCTTGCGGTGGGAGAACGAATACTCATGTGGCTCCGGCTGGCTCTGCACCCTCACGAACGGCACACCATACTCGATCGATTCGTTATCCTCTGGGTGCTCGACCTTCGACCTGTACGCCCACCACCTCCGCCTGACTGTCGCCTCGGGCGAATCTGTCTGCTCCATCGCCCATAGGAGATACTCGATGAACTCGGAGGACTGCGGCGTGACTGCCGCCGAGGAGTACATGTACATCGCCACCCTCATCGCAGCCGTCTCGCTCTTTCGCATACATTGCCACATGGCCCGCACCGTCCTCGAAATCTCCCACTCATTTTCAAACCAACTAAGGATCTCCTTCAACCTGGCTAACTTTGCCTGGTCGCCGCCGGCGATCTGCCTAATTCGCTGCTGCATGCTCTCCATAGATGTCGTTCTGAGTGGTCCGGTGCTAGCTTTGGAAGATGGGAGGAGAGACGGTGGTCTTGCAATAGAGAAGAGGGAGAGGAGAGGAGGTGGTTTTGGAATGGAGATGATGGAGAGGAGAGGAGGTGGTTTTGCAATGGAGACAATATCAGAAGAGGGAGAGGCGAGACGGTGGTTTTGGAATGGAGAAGATGGAGAGGAGAGGAGGTGGTTTTGCAATGGAGAAGATCAGAAGAGGGAGAGGCGAGACGGTGGTTTTGGAATGGAGATGATGGAGAGGAGAGGAGGTGGTTTTGCGATGGAGAAGAGGGAGAGGAGGCGTCTTGGCAGCGATTCAGGATTGTGCGAGAGGGTCGGTATTTGTGACTGGATCAAAATCAAAATCAATTTACCCTTCAATTAAGAAAGCGACCCACATTAACTAGTCTCCCTTTTATTCGGGTCATAATTGACCACGATTTTCGCACATGAAATATATGTTATCGTTGCAAAAATAATATAATTTGAAAGTACATTCGAATCTGAACCAAAGCGATACAATTTTGGTGACATGCATTCACATTTTGCTTGTCACATACAGTACGTGGTCAAACTTTGACCCAAAATTCGCAAAACAACAAAAAAATACTTCCAAGACCAGCGCTGCTCTTCCGCTCTTCTCCTGTTCCAATCTAAATCCACCGCCGCTCCTCTCCTCTTCCATTTCAAAACCACCGCCCCTCCTCTCCTGTTCCAGTCCAAAACCAGCGTCGCTCCTCTCCCGTTCTAATCCAAAACCAGCGCCGCTCCTCTCTTCTTCCATTCAAAAACCACCGTCGGCGACTGAAGGTGCCGTGGAGAAGTAGATCGATGGAGGAGTACAACTGATACGTGAGGATCGTAGATGGTGACCCTGTGAAGCTAGCTAGGATGTTGGAGATACAGTCTTGGTTTGACAACAAGGACCAACTAGCGGCGACGGCGACATCCATGGCCAAATATCTGCAACACAGCGAAAATGCGGCGATACTCCCGGAGGGAGTTGCGCCGGAGTACATAGAGCTGCTCCTTTGGGCCATGGAGCAAACAGATTCACCAATCCGATCGTGAGGGAGCGGTGGTGGGAGTATCGATCCCAGATGGAGCATCCACTAGAGATTGAAGGATCGAGCATCTACAGGGTGCCGTTTGTGTGGGTGTCCTACCAGAGCAAGCCGGTGGAGTCTTCATCGACCGAAACCAACTGCAAGAGGAGAAAAGCAGTTGGCCCGACGACGCTTCCCCGCCATCGTCTCCCTTGCCGTTCACATCGTCTCACGGGGCGACTGTCTGCCACCGAGGAATAGGAGGGGACTGCCCCCCCAGCCCAATAGTCGGACAGGTTGTGAATTGTCAGGAGGAGCTTAGGGTTATCAGTATTTGCAGGTTGTGAATTGTGTTTTGTGTTGTGTATTTTGAGAGTACTTTCAGATATGAATGTATTTTGAATTTCAGATTTGCAGTATTGAGCATATGAAGAATTTTATGAATTCTAGAGATCTATTTTAGCACTTAAAAAATGTAGTTTCATAGGAGTATAAAAGTGCGAGCGAGAAGAAACTGCAAGTTTCAGTTTCAGATAAGAAGCGCAAGTTCAGTTTCAGATAAGCTGCAACTTTCAGAGGCGAGCATTTATATTAACACGGCCTTTTCAAACAGGGTTAACATCATGTTGGAAGTTTTATTCTTGGTCGAAAATGGAACTACCAGCCAGTTAACATCATGCTGATCAACATTCATGCATAGCACATCTTCATATGATTCACAGTCAAAATGCCCACACAATGTTGAGTGTGCAAAACACAGAGAAAACAAGGGACGGAGTTTTGGCAAGTGTTGGACGTGGTTTTGGGCTGCCCCGTCTAGGATTTCATTTTTAACATGCGCACGCCACGACCTAGGATGGGAGGGCCTGTTTGTATTTTCTTAGGGCCGTCATGTATTGACCGGCCTATGGACCTCTCATCCGAGGTCTTATTTTTGGCAGCCCAATTTATGTATTTTTTTTTGAAGAAAACGCAGCGGTCTGTTCAATTTTTGTATATAAGAATAGGAACGCCAGGTACAACTTATGTTTCCCTTTTAAATATATTATATATATTTAAATTATTTTATATGTTGTTATATATTATTTTTTATTGTCATCATATATTTAACAGATACTTATTAATTATAAAAATAATTTCTTAACAAATAAAATCATGGATTGTTTTGGCACGAAAATCCTAGTGATTGTGTACAAAAGCTTGGTAAGATTTAAGGACGAATGTAATAATATCACTTATTATTTAAATATATTTATAACAAAATGCTCAGCCCTTTTTTATTTTTTGATAACATTGCTGGCCCAACCCAACATTATAATTAGAATCAGCCCAGCAAAATCGTGTATCTAGATAAAGTGCAAATGGCCTGTAATTTTTTAGGAAATAAAATAAATGGGCCGCATGAAAGCTACATTAATTGTTCACCCAGCCGAGCTAATGACTGTAATTCAAAAAAAAGATCAAATTGACTGTAAATTCTACAGCGCAAAAAAAGATTGTAAATTCTGAAAAAATGGGTTGAATACGCGCCACATTTTTGGAGGCTGAAATGTGGGCCAATAGGTCGAAGCCAACGCAAGTCGTTGTAAATTTAGTCAACAAATGATTCTGACATGTGAGCCGTTAGATTTACATCCAACGGCCGGCATCCATCTTCAATCTCTCGTCTTCTTCCTCCAGCGTCGCCGGGACCACCTCCCACCTCCTGCTGCTAGCAGCTCTGCTTAGCACGCTTCGCTATGAAGCGCTACTCCACCATTTGCCAGGCCATCCCTCCAACCCTCCACACCTCATGTTCTTCTCCACCGACTTCCGAACCACACCGCACTAGAACCAGTTAACCCTCGTACACCTCTCCGTCTGCGACTCTACTCCCGCGTCTTCCCATCTCTGGCTCATTGCTGTCCGGGGCCTCACCATCGTCCCCCACCTTGGATGCGCTCGGCGCGGCGTGGTCAACGTGGTCAACGAACGACACCATCGGAAGTAGGTTGTGCTGGAGAGGCTGACAGCTGGGTCCACGGCCGCACACAAGGAAATGCCTCTTTATTACGCGCAAAATAATGATTCCTCCACCTGACATCTGGGACCCACCGGAAGGGCCTCTGTATTTTGCGAAAAAAACGTGCCCCCCGCTAACTTGTCGGACCCACCAGCTATCTTCGCACGCAAGGAAGTGCCTCCTTATTACGCACAAAAAAATGAATACCCCGCCACCGGTGGAACCCGGCATCTTTGGGAGGCTGACTTGTGGGTCTACCAAGTTGACGGGGACGGAGGGCTTTGTCAACTTAGTCAATATGAACGATTCTAGCTCCTGTTACCATACGATGTTCATCCAACGGTTGTAGTTTTTCTTCAACCTCTGGTCTTCTTGCTCCAGCCGCCCAAACCAGCGTCGGTCGTGCCGCGTGCTCCTGCCTCTCGTGGCCGGCTGTGATGCTGCGGAGGCCTCACCGCCCCCTACTACTCCCACCGCTGGCCAGGCCATCCCTCTACTCACCCACACCCCCAGTTAATCTACGGTGACAGCAGCCTCACACCGCAGCCGAACCAGTGAACCCGCGTACTCCTCTTCGCGTGGGCATCCACTGCTGCGTCTTCCCCGGCTCCGAGTTGTCCCCTTCCTAGGCCTCGCCGTCGTCCACCGCTGTGGTGCTCTCGGCGCGGCGTGGTCAACGTGGTCAAGGAACGACTTCCATCGGACGTGGACTATACGTGGAGAGGCTGACAGCTGGGCTACGGCCGCAGCAAGGAAGTGCCTCCTTATTACGCGGAAAACAATGATTCCTCCACCTGACAGCGGGGACCCACCGGACGGGCCACCGTATTTCGCGAAAAAAGTTTCCCCCTAACTGCTGGGACCCACCAACTACAGCTTCGCACGCAAGGAAGTGTGTCCGGGCAAAAAAAACGATTCGCCCCCCTGACTGCTGGGACCCACCAGCTACATCTTCGCACGCAAGGAAGTGCGTCCGGGCAAAAAAAACGATTCACCTCCTGACTCCTGGGACCCACCAGCTACATCTTTGAACGCAAAGAAAGTGCGTCCGGGCAAAATAAAACGATTCGCCCCTCTGACTGCTGGGACCCACCAGCTACATTTTCGCACGCAAGGAACTGCTTGACAGTCGGGGCCCACCTGGTCGAAGCGTACGTAGCGTTGTCATTCTGGTCGCGAACATGTACGTACATAATGGTCGATGTAGAGGCGCGCACGTGTCGTAGATGTAGAGGCGCGCACGTAGCATGTACACGTACGTACAGCGGCGAGGGTGCAAGAAAGAAAATACGGCCACGTACGTACATACGGGCAGGGTCTCTAACGCCTATCGCGCATACGTACATGGCTGGGTCGGAACGGAGAAACAGCGTCGTCGTCGTGTTCATTTGGAGCCAACTGGCTGGGTCGGAACGGAATGCGTGGTCGTGTTCGTCGGGAGGGCTTGGACGGAACAGGCGATGGAAACGAGGCCTAGCGTCGCACTGGCGGAGGAAGCGGCCTTGTGTTCGACCGCCACGTTCAAACGGGTCCTATTGATCAGAGAGCTGGCGTGCCGCAAAACGGAGGAAACGGACCTCCCTACGGTCGAAACGGGGTCCTGTTGATCGGGAGGGTGTGGTGTACCGCAAAACGGATTTAAGCGGACTTGTGTTGGGCGCCACGGTGAAAGCAGGGGGAGGGTGTGGCGTGCCGCAAAACAGGACTCCACGGATCCGTTCATCTCCACCATCGACCTCCTCCAGCCTCCACGAGCTCCTGTTCATCCAGCCTCCACCGCGCTTACTCCACCAGCTCTCGTTGAACCACCCCTCTCCACAGGCACCCCTCCACCGTCTACTATTCATCCAGCCCTCCACATCACGAGGTCCTGTTCAACCACCCCTCCACGGCCACCCCTCCACCGTCTACTGTTCATCCAGCCCCCCACACCACGGGTTCCTGTTCATCCAGAGGCAACGCCACCTCTCACTGTTCATCCAATCCCCCCCCCAACGCTCACTAGCAGCAGTAGCGAAGGAATCGCTCCATCGGGTTTAGTTAACAGCCATTGATCGATCGCTCGGGTTCGATGAACGCAGTAGCCTGCAGGCAATCTTTCGGTTTCAGTTAGAGCCCAACGCCTTGCTCGGCTTGATTAGAATAACGCCGCACACACGCTGCAGACGTCGTAAGAGAAAGCGATCGCTCCGCCCTCGACCTCCCACCATAACCGGCAACTCCCCGAAATTTTCCTCCCCCTCACTTCTACCACGGTTTTTTCCGTCATGGACGGCCCAAAGAATGTCATGCAACTGCGTCTCCGGCCCGCCCAGGACGAAAAGCCCATTTTATGTCATGATTTTTTGTCATAGAAGTAGGAGCCCACCACATCTATGATGATACCGGGTTTTGTCACAAATATTGTCATAGAAGTGTCATATGTATGATAGAAAAAAATTTCGTTCGGCCCAAAATGTCACGGATGTGTCTTTTTTTTGTAGTGGATGGGCCATCACCTATGAATGAGCAGCCCCAGGAGGATATTCAGTCAGTGAATGATGTTGTCCAACACGATCAGGTTGAGGAAGTTCAGTCCCAGGAGTCAATCATTCTGCAAGTTTCTGATAATTCAGTTAACAATGCCCCTGATGTTGTGGATGTGGTAGTCTACCAGCCCCCAATGGGACCACAGCAGCCTCCTCTGCATATTGGGCAGGTGTTCACAGTCTTTGGGCCTGTTCTGCCTCCTGCCATGCAGTGGCAGTGCTCTTTTGAGAAGTTGATGCCATCTCTGTGCTTTGCTGAAATCCCAAAGTTCATGTTCGAGTCTGGAATTGGGTCCCTCTTGCTTGCTAAGAAGTCTTGGGACATTTGCTACAATGGCTATGATCTCAGCTTTGTTCTACCACTTGTGCCTGCTACTTCCAGCGTCAATACTCGCCTTATTTCTCGAGGTAAAAGGCCAGTTGCAAGGGCTCTCTGCTTTGGTGATCTTTCTGCACCTGTCACTGAATCCTTTGAATTCACTGCTGCCCCAAAAGTGACTTTGAAACATGACCGGAAGCAAAAGACTACAATTTTGGTGGACACTGAGGTTCGTCGCAGTGCACGTCTCAGTGCTTTATGTGATGGCTACCATAATGTTCCAAGCAGTGGCACTAGCAAGTCTAAATGTCACAACAGGTCTCCTCACACTCTGAAGAAGCGCAAGACCAATTCGGCTCAGTCTGATGGAACTTCGGCAGTGCCACCACCAACTGCCATTGCTGATCTTCATCGTATTGGGACTCGTCTGCGCATCGCTCCGGAGAAGATCACTGCGGATAAGCTTCTGGATAATCCAGCTAAATCTACTAGCAGCAAGAGTTTTGATGATTGATTGCATAAGGCAGCTTTCTGGTTCACGGCGTGCCACTTTAAACGTCATCTATCTTTATTTCTGTTTTTATGTTTGGAGCTCTATCGTTTTGCTATGCTTAGCTGGTCTATGTAGGTCATTGCGTGATCTACTTTTGCAGCAACTTATTATGGTTGTAATGAATCAGTCTGGATTTAAAGATTGGAAGGTTCTATGATGGAACGTACGTGGCCTTAATTCTGAAGTGCGACAATTTTCTGTTACGCAGAATATTGATGAAAGTGATTGTTCTGTGGTCTGCCTCCAAGAAACTAAGTGTATGCATATTGATCATAGGTTCATTAGGAGGTTCTGTCCATTACGTTTTCATAATTTTGCTTATGTGCCTTCGGTGGGTGCATCAGCTGGTATGGTCGTTATTAGGAATTCTTCCTTTTTTTAGGGCAAGTTAATTGAAACGAAAACTTTTGGTATCATTGTGGAATTCCATTCCAAACATACATCTGAAGTTTGGACACTAGTTACTGTTTATGGCCCATGTCAGGGTCCAGCCCTGATGAGTTCGTGCAGTGGTTATACAACTTGGACATTAATTGTGACGACAATTGGCTTCTTTTGGGTGATTTTAACTTTATGCGGTCGCTTGAAAACCGTAACCTGCCTGGTGGTAATATCAATGATATCTTTCTGTTTAATGAAATCATCGGCCACTTGGGTCTTGTTGAACTGCCAATTAAGGGAAGGCAATTTACTTGGTCTAATATGCAAACTGAACCCCTTCTTGAACAAATTGACTGTTTTTTCACTTCGGTTGCATGGACTTCGGATCATCCCAACACTTTAGTTTTGCCTCTTGCGAGATCGGCCTCTGATCATGTTCCCTGCGTGGTCACGATTGCCACTGCCATTCCCAAAGCTAAAGTTTTTCGCTTTGAAAATTATTGGACCGGATTACCTGGCTTTAATAAATGTGTTGCTCAGGTTTGGGGCAGGTCGGTGGGTAAACCCACGGCTGCTTTAACTATATCTTCCAAGTTCAAATCTCTCAGGTATGCCCTTAGGAAATGGCATTTAAAGCTATCAACAGTTAAGGTGCTCATTTCTGATTGCAACAAAGTCATTCTCTTCTTTGATGAGATGGAGGAGATCCGACCGTTAAGTTGGCCTGAATTCAATTTTAGGCAAATTGTAAAGTTGCATTTGGAGGATATTTTACACTGGCAGTATGTTTATTGGAAGCAACGTTGTACAATCCAAAGTATTAAGGTGGGCGAGGAAAATTCTAAAAAAATTCACGCCATGGCCACAGAAAGGTACCGAAGGAATACAACTTCTTCAATCAAGAATTCGGCAGGTGAGGTGGTTTCTGATCATCAATTGTTGGTGGGCATGTTTTGGTCTGATTTCAACCAGCGTATGGGCCAAGCAAAGGGAATCCAAATGGGTTTGATCTGCACACTTTAATTGAGAGAGTCGATGGTTTGGAGGATTTATCATTGCCGTTCATGGATTCTGAGGTAGAGGCCGTAATTAAGAACATGCCACCTGACCGTGCTCCGGGCCCCGATGGCTTTACATGACTTTTCTTAAAGAAGTGTTGGTCTATTCTCAAGGAGGATTTTATGCAACTTGTCAAGGAGTTTTATGAGGGGAGGTGCAATTTGGAATGTCTTAATACTTCCTTAATCACTCTTGTCCCCAAGAAGCTAAGTCCGGAAGTGGTTGGAGACTTTCGGCCCATATCCTTGACCAACACGTGTTTGAAGTTTTTGACTAAACTGCTGGCTAATCGGCTTCAAAAAGTGATCCTGAGATGTATACATCGCAATCAATATGGGTTTCTCGGTTGTCGATCTATTCAAGATTGTCTGGCCTGGTCTTTGAATACATTCACCAATGTAAAGCATCTAAGCGCCCATCATCCTCCTTAAACTCGATTTCACGAAGGCATTCGATACAATTGAGCATGAAGCCATCCTCAGAATCTTACAATGCAAGGGTTTTCATGCTCGTTGGACTGGCTGGATTGATAGCATCTTGTCCACGGGTTCTTCTTCTGTTCTCTTAAACGGGGTGTCAGGTAATCATTTTGTCTGCAGATCGGGAGTTCGCCAAGAAGACCCACTATCTCCGTTATTATTTGTGATTGTTGTGGATCTGCTTCAGTCTGTGGTCAATGAGATGTGCTCCAGAAACATTCTGTCTCTACCAATACCAACAAACTCCAATGATTACCCGATCGTACAATATGCGGATGAAACCCCGTATATAAAGGAGCAAGGGGGGAGATGCAGCCAGCCAAGGAGGGCGCACCAAGGGGGGAGTCCTACTCCCATCGGGAGTAGGACTCCTCCTTTCCTAGTAGGAGTAGGAGAAGGGGGAAGGAGGAGAGAGAGGGGAAGGAAAGGGGGGCGCTGCCCCCCCCCCTACTTGTCCAATTCGGATTAGAGGGGGAGGGGGGCGCGGCCTGCCCTGGCCGCCCCTCCTCTTCTCCACTAAGGCCCATTAGGCCCAATATACTCCCCGGGGGGTTCCGGTAACCCCCCGGTACTCCGGAAAATGTCCGAAACCTCCCGAAACACTTCCAGTGTCCGAACATAGTCGTCCAATATATCTATCTTTACATCTCGACCATTTCAAGACTCCTCGTCATGTCCGTGATCATATCCGGGACTCCGAACTACCTTCGGTACATCAAATCACAAAAACTCATAATACCGATCGTCACCGAACTTTAAGCGTGCGGACCCTACGGGTTCGAGAACTATGTAGACATGACCGAGACACATATCCGGTAAATAACCAATAGCGGAACCTGGATGCTCATATTGGCTCCCACATATTCTACAAAGATCTTTATCGGTCAAACCGCATAACAATATACGTTATTCCCTTTGTCATCGGTATGTTACTTGCCCGAGATTCGATCGTCGTTATCTCAATACCTAGTTCAATCTCGTTACCGACAAGTCTCTTTACTCGTTACGTAATGCATCATCCCGCAACTAACTCATTAGTCACATTGCTTGCAAGGCTTATAGTGATGTGCATTACCGAGAGGGCCCAGAGATACCTCTCCGACAATCGGAGTGACAAATCCTAATCTCGAAATACGCCAACTCAACAAGTACCTTCAGAGACACCTGGAGAGCACCTTTATAATCACCCAGTTATGTTGTGACGTTTGGTAGCACACAAAGTGTTCCCCCGGTAAACGGGAGTTGCATAATCTCATAGTCATAGGAACATGTATAAGTCGTGAAGAAATAAATAGCAACATACTAAATGATCAAGTGCTAAGCTAACGGAATGGGTCAAGTCAATCACATCATTCTCCTAATGATGTGATCCCGTTAATCAAATGAAAACTCATGTCTATGGCTAGGAAACTCAACCATCTTTGATCAACGAGCTAGTCAAGTAGAGGCATACTAGGGACACTATGTTTGTCTATGTATTCACACATGTATTATGTTTTCGGTTAATACAATTCTAGCATGATTAATAAACATTTATCATGATATGAGGAAATAAATAATAACTTTATTATTGCCTCTAGGGCATATTTCCTTCAACTTGTATTGTAAGGCATGTAAGATAAGTTACCGAGCTAGACACGTTTGTATGAGCGGGCCGGGACTCTGTAGGCCGCGGGGCGTCAACCCATGTATATAAGGGGACGACCCGGCAGTGGCTTAGGGCAAGAAACAACAGATTGAAAGCCAGGCCAAGCGTATTTGCTCCCTGGTGATCAAAACCCTAGCAATACCACCTCAATTGAATTAGGCTTTTACCTTCACCGCAAGGGGCCGAACTAGTATAAGCTTCCTCGTGTCCCTCATCCCGTTTTAACCCCTTTAAGCTAACTTCGTCGCAATGGCCCCGCAACTAAGTCCTTCCACGAGGACATCTGCCGTGACAATTCCACAACAGTTGGCGCCCACCGTGGGGCCTGTGCACGGTGGTTTTGAGTTCTTGAAGGGCAGCTTTGAAGGGACCAAGGGATACGTTGTGGGCCGGATGACCAAGAGTCATCGCGGCAAGCTCTACATCGACGATGCAGGCTGGGGCCTCGAGGCCGGCTCAATTGAGTACGGGTACCGGGTCCCCTTCGGCGGAATCCACGTCTTCGTCGGCAAGATCGGCGAATCGGGCCCTGAGCCGGACATCTGCACCTACATCATCGAGACGGCTCAGCATGCACGACCTGCCCGGGTTCAACCTGCCGTGAAGCGTGCCTTTGTTGGATTCATCCATGGGGATGAATTGGAAGGCTCTGTGTCTGGTGGTGAGACAGCCATCTACTCTGATGGTGAATCGTCCACGGGCGAGACCAACTCAATGTATCAACTACAAGACGGACGGCTTGGGGGGCTGTTCTAATGGCGACAGTATTCCGGACCCCTGTGAGCCACCGAACAGGGTGGCGATCTTCATTGCTGGCACCCAGCCGGTTCTCGGTTCGATAGCTGCCGCGGCTATGACTTCCAGTGCAGCGGTGGTAACAGCGGCAGGCGTTGGCGGGTCAGCACGCCCGCCGGCTAAGGTTTTAACGGATCTGTTGGAGGATCTGGCAACGCTGATGGGGGTGGAGGTAACCCCGGACAACCAGGAACAGGACAAGGTGGATGTGGCTAAGCTACGTGATGGGATAGCGCAAGCCAAGGTAGAGCTGGCGGCAAAAAAGGATAGGATGACTGCAGAGCGAGCCGTTTTGAGCGCCCAAGCACAGTGGATTCAAGTGGATTCATACCGGCTCATGGTGGATCAGAACGCTTCAAACGAAGTCTTGAGGAGAAAACACCGGAGTCGTCTGCCCTCGGTTTATGAGTCAAGGAATCTCTTCAACACACCCGGAGCGGGGCTCAGTAACCCACCAATGGTAAACCAGATGAATGAAGCGCCGGGGGGTGGAGTGCCGGTTCAGCCACGCGTGGCAGGTTCTCCGCATATGAATAACACCACACCTCAGCACGTGGTGACACCACCAGGTCATTATTCCAACCCTTTAGACAATATGATTGCTGCCGCCACGCGATTGGCGGCTCTGCCATTCAAGGGCGAGACTCCGACGGCGATTGAAACCCGAAGGGCCAGGGAACTTCTTCAAATAGCTTTGGTATAGCAGCAGGCTTATTCTTACAGTCGTGAACGAGTTCATTCGACCCCTCGTCCAAGCCGGAGCTACAGTAGGCGCATTGACTCGCCAGCAGTTTCGAGTACTGAGCAACGCCATAATCAACCTCCTGAGCATGACCCGGCGCGCAATGGTGACAATGCACGGGACTTGGTAGACTAGGGCAGAGCGCGTCGGGAGGCCGAGCTGGCGGCTCAACTGGCGGCTCATCAGCACTCGCCGGTTTACCCAACAACTACAGTGGAGGTAGGTGTGACTTCTAGAGCTTGGGGTGTGCCGTGTTTAATGGCGGCTCTGCGAAACGAGCGGTTGCCCAAGGATTTTGAGGGCCCTTGTAAGGTGCCTAATTACACAGCAGATCAACCCCCTGAGGCTTGGGTGGAGAGTTATGAGATGGCTATGGAGATGCTGGATGTTAGTGACACTGCATGCGCTAAGTATTTCACCATGATGCTGGAAGGGACGGCTCGTAGCTGGTTCAAGGGGTTGTCGGCCAACTCCATCGGGTCATGGGCAGAGCTGAAGGCCCGGTTTATCCAGAATTTCAAAGATACGTGCAAGCAGCCGATGTTGATCGTGGATTTGGTTTCTTGTGTTCAAGCTGAGGGCGAGTCGATGACTAGCTAGGTGCGCTGGGTCTCGACTATCATACATTCTTCAAATAACATCAACATCGGCTCAGCGGTTCTAATGTTGGAGAAAAATTGTTGTTTCATTCCACTCAAGCAGAAGCTTGGGCGGCTTAAGCGTCATTGCAATAACATGGGGGAGCTCGTGGCGGCTCTTGTTAAGTATGCCGACTCTGATGGTACCAAGGACCCGAACTCTGAGGATGAAAGATCGGGAAAGGGAAAGAAGAGTAGCGGTATGAAAGGACAGCAGTACAACCCTGCCAATCAGGGCAGCAACGGCAAGCGCAAAGCTAATGATTTTGTGGCCAACACCGGTGCACGGAATTATAACCAGCGTGTAAGGGGAGGCCGGCTCAAGGGGCGAAATTTGACCTTGAAGCAATACTGAATCAGCCATGTCCGAAGCACGGAATGGAGGAGAAGTCGTCTACCCATCTGTGGAAGGATTGCAGTATCATGAGACACTTCAGGGAGTCCGTCCAGCACAACCATGGCCCAAACGGCGGTTTGGGGTCCGGCTCTCATGGTCCGAGTCATGGAGGCGGCGGCTCAAATTTCGGGTTTCACGGCCAAGGCAATCAAGGTGGTTACAACCAGCAGAATAATCAGGGGAATTAGTAGCAGCAACGGTCTGGTTATCAGAGCAACCCGAAGTAATTGAATAGTGGGCAGTACCACATGTTCACTACTGGCTTGTGTAAGTCGGATCAGAAGCTTCATAAGAGGGCAGTGAATGCTATTAAGCTAGCATTACCATGTTACTTGCGGTGGTCAGAGCAGCCTATAGTATGGAGCCGTGAGGATCACCCGCCCCGGGTTGACAATCTGGGTCATTTGGCTCTGGTGGTGGCGCCTCAGGTTGGGGGCTATAAATTAACTAAGGTACTCATGGATGGAGGCATCATCATTAATATACTTTATTATGAAACCTTCTATCGCATGGGACTGACCGACAAAAATCTTATGCCGTCAAACACCGTTTTTCATGGTGTGGTGCCGGGTAAGTTGGCGTACTCAGTAGGTAAGATATCGTTGGAGGTTGCTTTTGGAGATGAGCATGATTCCAGATCTGAGACCTTGACCTTCAAAGTGGTTAACATCAAAATCCCTTATCACGCTCTGTTTAGGCGACCGGCTTATGCTAAATTTATGGCAAGGCCTTGCTATGTTTACTTGCAGCTTAAGATGCCAGGTTATAAGGGCACTATCACGATGCATGGGAGTCGTAAGGTGGCCTTGGAGTGTGAAGAAGGCGATGTTGCTTATGCTGAGTCTGTTTGTGCAACGGAGGAGCTAAAATTTTACAAGGATAATGTTGACCCGGCGGACATGACGTCCTTGAAAAAGCCAACTACAGAGCATGATCCTTCGCTAAAGTTTAAATCGGCATATGACACTAAAATGGTTGATTTTGCTCCTGGCGACTCATCTAAGTAGTTCAGCATCAGTGCTAACCTGGATCCAAAATAGGAAAGCGCGCTCATCGAGTTCATCCGTGAGAACCGGGATATCTTTGCATTGAAGCCTTCTAACATGTCGGGTGTACCATGGGAGCTCGCTGAGCACACTCTTAATATTGATCTGAAGTTTAAGCCGGTCAAGAAATTTCTTCGTTGTTTTAATGAGGAGAGGCGGAAGACCATTGGTGAAGAAGTGGCCCGGCTCTTGGCGGCCGGGTTTATAGTTGAAGTTTTTCATCCTGAGTGGTTGGCTAACCCGGTGTTGGTGCTTAATAAGAACGGCACTTGGCGAATGTGTGTGGACTACACGGACTTAAACAAGGCTTGTCCAGCTGATCCGTTTGCTCTCCCTCGTATTGATCAAATCATTGATGCTACGGTAGGTTGTGAGCATTTGAGTTTTTTGGATGCTTACTCTGGTTATCATTAGATCAAGATGGCAGTTAAGGACCAGGAGAAGACAGCTTTCATTACTCCGTTTGGAGCCTTCTGCTATGTGTCTATGCCTTTTGGGCTTAAGAGTGCCCAGGCGACTTACCAGCGGTGCGTGCAGAATTGCCTTCACAATCAAATCGGGCGTAATGTTCATGCTTACGTAGATGACATTGTGGTGAAATCCACGAAGAAGGAGACCCTGATTGATGATTTGAAGGAGACTTTTGACAATCTCTGGGTTTATAAAATGATGCTTAACCCAGCCAAGTGTGTCTTCGGGTTTTTTGGTCTCTAACAGAGGCATTGAAGCTAACCCAGAGAAGATCAAGGCTATTACTTCCTTGGCTAAACCGGCACGTGTCAATGATGTTCAATGTTTGGCGGGTCGTATTGCGGCCTTAAGCCGGTTCATAAGCCGATTAGGTGAGAAGGCTATCCCGCTTTACCAGATGATGAAGAAAACAGATCACTTTGTTTGGAGTGATGCTGCTAATCAAGCGTTTGAGGATCTGAAGATATAGTTAGCTGAGCCGCCCGTTCTTGCTGCTCCCATTGATAAGGCCTTTGTTGTTATATGTGGCAGCTAATAGTCGGGCTGTCAGTGTAGCCATTGTGGTGGAAAGGAAAGAGGCAGGAAAGGAGTACCTGGTTCAACGGCCGGTTTACTACATCAGTGAGGTACTTATTGACTCCAAGCAAAGATATCCGCACTGGCAGAAGCTTGTGCATGGGGTCTTCATGGCAAGCCGGAAGCACAAGCAGCATTTTCTTGGTCATCCCATTACTGTGGTTAGCTCTGCTCCGGTAGGGGATATCATCCGGAATAGAGAAGCCACAGGTCGGGTAGCCAAGTGGGCCATTGAACTTGGACCCCATGGTTTAAAGTATGTGCCTCATATGGCCATCAAGTCACAAGCACTCGTGGATTTTATCAATGATTGGACAGAGTTGCAGACGCCTGAGGAAAAGCCGGATAACACATATTGGACTATTCACTTTGATGGATCCAGACAGATGGAAGGCTCGGGGGCTGGAGTTGTCTTGACTTCCCCACGAGGTGATAAATTTTCTTATGTTCTCCGGTTAATTTTCCCTTGTACTAACAATGAAGCTGAGTATGAGGCCTTGCTCCACGGTCTTCGGATGGCTAAAGAGAAGAACTTAAGCCGGCTGAGGTGCTTCGGCGACTCAGATCTAGTAGCTCAGCAAGTTTCTGGCACTTGGGATTCTAAGGATCCACTCATGGCGGCTTATCGTCGAGAGGTTGATGCTATTGCGGGTCACTTCAATGGTTACCAAGTTGAACATATTGATCGAATGAACAATGAGGCGGCTGACACTTTAAGCCAGTTAGGGTCTCAGCGTAAGCCGTTGCCACCTAACACATTCCTGGATATTCTGCTTAACCCTTCTATTAAATTACCTACAGAGGAGGATCTTGCTATTCCTGACCCGGAAGTGCAGTTGGTGGCAGCTCTTCATGCCATTCCTGACTGGACAGTTCCGTATCTGGCTTACATGACCCGGGGCGAGTTGCCTGAGGATGATATTTTGGATAGACAGATAGCCCGGCGGTCTAAGTCAATGACAATTGTCAATGGGGAGTTGCACCATCGCAGTGTCACAGGGGCGTTTCAGCGTTGCGTTTCTCCTGAAGAAGGCTGTGAGATCCTGCGAGAGATTCATGAAGGAGATTGTGGTCATCATGTCAGCTCTAAATCTCTCATAGCCAAGGCTTTTCGTCATGGGTTTTATTGGTTGACGGCTCATGCTGATGCGGAGGATCTGGTCAGTAAATGTGATGGTTGCCAGAAGTTTTCATGACGAGCTCATGTGCCGACTCAAGAGTTGAGGATGATTCCAATTACTTGGCCGTTTGCGACCTGGGGGCTCGATATGGTTGGGCCTTTCAAGAGGTCCAAAGATAAGAAGACCCACCTTTTGGTGGCAGTTGACAAGTTTACTTAATGGGTTGAAGCAGAGCCGGTCAGCAAGTGTGATGCAGCAACGGCGATTCAATTCATTAAGAAGGTGATCTTCCGTTTTGGCTTTCCCAATAGCATTATAACGGACAATGGCACTAATCTGTCTAAAGGTGCTATGAAAGAATTTTGTCAACAAGAACATATTCGACTTGATGTTTCCTCTGTGGCTCACCTCCAGTCTAATGGTCAAGCGGAACGAGCTAATCAAGAGATTCTACGAGGCATCAAGCCCCGGCTTATGGTTCCTTTGAAAAGAACGCCGGGCTGTTGGGTGGAGGAGTTACCTTCAGTGTTATGGAGTATCAATACAACCCCAACAGATCTACGGGTTACACACCTTTCTTCATGGTTTATGGAGCAGAGGCGGTTCTCCCTAGTGACATCTGTCACGATTCACCCCGTGTGGCGGCTTATGTGGAAGCTGATAATGAAAAGGCACGTCAGGATGAGGAGCGTGACCTCGCGGCGGCTCGTTCAGCGATTTATCAGCAAGACCTACGTCGTTATCACAGCCGATGGGTCAAAACCAGAACCTTTCAAGAAGGCGACTTGGTGCTCCAGCTTATCCAGGATCAAACTGATATGCATATACTGTCCCTGCCTTGGGAAGGACCTTTTGTGGTCAGCAAGAATCTACATAATGGGTCGTAATATCTTATCGAGGTTTGAGACCACAAGGAATCACGCAAATCGGAGGAGGAGACCCGTCGGTCGTGGAATATTGCTCATCTCCGGCCCTACTATATTTGAGCCACCGGCTCTTATGATGTACATAGTTCGATGATGTATATATTATAAACAGTATAATAAAGCCAGCATCCCTGATAATTCAGGGCCTCTGTCGTTTCACTTCTTCGAAGCTGAGTCTTTATCATTGTCTTGCATGTTCACTTAAGAGGCTTGACGCCCAAATTATAGGGATCAAAGAGAGTTTGGATGCACAGCTCAAACATTGATCCCCGACAAACACAACTCGTAAGTATGTCACTTGGGGGCTTCCTGTTCAAACATAGGTGTATTCACCAAAGAGAACATAGCGTTACTACCCTCTTGACCAAGTTATCTTGTTCAAACATAGGTGTATTCACCAAAGAGTACATAACCTTTTCGGGTCATCCTACCTGTATGCGAGCTGCTTCTTCATCAGGTAATCCTGATTGACCCGCCGAACTCTTAACAATCAATCTTTTACGGTGTATTCACCAAAGATCATGAGCTTGTTAAGGTTAAAACGTTGGTCTGTCATGTGTGAGCACGGCTTATAGATAGTCAGGATAGATCCAGGCTCATAAGCCGCCTTCCTTGAAACTTGGATAAATCGGCCTGTGATGCATGATGCTACTCTGACACCGCGTACTCCTGATAAGTCTATCTTTAAATAAGACATGAACTTATCTGGGTTCAAATGTTGATTGGGTAATGTGAGTGCCGACTCATGGAAAGCGCATACCTTCCAGTGGCCATCAGGCTAGTTTCATTGAAGATCAAAAGCCAGGCCAAGCGTATTCGCTTTCTAGTAATCGAAACCCTAGCAATACCACCTCAACTGGATTAGGCTTTTACCTTCACCGCAAGGGGCCGAACTGGTATAAACTTCCTCATGTCCCTCGTCCCGGTTTAACCCCTTTAAGCTAACCTCATTGCAATGGCCCCGCAACTAAGTCCTTCCACGAGGAAATCTGCCGTGACAATTCCACGACAAATACCCAAAGAGTTTACCAGAGTAAATAATCTAGTTCACATTGCTATGTGATTAACACCCCAAGAGTATTAAGGTGTGATCATGTTTTGCTTGTGAGATAGGTTTAGTCAACCGGTCTACCACATTCAGATACGTATGTATTTTGCAAATTACTATGTCTACATTGCTCTGCACGGAGCTACTCTAGCTAATTGCTCCCACTTTTATTATGTATCCAGATTGAGACTCAAAGTCATCCGGATTAGTGGCAAAGCTTGCATCGATGTAACCCTTTAGGACGAACTCTTTGTCACCTCCATAACCGAGAAATATTTCCTTAGTCCTCTTTAGGTACCTAAGGATAATTTTGACCGCTATCCAGTGATCTACTCCTAGATCACTATTGTACCCCCTTGCCAAACTCATGGAAAGGTACACAATAGGTCTGGTATACAACATGGCATACTTTATAGAACCTATGGCCGAGGCATAGGGAATGACTTTCATTCTCTCTCTATCTTCTGTCGTGGTCGGGATTTGAGTCTTACTCAACTTCATACCTTACTACTCAGGCAAGAACTCCATTGACTGATCTATTTTGAACTCCTTCAAAATCTTATCAAGGTATGTACTCATCGAAAGTCTTATCAAGCGTCTTGATCTATCTCTACAAATCTTGATGCCAAATATGTAAGCAGCTTCACTGAGATCTTTCTTTGAAAAACTCCTTTCAAACACTCCTTTATGTTTTCCAGAAAATTCTACATCATTTCCGATCAACAATATGTCATTCACACATACTTATCAGAAAGGTTGTAGTGCTCCCACTCACTTTCTTGTAAATACAGGCTTCACCGCAAGTCTGTACAAAACTATATACTTTAATCAACTCATCAAAGTGTATGTTCCAACTCCGAGATGCTTGCACCAGTCTCGAGCTTGCATATTTTGTTAGCACCTTTAGGATTGACAAAACCTTCTAGTTGCATCATATGCAACCACTAGTAGAAAAAGGGCCTATTGTCCCGGTTGGTAAGGGCCTTTAGTCCCGGTTGGTGAACCGGGACTAAAGGGTCGGTACTAATGCCTCCCCCCTTTAGTCCCGGTTCAATCCAGAACCGGGACTAAAGGCCGCGGCCACGTGGGGCTCCACCTTTAGTCCCGGTTGGTAACACCAACCGGGACTAATGGAAATTTTATGATTTTTTTTTTTGAAATTTTTTTTTGAAATTTTTTTTTTGAAATTTTTTTGTATAATTTTTTATTTTCAAATTTTTGAATTATTTTAACCCCTAATCTCTAATCAGCACCCCTCATCACTGCTCAATTTATCCTCTTCTCTAATCACCCTCATCATTCCAAATCACCTAACTTCCCGAACGGTCACCCATCCTCCCACTCCCCAAACTCGAGCACGCTTAACTTCGGGTTCTATTCTCCCTCGTTTCCAAGTCTGCACTTGTTGTTTTCTCGACAATAGTAAGATGTCAATCCTATTAACCCTCGTGAATTTTGCTTGAGCATGAATTGACACATTTCTTGTTTGAGTTTCAAACTATTGTTTTCAAAAACAATAATTATTTAGAAAACAATAGTTAACTTGAATAATTAGTTTGACCATGGTTTGACCATAGTGTGACCACAGTTTGACCACAGTTTGACCAGATTTGACCAAAATTCAAAATAATTGAACAAATTATTTAGTAACTTTAATATTCTAGAATAATTAGTTTGAACATGGTTTGACCATTGTTTGACCACAGTTTGAAATTTTTTCGATTTTTTCCACTCTAGATATTAAAAGCCCCGTAACTTTTTTTTCTGTTAGGTTTTTGAGGATTTTGAAAATGTTTAACGGGGTTCCCCCGGTTAAATTCGGATGTAACTTTTCGAGTAGATGATTTTTCATATAAAAAACTTTTTCATCCGAGTTAGTATGCAAAAGTTATGCCCATATTTACAAATTCCGAGAGATTTTGCAAATAAAGTGAAATTCACATTTGCAAATTTTCCCAACAACTAGACCACATATCACATGGGAAACTTATTTTCTTTTATTTTTTAAAATTGAAAAGGCGATCCACGGGGAGGGGGTAGAGTTTGAAAATGGGACCTTTAGTACGGTTCGTGGCACTAACCGGGACTAAAGGTCTCAACCATTATTCGGTTCATGCCTCAAACCGGGACTAAAGGTCTACTCTTTAGTCGGTTTGAGGCATGAACCGACTATCGGTAACATCGATTTTAGTCCCGATTTGAGGCACAAACCGGGACTAAAGGGCACAGTGAACCGGGACTAATGCCTTAGCCGCACGAACCGGGATAAATGCTCACATTAGTCCCGGTTCTGGATTGAACCGGGACTAATGGGCAAAACAGGCCTCAACGATAGCCCCTTTTTCTACTTGTGAACTCTTCTTTAATAAATCCATTAAGGAATGCAGTTTTGATATCCATTTGCCAGATTTCATAAAAAATGCGGCAATTGCTAACATGATTCGGACTGACTTAAGCATCAATACGAGTGAGAAAATCTCATCGTAGTCAACACCCTGAACTTGTCGAAAACCTTTTGCGACAATTCGAGCTTTGTAGGTAGTAACACTACCATCAGCGTCCATCTTCCTCTTGAAGATCCATTTATTCTCAATGGCAAGTCCACCAAAGTCCACACTTTGTTCTTATATATGGATCCTATCTCATATTTCATGGCCTCAAGCCATCTGTCGGAATCTGGGCTCATCATAGCTTCTTCATAGTTCGTAGGTTCGCCATGGTTTAATAACATGACTTCCAGGACAGGATTACCGTACCACTATGGTGCGGAACGTGCTCTGTTCGAACTACGAGGTCCAGTAGTAACTCGATTAGAAGTTTCATGATCATCGCCATTAGCTTCCTCTTTAGTTGGTGTAGGCATCACGGGAACGGATTTCACTAATGTGATACTTTCCAATTCGAGATAAGGTACAATTACCTCATCAAGTTCTACTTTCCTCCCACTAACTTCTTTCGAGAGAAACTCCTTCTCTAGAAAGGTTCGATTCTCGGCAACAAATATCTTGCCTTTTGATTTGTGGTAGAAGGTGTACCAAATTGTTTCCTTAGGGTATCCTATGAAGATGCACTTCTTCGATTTGGGTTCGAGCTTATCAGGCTGAAGTCATTTGGCATAAGTGTCGCAACCCCAAACTTTAAGAAACGACAGCTTAGGTTTCTTGCCAAACCACAGTTCATATTGTGTCGTCTCAACGGATTTAGACGGTGTCCTATTTAACGTGAATGCAACTATCTCTAATGAATAACCCCAAAACGACAGTGGTAAATCGGTAAGATACATCATAGATTGCATCATATCTAATAAAGTACGGTTACGACGTTCGGACACACCATTACGCTGTGGTGTTCCAGGTGGTGTGAGTTGTGAAACTATTCCACATTGTTTTAAATGAAGGCCAAACTCGTAACTCAAATATTCATCTCCGTGATCAGATCGTAGAAACTTTATTTTCTTTCTACGATGATTTTCCACTTCATTATGAAATTCCTTTGAACTTTTCAAATGTTTCAGACTTGTGTTTCATTAAGTAGATATACCCATATCTGCTCAAATCATCTGTGAAGGTCAGAAAATAATGATACTCGCCGCGTGCCTCAACACTTATCGGATATCATACATTGCATGTATTATTTCCAATAAGTCATTGGGTTGCTCCATTGTTCCGGAGAACGGAGTTTTAGTCATCTTGCCCATGAGGCATGGTTCGCAAGTATCAAATGATTCATAATCAAGTGATTCCAAAAATCCACCCGTATGGAGTTTCTTCATGCGCTTTACACCAATATGACCTAAATGGTAGTGCCACAAATATGTTGCACTATCATTATTAACTTTGCATCTTTCGGCATCAATATTATGAATATGTGTATCACTACGATCGAGATTCAATAAACCATTTACATTGGGTGTATGACCATAGAAGGTTTTATTCATGTAAACAGAACAACAATTATTCTCGACTTAAATGAATAACCGTATACATAATAAACATGATCCAATCATATTCATGCTCAACGCAAACACCAAATAACATTTATTTAGGTCCAACACTAATCCCGAAGGTAGAGGGAGTGTGCGATGGTGATATTATCAACCTTGGAATCACTTCCAACCCCCATCGTCACCTCGCCCTTAACTAGTCTCTGTTCATTTTGCAACTCCTGTTTTGAGTTACTAATCTTAGCAACTGAACCGGTATCAAATACCCTGGGGTTACTATGAACACTAGTAAAGTACACATCAATAACATGTATATCAAATATACCTTTGTTCACTTTGCCATCCTTCTTATCTGCCAAGTATTTGGGGTAGTTCGGCTTCCAGTGACCATTCCCTTTGAAGTAGAAGCACTTAGTTTCAGGCTTAGGTCTAGCTTTGGGCTTCTTCACGGGAGTGGCAACTTGCTTGTCATTGTTCTTGAAGTTCCTTTCTTTTCCTTTGCCCTTTTTCTTAAAACTAGTGGTCTTGTTAACCATCAACACTTGATGCTCTTTCTTGATTTCTACCTTCGCCGATTTCAACATCGCAAAGAGCTCAGGAATCTATTCCATTATCCCTTGCACATTATAGTTCCTCACGAAGTTCGAGTGGCTTGGTGATAGTTGATATGTCTCCAACGTATCTATAATTTTTTATTGTTCCATGTTGTTTTATTATCAATCTTTGATGTTTTATAATCATTTTATAGTCATTTTAGATCATATTTTGGTACTAACCTATTGACATAGTGCCAAGTGACAGTTGTTGTTTTTTCCATGTTTTTTACATCACAGGAAATAAATATCAAGCAGAGTCCAAATGGCACGAAACTCCATGATGATTTTTATGGGCCAGAAGGAAGGCAATGGGCCCTGGTTGCACCTGGGGGGGTGCCCCGAGGGGGGCACAACCCACCAGGGCGCACCAGGAGGCCCAGGCGCGCCCTGGTGGGTTGTGCCCACCTCAAGTGCCCCCCGGACCGCCTCTTTTCTCTATAAATACCACAATATTCAAAAAACCCTAGAACAAGCGTCAAAATATTCATCCAGCCGCCGCAGAGTCCAGAACCACCAAATCCAATCTAGACACCATCACAGAGGGGTTCACCACTTCCATTGGTGCCTCTCCGATGATGCGTGAGTATTCCCTTGTAGACCTTCGGGTCCATAGTTAGTAGCTAGATGGCTTTCTCTCTCTCTCGCTGGATTCTCAATAAAATGGTCTCTTGGAGATCCATATGATGTAACTCTTTTGCGTGTGTTTGTTGGGATCTGATGAACTTTGAGTTTATGATCAATCATATCTTTTTATATCCATGAAAGTTATTTGAGTTTCTTTGATCTCTTATATGCATGATCTCTTATAGCCTCGTATTTCTTCTCCGATATTTGGTTTTGTTTGGCCAACTTGATCTATTTATCTTGCAATGGGAAGAGGTGCCCGGTAGTGGGTTCGATCTTACGGTGCTCGATCTCAGTGACAGAAGGGGAAACGACATGTATGTATGGTTGCTACTGAGGATAAAAAGACGGGATCTATATCTACGGACATATAGATAAACGGATCTTGTCTACATTATGTCATCGTTCTTATTGCATTACTCTGTTCTTCCATGAACTTAATACACTAGATGCATGCTGGATAGCGTTCGATGTGTGGAGTAATAGTAGTAGATGCAGGCAGGAGTCGGTCTACTAATCTTGGACTTGATGCCTATGTAATGATCATTGCCTGGATATCGTCATAATTATTTGAAGTTCTATCAATTGCCCAACAGTAATTAGTTTACCCACCGTTTGTTATTTTTCTCGAGAGAAGCCACTAGTGAAACCTACGGCCCCCGGGTCTTCTTTCTCATATATTTGCCTTGCGATTTACTTTTCCTTTGCATTTTTATTCAGATCTATTAAACCAAAAAAATTACAAAAACACCTTGCTGAACTTTATTATATTTGCGATCTATTATTTCAATCTACTACAATTTACCTCACTTCCGCTTGCCAATTTCTGGCGTCGTTACCCGAAAGGGATTGACAACCCCTTTAACACGTCGGGTTGCGAGGTGTTGTTATTTGTGTGCAGGTGTTGTTTACGTTGTGTTGCTTGGTTCTCCTACTGGTTTGATACCTTGGTTTCATAACTGAGGGAAATACTCTACCGTCGTTGTGCTACATCATCCCTCCCTCTCCGGGGAAATACCGACGTAGTTCCAGCTACCATCAAGGAGAATTTCTGGCACCGTTGCCAGGGGGATCTTCAAGATATACCAGGTTCCTAATCACAAATCTCATATTCTTGCAATTTACATTATTCGTCGTTTGCCTCTCGTTTTCCTCTCCCCCACTTCACAAAAAATTGCCGTTTTATTCGCCCATCTTTTTCGGTTCGCCGTTTTCTGGCCAGATCTATCATTTGCCTGCAATCATGAGTGATTACGGTATGGCACAAACAGATGATGGCCTGACTCCTAAGATTGGACGTACGGGCAATCTGGATGCTAAAACTTTTATCTTGGGGCAAGGGAACGTTATGGGAAAAGAACGTATCCAAGAATTTTTCAATTGTGTTGGGAATCTATGTCTTGATGATGCTCCTATACTTAAAACTACTAGATCTTATTGGATGCTATTTCAACACTAGTTCTGAAACTTGAAAGAAAATTTATCCGCACTCATCCTACTTTGCAAAGATTGTTTTTTAGCTTCCCGAAATAAAAAATCCTAGGGCCAAAAAGTTGGCCACTCTCGTTCTCATGAACGAGTTTGACTACATAATTCGGGAAGCTAGGGAAATCTTTGACTTTTATGGTATGAATCGTGAAAAACCTGTGATAGATGAAATTCTTTACAATAGTGACTATGATTTGAGACATTTGCTTGGGGATAATAAAATCTTTGATGAGAATCTTAAGAAGGAAGTCCCCGTTCTAGACATAATCCAACAAGTTTTTAATAATGTTAATCAACACTACTCTTGGATTGTTGCGGGACATCAAAGGGGTTATGATGAAAATCAACTAAGGATTGCTAAAGTTTCCATGGATAATATGTTTTATGTTGTGTTTACAAAACCCCATGATGAAAACACCTCTAAGAAAATTAGGAAGAAGAAGGATGACAAAACTTAGATCCATGCTTTATGCCTAGCTAAGGGCGTAAAACTATAGCGCTTGTTGGGAGGCAACCCAATGAATAAAATTTATTTTTGGTTTTTTGCTTTATGTTCTTGAGTGTTAGCACAATTATGCTACTATTATGATTGTGTTTTTTGTGTTTTAATTAGTGTTTGTGCCAAGTAGAACGAATAGGATCTTCTTGGGTGATAGTTGTTTGATCTTGCTGAAAAAGACATAAACTTTGCGCTCACGAAATTAATTCTAATTCTTATTCATAAAGAGATTTTGCCCTGATTCTTTTTGAAGAAGATTAATGTACAAATTTCCCTGGTCCTCCCATTTTGGTAGAATTTTTGGAGTTCCAGAAGTATTCATTTAAATCAGATTGCTACAGACTGTTCTGTTTTGACAGATTCCGTTTTCTTTGTGTTGTGTGCTTATTTCGATGGCTCTATGGTGTTCTTTGATGAGTTTTTGTCATACAAAAGTTGGAATACAGTAGATATAATACAAAAAAATATTAATTGGTTTGATACATCACTTATAGTAGTGGTTTATTTTTCTTACACTAACGGATCTCACGAAGGTTTTGTTGAGTTTTGTGTGATTGAAGTTTTCAAATTTTGGGATATCTTACGATGGATGAAGGAATGATGTAAGAGCCTAAGCTTGGGGATGCCCCGGCATCCCAAGATATTATCCAAGAATGAGCAACCAACTAATCTTGGGGATGCCCTCGAGTGGCATCCCCGCTTTCTTCCAACAACCATCGGTATTTTACTCGAGACTATATTTTTATTCGTCACATGATATGTGTTTTTCTTGGAGCGTCTTGTATGATATGTGTCTTTGCTTGCTTTATTTTGTGTTTTAAGTCATCAATCCTTGCTGGACACACCTTTTTGAGAGAGCCAAAATATTACCATGATTTGTTAGAATTGCTCTCTTGCTTCACTTAATTTTTTTTTTGAGAGTTAGTAAAATTTTGAAGAAATTCTCTCTTGCTTCACTTAAATAATTTTGAGAGAAATAAAATTTGTTATGCTCATGATATTCACTTATATTTTTCTGAGCTTATGAAAAGAAACACATAAAAATTAGTTCCAAAGTGATAGATATCCAAGAAGGATAAAGTAAAAGAAAATTTCATGAAGATCATTGGACAAAATAAACTTGATTCTTTGCAATAGTTTTGAGAAATGGTGATGTGATATGTGAGTTATGTTGATGAGTAATTGTGCTCTAGTAGGAATATTGGTGTTAAGGTTTGTGATTCCCTATGCATGCACGAAAGTCAATAATCATGCAATGAAAATTATATCCTACTTGTGATGCATTATTCGGTGTTAATTATGCTTAATGCTTGCTTATGAGATTATTCGTTTCTTGGTTGGTCGCTTCTCAATATTTTGTTAGCCTTCATTTTGCACTAAGTATGACCTCTACTTGTGCATCCAAAATCCTTTAAACCAGTTTTGCCACATGGGTCCACTATATCTACCTATATGCGGTATTATTTTGCCGTTCCAAGCAAATTTGCATGTTCCATCTCTAATTTTCAAAATAAACTTCTCTTTTGTGTGTTTGTTTCACTCGCGGAACGGTAACGGGTGGCTAATATTTTCCATGCTAGATGTGTATTCTCAAGATGAGTGTTTATTCACTTGTCATTGCACGAGAGTAAGGCAAAGTTCTTAGGGATGCCCAGTCGAAATGCAAAAAAAATATTTACTTTATGTTGTCAAAAATTCCTTGGAGAGTGTTGGTATGGAGGGCACCCATGGATACGGTTAGCCATGGAAAGTGAAAGAATGGTGGAAAAAGGAATAAACTTTATTTTCTGTTTGGGAACCGCCTATGGCATATCTAGCATGGACAGTGTTCGTAGCTCTGAGTCATTTTCATTGGTGGGATGGATACACCTCCCAAAATGTTTTTATCTCTAATTTTTCGTTTTGAGCTCTGGCACCTCTACAAATCCCTACTTCCCTCTGCGAAGGGCCTTTCTTTTACTTTATGCAATGTTTATTTTGAAATTTGAGTCTCCATCTTCTCTCATAAAAAGCACCAACTAGGAGGCAATATGATCATGCTCAAGTATTGGGTGTAGTTAATATTCGAGTGTGTTTCATGAATGGATCAATGTTTGAGCATGATGGGCTAGGGATAACTTATTTTAGCGTTGATATTTTGAAAGACATGGTTGCTTGTTGATATGCTTGAAATATATAAATTATTATGCCAAAACTAGACTATTGCTTTGAATCACATAAAAGTCCAAATGTCCATGCTATAAATAAAAGAATATATTATGACTTGATGAACAACACTCCACATTAAAAATTCTGTTTTTATCACTTACCTACTCGAGGACGAGTAGGAGTTAAGCTTGGGGATGCTTATACGTCTCCAACGTATCTACAATTTTTTATTGTTCCATGCTGTTTTATTATCAATCTTGGATGTTTTATAATCATTTTATAGTCATTTTATCATTTTTTGGTACTAACCTATTGACATACTGCCAAGTGCCAGTTGCTGTTTTTTCCATGTTTTTTACATCGCAGGAAATCAATATCAAACGGAGTCCAAATGCCACGAAACACCATGATGATTTTTTATGGGCCAGAAGGAAGGCAATGGGCCCTGGTTGCACCTGGGGGGTGCCCCGAGGGGGACACAACCCACCAGGGCACGCCAGGAGGCCCAAGCGCGTCTTGGTGGGTTGTGCCCACCTCGGGTGCCCCCTGGACCGCATCTTTCTTCTATAAATACCACAATGTTCCAGAAACCCTAGAACAAGCGTCAAAATATTCATCCAGCCGCCGTAGAGTCCAGAACCACCAGATTCAATCTAGACACCATCACGGAGGGGTTCACCACTTCCATTGGTGCCTCTCCGATGACGCGTGAGTAGTCCCTTGTAGACCTTCGGATCCGTAGTTAGTAGCTAGATGGTTTCTCTCTCTCTCTCACTGGATTCTCAATAGAATGGTCTCTTGGAGATCCATATGATGTAACTCTTTTGCAGTGTGTTTGTTGGAATCTGATGAACTTTGAGTTTATGATCAATCATATCTTTTTATATCCATGAAAGTTATTTGAGTTTCTTTGATCTCTTATATGCATGATCTCTTATAGCCTTGTATTTCTTCTCCGATATTTGGGTTTTGTTTGGCCAACTTGATCTATTTAGCTTGCAATGGGAAGAGGTGCCCGGTAGTGGGTTCGATCTTACGGTGCTCGATCCTAGTGACAGAAGGGGAAACAACATGTATGTATTGTTGCTACTAAGATAAAAAGACGAGATCTATATCTACCGCCATATAGATAAACTGATCTTGTCTACATCATGTCATCGTTCTTATTGCATTACTCCATTTTTCCATGAACGTAATACACTAGATGCATGCTGGATAGCGGTCGATGTGTGGAGTAATAGTAGTAGATGCAGGCAGGAGTTGGTCTACTAATCTTGGACGTGATGCCTATGTAATGATCATTGCCTGGATATCGTCATAATTATTTGAAGTTCTATCAATTGCCCAACAGTAATTTGTTTACCCACCATTTGCTATTTTTCTCGAGAGAAGCCACTAGTGAAACCTACGGCCCCCGGGTCTTCTTTCTCATATATTTGCCTTGCAATCTACTTTTCCTTTGCATTTTTATTCAGATCTATTAAACCAAAAAAGTACAAAAATACCTTGCTGTACTTTATTATATTTTCAATCTATTATTTCAATCTACTACAATTTACCTCACGTCCGCTTGCCAATTTCTGGCGCCGTTACCTGATAGGGATTGACAACCCCTTTAACACGTAGGGTTGCAAGGTGTTGTTACTTGTGTGCAGGTGTTGTTTACGTTGTGTTGCTTAGTTCTCCTACTGGTTCGATACCTTGGTTTCATAACTGAGGGAAATACTCTACCGTCGCTGTGCTACATCATCCCTCCCTCTCCGGGGAAGTACCGACGTTGTCGTGGTTTTGTCACGGCAGATGTCCTCATGAAAGGACTTAGTCATGGAGCCATCGCTACGGGTTAACTTGAAGGGGTTAAAGCAGACGCAAAGACACAAGAGTTATACTAGTTCGGCCCCTTCGATGAAGATAAAAGCCTACGTCTAGTTGTGATGGGATTGATGTGGTCTCGATGACTAGGGAGCAAATAAGCTTCGCCTAGGCCTCGAGTTGTTGTTGTCTGTCCTTGAACCGTCCGGGTCGTCCCCTTATATACGGGTGGCGCCCGTCGGTTGAAGAGTCCCAATCTCCGGTTCATACTCGTATCCGGGTTGGTCTCTCTCTATTCCTAACTTACAATACAAGTTTACATACCATGCGGTTTACGGCTACTGAGTTCTAAACCGACTACAGTGCCTTGGGCACTTACTTTCATGCCTCTTGGGCTTTTACACGTTGAACTATCGATGAAGTTAACCCGCACAGATAGGCGGTTTACGCCCGAGAGTAATATCCCCAACATTAGGCCCCAGATTGATTTGAACAGGTTCATGTCAATCCTTGATAAAAACCTTCATCTTCAATACCTTCTTGAAATTGTTGAACCGCCGTGATGTCACCTTTTCCGGTTGCTGTAAACCGGCATGACGTCCCCATAAAGATAGCATTCATGATATCTTCTTTGTTTAACAGATCCGCAATAATCGAGGCGACAGCTCCGCTTCCTAGATCTGTGGCCCCTTGATTCACGCGCCTGACACAGGTATCTTGCCTTATAAATAGGACCGAAGGGTCATTCCTTTTCTCCCCTCCGTCCCCTTTCTCTTCGTCTTCCTCGCGTCGCTAGCCTCGGAGCTCCGCCGCCGCCATCAAACTTTGCACCGTCTTGAGCCGCTGCATCAACCTGAACGCACCAGAGAAACGCAGCACTCTTCCGCATCTCCTCAACTCAGGTAGGTCCTCGGTTCCCCTCGACCTAGATTCGTTCTAGGGTTTCTTGTTCTTGCAGTGGTCCATTAACTGTTCATGCTCATAGCAGACTCCTGGATAGATCTGTGACACCTTGCTCTGATTAGTAGTAGCTTTTAGCATCCGCCTGTAGTTCCGTGCTTACGTTCATAGATCTCACACATTATCTCCTGCTCATTGCATCAATACTGCTCTGCTTTATTCTTTTTTTGGATATTTTTCTTCTTTTACGATCCGCTCGGATCCTTCATTGTAGAGAAATCTTGCGAAACCTGTTTCTGCACAATTAGCCGTTCGCAACCTCAATTGTTTTCAATATTTAGACCAGGCGGTTTAACTTAACATAGAAAAAATTAAATAAACTGGTATACACCATTAGTCCCCTTGTTGAACCGCCGAACTCCTTAACCGATAATCGCCGCTTCATAGAACTCCGGTTTAGATGTATTTGTCTCCGATTTAGCATTGTACACGGTTCTCTCTTTGTCCCAACACATTTCTTGAACGGATTTATATTTTTGTAGATGGCCAAACAAGTATATGAGTGCAACTGGGCTCCTTCCGTGTCACGAAACTCAATTAAACAATCTGCTCCTGACTGGCGCTTTAAGCAGTAAAAATACTATCCACTGGAGGGTTCCTGGCAAAGAATGTCCACCCACACCTCAAGAAGGAGAGATTGTAGTTTTCGCAGATCACTTAGCCCGGGGTTTTAACCCACTCGGTTCAAAATTTTACCGGGATGTGTTAGCCAATTTTCAACTCCGTCCGCAAGATACGGGCCCCAATTCTGTTACCAACATTTGTCACTTCCAAGTGCTATGTGAGGCATACTTTCAAGAAGAACCCACAGTTGAGCTGTTTAGACACTGCTTCCATCTAAACCGCCGCACAGAATTCACCGACGGGCCCAACACAGAATTGGGTGGCATGACGATTCAAGAAAGAAAGGAGGTCACTTATCCTCATGTCAAACTGCACAGCCACCCCAAGGAATGGAATCAAACATGGTTTTATTGCAGAGACACTTCACCTGCCAATGAGAATCCTTTGCCCGGTTTTCGTCCGGAGCGACTCAGTAATACACATCCCTTTCCGCAAAGATTAACCGCCAATGAGAGAAGTAAATACGCTCCTCAACTCTCCAAACTCAGAGCCTTCATGGCCAATGGTTTAACCGGAATTGATCTCGCACGCTGTTGGATATCATGGAGCATACTGCCCCTCTCCCAGCGCTCCGGTTTAATGTGTGAGTACACTGGTAGTGTCGACGACCCCCTCCGACACGTTAATATCCAGCTCACCGATGATGAGGTCACCGAGGCTGTGAAGAAAATGTTGAATGAACCGGAACACCTCTGTGCCCGAACCGGTCTGCTCCCCTTCTGTGCTACCAACAAACCACCATCTGTAAGACTTCTGACTATTTTTTACTGAATATATTACTACTATTTCTGGCATCATTTTTAACATCAACTGCTGCTTAATCAGGGTGATGATCCATTCTAGAGCAAGAAACATCCACAAGAGAAACCAGAGAAGCCAGACAAACCGGAAAAACCAATCCGGCAAAAGACCAAAGCTGTCAAGAAGACTGCTCATAAGAGGAAAACCACTGCATCTTCTGATCCGGCTGTGGATGATGATGTGGGTAATCCGGACCTTGAGGTAGAACTTGATTCACTTGGCTTACTTTTCACACGCCTAATTAATGATGATATTTGTCAGGATGATGCTGAAACCAGTAATGCTGATGTTGTAGAGGTAACTATTCTCTCCTCTGACTCAAATCCTTTGCCTTCACTAAAAAACCGTCGGTCAAACCGGAAAATTAAATTTTCTCATCCTCTTGCTTACTTGGATCCCAAATTTCTTATGAAGACTCAACAACATGAAGCTCGCCGCACAACTCGGCACAGCGGCCAGGTAGTTACCTCCACCGGTTTACCGAACAGTCCGGTTCGGAAACGTTGTTCAGAGGTCTCTAATTTGCTTGTCAGTGCTTATCCTAAAGCAGGCTGTTTTCGTCAACCCCTTAATCCGTCTGACTCCGATTATCAGGTCACTTCCCATTCCTCATCTGGCGAGTCATCAGCCACTCAGCTGCCACCACTTAAAACGGTGCTTGGGTAAGTTATACCTTTCATATTGTTTCTACTGCATCATTGTGTAGTATATACCGTATTTGACTGTTATTGTGCCTTTTCAGGGCCAAGCCTAGGCCGAGCAAAAAGGCTCGTCTGGATAAAGCGGCCGATGAAGAGACTGCCCCTGAACCGGACAGCGCCCCAAGTCTTGAAGCGGCTATCTGTGAAGATACGCCAAATGATCCGCCACTGCAAGATGACGATTTTGTTGCTGAAGAAAGGCCTGTTGACACCTCCCTTCCTGCTGACCAGCCCAGAAGCCCAACCCGGATTGAAAAATCCACCAGTCCAATCCGGCCTGCTGACAAACCGACTGTCCCTGGTCAAACCGGTGATACCAAGGACGATGACGTTGTGATTACTGGCTTTGGCCACAGCGAACCGGGTAATCCGGTCGCTTTATCCAAACATTCTGCCAAAGAAGAGTTTGCCACTATGAGCAAGGGCAAGTGGGATGTTGATCTGGCAACTTACGCCGCTCTGAACCCCCAAGACCTTCATTCTGGCTACTTGAACCGGTTGTATACCAGCCGCGATTATGAAGCTGGCCTGGTGAAGATGATGAAAGAAAAAATCGAGGTAACCTCCATGTTCTTTTCCCGCTAGGATATTTTAATTTTTGTTAACTCTCCTAGCCCCCAAGGGCCGGTTCAACTTAGTATAGTTAAACGGGACTTAACATAAACTTAATGCTTCGTAATCCACCGATGTAGCCCCCAAGGGCGGTTCAACTTAATATAGTTTAACCGGGACTGTAATTTATATCGCCGCATCGAACATGTTGAACAAATAGCCATTAGCCCCCAAGTGCCAAGTTGAATACCTGTATTGAGCTTGGGACTTTGGGATTTTATTGACAGATGAAGATCAAATATGCATTAGCCCCCAAGTGCCATGTGTATAACTGGTTATGCACTTGGGACTTGCAATGAAGATATTAACATGCTCCCTTTTTGTTGCAGAGTGAGATACGCCAACAAGCCTCACAAATCAATGATCTTCAAGAAAATCTGAAGTCTCAACAAGCAGAAACCTCCAAGGCCAAGGATGAGCTGAAAACCGCCTTGACTACCATGGAGCAGCTCAAGGAGTGGTTCAAGTCTGAGCGGGCCGGCTGGGATACTGAAAAGGCCGCTTTAACCAAAAAGGTTGAAAATGCTGAAGCTGCCCTTAAACCGGTGGTAGATGAACTGACCAACGTGAAGCGGCAAGTGCATGCCATGACTGCTGCCATCTTTGGTAAGCTTCCTTTGGCTTCTGTGATAACTTGGCCTTCTTATGATAAGTCCGGTTTGTGATTTCTCTTGTAATGTTGTAGGCACACGCATTGGTCACTTGGGGTCAGATATTTGGATGAAATTAAAAGCTGCCTACACTTTAATCGAACAGACCGCAGCGGATGATCTCCACTGCATCACATAACAATCCAGCACCCTCTTTAATTCAAGATACTCTTAGGAGGTTGTCAATGCTTCCCGCCCGGGTTGAAGAGCTGAAAAAATCTGCTGCTCGAACCGGCGCCATTAACGCCTTAATCCGGGCCAAAGCATGGGTGCCAGATTTCGATCCTGTTGAAGCAGCTCAGGGCTATCCCAGTCTGAAGGAAGACGGCTCATAGTTCAACAAAGATGACATGAGAGCGACAAACCGGGCAGTGCACCCTCTGGCTTGCCAATTGGCCGAAGAGGCAAACTTGTCGCATTATCAAGCTCAATATGACGATCAGAACAAGCGAGTAGCTGCACCTATTCCTGAAGCGGAGAACCTGATCCCTCCAATCCGTCAGCATACTTACGCTCCTGATATTGAACCATCTTCCCTGATCCATGAGGAGGCTGTCTTTCAAGCTTTAGTGGGAATCGACTGGACCACTGTTGACTTCCAGCCGCTGGGTAGAGATGAAGAAGCTGAAGCGGCGCAGGACGACCCACAACCCTCAGACCGGGGCGGCGAGCAAGCATGAACCGGAAGCCGGTTTGAATAGCTGCTTCATTATATTCCGCTAAGAAACAATGATCTTATTTGGGCACCATGTTGCCTTGTAATAGGATAGCCAACACTCTTGCTTTTAATATGCCTTCGTGCATAGGTGCTGATATTTTTGCTTGAATGATCAAAACTTTCAATCTATATTGCCTGCAGTCACAAAATCTTAAACCACCACGGCGGTTTGTGCCGCCAGCCGGCTTGTGATGTTCATATAAATATGAAATGAAATATTGAGGTATATAATCAAAATTTGTGATACAAAATACCTGCCATCGCTGGGCATAAAGTTGGCTTAGCCAATCTTGAAGCGGAGGTTGTATAAACCCTTACCATCAAAGGAGAAAACAGCTCCTGTATTTATAATGCCGGTTTACCATGTAAACCATGCCGGGTTATGACAAGCCCCCTGTTACTCCATAATGGGATGTTAACAGAAAAAGTCAAACCGGAAAAATTATCTCCGGATTAAAAAATGAACCAAATTCCGTCAATTGACAGTTTGAACCGGTTTAAAAATGTTATCGGTTTAAAAACGCAACAAAAATCAAATAATAGTTATGAAAAAACATGGAAGCAAAGGCAATGATAAACCGTTTGCAAAAAAGAAGGCTTTACTGAGCCGATCAGATGGTGTTACCATGGTCGGACACGACCAAGCTCCCTATAAGGTGTAGCCATGGTTCAAGTCAGCCAGGTCCCCAACTGAAACCGTGGCATTATGCCGATCAAGTGGCGTGGCAATGGTTCGGTTTCGACCAAGCCCCCAAGTGACTCTATGGCCTTAGGCCGATCAAGAGGCGTGACTGGTTCAGACTTGACCATGTCCCCAAGTGACCTGGTGGCTTTCGCCTATCAAAAGGTGTTGCATTGGTTCGGACGTGACCAAGCCCCCAAGTGATATCATAAAGCTTTTGGAAAGCAAACTCAGGGGGTAAACCGGAGGCCGCTTTAAGACAGAACAACTCCATGTAACCACACATGATGTAACAGAACAGATACCCCGCTTTAGCTGAGGCTTCGGTTTATTACTTTATTCATAATATATACACTGTCATAATATGTACATAAATAGAGCCGATGGCTCAGGTATAATAAGGCCGAAGATGAGCTATGTTCCACGGCCTGTTGGTCTCCTCCTCTGACGTGCGTGAGTCTTTATGCTCTCGAATGTCGATCAGATAGTACGACCCGTTGTGCAGATTCTTGCTGACCACGAAAGGTCCCTCCCAAGGTGGGGATAACTTGTGCATATCAGTCTGGTCTTGGATGAGCCGAAGCACCAAATCTCCTTCTTGAAAAGTTCTGGTTCTGACCCGGCGACTATGGTAAAGACGAAGATCCTGTTGGTAAATCGCCGAGCGGGCAGCTGCGATGTCACGCTCCTCATTCAACCGGTCCATAGCGTCTTGTCGTGCCGTCTCGTTGTCCGCTTCAACATAAGCTGCCACACGAGGTGAGCCATGACGGATGTCACTGGGGAGAACCGCCTCCGCTCCATAGACCGTAAAGAACGGTGTGTATCCCGTGGATCTGTTAGGCGTAGTGTTTATACTCCATAACACGGACGGTATCTCTTCTACCGAACAACCCGGTGTCCTCTGCAAAGGGACCATAAGCCGGGGCTTGATGCCTCTCAAGATCTCTTGATTAGCCCTTTCCGCTTGACCATTGGACTGTGGGTGAGCTACTGAAGAAACGTCAAGCCGGATGTGCTCACGTTTGCAGAACTCCTTCATGGCACCTTTGGACAAATTGGTACCATTATCTGTGATGATACTGTGTGGAAAGCCAAACCGGAAAATCACCTTTTTGATGAACTGAACCGTCGTGGCCGCATCACACTTGCTAACAGGTTCTGCCTCTACCCATTTTGTAAACTTGTCGACCGCCACCAGTAGGTGGGTCTTCTTGTCCTTGGACCTTTTGAAAGGCCCAACCATATCCAGCCCCCGGTTGCAAACGGCCAAGTAATTGGAATCATTCTCAATTCTTGGGCCTGTACATGAGCATGTCTGGATAACTTTTGGCAACCATCACATCGTCTGACCAGATCTTCCGCATCAGCATGAGCAGTCAACCAATAGAAACCGTGGCGGAACGCTTTAGCCACCAAGGATTTTGAACCGGCGTGGTGACCACAATCTCCTTCGTGGATCTCACGCAATATTTCACAGCCTTCCTCGGGGACACACAGCGTTGAAACACCCACGATTAATCGCAATGATGCAATTCGCCATTAACAATGGTCATAGACTTAGATCGCGGACTATCTCGCCGGGCCAACGTCTCATCTTCGGTAACTCGCCCGGTTCATGTACGCAAGATAAGGAAGCGTCCAATCCGGTGTGACATGAAGAGCTGCCACCAATTGAGCCTCCGGATCAGGAATAGCCAAATCCGCTTCACCAGGGAGCTTGACCGACGGGTTGTGCAGCACGTCCAGAAAAACATTAGGCGAGACCGGTTTGCGTTGAGAGCCCAACCGGCTTAAAGCGTCCGCCGCTTCATTCTTCTGGCGGTCCACGTGGTCCACCTGATAGCCCTTGAAATGACCTGCGATAATATCCACCTCACGACGATATGCAGCCATGAGCGTGTCCTTTGAATCCCAAGGGCCAGACACCTGTTGAGCCACTAGGACCGAGTCACCGAAGCACTTAACCCGGCTTAGATTCATCTCCTTAACCATCCGGAGACCATGGAGCAAGGCTTCATACTCAGCTGCATTTTTAGTACAAGGGAACATTAAGCGGAGAACGTAACAAAACTTGTCACCTCGTGGGGAAGTTAATACGACTCCAGCCCCCGAGCCCTCCAATTGCCTGGATCCGTCGAAATGAATGGTCCAATATGTGTGATCCGGCTTTTCTTCAGGTGCTTGCAACTCCGTCCAATCATTAATGAAATCCACAAGTGCTTGAGACTTCACCGCCGTCCGAGGCATGTACTTCAGACTGTGCAGCCCAAGCTCTATGGCCCACTTAGCAATCCGGCCAGTCGCTTCCCGGTTCTGTATGATATCGCCTAAGGGAGCAGAACTGACCACCGTGATGGGGTGCCCTTGGAAATACTACTTCAGCTTCCGGCTTGCCATGAAAACTCCATACACCAGCTTCTGCCAATGCGGATACCTTTGCTTATTCAATAAGTACCTCGCTGATATAATAAACCAGACGTTGAACCGGATGCTCCTTCCCTGCCTCCTTCCGCTCCACCACAATGGCCACGCTGACCGCCCTGGCGTTAGCAGCAACATATAGCAGAAGCGGCTCCTTGTCAATGGGAGCGGCGAGCACATGCGGGTTGGCCAATTGCCACTTTAAGTCCTCCAACGCTTCATCGGTGGTGGACTCGCATAAACCGATCTGTCTTCTTCACCATCTCGGTACAAAGGATGGCCTTCTCTCGAGGCGGTGATAAACCGCTCGGTAGCGGCAATCCGCCTGCCAAACGCTGGACATCGTTAATACACTTCGGTTTAGCCAGGGAGGTAATAGCCGTAATCTTCTGTGGATTAGCTTCAATTCCCCTGTTGGACACGAGAAAACCCAATAACTTGCCTGCCGGAACACCAAAGACACGTTTGGCCGGGTTGAGCATCATCTTGTAAACCCGCAGGTTGTCAAAGGTTTCCTTCAAATCGTCAATTAGTGTCTCCTTCTCCCTTGACTTGACCACAATATCATCAACATAGGCATGCACATTACGGCCGATCTGTTTATGCAGGCAATTCTATACACGGCATTGATAAGTTGCTTGGGCACTCTTGAGCCCAAAAGGCATAGATACATAGCAGAAGGCTCCAAAGGGAGTGATAAACGCCGTCTTCTCCTGGTCCTTAACTGCCATCTTGATCTGATGATACCCAGAATATGCATCCAAAAAGCTCAAACGCTCACAACCCGTAGTGGCATCAATAATCTGGTCAATGCGGGGGAGGGCAAAAGGATCTGCTGGACAAGCCTTGTTAAGATCTGTGTAATCCACACACATGCGCCAAGTGCCGTTTTTCTTAAGAACCAGCACCGGATTAGCAAGCCATTCCGGATGGAAAACTTCAACGATAAAACCAGCTGCTAAGAGCCTGGCCACCTCCTCTCCAATGGCCTTGCGCCTTTCTTCGTTAAACTGGCGGAGAAACTGCTTCACCGGTTTGTACTTGGGATCAACATTAAGAGTGTGCTCAGCGAGTTGCCTCGGTACACCTGGCATGTCAGAAGGCTTCCATGCAAAAATGTCCCGATTCTCACGGATGAACTCGATGAGCGCGCTTTCCTATTTCGGATCCAAGTTGGCACTGATGCTGAACTGCTTGGACGAATCGCCGGGCACGAAGTCAACAAGCTTAGTCTCAGTTGCCGATTTGAATTTTAGGGCCGGATCATGCTCTGTAGTTGGCTTATTCAATGGAGTCATGTCCGTCGGATCAACATTGTCCTTATAATACTTCAGCTCCTCGGTGGCACAAACCGACTCTGCATAAGCCGCATCACCTTCCTCACATTCCAAAGCGATCTTGCGGCTCCCATGAACCGTTATTGTCCCCTTGTGACCCGGCATCTTGAGCTGCAAATAGATATAACAAGGCCGTGCCATGAACTTGGCATAAGCCGGCCGCCCAAATAGGGCGTGATATGGACTTTGGATTTTTACCACTTCAAACGTCAATGTTTCCGATCTGGAGTCATATTCATCACCAAAGGCCACTTCCAGAGCTATTTTACCAACCGGATATGCTGACTTGTCAGGTACCACACCATGGAGCACTGTATTGGACGGTTTGAGATGTTTATCTGTTAACCCCATACGACGGAAGGTCTCATAGTACACGATGTTAATGCTGCTCCCTCCTTCCATGAGTAACTTGGTGAACTTCTAACCTCCCACCTGAGGTGCCACCACCAGGGCTAGCTGACCCGGATTGTCAACCCGGGGAGGATGATCCTCTCTACTCCATACAATGGGCTGCTCTGACCAGCGTAGGTAATGAGGCACGGCCGGTTCAACAGCGTTGACTGCCCGATTCTGAAGCTTCCGGTCTCGCTTGTCTAAGATGGTGGTGAAGACATGGTACTGCCAACTATTCAACTGCTTTGGGTTGCTCTGATAACCCGACTATTGCTACTGCTGGTTGTAACCACCTTGGTTATTCTGATTGTTTTGATTGTTATGTCCGCCCGGATTACCATTAAATCTTGAATTGTTATTTCCTCCACCGTAACCCGACCCGGATCCTGAACCGCCGCCGGAACCTTGATCATACCGGAAATCATTAGAACTCTTGAACTCCTGCATAATGTAGCAATCCTTCCAGAGTTGGTTTGCTGGCGTCTCCTTCGTCCCATGCTTCGGACAGGGTTGATTCAACAGATAATTCAAGCGGTCCGGATTGGGATTAGGCCTCCACTTCGATTCGGCTGTTTACCCTTGCGCGGCTGGCCCTTGTCCTGCGCGTTGGTGTTGGCTACGAAGTCCATGTTTCCATTTGCTTTACGCTTGCCTCCACCATTACCTGCCTAGTGATGTTGCTGGCCCTTGGAGTTACTGTTCTTCCTTCCCTTCCCTGTCTCATCATCGTCAGAATCGGGATCCTTGGTACTATCAGAATCAGCATACTTCACTAAAGCGCCCATGAGAGTGCCCATGTCATTACAAAACCGCTTCATGCGCCCCAACTTCAACTTTAAAGGCTTAAACCGGCAGTTGCCCTCCAGGGTTAAGATCGTAGAGTCAGTGTTGATCCGGTCTGACGAGTGCAAGATTTCCGAAACGCGGCGTACCCAATGGGTTGTTGACTCCCCTTCCCCCTGGACACAAGCCGCCAAGTCCACTACGGACATGGGCTGCTTACGGTATCTTTGAAATTTGATAAACCGGTCCGAATCTGGACCCATGAATTGATAGAATTGGGTGGCAAGCTCTTCAACCAAGTACGGGTCGTGCCTTCGAGCATCATGGTGAAGTACTTTGCACACGAGGCCTCATCCACATCCAGCATCTCCATGGCCATCTCATAACTTTCTATCCATGCTTCTGGAGCTAAATCGGCAGTGTAATTTGGCACCTTGCGCGGACCCTTGAAGTATTTGGGCAAGCGCACATTGCGTAAAGCGGGGACGAGGAAAGGTACCCCCAAAGAGCTAGAGGTAACCCCAGGCTCGACCGAGATGGTCGGACGAACCGGCGAAGGTGATAAGCCCGATCTTTGTCTGCTAACTCGGCCTCCCTGCACGCTCGGGCCCGGTCCACCACCTCCTGAGCGTTATCGACGCCACCTGCCGGGTTGTTGCCACGGGGCGCACCACGCCGTGCATTACTTGATACGGCCGGGTCATCCACGTGCCTGCTATAGCTCCGGCTTGGGCGGGGGGTAGAGTGGATCCGGTCGCGGATGTACGAATATGCTTCCTGTTGAACCAAAGCTGTCCTAAGGAGCTCCTTGACCCGGCGCGTCTCTACTGCCTGTGGTGAATCGCCTTCAATTGGAATAGCCTCCAGCCGTGCCGCAGCTGCAACAAGGTTATCCATCGGGTTGGAGTAGTGACCCGGAGGTGTTTGCACAGCCTGAGGCGCACTGGCATTATGGCGAGGTAGATCTATTAAGCGGGGCTGAACCGGCACGCCCGCCCTAGGTGCTTCCGCCCTGTTTACTACCGGCGGATTACTGGTTCCCGCTCCGGGAGTGTTGCAGAGGTCTCTTCCCTCGAAAACTGAAGGCAAACGGGATCTGTATTTCCTCTTCATGACTTCATGTGACGCGCTCTGATCCAGCATGAGCCTATAAGCCTGCGCATCTAAAGCGGCCCGCTCTGCCGTCATCCTGGCGTCTGCAGCTGCTAGATCCGCTTTAGCCTGAGTGATTTGTTCCTTCACCTTCGCAATCTCCGCGTTATGAGCGTCCTGGTCCGCCGGGTTAACCTCTGCCATGAGCGTAGCCAACGCATCAAACAGATCTGATAAAACTTGAGCCGGCGGGCGCACAGAGCCTCCTGCCCCGGCAGCCGTCGCCGCTGTTGAACCGGCAATCATTGCCGCAGCGGTCGAAGAGTGAAGTACTGCTTGTGTACCGGCCATGAATATCCCAACCCAGTTGGGCAGATCAGAGGGGTCCGGAATACTGTCACCATTGGAACAGCCCCCAATCCGGCCATCTTGTAGCTGATATAGAGATTCAGTTTCTCCGGTTAACGACTCGTCGTCGGAATAGACGACGGTCTCGCCACCAGACTCTGATCCGTCCTCATAACTTCCTCCGTGGATGACTCCCACAAAGGCACGCTTCACGGCCGGTTTAACCTGGGCAGATCTCGTACGCTGAGCCCTCTCGACGAGGTCGGTGCAGATGTCCGGCTCAGGCCCTGGCTCACCAATCTTGCCGACGAAAACGTGTATGCCACCAAAGGGGACCCGGTACCCGTACTCAATCGAGCCGGCCTCGGGGCCCCAGCCTGCATCGTCGATGTAGAGCTTGCCGCGACGACTCTTGGTCATCCGGTCCACAGCATAGCCTTCGAGTCCTTCGAACTTGCCCTCCAAGATCATCAAACCATCGTGCGATGGCCCCACGGTGGGCGCCAACTGTCGTGGTTTTGTCACGGCAGATGTCCTCATGAAAGGACTTAGTCGTGGAGCCATCGCTATGGGTTAACTTGAAGGGGTTAAAGCGGACGCAAAGACACAAGAGTTATACTAGTTCGGCCCCTTCGATGAAGGTAAAAGGCTACGCCTAGTTGTGATGGGATTGATGTGGTCTCGATGACTAGGAGCAAATAAGCCGCCTTAGGCCTCGAGTTGTTGTTGTCGTCCTTGAACCGCCCCGGTCGCCCCTTATATACACGGGTGACGCCTTGTCGGTTGAGAGTCCCAATCTCTAGTTCATACTCGTATCCGGGTTGGTCTCTCTCTATACCTAACTTACAATACAAGTTTACATACCATGCCGGTTTACGACTACAGGTTCTAAACTGACTACAGGCCTTGGGCCCTTACTTTCATGCCTCTTGGGCTTTTACACCGTTGAACTACTGATGAAGTTAACCCGGCCCAGATAGGCCGGTTTACGCCCAGTAGTAATATCCCCAACAGACGTAGTTCCAGCTACCATCAATAGTGACTAGACAACTATGTCAATCACTATTTTATCTGAAAGATTAACTCCCACTTGATTCAAGTGATTGTAGTACCCAGACATTCTGAGCACTTGCTCACTTGTTGAGCTATTCTCCTCCATCTTGTAGGCAAAGTACTTGTTAGAGGTCTGATACCTCTCGACAAGGGCATGAGTCTGAAATACCAATTTCATCTCTTGGAACATCTCATGTGCTCCATGAAGTTCAAAATGTTTTTGAAGTCCCAGTTCTAAGCCTGAAAGCATGGCGCACTAAACTATCAAGTAGTCATCATATCGAGCTTGCAAAACATTCATAATGTTTGTATCTGCTCCTGCAACAGGTTTGTCACCTAGCGGTGCATCAAGGAAATAATTCTTCTGTGCAGCGTCGAGGATAATCCTCAGATCACGGACCTAGTCCGCATCATTGCTACTATCATCTTTCAATTTTTCCCTAGGAACAGATCAAAAAAATATAGGGGCTATATCGCGAGCTATTGGTCTACAACATAGATATGCAAATACTCAGGACTAAGTTCATGATAAATTAAGTTCAATTAATCAAATTACTTAAGAACTCCCACTTAGATAGACATCCCTCAAGTCATCTAAATTATACGTGATCCAAATCAACTAAACCATGTCCGATCATCATGTGAGATGGAGTAGTCATCAATGGTGAACATCTCTATGTTGATCATATCTACTATATGATTCACGTTTGACCTTTCGGTCTCCAGTGTTCCAAGGCCATGTCTGTACATGTCAGGATCGTCAACTTTAACCCGAGTATTCCGCATGTGCAAAACTGTCTTGCACCCATTGTATGTGAACGTAGAGCTTATCACACCTGATCATCACATGGTGTCTTAGCACGACGAACTGTCGCAACGGTGCATACTCAAGGAGAACACTTATACCTTGAAATTTTAGTAAGGGATCATCTTATAATGCTACCACCGTACTAAGCAAAATAAGATGCATAAAAGATAAACATCACATGCAATCAAAATAGGTGACATGATATGGCCATCATCATCTTGTGCCTTTGATCTCCATCTCCAAAGCACCGTCATGATCTCCATCATCACCGGCTTGACACCTTGATCTTCAACTATTGCTTCTACAACTATCGCTAACGCATAGTGATAAAGTAAAGCAATTACATGGCGTTTGCATTTCATACAATAAAGCGACAACCATAAGGCTCCTGCCAGTTGTCGATAACTTCTACAAAACATGATCATCTCATACAACAACGTATATCACATCATGTCTTGACCATATCACATCACAACATGCCTTGCAAAAACAAGTTAGACGTCCTCTACTTTGTTGTTGCAAGTTTTACATGGCTGCTACGAGCTTCTAGCAAGAACCGTTCTTACCTACGCATCAAAACCACAATGGTGATTTATCAAGTTTGTTGTTTTAACCTTCAACAAGGACCGGCCGCAGTCAAATTCGATTCAACTAAAGTTGGAGAAACAGACACCTGCCAGCCACCTTTATGCAAAACTAGTTGCATGTCTGTCGGTGGAACCGGTCTCATGAACGTGGTCATGTAAGGTTGGTCCCGGCCGCTTCATCCAACAATACCGCCGAATCAAAATAAGACATTGGTGGTAAGCAGCATGATGATCACCATCCACAACTCTTTGTGTTCTACTCGTGCATATCATCTACGCATAGACCTGGCTCGGATGCCACTGTAGGGAAACGTAGGATGCAAATTCAAAAAAATTCCTACGCTCACGCAAGATCTATCTTGGAGATGCATAGCAGGGGAAGAGTGTGTCCACAGTCCCTCGTAGACCGAAAGCGGAAGCGTTTGACAACGCGGTTGATGTAGTCGAACTTCTTCTCGTTCCGACCGCTCAAGCACCGAATGTACGACACCTCCGAGTTCTGCACCCGTTCAGCTCGATGACGTCCCTCGAACTCTTGATCCAGCAAAGTGTCGAGGGAGAGTTCCATCAGCACGACGACATGGTGACGGTGATGGTGAAGTGATCCGTGCAGTGCTTCATCTAAGCACTACGGAGATATGATCGGAGGCGTAAACTATGGAGGGGGCGCCGCACATGGCTAACAATTGTTGGTGTGTGTTCTAGCGGTGCCCCCCCCCTCATATATATAGGTTGGAGGGGAGGAGAGGCAGCCAAGGGGGCACCGCGAGTAGGAGGAATCCTACTTGGGCGCCTCCCAATTCTTCCTCCCCCCTTACCATATCCACCGAAGGGGGAAGGAAAGAGGAGGGAGGTGGGAAGGAAGGGGAGGCTGAATCCCTCCCCTTCCTTCTCTCTTCTCCCCTTTCCTTTCCCTCATGTGCGGCCCATATGGGGGCGCAGCAGCCCCTGCTGGCTGCTATGTTTCCCCTCTTGGCCCATTAGGCCCATATAGTTTGCCGGGGGATGCCCGGAACCCCTTCAGGTGACCCGATACGTACCCGGTACCCCCGGAACACTTCCGGTGTCCGAATACTATCGTACTATATATGACTCTTTACCTCTTGACCATTTCGAGACTCCTCCTCATGCCTGTGATCTCATCCGGGACTCCGAAAAACATTCGGTCACCTAATCACATAACTCATATAATACAAAATTGCCATCGAACGTTAAGCGTGCGGACCCTACGGGTTCAAGAACTATGTAGACATGACCGAGACACCTCTCCGGTCAATAACCAATAGCGGAACCTGGATGCTCATATTGGCTCCTACATATTCTACGAAGATCTTTATCGGTCGAACCGAAATGACAACATACGTTATTCCCTTTGTCATCGGTATGTTACTTGCCCGAGATTCGATCATTGGTATCTTTATACCTAGTTCAATCTCATTACCGGAAAGTCTCTTTACTCATTCTGTAATACATCAGCCCGCAAATAACTCATTAGTCACATTGCTTGCAAGGCTTATTATGATGTGTATTACCAAGAGAGCCGAGAGATACCTCTCCGATACTCGGAGTGACAAATCCTAATCTCGATCTATGCCAACCCAACAAACACCTTCGGAGATACCTGTAGAGCATCTTTATAATCACCCAGTTACGTTGTGACGTTTGATAGCACACAAGGTATTCCTCAGGTATCCGGGAGTGGCGTAATCTCATAGTAAGGAATATGTATATGACATGAAGAAAGCTATAGCAATAGAACTAAATGATCAATATGCTAAGCTAACGGATGGGTCATTGTTGGTGTCAAAACTGGCGAATCTCGGGTAGGGGGTCCCGAACTGTGCGTCTAAGGTCGATGGTAACAGGAGACGCGGGACACAAAGTTTACCCAGGTTCGGGCCCTCTTGATGGAGGTAATACCCTACTTCTGTCTTGATTGATCTTGATGAATATGAGGATTACAAGAGTTGATCTACCACGAGATCGTAATGGCTAAACCCTAGATGTCTAGCCTATATGATTGTGATTGCCTCTACGGACTAAACCCTCTGGTTTATATAGACACCAGAGGAGCCTAGGGTTGTACAGAGTCGGTTTACAGAGAAAGCAATCTTCATATCCGAACGCCAAGCTTGCCTTCCATGCAAAGGAGAGTCCCATCCGGACAAGGGAGGAAGTCTTGTGTCTTGTATCTTCATGGCCCATTAGTCCGGCCCACGTCACATAGCCCGGACGCCCGAGGACCCCTTAATCCAGGACTCCCTCAGTAGCCCCTGAACCAGGCTTCAATGATGATGTGTCCGATGCGTAGATTGTCTTCGACATTCCAAGGCGGGTTCCTCCTCCGAATACTCCAAAGCAGTCTTCTTACACAAAAAATGTGTTCGGCTCTGCAAAACAAGTACCACACACCACCGTAGAGATTATAATATTTCATGGATTCCATCTACTAACAACTTTTGTAGCGCGACATCACGTCCCTGCCCGATCATTATTTCGAACCATTTTTTAGCCTCCCGCTCCATGTTTCGAGATGCGGTTTTCATTGGCACGCCTTGTCGAAGCAGAGATCGTGTCCCCTTATTGCAGGATTCTCATCAATATGGGTGTGGGTAATCCAACCGCGCCGCCTGCACGGCCCTTGGGGAATAGATGATACGTCCATTTTGCATCATGCTTTTATATCGATATTTATCGTATTATGGGCTGTTATTTCACGTTATGTCACAATACTTATGGCTATTCTCTCCTATTTTACAAGGTTTACATGAAGAGGGAGAATGCCGGCAGCTGGAATTCTAGGCTGGAAAAGGAGCAAATATTGAAGGCCTATTCTGCGCAACTCCAAAAGTCCTGAAACTCCACGGAATACCTTAAAATAAATAAATAAAAATCATCGCCAATGATGAAGGCCAGGGGGCCCACACCCTGCTCACGAGGGTGGAGGCGCGCCCTCCCCCCTGGGCGCACCCCCTACCTCGTGGGCCCCCTGGTGGCTCTCCGACGTCCATCTTCTCCTATATGAAGTCTTTAGATGAGAAAAAAATCATAAGCAACCTTTCGGGACGAGACTCCGACGCCATGAGGCGGAACCTTGGCGGAACCAATCTAGGGCTCCAGCAGAGCTGTTCTGCCGGGGACACTTCCCTCCAGGAGGGGGAAATCATCGTCATCATCATCACCAACGCTCCTCTCATCGGGAGAGGGCATCAACATCTTCACCAGCACCATCTCATCTCCAAATCCTAGTTCATCTCTTGTATCCAATTCATGTCTCCAAGTCCGGAATTGGTGCTAGTAGGTTGCTAGTAGTGTTGATTACTCGTTGTAGTTGATGCTAGTTGGTTTACTTGGTGGAAGATCATATGTTCAGATCCTTTATGCATATTATTGCCCCTCTGATTATGAACATGAATATGCTTTGTGAGTAGTTACGTTTGTTCCTGAGGACACGGGAGAAGTCTTGCTATTAGTAGTCATGTGAATTTGGTATTCGTTCGATATTTTGATGAGATGTATGTTGTCTAACCTCTAGTGGTGTTATGTGAACGTCGACTACATGACACTTAACCATTATTTGGGCCTAGAGGAAGGCATTGGGAAGTAATAAGTAGATGATGGGTTGCTAGAGTGATGAAGCTTAAACCCTAGTTTATCGTTGTTTCGTAAGGGGCTGATTTGGATCCATATGTTTCATGCTATGGTTAGGTTTACCTTAATACTTTTGTTGTAGTTGCGGATGCTTGCAATAGAGGTTAATCATAAGTGGGATGTTTGTTCAAGTAAGAACAGCACCCAAGCACCGATCCACCCACATATCAAATTATCAAAGTACCGAACGCGAATCATATGAACATGATGAAAACTAGCTTGATGATATTCCCATGTGTCCTCGGGAGCGCTTTTCCTATTATAAGAGTTTGTTCCGGCTTGTCCTTTGCTACAAAAAGATTGGGCCACCTTGCTGCACCTTATTTACTTTTGTTACTTGTTGCTCGTTACAATTTACCTTATCACAAAACTATCTGTTACCACTTATTTCAGTACTTGCAGAGAATACCTTGCTGAAAACCGCTTATCATTTCCTTCTGCTCCTCGTTGGGTTCGACACTCTTACTTATTGAAAGGACGACGATAGATACCCTATACTTGTGGGTCATCAATAGGCGATTTTAAGGTGAATGGGGAGGCGCTTGATATTCGCTGCCTTTATAAAGAGATAAGGATTCACCCTTTCACCCACGCCTTCTTTCTCTCTGCCCACCCATTCTCGAGCTCCAGCGCCCAAGCTTCCATCCTTTCTGCCTCAAAAAATCACTCCAACCACGTCCAGATCTGGAGCGCGGGGCAAGTGGATGGCCTCCTCTGTCACAGAGAAGGACATCACGAAGCTCCGGGAGGCGGGGTACTTGGCCCAGGAAATCGCCCACCGGCTTCCGACCAAGGGGCAGATCATCCCCACCCCGAAGCACCGTGAGAGGGTGGTGTTCATTCCCCACTTCGTCCGCGGATTAGGATTTCCTCTCCACCCCTTCGTCCGTGGACTCATGTTCTACTATGGGCTAGATTTCCATGGTCTGGCCCCAAACTCCTTTCTCAACATCTCGTGATTCATCGTCGTGTGCGAGGCCTTCCTCCGCATCCCATCCCACTTCGGCTTGTGGCTAAAGACCTTCAATGTGAAGCCGAAGGTGGTGGGTGGTCAACACGCGGAGTGCGGAGGAGCTATGGTGAGCAAGATGTCCAACGTCACGTGGCCCAAAGGCACCTTTGTGGAGACTGTCAAAGGGTGGCAGCAGCAGTGGTTCTACGTCACAGAGCCCCGCGACGCCACCTAGGCCGCGGCTCCCGAATTCAAGTCCGGGGCCCCAAATGCGGCTTACCTCCTGGCTAGAAAAGAGCCTGGACTGGGCGTCGTTGGACGAGGTGTCAGCGCTGCAGATGCGCATCAAGAGCATGGTGGACAAGAACATCAAGCTTGTCAATGTGAACTAGGTGATGCTTTTTCGGCGGATCCTTCCTTGCCAAAGTAGGACTTGCAATTTGTGGGAGTTTGATCCAGCCAAGCACCAGACCTTGCAGCAGTTCTTCGGCTCCACGCACGAAGGCATCTAGAAGGTGCTTTTTAAGGCCAACGAGACATGGTCGTAAACGACCGAGGGCCGTGGGTACAACCTGACCCATCCCGCCAGTTCGGTAAGTTTTCATATTTCAAGGTGTATCCTTCACCTGTACATTCAAGGAAGATGTCTAAGCTTCCCTATCTGTCCTTTCAGGGCTGGACAAAGAAGGCGGAGCAGATCCGAGGTCCGCCCGCTCCCGAAAACCCAGCAATCCCACCGACGAAGATCTGGTTCGGCGCCTACCAGGCGCCGGAGAAGAAGGCCAAGGAGACCAGAAGTGGCCTCCTCCGTAAAGGCACTTCGGACATGACATCCGAACGCCAATCCTCCTCCCGAGGACGAGGAGGAGGAGGAAAGCAGCTCTCCCCTGAGGGGGGGAAGGAAGAAAAGGGAGGCCTCCACGCATCTGGAGGCAGAGGCGTCCAAGAAGGGGAGAGCCTCCCTCGCGGACAACTCCGCGTTGGATACTAATAGCAGCTCGGAGTGGCGCCCCAGGGATAAGCCCCTGGCCGAATCGTAAGTACTCAAAGGCACTGACGCACACATATATCCACCTCCTTTACTTCATGGTTTTAACTGTTGAATCATGCACCGCAATCCGGCTCGTTCCCACCTCCAGCGATCCTCATCTTCGGGGAATTCGCGGGATCCAATTGTGATGGACAGCGGGTCGCTTCCTCCTGCCTTCTCCCCCAAGGCTACGGATGACGCTGAGGTGTTGTCCCGAAGGACCCTCCCAGGCCAGGTACAGGTACAGGAGGCCGTCCAGGTGGCGCCAGAGGGTGATGCCTTAGCTGCCGGACACATGGGGGAGCAGATCCCCATGGAAACTGGCGATGGGTACTATACCCAATTCGGCCCCTAGCCGAATACTATTCTGGAAGCCCCTATGGCTCCGGGATCAGGTGAGCAGCCTCCTTCAAAAGAAGGAGCTGCACCTATTCTGCCGGTGACCTCTGTCTATCCAGAGGCACCGGATACTCTACTGGAAGCGCTTCAAGGTGCTTCCATTGTTGAGGAACACTGTATCCTCATGGGTACGGTGGTTGAGAGGGTTCGGCCCGCCAAGAGCGGACTGACCGAAGCCTGCACCAGCCTTCTAACGGGCTTTGAGGTATGCGGCGTAATTATGCAAAAAGAATGTCATAGTATAGACAGTAGCCCCTAAGACTCTGTTCGGTGTTCGAAAAGAAAAGCCGGACAGAGGATCAAATAATATTCGCAGGAGACTAACCATACATGTCTATGTGAATAAGCAGGCATCGATGCTGGTTGCGACCTCCCATTTTGCCGAAGTCTCCAAACTGAAGCAGAGTCTAGAGCAGCCCGAGGAAGAGCTCGGCCATGTGAAAAAACTGCTAGAGGACCGGCAAGGTATGCAATGGCCTATTCAGATCTAGAAATATATGAATTGTTTGTGTTGATCATGTTAGCATGATACTTCGTAGGAGCGGTGTCTGAGGTGGAGACCCTCAAGAACACGTTGGCCGAGGCCCGTAAGAGAGCAGCAAAGGAACAAGCCGCCCGTGAAAAACACGAGGCCAGGGTCGGGGAGGTCCAGCAGGAGCTCCAGGACACCGTGAAGAAATGTGAGTCCTTGGAGCGAAAGTTTGCGGACCAAGAGTCCGAACTTGTGAAGGCCCGCCAAAGTGCACAAGAGGCCCAGGTTGAAGCCCAGGGCGCCCTCCAGGAAATCCAGGAGGCCAAGAAAATCGCGGCGGGTAAGGCCTTTATTATGCAAAGCAAGTATGTGAAGAAAAGGTATCTCTTACTGACTCGGATTTGGAGTTCTCCAGGAGTGTTGCTGATGCTACGAAGTTCTTCCGAGCCGAAGAGGGGAGCTCCATGGAGAAGCTGTTCTGGTCGCAATACCTTGCGCCAGAGCATCCGGTGCCCTTTAGCGATCAGCTGAAACAGCTGACCAAACTGCATAGGGTGGCTGAATCGTCCATGAAGGATTTGATAATCCGTTTGTGGCCTACCAAAGCCATACCCAACAGCTACTTCGGTCTCATGAAGCGGTTGGTCGATGCCTGCCCTCGGGTTGATGCCATCAAGTGGTCGGTCTGCTTTGAAGGTGCGCAGATGGCCTTCGCCCGTGTCAAGGTGTAGTGGTCAAAGATGGACGCCTTCAAGCTCGCGACTGAGGGACCACCAGCGGGCAAGGAGCACCGCATACCCGAGCGGTATTTTGATGATGTCCTGAAGGGATCCCGCATTGTAGAGGGCCAGTGTGCAAAAGACATTATCTTTGAATGAAGACATTCATGTTATCCCGTCCTGTATTATGAAACAAAGCTGATATGTAATATAATGCTTGTTGTTTGTTTAAAAAAATTCCTCCTGTGCGGCCGTTTTTATTAAATCTGAGAGTTGGCCAGTCATCGGCTTCAGCCCCCACGTAGGTAGTACGGGGGTGTTCGGATTGAAACCTAAACACTCTTGATCCAAGAGTTTGGTCCTTGAAGGAGGTGTTTAGCGCAGCGAACCAGGCAATCAGACTATGTGGCTTTATCGCCCTCACTTAGCCATAGGAGTTTGACAATAGAAATGTAGGCGCAGCCCCTAGTTAGTACTCCCTCCATTCCTTGATATAAGGTGTATAGATTTTTGAGAAAAAGTCCGAAATATAAGGTGTATTGCGTTGCACCACTCGTTTGGATAATTTTTTTAGGGATTTGATTACATTTCTTTATATTATGTAAGCTCCTCTATTTTCTCATGTCAATTAGTCATGTGTAATCTCACTCAAAACTTGTGAAATTTTCCCTTCACATGCGTTCTTTAATTTTCGTGCCAAAAACTATACACCCTATATCTAGGAACAGAGGGAGTATTTGTTAATCCGGACTAGGGTGATGTAGACACCTGATCGGGTGCAGGCCGATCCGTCGCATAATGCGGGAAAAAATCACAAGAGATTTTAACCTCCGAATAGCTAACCAGCTCTCGCCGCATCATGACAGTCAGTTTTTGGCTTTCTCTACTGCGGTGTTTACCCGGATAACCAGAAACACAATCACAGTAGTTCTACCTTTACTACCCTAGCCGATAGGACGGAACGTAAGGTAGTAAGCACAGGAGCCAGGCAACCCAACTATTGACCAAAGACATGATTCAGAGCCGATGCATATAATGCTAAATTCGGGGTGCCGAACTATACTATAAAAAGTGTTCGGACTTTGTTGTCGTATTATGGAGCGCAATGAAGCCCCTGGCTAATTAAAGCGTACCAAAGTGTACGGGTGCAATCGATAAGAATAGCGAAATAAAATGAAGTAGTAAGCTAGTGCCACATAAGTTGGGCCGCAAACTGTTTCCCTTATAATTTGATTAATACGTCAAAGCGTATTTGTACAAATAGTGCGATAAGCAACAGGGCTATTTAACATGCCGAGATCAACGGGGAGCTGCGTGCGGGTCCTAAAAACAGGTAGATTGATTGTCAAGAAGACCACCTAGAGATTCCCCCACATGTCTATGCTACTTGCCGCCTTGGTGTATCCATCCTTCGAAAGGATCGATGATCAGGCCGTTGTGAGGGGCCTGTCGAAAAGAAACCTGAAAAGGATAAAATGGAAAAGGGAAAGTATGTGTGCCCAGGGAAGGTCGAGCCGTATGATGGACCACAATTGAGTTACGCCTCCGTCTATGCCCATGGTATTTTGAGTGCGTAGTTATGTACGCGCGGTACGTAAGCTGCCATTTGGTCGGGACTGAGACGGAGGCCGAATTGCTAGTCGAACTCCTGACGAGCTGGACTGTCAAGCTGCGGAGTAGTCCGGACTCGTTTGACAGTGTCCGGGAGCTTGGCCACTGAATTAAAGTTCTGCTTGATAAGGCCGCTCTGTACTTCCGCTGCCAGGGCTGCGGTGTGCTCCTCTGTACGGAGGGAGCGTTCCGGGTTTCCATTGAATGTTATGACACCGCGTGGTCCGGGCATCTTGAGTTTGAGATAAGCATAGTGTGGCACCGCATTGAATCGAGCAAATGCAGTTCGTCCAAGCAGTGCATGATAGCCACTGCGGAAGGGGACGATATCGAAGATCAAGTCTTTGCTTTGGAAGTTGTCCGGGGATCCGAAGAAGACTTCCAATGTGATTGAGCCCGTGCAGCGGGCCTCTACACCTGTAATTACTCCTTTAGAGGTAGTTTTTGTGGGCTTGATCCTTGATGGATCGATGCCCATCTTGCGGACTGTATCCTGATAGACCAGGTTGAGGCTGCTGCCACCGTCCATGAGGACTCGCGTGAGGTGGAATCCATCAATGATTGGGTCGAGGACCAGTGCGGCTGAACCACCATGACGGATACTGGTCGGATGGTCCCTGCGATCGAAGGTGATCGGGCAGGACGACCATGGGTTGAATTTTGGAGCGACTGGCTCTATCGCGTAAACGTCCCTGAGCGCGCGTTTGCGCTCCCTTTTGGGGATATGGGTAACGTATATCATGCTCACCATTTTAACTTGGGGGGAAACTTCTTATGTCCCCCTGTGTTCGACGGATGGGGCTCCTCCTCGTCGTCCTCACTTTGCGACCCCTTCTCCTTATTCTCGGTATTTAACTTACCGGCTTGTTTAAAGACCCAACAGCTTCTGTTGGTATGATTGGCTGGTTTATCGGGGGTGCCGTGGATCTGGCATGGACGATCGAGTATGCGGTCCAAGCTGGATGAGCCCGGATTGTATCTTTTAAATGGCTTCTTCCACTGGCCGGACTTGGAGCCACTGAATCCGACGTTGACTGCGGTGTCATTGGTATTGTCACTGTTGTTTCAACGCTTGTGCCTGTTGCGTCGGGGCTTGTCGTTGCTATTTCTGGCTTCAGAGGTGCCAGGTTCGCTTGCATTATTATTGCTACGGGCTAGCCAGCTATCTTTGTCCGCGCAAAAGCGGGTCATAAGTGTCGTGAGGGCTGCCATGGACTTCAGCTTTTCTTGGTCGAGGTGTCGGGCGAGCCATTCGTCGCGGATGCTATGCTTAAAGGCCGCTAGGGCTTCGGCATACGAACATTCGACGATCTGGTTCTTTTTAGTTAGGTGCCTAGTCCAAAATTTCCCGGCTGACTCTCCGGGCTGTTGAACTATGTGACTTAAGTCATCGGCATCCGGCGGTCGGACGTATGTACCTTGAAAGTTGTTGCAGAAGGCATCTTCCAAGTCCTCCTAGCTGCTAATGGACTTTTCTGGCAGGCTATTTAACTAGTGCCGAGCTGGTCCCTTGAGTTTTAGCGGGAGGTATTTGATGGCATGAAGATTATCACCGCGTGCCATATGAATATGGAGGAGAAAGTCCTCAATCCATACCGCGGGATCTGTTGTTCCATCATATGATTCGATATTCACGGTTTTAAAGCCTTCTGGGAATTCATGCTCCATTACTTCATCAGTGAAGCAGAGGGGGTGTGCGGCGCCTCTATATCGGGCCAAGTCGCGACGTAGCTCGGATGGAGTCCGTCTGCGGTTTTCGGCCCGGACGTGGTTGTGCTTGTCATGTCCGGCTAGATAGTCGTCGTCGCACGCCGGTGTACGCTCCCGCGATCCGTAGATCGATCTGGTCTGGCCTGCTCTATTTTGCAGGTCCTGCCACAGGTCATATGTATATCACCGAGCTGTTGTGTCTCTACCTATACATCGAGGTGGTATGGGCTGGTGTTCGGTTTGAGTTGCCGTTTTGTCCCGTCCACGTGGTGGTCGGTCAGCCGCGTTACGCTCTGATGGTACGGGGTCCAATACCTCATCGTGAATTGAGGTAGAAGTTTACGCTTCGGGTAACTCTTAGTTGGGCGCTCGAGGCCGTATTCCTCGGCTTCCAGGACATTAGTCCACCTATCGTTGAGTAGATCTTGATCAGCTTGAAGCTACTGCTGGTTCTTTTTCAGGCTCCTTGTAGTGGCTATTAGCCGTTGCTTAAAGCGCTCCTGCTCGAGGGGTTCCTCAGGCACGATAAAATCTTCGTCGCCGAGGCTCACCTCATCCTCGGAGAGTGGAAGATAATTATTGTCCTCCGAGTCTTCGTTTACGGCCTGTTCATCAGGGCTAACCTGCCCATCTTCCTGATCGTCCTATTCGGAGGTTGGCTCGACGGGGTTTTCTTGGTCTTCGGCATCGTCCGGAGTATTGTTGTCTCTTGTGCCGGTATTGATGTCTCTTCCACGGCGTGATTTAGAACGGCGCCTCTGACGTCGGTGCTTTGGTTGTATCTCAGGAGGTTTATCCTTGACTGGATTCTTCACGTTATCGCCGTTATCCTCTTTGGGTGTATCCGCCATGTACACGTCATACGAAGAGGTGGTTGTCCAACGTACGGTAAATGGCGGGTTTTGGTCCTGCTCTTCCCCGGCATCGTCGTCCATACCATCGATGTCTTCGGAGCTGTAATCGAGCATGTCGGTTAAGTCCTTTACAGTGGCTATGAAGTGGGTGGTGGGTGGGACGTAAAATTCCCCGCTCTCAGCCCCTAGTCTGGGATGGGCGTAGTTCGAACGTTGCTCCTGTGTAATGACGCGGGACCGCATCAAGTCCAGAGCCTCGCTTAAAGGCGAGGTTTGGCCAGAGAGAAGAGAGTCTGTGGAGTACAGCGGGAAGGAGATTCCTTGGCCGAGCTCACATGATGCTGACTCCGAGGGTTCTGAGCCAGTGTCCGGCTTCGTGATGCTTGCCAGCAACACTACTTCATCCGGCTCTCCCGTACTGGGCTTGGTGGTCGTAGATAGTCCGGCGGGCTCAGGAATCCCGTCTTCGGACTCGGCGATGCACTCCGGATCTAATGCCAGAGCGGAGGTTGGGGTCGTGAACCCTTGGAAGATCAAGTCTCCTCGGATATTAGCGACATAGTCCAGATTTCCAAAACTAATCTGGTGACCTGGGGCGTAGTTGTCGATCTGCTCTAGATGACCAAGAGAGTTGGCCCGCAGTGTGAAGCCACTGAATACGAAGATCTGTCCAGGGAGAAAAACCTCCCCCAGGGCGGTATTGTTGTAGATGACCGATGGAGCCATCGAACCTTCTGATGACGACACATCGGAACTCTCAATGAAAGCACCAATGTCGGTGTCAAAACTGGCAGATCTCAGGTAGGGGGTCCCGAACTGTGCATCTAAGGTCGATGGTAACAGGAGACAGGGGACACAATGTTTACCCAGGTTCGGGCCCTCTTGATGGAGGTAATACCCTACTTCCTACTTGATTGATCTTGATGAATATGAGGATTACAAGAGTTGATCTACCATGAGATCATAATGGCTAAACCCTAGATGTCTAGCCTGTATGATTGTGATTGCCTCTATGGACTAAACCCTCCGGTTTATGTAGACACCGAAGGGTCCTAGGGTTGTACAGAGTCGGTTTACAGAGAAAGGAATCTTCATATCCAAACGCCAAGCTTGCCTTCCATGCAAAGGAGAGTCCCATCCGGACACAAGAGGTAGTCTTTTGTCTTGTATCTTCATGGCCCATTAGTCCGGCCCACGTCACATAGCCCGGACGCCCGAGGACCCCTTAATCCAGGACTCCCTCAGTCATGTCTATCACATCATTCTCCTAATGATGTGATCCTGTTCATCAAATGACAACACATGTCTATGGTTAGGAAACTTAACCATCGTTGATTAACGAGCTAGTCTAGTAGAGGCTTAGTAGGGACATTGTGTTTTATCTATGTATCCACACATGTATCAAGTTTCGGTTAATACAATTCTAGCATGAATAATAAACATTTATCATGATATAAGGAAATATAAAATAACAACTTCATTATTGCCTCTAGGGCATATTTCCTTCACGCACAATAGAAAACCTTCAATTTTACCTGATTCGGCATGTGCTCCCGCACTCGGCATTCACTCGATGGCTCCTTGTGCCATGGGAACCCACATCATCCAGTGTTTCGCCTCACAGTATTAGTTTCCCCTCGAGAACCTTAGCAGCTCAACCAGACCCCTCCCTCCCCTCACAATGGACGACGGCCTCATGCACCACAGCCGTTTGTTCATGTTTTGGGCCCACATGGACACCCGACACTACGTAGTTATGTTGCATGGTGGCATTGATTCTACCCAACCACTCGCCACATTTGCACGAGCCATGAGGCAAGGGCAAATAGGCAGAAAACCTCGAAGCAGAAGAGGAAGGATGAAGCAGTGTAGCAGCGAAAAGTATTTCCCTCGGTTAAGAACCAAGGTTTATCAAACCAATAGGAGACACCACGTGAATTAGATAAACAGTACATGCACACACACACACACACACACACACACACACACACACACACACACACACACAAATAAATGCTTGCACCCCACGACAGCAAGGGGTTGTCAATCCCCTCGTTCTCGCCAATTTCAAGGAATTAAATCTGGTAGTGACAGATAGATAAAATAAAAGTAAATAAATTGCAGCAAGGTATTTTAGGGTTTTAGTAAATATAAAGTGAATGGACCCGGGATCCATATTTTCACTAGAGGATCTCTCTCATAAGCATAGCAATGGTGGGTAAACAAGCTATTGTTGGGCAATTGATACAATAGCGCATAGTTGTGATGATTCTTCATGCCGTGAAAAGTAGACCGAAATCCATCTACATCTACTACTACTACTCCACCCTTCGACCGCTATTCAACATGCATCTTATGGTATTAAGTTCATAACAAATAGAGTAATGCTCGGAGCATGATAACATAATATAGACAAAGTAAGACCAAATAATATGTTTGAACCCCGTCATTTTACCCTTAGTGGCAACAATACAATATGTACCTTGCAACTCTTCGTGTCATAGAGTAAGGACACCATAAGATTGAAACTACTACCAATTGCACTTCTCACACTACAGATAAATCAATCTACTTGGCCAAAGAAGACAGATAGATCGGAGAGTATCACAAGGCTATAAAATCACACATAATAAATCCCAGAAAAGGCTCAATTACTTTTAGTGAATAATCTAATCATAAACCCATAATTCATCAGATCCCAACAAGCACAACACAAAAGTTTACGCCGGATTGGTCTCAGATGAGATCATTGTATTGAAGATCAGAGAGAGAGAGAGAGAGAGAGAGAGAGAGAGAGAGAGTCATCTAGCTACTACTATGGACCCTTAGGTCCTGTAGACACTACTACACACATCATCATGGAGGCAGCAAGGTTGATGAAGATTGCCTCCCCAATGGTTTCTGATGTCTACTACACAACCTTCTTCTTGTAGACGTTGTTGGGCCTCCAAGTGCAGAGGTTTATAGGACAGTAGCAAATTTCCCTCAAGTGGATGACCTAAGGTTTATCAATCCGTGGGAGGCGTAGGATGAAGATGGTCTCTCTCAAACATCCCTGCAACCACATAGCAAAGAGTCTCTTGTGTCCTCAACACACCCAATACAATGGTAAATTGTATAGGTGCACTAGTTCGGCGAAGAGATGGTGATACAAGTGCGATATGGATGGTAGATATAGGTTTTTGTGATCTGGAAATATAAAAACAGCAAGGTAACTAATGATAAAAGTGAGCGTAAACGGTATTGCAATGCGTTGAAACAAGGCCTAGGGTCCATACTTTCACTAGTGCAAGTTCTCTCAACAATAATAACATAATTGGATCATATAACTATCCCTCAACATGCAACAAAGAGTCACTCAAAAGTCACTAATAGCGGAGAACAAATGAATAGATTATTGTAGGGTACGAAACCACCTCAAAGTTATCCTTTCTGATTGATCTATTCAAGAGTCCGTAGTAAAATAACACGAAACTATTCTTTCCGTTTGATCTATCCTAGAGTTCGTACTAGAATAACACCTTAAGACACAAATCAACCAAAACCCTAATGTCACCTAGATACTCCAATGTCACCTCAAGTATCCGTGGGTATGATTATACGATATGCATCACACAATCTCAGATTCATCTATTCAAACCAACACAAAGTACTTCAAAGAGTGCCCCAAAGTTTCTACCGGAGAGTCAAGATGAAAACGTGTGCCAACCCCTATGCATAAGTTCACAAGGTCACTGAACCCGCAAGTTGATCACCAAAACATACATCAAGTAGATCACATGAATATCCCATTGTCACCATAAGCACATGCAAGACATACATCAAGTGTTCTCAATCCTTCAAGACTCAATCCGATAAGATAACTTCAAAGGGAAAACTCAATCCATTACAAGAGATAGAGGGGGAGAAACATCATAAGATCCAACTATAATAGCAAAGCTCGCGATACATCAAGATCGTGCCAAATCAAGAACACGAGAGAGAGAGAGAGAGAGAGAGATCAAACACATAGCTACTGGTACATACCCTCAGCCCCGAGGGTGAACTACTCCCTCCTTGTCATGGAGAGCGCTGGGATGATGAAGGTGGCCACCAGTGATGATTCCCGCCTCCGGCAGGGTGCCGGAATAGGGTCCCGATTGGTTTTTGGTGGCTACAGAGGCTTGCGGCGGCGGAACTCTCGATCTAGGTTATGTTCTGGAGGTTTCTGTATTTATAGGAATTTTTGGCGTCGGTCTCACGTCAGGGGGGTCTCCGAGTCGTCCACGAGATAGGGGGATGCGCCCAGGGGGGAAGGGCGCGCCCTCCACCCTCGTGGACGGCTTGGGACTCTTCTGGCCCAACTCTTTTACTCTGGGGGCTTCTTTCGGTCCATAAAAAATCATCAAAAATTGGCACGTCAATTGGACTCCGTTTGGTATTCCTTTTCGTAAAACTCAAAAACAAGGAAAAAAAGAAAGCGCTTTGGGCTCTAGGTTAATAGGTTAGTCCCAAAATCATATAAAATAGCATACAAATGCATATAAAACATCCTAGATGGGTAATATAATAGCATGGAACAATCAAAAATTATAGATACGTTGGAGACGTATCAAGCATCCCCAAGCTTAATTCCTGCTCGTCCTCGAGTAGGTAAATGATAAAAACAGAATTTTTGATGTGGAATGCTTCCTAACATATTTATCAATGTAATCTTATTTATTGTGGCATGAATGTTCAGGTCCGAAAGATTCAATACAAAAGTTTAATATTGACATAAAAAATACTTCAAGCATACTAACAAAGTAATTATGTCTTCTCAAAATAACATGGCCAAAGAAAGTTTATCCCTACAAAATCATATAGTTTGGCTATGCTCCATCTTCGTCACAGAAAAATGCTCAAATCACTCACAACCCCGATGACAAGCCAAGCAATTGTTTCATACTTTAGTATTCTCAAACTTTTTTCAACTTTCACACAATACATGAGCGCGAACCATGGACATAGCACTATAGGTGGAATAGAGTGGTGGTTGTGGAGAAGACAAAAAAAGAGGAAGATGGTCTCACATCAACTAGGCGTATCAATGGGCTAGCCCATCAACAGATATCAATGTGAGTGAGTAGGGATTGCCATGCAACGGATGCACTAGAGCTATAAATATATGAAAGCTCAACAAAAGAAACTAAGTGGATGTGCATCCAACTTGCTTGCTCACGAAGACCTAGGACATTTTTAGGAAGCCCATCGTTGGAATATACAAGCCAAGTTCTATAATGAAAAATTCCCACTAGCAAATGAAAGTGACAAAATAAGAGACTCTCTATCATGAAGATCATGGTGCTACTTTGAAGCACAAGTGTAGAAAAAAAGGATAGTAGCATTGTCCCTTCTCTCTTTTTCTCTCATTTTTTGGGCCTGTTTTTATTTGGCCTTTCTCTCTCTTTTTTTTGTTCCCTCACACGAGACAATGCTCTAATAATGATGATCATCACACTTCTATTTATTTACAACTCAAAGATTACAACTCGATACTTAGAACAAAATATGACTCTATATGCGTGCCTCCGGTGGTGTACCGGGATGTGCAATGAATCAAGAGTGACATGTATGAAATAATTATGAAGGTGGCTTTGCCACAAATACGATGTCAACTACATGATCATGCAAGGTAATATGACAATGATGGAACGTGTCATACTAAACGGGACGGTGGAAAGTTGCATGGCAATATGTCTCGGAATGGCTATGGAAATGCCATAATAGGTAGGTATGGTGGTTGTTTTGAGGAAGGTAAATGGTGGGTTTATGGTACCGGCGAAAATTGCGCGGTACTAGAGAGGCTAGAAATGGTGGAAGGGTGAGAGTGTGTATAATCCATGGACTCAACATTAGTCATAAAGAACTCACATACTTATTGCAAAAATCTACAAGTCATCAAAACCAAGCACTACACGCATGCTCCTAGGGGGATAGATTGGTAGGAAAAGACCATCGCTTGTCACCGACCGCCACTCATAAGGAAGATAATAAAAGAAACACCTCATGCTTCAAATTTGTTACACAACGGTTACCATACGTGCATGCTACAGGACTTGCAAACCTCAACACAAGTATTTCTCAAATTCATGATTAATTCACTAGCATGACTCTAATATCACCATCCTCATGTCTCAAAACAATCATCAAGTATCAGACTTCTCATAGCATCCAACGCACTTTATATATATGAAAAATTTTATTATACCCATCTTGGATGCCCATCATATTAGGACTAGTTTTATAACCAAAGCAAATTACCATGCTGTTTAAGACTCTCGAAATAATATAAGTGAAGCATGAGAGTTCATCAATTTCTTCAAAATAAAACCACCGTCGTGCTCTAAAAAGATATAAGTGAAGCAGTAGAGCAAATGACAAACTACTCCGAAAGATATAAGTAAAGATCAATGAGTAGTCGAATAATTAAGTAACTATGTGAAGACTCTCTAACATTTAAGAATTTCATATCTTGGGATATTATTCAAACAGCAAGCAAAAGAAAATAAAACAAAATGATGCTGCATGCAAAACACATATCATGTGGTGAATACAAATATAGCTCCAAGTAAAGTTACCGATGAACGAAGAGGAAAGAGGGGATGCCATCCGGGGCATCCCCAAACTTAGGCTCTTGTTTGTCCTTGAATATTGCCTTGGGGTGCCTTGGGCATCCCCAAGCTTAGCCTCTTGCCACTCCTTATTCCATAGTCCATCGAATCTTTACCCAAAACTTGAAAACTTCACAACACAAAACTCAAACTCAACAGAAAACTCGTAAGCTCCGTTAGTATAAGAAAATAAAACCACCACTTATGCATTGTTGTGAACTCATTCTAAATTCATATTGGTGTAATATCTAGTGTATTCAAACTTCTTATGGTTCATACCCTCTGATACTACTCATAGATTCATCAAAATAAGCAAACAACACATAGAAAACAGAATCTGTCAAAAACAGAACAGTCTGTAGTAATCTGTAACGTTCGAATACTTATGTAATTCGAAAATTCTGAAATAAATTGGTGGACGTGAGGAATTTTTCAATTAATCTTCTACAAAAAGAATCAACTTAAAATCACTCTTCTATAAAAAAAATGACAGCTAATCTCGTGAGCGCAAAGTTTCTGTTTTTTACAGCAAGATCACATTAACTTTCACCCAAGTCTTCCCAAAGGTTCTACTTGGAACTTTATTGAAACAAAAGCTATAAAACATGATTACTACATTAGCTTAATCATGTGGACACACAAAAACAGTAGGGGTAAATATTGGGTTGTCTCCCAACAAGCGCTTTTCTTTAATGTCTTTTAGCTAGGCATGATGATTTCAATGATGCTCACATATAAGATAAGATTTGAAATATAAAGAGAGCATCATGAAGAATATAACTAGAAAATTTAAGCCTAACCCACTTCCTATGCATAGGGATTTTGTGAGCAAACAACTTATGGGAATGATAATTAACTAGCATAGGAAGGCAAAGCAAGCATAACTTCAAGATTTTAAGCACATAGAGAGGAAACTTGATATTATTGCAACTCCTACAAGCATATATTCCTCCCTCATAATAATTTTCAGTAGCATCATGAATGAATTCAACAATATAACCATCACATAAAGCATTATTTTCATGATCTACAAGCATAGAATTTTTATTACTCTCCTCATAAGCAAATTTCTTCTCATGAATAGTAGTGGGAGCAAACCCAACAAAATAACTATCATGTGAGGCATAATCCAATTGAAAATTAAAATCATGATGACAAGTTTCATGGTTATCATTATTCTTTATAGCATACATGTCATCACAATAATCATCATAGGTAGCTATTTTGTTCTCATAATCAATTAGAACCTCTTCCGAAATAGTGGATGCATCACTAAATAAAGTCATGACCTCTCCAAATCCACTTTCATAATTATAATCATCATAAATAGGATGCTATCATCATAATAAATTTGCTCATCAAAACTTGGGGGACAAAAAATACCATCTTCCTCAAACATAGCATCCCCAAGCTTGTGGCTTTGCGTATCATTAGCATCATGAATATTCAGGAGTTCATACTAACAACATTGCAATCATGCTCATCATTCAAATATTTAGTGCCAAACATTTTAATGCATTCTTCTTCTAACACTTGAGCACAATTTTCCTTTCCATCATTTTCACGAAAGATATTAAAAAGATGAAGCATATGAGGCAACCTCAATTCCATTTTTTTGTAGTTTTATTTTATAGACTAAACTAGTGATAAAACAAGAAACTAAAAGATTCGATTGCAAGATCTAAAGATATACCTTCAAGCACTCACCTTCCCGGCAACGGCGCCAGAAATTTGCTTGATGTCTACTACAGAACCTTCTTCTTGTAGACGTTGTTGGGCCTCCAAGTGCAGAGGTTTGTAGGACAGTAGCAAATTTGCCTCAAGTGGATGACCTAAGGTTTATCAATCCATGGGAGGCGTAGGATGAAGATGGTCTCTCTCAAACAACCCTGCAACCAAATAGCAGCAACGTCCATCAATGGTGGTTCATTGATGTCCATAGATTTAGACTCCTTCCCCCTTCCCTTATACGCAAAGGATCGGAACTTTTCAAGAGTTTCGATGAATTGAAAACCGGTTCTGCTTCGCTCTTGGCTCTTTCTCTTATCCTTGGTCCCCTTAGATGGTTCTCGAACCAAATGCAGCCGAGTCTCTTGTGTCCCCAACACATTCAATAAAATGGTAAGTTGTATAGGTGCACTAGTTCGGCGAAGAGATGGTGATACAAGTGCAATATGGATGGTAGATATAGGTTTTTGTAATCGGGAAATATAAAAACAGCAAGGTAACTAATGATAAAAGTGAGCGTAAACGGTATTGCAACGCGTTGATACAAGGCCTAGGGTCCATACTTTCACTAGTGCAAGTTCTCTCAACAATAATAACATAATTGGATCATATAACTATCCCTCAACATGCAACAAAGAGTCACTCCAAAGTCATTAATAGTGGAGAACAAACGAAGAGTTTGTTGTAGGGTACACTACTAGGAAAAGGCTAATTAATGGCGCACCTGTTTTGGCCATTAATGGCGCACTATAGGTGTGTCACTATCATCACGCCACTAGTAACAAGTACTAATGGCGCACCCCTGGTGCGAGATTAGTATACCAGATAATAGTGGCGCACCTGGTAGTGCGCCATTACTATGTCCAACAGTGCGCCATTACTATCTGACTTAGAAATGGCGCACCACATATCTGGTGCGCCATTATTAGCAAAAAAATCAATTTTTTTTTCAAATTTTATTTTTAGATTTTTTTGTTGTTTTCTTAATCTCGGGTCAATATGTTTAATCTCAAGTCAAATCGCACTCTGTGGTCAAACTTACCGGAAGGTCACCCATCCTCACACTACTCCAGCCCGAGCACGCTTAACTTCGCAGTTCTATCCAACCCCAGCACCACCTCACTTAACAGGCACTTCTTGATATATCTATAATATCAATCCTATTAAACCTTGTTGATGTCTATGACTTTGTTCATGTTTATGAATGTGATGAAATTTTGAAAAAAATATTTCAAACTTTTCGGTCATATTACGTATCATATCTTGAAAAAAATTTCCAAAGAAAAATTCGAAACCATTTTTTTCTGCTACTAGTGGCGCACCTAGCAAATGGTGCGCCACTAGTAAGTTTGAAATTTTTTTCCGTTTTCCCCCTCTAGATCTTAAAAGCCCCGTATCTTTCATTCTGTTAGGTTTTTGGGGATTCTAAAAATGTTCAACGGGGTTCCTCCGATTGAATTCGGATGTAAATTTTCGAGTAGATGATTTTTCATATAAAAAACTTTTTAATCCGAGTTCGTATGCAAAATTTATGCCCATTTTACTAAATTCCACAGATATTTTGCAAATAAAGTCGAAATTCATATTTGTACATTTTCCCAACAACTAGACCACATATCACGTGGGAAACTTATTTTCTTTTATTTTTTTGACATTTCCATCATTTTCTTTTATTTTTTTAAAAATTGAAAAGGTAGTCCAGGGGGGTGCATTTGGTCAAAGCTACCAATGGCGCACCACCTACCAATGCGCCACCTACCAATGCGCCATTAGTAACCCTGGTTACTAATGTCGCACCTGTTACGTGGTGCGGCATTACTAGTTTTGCAAAAAAAAATTAGTAGTGGCGCACCGTGGTTGTGGTGCGCCATTACTAGTTTGAACTAGTAATGGTGCACTATACCCTGGTGCGCCATTACTAGTTTTGAAAAAAAAAAGTAAAAAAATGTTAGTAGTGGCGCACAGAGTGTGTGGTGCGCCATTACTAGTTACATTATTAGTAAAAACTAGTAATGGCGCACTATGTCCTGGTGCGCCATTACTAGTTTTGGAAAAATAAAAAAAATTGTTAGTAGTGGCGCACCGTGGGTGTGGTGCGCCATTAGTGATATGGACACTAATGGCGTACCTACACATGATGCGCCACTGCTATATAGCAGTGGCGCACCACATATGTGGTGCGCCATTAATGTCCATATTAGCTATAGCCCTTTTCCTAGTAGTGGTATGAAACCACCTCAAAGTTATCCTTTCTGATCGATCTATTCAAGAGTCCGTAGTAAAATAACACGAAGCTATTCTTTCCGTTCGATCTATCCTAGAGTTCGTACTAGAATAACACCTTAAGACACAAATCAACCAAAACCCTAATGTCACCTAGATACTCCAATGTCACCTCAAGTATCCGTGGGTATGATTATACGATATGCATCACACTATCTCAGATTCATCTATTCAAACCAACACAAAGTACTTCAAAGAGTGCCCCAAAGTTTCTACCGGAGAGTCAAGACGACGTGTGCCAACCCCTATGCATAAGTTCACAAGTTCACTGAACCCGCAAGTTGATCACCAAAACATACATCAAGTAGATCACATGAATATCACATTTTCACCATAGATAAGCACATGCAAAGACATACATCAAGTGTTCTCAATCCTTAAAGACTCAATCCGATAAGATAACTTCAAAGGGAAAACTCAATCCATTACAAGAGATAGAGGGGGAGAAACATCATAAGATCCAACTATAATAGCAAAGCTCATGATACATCAAGATCATGCCAAATCAAGAACACAAGAGAGAGTGAGAGAGATCAAACACATAGCTACTGGTACATACCCTCAGCCCCGAGGGTGAACTACTCCCTCCTCGTCATGCAGAGCGCCGGGATGATGAATATGGCCACCGATGATGATTCCCCCCTCCGGCAGGGTGCCGAAACAGGGTCCTGATTGGTTTTTGGTGGCTACACAGGCTTGCGGCGGCGGAACTCCCGATCTAGGTTATGTTCTGGAGGTTTCTGTATTTATAGGAATTTTTGGCGTCGGTCTCACGTCAGGGGGGTCTCCGAGTCGTCCACGAGATAGGCGGACGCGCCCAGGGGGTAGGGCGCGCCCTCCACCCTCGTGGACGGCTCGGGACTCTTTTGGCCCAACTCTTTTACTCCGGGGTCTTCTTTTGGTCCATAAAAAATCATCAAAAATTGGCACGTCAATTGGACTTCGTTTGGTATTCCTTTTCTGTAAAACTCAAAAACAAGAAAAAAATTAGAAACTGGCATTGTGCTCTAGGTTAATAGGTTAGTCCGAAAAATCATATAAAATAGCACATAAATGCATATAAAACGTCCTAGATGGATAATATAATAGCATGGAATAATCAAAAATTATAGATACATTGGAGACGTATCAGTTTCCCCCTCTGGTAAAGTACCGGAAAAGGCCTCCAGATGGAATCGCGGAAGAACATAGACTTGCGGCGGTGAAAAAATTGTTTCGGGTATCGCTCTGGGGGTTTCTGTAATTTAGGGAATTTATGGCACTCGAATTAGGTCTAATGGAGCAACATAGGACACACAAACTCACAGCTCCCCCCCCCCCAGGGCGTGCCTCCTTAACTTGTGGCTCCCTTGTGTCTCTCCTGGCCTCCTCCCGAAACTTCTAGGGTCTCTTATGGTCCAGAAAAAATCACCATAAAATTTCATCGTGTTTGGACTTCATTTGTTATGGTTTTTCTACAAAGCAATGAAATATCAAAAACTGACATTGGGCACTAGATTAATAGGTTAGTCCAAAAATAATATAAAATTTCATATAAAGCATACAAGATTGGTAATATAATTGCATGAAACAATCAAAAATTATAGATAAGTTGGAGACGTATCAGGGCTCACCGTAGTCATCCGGCGGCATGCGGAAGTGGTCATTTCATGTTTTGCTCAACGCTTTATGTGTTCCCTCTCGACGTTCACTCGATAGTCCTCGCAACACCATCGACACCTGAATAATCCTGCATTTTTCCTCACTGTATTAGTATCGGCTTGAGAACCCTAGTGGCCTGACCAGACTCCTCCCTTCCTCCCTTCTCTCGCCATAAACGATGAGCCAGTCCACCGTAGCCACCTCCTCCCATCGTCGAGCCCACATGGACACCCAACACTATGTAGTCATGTGACATGATGGCTCTGATTCCATCCAACCACGAGTCACGAGGCAAGGGAAGAAGCCAACTAGGAAAAAAACCTTAAAGCAAAGAAAAAATGAGATAGACACCCACGCGGCTTTCCATTTTCATCACGTGTCTGTGGGCTCACCATGGGCATGCGGCGGCACGCGAGAGAGAACGCTTCATGTTTTGCTTGATGCTCCATGTGTTATGTCTCGGCGTTCACTTGACGGCTCTTCTCTGTGCCCTCGGCACCCGCATCATCTCGTGTTCGGCTTCACCGTATTAGTATCCCCTCAGGAACCCTAGTGGCCTGACCAGACCCCTCCTTTCCTCCCCCTTGTCATGGACGACGACCTAGCACACCGTTGCCACCTCATCGCACTGCCGAGCCTACTTGGACACCCATGCTACATAGACATGAGCCACGATGGCTTTGATTCTACCCAACCATGAGTCACGTGTGCACGATCCATGAGGCAAGGAATGAAGGAGTCGAACTAGGCAAAAAAATCTCGGAGCAGGGAAAAAATGAGATAGACATCCCATGCGCCATTCCATTTCTATTATGTGTGTGTGTGGGCCCACCATGGTCATGCGGTGGCATGCAAAAGAGATTGTTTCATGTTTTGCTCGATGCTCCATGTGTTCCCTCTCAACGTTCACTCGACGGATCCTTGCCGCACCATCGACACCTACATTATCTTGCATTTCACCTCACAGTATTGTCATCCCCTTGATTACCTTAGCGGCCCGACTAAACCCCTCCATTCCTCCCTCCTCTCGACATGGATGATGACCCAGTGCACCGCCGCCACCTCCTCCCACTGTCGGGCCCACATGAACAGCCAACACTACGTAGCCATGTGCCACGGTGGCTTATTCTACCCAACCACAAGCCACATGTGCACGGGTCATGAGGCGAAGGCAGAAGGAGTCCAACTAGGCAAGAACCTTGAAGCAAATAAAAAATGTGATAGGCACACCACTCGACACTTCATGTTTTGCCTGATGCTCCATGTGTTCTGTCTCGGCGTTCACTCGATGGCTCCTCGCTGCACCATCGACATCCGCGTCATCCTGCGTTCAGCCTCATCGTATTAGTATCCCATCGAGAACCCTAGTGGCCTGACCAGACCCTTCCTCCCTCCCCTCACCATGGGCGACGACACAACGCAACTCCGCCACCTCCTCCTACAGTCGGGCCCACAAGTACAACCAACACCACGTAGCCATGTGCCACGGTGGATTTAATTCTACACAACCATGAGCCATGTGTGCATGAGCCATGAGGCAAGGACGGAAGGAGTCCAACTAGGCAAAAAAACCTCAAAGCGAAGACAAAATGAGATAGACACCCCACGTGGCTTTCCATTTTCATCACGTATGTGTGGGCCCATCATGGCCATGCGACAGAACATGAGAGAGAACGCTTGACGTTGTGCTCGATGCTAAATGTATTCTGTCTCGGTATTCACTCGACGGCTCCTCACCATACCTCGACACCCGCATCATCCTGCGTTCGGCCTCGCCATATTAGTATCCCTTGAGAACCCCAGCGGCCCAACCAGACCCCTCCCTTCCTCCCCTCGCCATGGGCGATGAGCCAGCGCACTGCTCCCACCTCCTTCCACTGTTGGGCCCACATGGACACCCAACACTACGTAGCCATGTGCCACCATGGCTTTGATTCTACCAAACCACGAGCCACGAGGGCAGAAGGAATCCAACTAGGTAAAGAACCTCAGCGAAAAATCGGATAGACACTCCACACGCCTTTACATTTCTGTCACGTGTGTGTGGGCATGGCCATACGGGGACAGGCGAGAGAGAACACTTCATGTTTTGCTTGATTCTCCGTATGTTCCTTCTCGGCGTTCACTCACCCGGCTCCTCGCCGTACCGTCGACATTGCATCGTCCCGCGTTCAGCGGCACCATATTAGTATCCCCGAGAACCCTACGGGCCGACCAGACCCCTTCCTTCCCCCCTCGTCTTGGACGATGACTCCGCGCACTGCCGCCACCACCTCCCACTGCCGGGCCCACATGGACACCCAACACTACGTAGCCATGTGCCACAGTGGCTTTGATTCTACCAAACCACGAGCCACGAGGGTGGAAGGAGTTCAACTAGGTAAAAAACCTTAGCGAAAAAATAGGATAGACACTCAACGCGCCTTTACATTTATGTCACGTGTGTGTGGGCCCACCATGGCCATGCAGCGGTACGCGAGAGGGAACACTTCATGTTTTGCTTGATTCTCCGTGTGTTCCTTCTCCGCGTTCACTCGACCGGCTCCTCGCCGTACCGTCGACATCGCATCGCCCCGCATTCAGCAGCACCGTATTAATATCCCCGAGAACCCTAGAGGCCCGACCGAACCCCTCCTTCCTCCCTCCCCCCCCCCCACCCTCGCCATGGACAACGACTCCGCGCACCGCCGCCACCTCCTCCCACTGCCGGGCCCACATGGCCGCCCCCGCGCACCGCCGCCGCGTCCTCCCGCTGCCGGGCCCACATGGACGCCTACCACTAGACAGTCCATGCGTGTTCGCCCTCTCATCCCATCGCCACCGACCTCTCATCCCGCCGCCGCCGACCTCTCCTCCTCCCTACACCGCCTCCAGCCCTCCCTCCGACTCCCGCCGGCCCACCCTGCCTCCGTAGCCGCCCGTTTCGTCCCGGGCTTCGGCTACTACCGAGTGCCCCCGCCACCACCGCCGCCGCTGCCGCCGGCGGCGAGCGGTGGCGCAGGATCCCATCACTCGCGCTCGCTGTCGCAACCCCAGTTCTCCTCCATGGACTTCCTCTTCCGCCCCCCGTACCCCGATCCGTCTGCGCCGGCAGCGATCGCGCTCTCCCCGCCGCCGCCGCCGCCGTCGCGCTCAGACCGGGGGGCGTCCGGGCTGCCGCCGCCTTCGGGCTCCGAGCGGGGGGCGTCCGGACATCAGCGGTCGCAGAGCGACGTTCCCCTCGCGTTCTCCTCCCAGCCGAACCTGCCCATGCTACCTCCGGCGCCGGTGAACGCGGAGGCCCTGGTGGCCGCGAACAACAGCACCCTCGACGGGATCCTCGGCGCGTACAACAAGAGTACGAATGGCCTGGGCGCGGTCGGCTCCTCCGGGCCCGTCGGCCAGGAGCGGCGCGACCAGCTGGACAGGCAAGCGCCCGCCTGGAGCCCCGGTGACAGCAGCGAGAACGAAGCCGAGAGCACGGACGGCAGCTTGCCCAGGCATTGCCGCAGCTTGTCGGCGGACAGCCTTGTGGGGAAGTTCAAGTTTGGACCCTCCGGCCTGGAGCCGTCCAACTCCAACTCCAACCTGCCGCCTCCATCTCCGGGGCCGGGTGCTGCTGGTCGGCTGGCACGCAGTGGAAGTGGTTCCATTGGTGGTGCCGCTGCTCTCTTCGCCAAGGAATTCGCAAACAGTAAGGAATTCAGTGAAGCAGAGAAGAAGGTTATCATGGACAGTGAGCACCTCGCGCAGATTGTGCTGACCGATCCTAAGAGGGTCAGGAGGTGTGTTGGGCGTCCATGATCACAATAAGGTTGTCACTGGTAAAATTGTTTCTTTTACTGAAAATTGATCATCTTGTAAAAATTTCCAGGATCCTAAACAATCGGCTGTCTGCTGCTAAGTCAAAGGAGCGCAAGGCAAAGTACATTGTGGAGCTTGAGGGCAAGGTTCAGGTGCTGCAGGGGGAGACTATGAACTTATCTGCACAAGTGAAAATGATTAAGGTTCGTTCTCTGAAGTTGGTGGGCGTTTTTTTTCCTTCTTACAGACGAGGCTTTCTGGCCCAGCTTTATATGTGGTGAGCATTTTGATTTGGATTTGAAGGTTTGACAGTCTTAGTTACTGTGAATGCATATATTTTGCAGAAGGGCCAGGCTAGGCTTTCAATTCACAACCATGAGATGAGAATCAGGCTGCAAGCTTTGGAGGAGCAAGCACAGTTGAAAGAGGGTGAGTTTGCTTCCTTATTTTCCAGCATCAATGTTCGTTTCTTGAAGTTGTGGTAAAAATAGATAATGTGTCGCAGTAGAAGTCTGCGTATGTATGATCATAGTTTTCAATTTCAGTTTCATAAAAATTCAGCACCAACCGAAATCACCGAAATTCGTTGAATTTCAGTGATTTCAGTTTTCATTTCAGTCAAAGGGCTGAAATATTCACTTGAATTGAAAAATATTTTGAAAAACAATTGAATTTATGTGTACTACTGAAATTGCTGAAATATTTTGGCCGAAACGTAATATTTCAGTGTCTGCTGAAATTAGTGAAATTCAGTGAATTTCATTGAAATCCCACTGAAAGTGAAAACCATGTGTATGATATGAGTTGGTGCCCACTGCTGTATGTTCTGACTGTGCATGTGCAACTTGTGATGTCGTAATAGAAGTTGTGATGATATCTACAACCAAATCTTGGCCTTGTGTTTACCGTGATAAAAATAGATAACGCATTTGCAACATATAAGCATGTTGGGGCAACTGGAATTCAGGAATTGTTTCGACTGTTAGGGCGACTGGAGTTTTCAATGCTAAGAATTGAATGTGTAAGTTCAGAAAACCAAATGGTAGGATGGAGTCTAGGCATAACACCAAAAACATTATGCTGAATTCTGGTGCCGCGCTGTCAAACTAGCGCACGTATGCATGCCTGAATAGTGTGCTGCATTTGATACCATAGAATATTCTAAATGTGCCAAAAAAAATTGAATCTTTTGACAATGGTTCCTCTTCTGGGTAACTTAATTCAAACAGAACCTACATGTTATTGTTTAATCTCATATTGTTCTCATTCGTTGGCTGGTATATTTGCTTTCTTTATGGACCGGTACTGCAAGATTTTTCTGTTGATTTACTTCAAGTTGTGTTCTTCCAATGGTTGATTGTAAACTATCAGTATTTTGCACTATTACTTCAGTTATGTTGAGTCCTGTTAGTCATGTGGTATGCTGTGTTAACGTGCTTGTTACCCCTACTTCGCCTATGTTAGAATGAGCTTTAATTATTTGTCATAGTCAGTTAACTTGGGTTTTCACTACTGTGTGTCCAGCTCTGAACGAAGCATTGCATGCTGAGGTCGAACGCCTAAATCTGGTTGTTGCCGAGGCCATTAATCCTCATATGCCGAACAGTTCTGAGCAGCGGATGAGCTCCCAGATGATTCAGCTTCACCAGCTGCAAATTCTGAGGCAACCATCACAGCTCCAGCAAGGTCAGCAACGCCAGCGGAACTTCTAGGATGCTTTCGCGGATGAGATCTTCCAAGGGAAATTTGATATTACAGATTCAGTTAAAAACACCATATGCTCTGGACAATACTTTACTTAGGTCGGGGGAAACAATCATAGGAAAAGGAAAACCATCTCTTGTTGTGTCGAAATTATTTTTGTTCAATCCTGGGAAAAACTCCGGTCGATTTTTGAACTGTATAAAGTGTCTGTCTGTCTGTCTCTGTAGCTGTGTGCTGGATTCATCCGATTATGGTACAATACCTTGTGCCCCGATTTTGAACCGATAACTTGATGGAAATGTACGACATATTCTTTGGGGCAACTCCAGTGGCATGCTTTGTTGTTTGTACCTCATATCATTGTTTTCTCCATTTTGCGGTTTTGAGGGATGCACAATGGTTATTACTAGTATAAGCTTAGCTCCATTTGTTGTATGATCTAAGCTGCAAGATGACCTGACTGTTTCCCCCATCGTCGCAGCTTGGTGATAGTAGTTGTTTTGGGTTTATTTGTTCTTGTTCCGAAGAAGAGCTCAGCTCTGGCTTCAGTTTCAGTGTTGTGATTTTTGCCGCCATTTGGAAGTTTGATTCTGGTTCTACAGTTGTAGTAGATATTAGACTGGCACATATAATGCATTGCCAGTAACATTCATCAAAGTAAAGGGGGTATGTCTAGGTAATAAAGGTGTAAAAGGGAAAGCTCACAAGGATATCTGCCAATGTATGCTTTTGAGCAGAATGAAAAAGGCTGGAAAAGGTTTCTTGAGGAGTACATGGTATTTAATCATTGGCGATCTTAAGGTGTAAGTAAACATTGAGCATGTAGAGGGACAAAGGACTACTGCCATCTTTTTGCCCTTAATCTTTTGATTTTAACAAGGGAAAGTTGAGTTGACATCTTTACCCTTTTGATCAAAGCTGCCTTTCATTTTCCTTCCCCCTTTTCTTTTCAAAAAGAGCCAGCCACACAAAAACTTGCTAACTAATCTCTGCACTTCAGAATAATTGAACATATAATGTGCAACCATGATCAAAGCCACAAATCACACAAATTTTCTGGTTTTAACAAGAGGAAGTAGAGTTGACATGTTTGCCCTTTTGATCAAAGCTGCCTTTCATTTTCCTCTCCCCCTTTTCTTTTCAAAAAAGAGCCAGCCACACAAAAACATGCTAACTAATCCCTGCACTTCAAAATAAACACATAATGTGCAACCATGATCTATTGATCTTGCCACAAATCACACAAATTAGGTCCAAGAAAAACCTTGTGGTTGATCAATAAGCACACAGATCATCAGCCAGCCAGCCATCTCCAACAGGCCAAGGAGCTACGCCATCAACACACCTAGACAAGCTAGCAGAAGCACAACAAGGAGCCACCAAGGAGAACGGCGGGAGGCTCAGCAGCCGGGGGCGGCCTCTGCCGGCGGTGGCGCCGCCTTGCAGAGGTTGGCACGCAGCGCGAGGTTCTCGTGGCGGAGCGCGCCGGCCCTCTCCCGGAGCCTCTCGTTCTCCGCGAGGATGCGCCGGTTCTCCAGGTGGAGCCTCAGGTTCAGCATCGCCATCTCCGCCCCTCCTGCAGCCCTCCTCAGCTCCCTCCTCCTCCTCCTGATCAGCCTTAACCTGAAAGCATACAGGTGTAGCTGCATGTAAGCACACATGCACGCAGCATCATGCTCCATAAGCTCCATTGCTGCCGCTGTTACAGTTAATCTGGAACAGAAACAAGCTGAGATGTTAATTACCTCTTCCTCCTGAGAGTCACTGAGACATGTGGCTTCTTCTTCCCCTGCTGCCTGATGAACAGCACAGCAGGAGGTGAGGAGTTCCAGGAAGCAGAGCTGCACATGTTGGTGAGGCTCCTAGAAATGACTTGTGAGGAGCTCAAGGTGTTTGAAGTGAGCCGTCTGTCGGCAACACACGCCGCATATATAAGGTGGATCTTTGGCTTTGGCGCCGTACGTATGTGAGCCTGCCGTCCGTGGTGAGCTTTAGGTGTTTTGTTTGGTGGTGCATGCACACACGTACTATATACCTTTGAGGTTTGACATGACACCATGCATGTGAAGGATAGGAGATATGGAGGCAGGCGTTCCTCTCCATCATGCCCAGCATGGACCATGTACATGCCAAGGGATCCATATCTTCCACGAACTAATCATTCGGCACACAATCTCATCTCAAAAGTAAAGAAAAAAGTAGAGTGAATGGATAAAAATCGATGCGATTATTGCATGGGTTTTGGATGCCATGGCACATTGCACACGAGACACCATGATCTGCCTTTTGACATGGACGGCGAGGCTTGGAGGACAAAAGAAGGGAATCATTTCAGCAGGGAAGCTAAGCTCCAACCTCCAAGAAACCAGTGCACTTAGTTTCTACGCTCTTCTAATTAATCGTGCCGATCCGCTTCAAAAGTTGACTAAGAAAGAAAGGCATATCACGCTCTGCATTGTGCGAAGTATCATTGAGACTTGAGCCAAGGTGCTGGCGTGCATGCATGATGAGGCTTGAGAGTTTTCCCTTGGTACTCAATCCAATCGAGGCAAGAGACACACCAAGTCAAAAGGCTTTCGAGCGAGCGTATCATTCTTCTTTGCTCCTGCGGTTTCTTCACTAAAATGATACGTTGACACGCCTTTTGTGCTCTCCATGATGTTGCGCTCCCCATCCTTCCATACATAGCACTTGCTTTTCGCCATGAATACTAGCGATTTTTCCTCTCTTGCAATTTGCAAACTCTTCTTTTCAATCAGTCACTAAAAAGTTGGAATTGTGCACTGCTGAGCATGGAATTGCATGTACTTTAGTGAGATGTGAGTAGTTGTTTTGGTTTGCACGTTATGGATGCAGTAACTCAGGGACGAGGATGCAAAGTCTTAGAAATGCGACTGAGATTTATTCAGCCTCAGATCTATCGGCGTCACCCTGTTGGCTAGGCTCGCAAGGAGCAAGCTAGCCAACGCGCGCTCGATTCTCCAGTGGCACATGTGCTTAGAGACTTTTTTTGTATAAAAATATGCCTCCAAGAGTTAGCTCTAGATGGTCTCGGTTTTTTTTAAATGGCCACACGTTGATAAGGATCTAAGAAACGCATAACTAGTCTAGTCAAGCTCCGTCAAGCGTTGGTGATAGACTATCATACACAATTAATGCATGGCCATACCACGATAATAAAGAAAATAATAAGAGTAATTGATTGTATTGATCATATAATCTTCACAAATACAAAAGAGGAAGAGAATAATGTGCAATTAATGCACCATCATAATTAAGAAAATATGGAGGGTGATAAATGATATTGATTACATAATATTCGTTCCATACAAATCAGGAAGGAAATATTCTGTAATTAATGCATGACAATAACTAGGAAGAAAATCACAAAAGATAACAATGATATTAATGCATTAATACCCATTGCCCTCCTGGCTCCTCGCACCACGACTCCCGGCGGCGGGTCCGCCTAAGAGCATATCCAAGGGCAATGGGCAAATTTGAGCCCCCTATGTCCATGGACACACTGGTGGAGCTACGTGTGACGAAAATGTGCCATGGCCCGCCCATCCCACAGCAAATACAGTGCAGGATTAAAGTAAACTGGGTCATGAGAATAAAAAATAATGATCTTCCTTCATGCCGGTCTCCCTAGCTCTGGATGCGTAGCTTCGCCACTGCATGGACATATACGCGGACAGCAAGCGGTCGAGCCCTAGTTGTCCGCACCGACAAACGGTGCTCCTCATTTCCCCTCCGCAAGTCCATGCAACATAGATCATTCGATAAAATACATTCTATATTCCATAGTTCAACATACGACAAATTAAAACATAGGACATGACAACATAGTTCAACATAGGACGGGATGCTACTATAAAAAGGAGCATTATAGGTGGTTTTGGTACATGGGCATGCAATAGTTCCACATTTCGCATCAAAGTCTGTGTCGCTAATACTCAGAAAATAGGAGGCGGTTTCGAACCCGCCATGAATGTATTCACCCGCGGGCAGTTCCTACAATATAACCGCTTCCAATGCTTTAAGGCCCCGAGGTGTTCTCCAGTCCATAACCACCCGGAATACTTTGACATTCGAAGCGGCTTCCTTTTTACAACTGCCTCCAATAAGGTTCCCCTACCAAGTCATACCACAGAAATTTGAATCTCACATAGAAGATATATTCAACATAGGACGGGAACTACTACATAAAGGAGCATTAGAGGCGGTTTCCTACAATATAACCGCTTCCAATGCTTTAAGGCCCTGAGGCGGTTTCCAGTACATAACCGCCTGGAATACATTATCATTTGAAGTGGCTTCCTTTTTACAACCGCCTCCAGTAAGGTTTCCCTACCAAGTTGTACCACTGAAGACATATACATATATAGAGGCGTACATGTTCTCAGTAACCGCACAAGTCACTTGCATCTCGTAATACATTCAAATATGTTGAAGAGTTACACATACTTCACAATCTACATATGAAAGAAAGATCTAAAATAAAAATATTTATCACATCTAACATAGGAAAGGAAGATCTAAGATCCTAAGATTCATACACACTATGCATCTCACCTTTTGGCAAAAAAGTGGAGGCACCACTACAGGAAGAAGATGGCGAGAATGATCATTCCACTACTCTCTATCCAACATTCAATCGAATTGCCAATGGAAAAGTTCCTAACAAAACACGTCGATGCTTACACCAATAGGAAAATTTGTAGCACCACTAGTGATCTTCGTTTGTGCAGTGTCATAAAAATATTTCCTTCATATTAACCATTATTGCTAGTGCAATAGCTTGTGTGTGGATATATGCAGCCAATAGGTGGTGCAATTTATTTTGTATAGCACACAATTAGCATCCCATTCATTTTGTGCAGTGCAACTAAATTTATTTACATATGAAAACATGATCAAGTTATTAGAAATCAAATGCAAGCAAATTTAATTAGTAATATTTATTCATCAATTGATATTAACAAATAAGTAATTGGTCGACCTAAACTCCGATGACTAGTGTGGTGACGAAGTCATTTGTACTTACTCCAATCCAGTTATTTATTTGTGCAGTGCAACTAAAAGATAATACACCCCTGTGATATACACAAATTTGAAGATCATAAATATGAGATTTGTTTATTCAGTGTACTTTGTCAAGAAGTTTATACACGACTTGGGTGGTGGTGTGATGAGGGCGGAAAACACTCTAAAAGTTCTTCTAGATCATGTTCACCATTTCTCAAGTAGAGACCTGGTACAAAGCAGAGACCATGTCATCTCATCTTTAAGTGCCCTCCCATCTTCTCGAGAAAAAGAAATAAAACTGCTAACTCTCTCAGCATCTTGATGACCTTCAAGACACACAGGGTTAGTGTAGCACCAGCGTAAGTAGTCCAGTCCAGTATTGTTCCCAACGAAGAGCAAGAGGAGAGTGTTAATGTGATTTTTCTGACGCGCACAAGTTGTCACCGGACTTGTACGAATTAACTGTTTTGGTATCTGCAAGGATTATGATGTTGGCAGAAAGCAAGTAATTAACAGGCAAAGTAAAGTTCCCAAGAGTAGTGAACAAAGAACATAAAGTAACATATTGGAAATTGTGGTGAGTTGTCTGCAATGGAGAGATTAGGCACGGAGAGATTCGGGTCAAGGCAAATGTCAAATGTGTCAGTGCAGCGGCAACACGTAGCCACCTATTCATGTGATTATACCACTTGTATTCGACGTCTGGTAGGCGAGTCGCCCTTAAATAGTCAAACTCCTCCTGTCAGAATTATTTGACTCTATTGTCATGCCTTCCCTTGACTATCTGTTGGAAATATGCCCTAAGGGCAATAATATTGTATTATTATATTTTTATATTCATAATTAAGAGTTTATATTCTATGCTATAATTGCTATGATCCTGGAATGTGCGATCCAGTGAAAAACTCATATGCACGTTTAGAATGATAAATGGTAAAATAAGATTCCTAGTCTCACCTCTAAGACTAGTACAAGTGTTGTTGGTGATCATGTTTACCGGATCTTAGGATATCATTAATTGCAATGATAGTCCTAGAACAACTTTGAAAATATGACGTTAGAAGAACGATCATATTGAACCGACCCGAACTTGTTTGTTATACTTTGAGATAATATCGTCAGAAGTCAATTGTTATAACACGGAGAGTTAACGTGTGATTTAGTTCCTTAGACCATGAGAGTATCGTAGTCACTTCTTACCGTACAATGAACTTTGTGCTTGCTCAGACGTCATCTGTAACACGGTGATCGTAACGACAATTTATAGGTTCATCAGAAAGTTTGACAAGGGACTAGATAGCTCAAGAGTGGGATTTGCACCTCCGATGATGGAGAGATATTCTTAGGGTCCTCTCGGTGTGATGGCATCCGTCATCGTCTGGCCAGACACAAGTGACTAGGACACGGGGATGCCGGAACATGTCAACGAGAAAGAAGAACAAAACCGATAATTAGGAGACTGATATAGTGAGCATGTGTATGACTCAAGAGGATACTGATATATTTTTCACCTCGGGTTTTGTAAAGTATCGTGAAGCAAAGGAAATAGCACATGATAACTAAAGGTTCACTCGAATGTCATTGTTGTACTCATAGGGATCGATATGGACATCCACGGTTCCGCTATCGGCCATTGAACGAAAGGGGTTTTATGTTGGAAATATGCCCTAGAGGCAATAATAAAATGGTTATTATTATATTTCCTTGTTCATGATAATTGTCTATTGTTCATGCTATAATTGTATTAACTGGAAACCGTAATACATGTGTGAATACATAGACCACAACATGTCCCTAGTGAGCCTCTAGTTGACTAGCTCGTTGATCAATAGATGGTTATGGTTTCCTGACCATGGACATTGGATGTCATTGATAACGGGATCACATCATTAGGACAAGATCGTGTAGTTCGTTTGCTAAAAGATTTTCTAATGTCAAGTATCATTTCCTTAGACCATGAGATTGTGCAACTCCCGGATACCGTAGGAATGCTTTGGGTGTGACAAACGTCACAACGTAACTGGGTGGCTATAAAGGTGCACTACGGGTATCTCCGAAAGTGTCTGTTGGGTTGGCACGAATCGAGACTGGGATTTGTCACTCCGTGTGACGGAGAGGTATCTCTGGGCCCACTCGGTAATGCATCATCATAATGAGCTCAATATGACTAAGTAGTTAGTCATGGTATCATGCATTACGGAACGAGTAAAGTGACTTGCCGGTAACGATATTGAACGAGGTATTGGGATACCGACGATCGAATCTCGGGCAAGTAACGTACCGATTGGCAAAGGGAATTGTATACGGGATTGCTTGAATCCTTGACATCGTGGTTCATCCGATGAGATCATCGAGGAACATGTGGGAGCCAACATGAGTATCCAGATCCCGCTGTTGGTTATTGACCAGAGAGCTGTCTCGGTCATGTCTGCATGATTCCCGAACCCGTAGGGTCTACACACTTAAGGTTCGGTGACGCTAGAGTTGTTATGGGAATTAGTGTGCAGTTACCGAATGTTGTTCGGAGTCCCGGATGAGATCTCGGACGTCATGAGGAGTTCCGGAATGTTCCGGAGGTAAAGATTTATATATGGGAAGTCCTATTTTGGCCACCGGAAAATGTTCGAGATTTTTCGGTATTGTACCGGGAAGGTTCTAGAAGGTTCCGGAGTGGGGCCCACCTGCATGGGGGGACCCACATGAACGTGGGTAGTGGGGGCAAGGCCCCACACCCCTGGTCATGGCACACCAAGATCCCCCCTTAGAAGGAATAAGATCATATCCCAAAGGGATAAGATCAAGATCCCTAAAAAAGGGGGATAACAATCGGTGGGGAAGGAAATGATGGGATTTCTTTCCTCCCACCATTGCCAACGCCCCAATGGACTTGAAGGGCAAGAAACCAGCCCCCTCCACCCCTATAAATATTGGGGAGGCGCATGGGAGCTTCACCCTTCCCCTGGCGCATCCCTCTCCCTCCCCAACACCTCCTCCTCTGTAGTAGTGCTTGGCGAAGCTCTGCCGGAGAACTGCAAGCTCCACCACCACGCCGTCGTGCTGCCGGAGCTCTCCCTCAACTTCTCCTCTCCCCTTGCTGGATCAAGAAGGAGGACACGTCCCCGGGCTGTACGTGTGTTGAACGCGGAGGCACCGTTGTTCGGTGCTTAGATCGGATTCGGCCGTGATCTGAATCGCTTAGTGAACGACTCCACCGACCGCGTTCTTGCAACGCTTCCGCATCGTGATCTTAAAGGGTATGAAGATGCACTCCCCTCTCTCTCGTTGCTAGTTACTCCATAGATTGATCTTGGTGATGCGTAGAAAATTTTGAATTTCTGCTGCGTTCCCCAACAGTGGTATCAGAGCTAGGTCTATTGCGTAGATTCTATGCACGAGTAGAACACCAGTAGTTGTAGGCGTTGGTTTGTTCAATTTGCTTACCGTTACTAGTCCAATCTTGATTCGATGGCATCGTGGGATGAAGCGTCCCGGACCGACCTTACACGTACGCTTACGTGAGACAGGTTCCACCGACTGACATGCACTTGTTGCATAAAGGTGGCTAGCGGGTGCCAGTCTCTCCCACTTTATTCGGATCGGATTCGATGAAAAGGGTCCTTATGAAGGGTAAATAGCAATTGGCATATCACCGTTGTGGCTTTTGCGTAGGTAAGAAATATTCTTGCTAGAAACCCATAGCAGTCACGTAAAACATGCAACAACAATTAGAGGACGCCTAACTTGTTTTTGCAGGGTATGCTATGTGATGTGATATGGCCAAAAGAATGTGATGAATGATATATGTGATGTATGAGATTGATCATGTTCTTGTAATAGGAATCACGACTTGCATGTCGATGAGTATGACAACCGGTAGGAGCCATAGGAGTTGTCTTAATTTATTGTATGACCCGCGTGTCATTAAAAATGTCATGTAATTACTTTACTTTATTGCTAAACCATTAGCCATAGTAGTAGAATTAATAGTTGGTGAGACAACTTCATGAAGACACGATGATGGAGATCATGATGATGGAGATCATGGTGTCATGCCGGTGACGAAGGTGATCATGTCGTGCCTCAAGATGGAGATCAAAGGCGCAAGATGATATTGGCCATATCATGTCACTTTATGATTTGCATGTGATGTTTGTCATGTTTACATTTTATTTGCTTAGAACGACGGTAGCATAAATAAGATGATCCCTCATTAAAATTTCAAGAAAGTGTTCCCCCTAATTGTGCACCGTTGCGAAAGTTCGTTGTTTCGAAGCACCACGTGATGATCGGGTGTGATAGATTCTAACGTTCACATACAACGGGTGTAAGCCAGATTTACACACGCAAAACACTTAGGTTGACTTGACGAGCCTAGCATGTACAGACATGGCCTCGGAACACAAGAGACCGAAAGGTCAAACATGAGTCGTATAGTAGATACGATGAAGATGTTCACCGATGATGACTAGTCCGTCTCACGTGATGATCGGACACGGCCTAGTTGACTCGGATCATGTATCACTTAGATGACTAGAGGGATGTCTATCTGAGTGGGAGTTCATTAGATGAACTTAGTTATCATGAACATAGTCAAAAGGACTTTGCAAATTATGTCGTAGCTTGCGCTTTAGTTCTACTGTTTAAGATATGTTCCTAGAGAAAATTTTAGTTGAAAGTTGATAGTAGCAATTATGCGGACTGGGTCCGTATACTGAGGATTGTCCTCATTGCTGCACAGAAGGCTTATGTCCTTAATGTACCGCTCGGTGTGCTGAACCTCGAGCGTCGTTTGTGGATGTTGCGAACATCTGACATACACGTTTTGACGACTACATGATAGTTCAGTGCGTAATGTTAAACGATTTAGAATTGAGGCACGAAGACATTTTTTGAAACATCGCAGAACATATGAGATGTTCCAAGAGCTAAAATTAGGATTTCAGGCTCGTGCCCACGTCAAGAGGTATGAGACCTCCAACAAGTTTCTTAACCTACAAACTAAGGGAGAAAAGCTCAATCATTGAGCATGTGCTCAGATTGTCTGAGTACTACAATCACTTGAATCGAGTGGTAGTTAATCTTCCAGATGAGATAGTGATGGTTCTCCATAGTCACTGCCACCAAGCTATTAGAGCTTCGTGATGAACTATAACATATCAGGGATAGACATGATGATCCTTGAGCAATTAGCGATGTTTGACACCGAAAGTAGAAATCAGTAGGAGCATCAATTGTTGATGGTTAGTAAAACCACTAGTTTCAAGAAGGGCAAGGGCAAGAAGGGATACTTCATGAGACGACAAATCAGTTGCTGCTCTAGTGAAGAAACCCAGGGTTGAACCCAAACCCAAGACTAAGTGCTTTTGTAATGAGGGAATGGTCACTGAAGCAGGACTACCCTAGATACTTGGTAGATGAGAAGGCTGGCAAGGTTGACAGAAGTATATTGGATATACATTGTATTAAATGTGTACTTTACTAGTACTCCTAGTAGCATCAGGGTATTAAGATACCGGTTCGGTTGCTAAGTGTTAGTAACTCGAAATAAAAGAGCTACGGAATAAACGGAGACTAGCTAAAGGTGAGATGACGATGTGTGTTGGAAGTGTTTCCAAGGTTGATGTGATCAAGCATCGCCTGCTCCCTCTACCATCGAGATTGGTGTTAAACCTAAATAATTGTTATTTAGTGTTTGCGTTGAGCATAAACATGATTGGATTATGTTTATCGCAATACGTTTATTCATTTAAGGAGAATAATGGTTACTTTGTTTATTTGAATAATACCTTCAACGGTCTTGCACCTAAAATGAATGGTTTATTGAATCTGGATGGTAGTGATACACATGTTCGTGCCAAAATATATAAGATAGTAATGATAGTACCACATACTTGTGGCACTGCCACTTAAGTCATATTGGTATAAAACGCATGATGAAGCTCCATATTGATGGATCTTTGGACTCACTCGTTTTTGAAAAGATTGAGACATGCGAACCACGTCTATTGGTATATACGCATGAAGAAACTCCATGCAGATGGATCGTTTGGACTCACTTGTTTTTGAATCACTTGAGACATGCAAATCATACCACATGGGCAAGATGACTGAAAGGCCTCATTTTCAGTGAGATGGAACAAGAGAGTAACTTGTTGGAAGTAATACATTTGATGTGTGCAATCCAATGAGTGCTGAGGCACGCAGTGAATATAGTTATGCTCTTACTTCACAGATGATTTGAGTAGAATCTTAGTATATTTACTTGATGAAACACAAATCTGAATTATTGAAAGGTTCAAGTAATTTCAGAGTGAAGTTGAAGATCGTCGTGACAAGAGGATAAAATGTCTATGATATGATCATAGAGATAAATATCTGATTTACGAGTTTGGCACACAATTAAGACATTGTGGAAATTGTTTCACAACTAATACCGCCTGGAACACCATAGTGTGATGGTGTGTCCGAACATCGTAACTGCACCCTATTGGATATGGTGCATACCGTGATGTCTCTTATCGAATTAACACTATCGTTTATGGGTTAGGCATTAGACACAACCGCATTCACTTTAATAGGGCACCACACAATTCCATTAATATGACACCGTATGAACTATGGTTTAGAGAAACCTAAGTTGTCATTATAAAGTTTGGGGCTGCGACGCTTATGTGAAAAAGTTTCAGGCTGATAAGCTCGAACCCAAAGCGGATAAATGCATCTTCATAGGACACCCAAAAATAGTTGGGTATACCTCCTGTCTCAGATCCGGAAGCAAAAGGGATTGTTTCTAGAATCAGGTCCTTTCTCGAGGAAAAGTTTCTCTCAAAAGAATTGAGTGGGAGGATGGTGGAGACTTGATGAGGTTATTGAACCGTCACTTCAACTAGTGTGTAGCAGGGCACAGGAAGTTGTTCTTGTGGCGCCTACAACAGTTTAAGTGGAAGCTGATGATAGTGATCATGAAACTTCGGATCAAGTCACTACCAAACCTCGTAGGTCGATAAGGACGCGTACTACTTCAGAGTGGTGCGGTAATCCTATCTTGAAGGTCATGTTGCTAGACAACAATGAACCTACGAGCTATGGAGAAGCGATGGTGGGCCCGGATTCCGACAAATGGCTCGAGGCCATAAAATCCGAGAGAGGATCCATGTATGAAACCAAAGTATAGACTTTGGAAGAACTACTTGATGGTCGTAAGGCTGTTGGGTACAGATGGATTTTAAAAGGAAGACGGACAATGATGGTAAGTATCACCATTAAGAAAGCTCGACTTGTCATTAAGATGTTTTCCGACAAGTTCAAGGAGTTGACTATGATGAGACTTTCTCACTCGTAGCGATGCTAAGAGTCTGTTGAAATTATATTAGCAGTTCCTGCATTATTTATGGAATCTTGCAGATAGGATGTCAAAACATTGTTTCCTCAACGATTTTCTTGAGGAAAGGTTGTATGTGATACAACCAGAAGGTTTTGTCAATCCTAAAAGATGCTAACAAGTATGCAAAGCTCCAGCAATCCTTCTAAGGACTGGAGTAAGCATCTCGGAGTTGGAATATATGCTTTGATGAGATGATCAAAGATTTTGGGTTTATACGAAGTTTATTGGAAACTTGTATTACCAAAGAAGTGAGTGGGAGCACTATAGCATTTCTGATGAGTATATGTTGTTGACATATTGTTGATCGGAAATGATGTAGAATTTCTGGAAAGCATATAGGGTTATTTGAAAAGTGTTTTTCAATGGAAAACCTGAATTAAGATACTTGAACATTGAGCATCAAGATCTATAAGGATAGATCAAAAATCGCTTGATAGTACTTTCAAATGAATACGCACCGTGACAAGATTTTGAAGGAGTTCAAAATAGATCGGCAAAGAAGGAGTTCTTGGCTGTGTTATAAGGTGTGAGTATTGAGTAAGACTCAAGACCTGACCACGGGTGAAGAGAGAGAAAGGACGAAGGTCGTCCCCTAAGCTTTAGACGTAGGCTCTACAGTATGCTATGCTGTGTACTGCACCTGAAGTGTGCCTTGCCATGAGTCAGTCAAGAGGTACAAGAGTGATCTAGAAATGGATCACAGGACAGTGGTCAAACTTATCCTTAGTGACTAGTGGACTAAGGAATTTTTCTCGATTATGGAGGTGGTAAAATAGTTCGTCGTAAAGGGTTACGTCGATGCAAACTTTGACACTAATCTGGATGACTCTGAATAGTAAACCAGATTCATATAGTAGAATAGTTATTTGGAATAGTTCCAAATAGTGCGTGGTAGCTGCATCTACAAGATGACGTAGAGATTTGTAAAGCACACATGGATCTGAAAGGTTCAGACCCATTGACTAATAACCTCTCTCACAAGCGAGATATGATCAAACCCCATGGGTGTTGGATTCATTACGATCACATAGTGATGTGAACTAGATTATTGACTCTGGTGCAAGTGGGAGACTGTTGGAAATATGCCCTAGAGGTAATAATAAAATGATTATTATTATATTTCCTTGTTCATGATAATTGTCTATTGTTCATGCTATAATTGTATTAACTGGAAACCGTAATACATGTGTGAATGCATAGACCACAACATGTCCCTAGTGAGCCTCTAGTTGACTAGCTCGTCGATCAATAGATGGTTATGGCTTCCTGACCATGGACATTGGATGTCATTGATAACGGGACCACATCATTAGGAGAATGATGTGATGGACAAGACCCAATCCTAAGCATAGCACAAGATCGTGTAGTTCGTTTGCTAAAAGCTTTTCTAATGTCAAGTATCATTTCCTTAGACCATGAGATTGTGCAACTCCCGGATATCGTAGGAATGCTTTGAGTGTGCCAAACGTCACAACGTAACTGGGTGGCTATAAAAGGTGCACTACGGGTATCTCCAAAAGTGTCTGTTGGGTTGGCACGAATCGAGACTGGGATTTGTCACTCCGTGTGACGGAGAGGTATCTCTGGGCCCACTCGGTAATGCATCATCATAATGAGCTCAATATGACTTAGTTATTCATGGGATCATGCATTACGGAACAAGTAAAGTGACTTGCCGGTAACGAGATTGAACAAGGTATTGGGATACCGACGATCGAATCTCGGGCAAGTAACGTACCGATTGACAAAGGGAATTGTATACGGGATTGCTTGAATCCTTGACATCGTGGTTCATCCGATGAGATCATCGTGGAACATGTGGGAGCCAACATGGGTATCCAGATCCCGCTGTTGGTTATTGGCCAGAGAGCTGTCTCGGTCATGTGCGCATGATTCCCGAACCCGTAGGGTCTACACTTAAGGTTCGGTGGCGCTAGAGTTGTTATGGGAATTAGTGTGCAGTTACGAATGTTGTTCGAGTCCGGATGAGATCCCAGACGTCATGAGGAGTTCGGAATGGTCCGGAGGTAAAGATTTATATACGGAAGTCCTATTTTGGCCACCGGAAAATGTTCGGATTTTTCGGTATTGTACCGGAAGGTTCTAGAAGGTTCGGAGTGGGGCCCACCTGCATGGGGGACCCACATGAACGTGGGTAGTGGGGCAAGGCCCCACACCCTGGTCAAAGCGCACCAAGATCCCCTTTAGAAGGAATAAGATCATATCCCAAGGGATAAGATCAAGATCCCTAAAAAAGGGGGATAACAATAGGTGGGGAAGGAAATGATGGGATTTCTTTCCTCCCACCTTTGCCAACGCCCCAATGGACTTGGAGGGCAAGAAACCAGCCCCCTCCACCCCTATATATAGTGGGGAGGCGCATGGGAGCTTCACCCTTCCCCTGGCGCAGCCCTCTCCCTTCCCAACACCTCCTCCTCCGTAGTAGTGCTTGGCGAAGCTCTGCTGGAGAACTGCAAGCTCCACCACCACGCCGTCGTGCTGCCGGAGCTCTCCCTCAACTTCTCCTCTCCCCTTGCTGGATCAATAAGGAGGAGACGTCCCCAGGCTGTACGTGTGTTGAACGCGGAGGCACCGTTGTTCGGTGCTTAGATCGGATTCGGCCGCGATCTGAATCGCTTAGTGAACGACTCCACCGATCGCGTTCTTGCAACGCTTCCGCATCGCGATATTCAAGGGTATGAAGATGCACTCCCCTCTCTCTCGTTGCTAGTTACTCCATAGATTGATCTTGGTGATGCGTAGAAAATTTTGAATTTCTGCTACATTCCCCAACATTTTATTCATGTCTATGTTTTACCGAACCTACAGGGTCACAAGCTTAAGGTAAGCATGATGTGTTGAGTTTTAGTAGGACAGGAGTAAGGAGGAAATATTTACGAAATAGTTTCATTATTATTTGAAATAGTTTCGAGAGGAACCAGAAGCGTTTCGGGGTCATCGGAAGGGTTTCGGAGTTTACCGGGTAATACTGATAAATTATATTAGGTGAAAATAGTTGCCAATGATGTTAAATTAATATTAAAAGGCTCTAAATATGAATAGGAGCCTTCTATATCTATTTAAAACGGGTCTAAACAGGCCAAGTGGTGGAAAGCATATTGGGCCACTTGGGGCCAATAGGAGGTGGTGCCCCATTCCCACTTGGGGAAGGAAGGGGAGGCCGAATTGGAGGGGGAATCCCCCTCCTCTTGGCCGGCCGCGGGGGGCCTTCCCCTTTGTGTGTCGCCCCTCCCCCTCCTCCAACCTATATATACTAGAGGTTTTGGCACTTTTGCAAACACAAGTTTTTGGAGCCTCCTCTAGGTCTCTAGTTCTAGTTCTAATTGATCCAATTAGAGCTAGATCTAGATCCTCTCTAATCATCATAATTGGAAGCACAGTGTGATTCTAATCTCCTCCCTCTAATTCTCGGGCAACAATTAGTTCTAGACGGCGAAGCATTACTGGATCGTGAAGACTTTACGCTTGCACACTATGGAGAGGTCATACTTTCGGCCTTCCTTCGAGGGATCGTTCATGAACAGTTCGATGGACTTCAAGTACGATCTACACCGACTCGTCTTCTTCCGCTGCAATTCGGAGTCGTTGACGATCTGATCCAAACGTTATTCTTCATAGTGTTTCTGGTTGATCTTAGGGCGAATTTTTTTTATTTTCTACTACGTTTCCCAACACCATATGCATGGCCGGCTAGGCTATTAAGATCTTTAAACCATACCAAAAATTTATGTGTCGTGGCTTCCCATTACCCTTTGTATTGTCTTCGCTCCTTGTAGATTAGAAAACAAGCATTATGCTCTTCACAGATAATAAACCTCATAATTAATCATAGAGGTAGTTTAACAAATAATGACATATAGATTAGGCACATCTTATCAATCCCCTACGTCTCCCATGCCTACGGGGGATTACTCGCACATGAGAGAGGAATAATAATCAATCACAGATATTGTGCAAAGAAAATTCATTTCAACAATATTGTAGTTCGTCACAATAAGATGAATGATTAAAACAATCGCAACCTCTAGATCAAATATGAATAGAGTTACAAACCCTGGGCATACAAATTGGAATGTTTCTCTCTCTATGGTGGTGATGTCAATTAACGGATCTAAGTGAAGTTCTTCTCCTCTGGATCTCTTTTCCTTTATTCTATTGTGATTTGGCAGCGCTATGTTCCTCTTCTCCTTGGGTTTTTAGTATAAAAGTGTCTCATATATATGAGAGGTGGGTCGTGGCGGCTGGTACGACCGTGGTACGAACGGCACGCTCGTACCACATGTCGTATTTACTTCTGGATGGGCCAAATGGGTTTCTTCTCAACATGGAAGTTGTCCATTTCATCCTCAGTCATCCTGATATTGCATTGGTTCCTTCCTAAAATGAATAAGCCTTCACAACAAGTGGGGAAATGAGTTTTTTGTTTTGTTTTTGAAAGGCCGTTTTTAGTGAGAAGGCGAAAACCGGCAAGAATCTTGCACGAAACCAAACAAAATACAGATGAAAAAGTGTCATAATTTGGAGCCATCACTCTGGTTTTCATCAACTAGTTTAATTAATTTAGAGGTATACATAATATGCAAACCTCAGATGAACCTTAAATTTTGACATAAAATGCATAACTTCTTTTGCTAGCATGAGTTGAAGAATTTTAGTTATTCTTCAACACATACCTGCCAAAGTTAGACATGCCTTTGATATGTATAAAGGTTATGAGTTTCATCATCGTCGATAATGTAGTGCTACATATTGCTCTTCTTCATCCGCATAACATGGATTGGCAATTATTACTCCATTAAACACTTATACATCATGTGTCGGCATTCAACATACTCCACTTGCAAGCATGAAGAAAAACTAAGAGTACCCCTCAGAATGATAAGAGACTCATGGTATTTCTAAACATGGATAACAAGGAACAATCCCATGCTCTATGACAGTCATGCTCCACACATCGGCACCACGAATGTGTAGCTATGACGATCATTTCCTGTCGAAGAAATCGGTAGGCTTGCAAAATAAAGATCGTCATCCCTTGTCTACTCTGCATTTGTAATCGTTGTCTATACCATATTTATGTACTACTCCCTTTGTCCTATAATGGTGTCAAAAACCGTCTTACGTACATCATGGGACGGAGGGAGTAGTTCTTTCTTGCTCACACTCAAGCCATTGGACCTGTGGACTTTTTAATTTAGCCATTTTATGTACCGTGAAGGTGTTCATTCTTGCGTGCGTTCATAGGGATGAGTGTATGTGCGTATATATGAGTGTCTGCATATGTACTATGTTAAAAAAATCATATGCAAAATAAAGGTTAAATTTTCCGTCCAGCATGCCATTTTGCCTTGGACACCGTGAGCTTGGAGGACAAAAGAAGGGAATCATTTCGACAGGATAATAATAAAGCTCCAAGAGACCGGTTGAATTGCCATGCCGCTTCTACTAATTAATGGTGGTGGTGGTAGTCTTCTTCAACAGTTGACTAGGAAGGCATCACGCCCTTGCATCAAAAGCAGATGGCCGTGAAGTGTTGTTGTGCGGAGTATCATTGATCCTTGAGCGAAGGTGCCTGCACGCACGAGGCTCGAGCGTTTTTTCTTGGCACTCGATGGATGGATGTATACCAAGTCAAAAAGGCTTTCGAGCGTATCATCTTTTTCCTGCTCGTGCAGTTTCTCGGCTAAAATGATACCCTTTGCGCGCCTTTTCTGCTCTCCATGATGCGCTGCACTCCTCTTCCCCCCTCCGTGTCCTTCCGGAAATAGCACCCGTTTCTGTGCCGCCCAAGGGACTTGCACGAGCTAGCAGCCGTTCGTCGCCATTACGGACCATCATGGACGGAGGAGAGATCTTTCTTTCGAGAGAGAAAGCCAAGGAAAAACGCTTTGCTTTGCCAAAAGATGCACTCATGGCTCACACACAGCAACCAGGGGCATGAATTTGTTTGTGGACTTTGAATTGTCTTAAGATAGTGATCCATGTGTGTGGTTATTGGGTAGATCCGGTACCATTTCTGTTGAATCTTTGCATTTGGCTCTGAAAACAGCTCAAGTTATATGCCCTTATAAAAACGTTTGGTTCATTAAAGTCCCGTTCAAAATCCGGAAACTCACGGCGGCATGGAGGTGCGGGGGCACGCACATGCCCAACCATGCATGCCGCCTGATTGCCTCGCAATCCACAAAGTCGTTGGATCCTGCACGAGGGCACAACAAGTTTTAAGTTTTAGTTTCTGATCTTACAAGTTTGCTGGCCGCGGTTCTAAAACTTCCGATTTCGTCGGTTGCTCGTACCAAGTTTCAGAAATTAAAACTTAAGGAAGTTATAAAAACTTGCCAAAAGATATTCAAAATGGATCTCATTTGAAAGCCCCCGTCACCAAAAACACGAATATGCAAACGAATTGAGACTTTTGGTTCAAAAGATATGAAAGGTTTTGAATCGAAAGCCAAATAAAATGGGGCTGTGTGCACCCGCCCCTGAGTGCTATGAATCCCGTCCCAATCAAGATCAAGGTTTTTGGCCGTTGGTTGTTAGGAAAAAGCATTCTCCTTTGCTGAAATAGGTTGGAGGTAGAGTAGCAAGTGTGCGTTTTATAATGAGAAAGAGAGTATTATTTTATATTTTATTTGAAGGAGAGGCAAAAGCTTGGCCCCATTCATCAACTAAGAAGAAGGTGGTAGAGAGTTATCGCTCGATGAGCGTATCAGAAAGGGGATCTACAAAATAATTCACGATATTATGGTATCCAAATGCTTAGCCAAGGCAGTGATCAAATGCTTAGCCTCGTCTTGCACGAGCTTCAAGATGTAGTACGATGGTGGAGATTTCTTTTGGAGGACCCGTGCATTTCTCCCATTACATAAGACCCAGCTCACTAGCATAGTGCGGGATGCCATTGGCTTCCGGTTCGTGGTGTTGGGACCCGACATGGCAGTCCACCAGGCTCAAACAGACCGGTGATTCACCCAACTAGAGGTGTCCAACATATCCAAGCTGAGCCAGTCCTTGATCATTCTCCAAACTCTCTTACTATATCGGCATTTGAAGAACAGGTGGGCCACAGTCTCATCAGCTCTCTTACACAAGGTGCATACCCCACAATTAGTCCAACCTCTCTTCTCCAGGCAGTCGAGAGTCCAAACCCTATTATGAATAGCAAGCCACACAAAGAACTTAACCTTGGGGGATGACCTTCAAACGTCTTGCTCATTGTGGTTAGCATCGCTCCCATGAACTGTGCCTTGTAGGCGGACGACGCCAAGTACTCTCTGTTCGCTGACAATCTCCATGTGATGTCATCATCCTCAATCTCCTCGCGTGACTGGACATGACTAAAAAGGGTCCAGAGGTCAACATACCATGAGACGCGTCAATCTTACCAATCCACGCATCATCCCGAAGAGCCTCCCTCACCGTCCATTTCTTCCCCTTGGAGGCGGCAAAAAAAATGAGGGATGCAATGTCCTTGGGCTTCCTCCCTTGCAGCCACAGAGAGTCCCAAAAGGTACCTTGCAACCATTTCCAATGTCAATGGTGGTGGAGGCATAAAGGGTCCATGTCTATCTTGTCGCACGGATTCCCCATACCAACCCACATCCGACCCGGATCCTCCCATTTGAGCCCCAGCCTGAGAGTACGGGCAAACTTCTCCATATGTGGAATCCCCAAACCACCTAAATGAGTTGGGTGGCAAACCGTCTCCCAATTAACATTGCACTTTGCCCCAAAGGCCTAATCCGTCGCCGCCCAAAGAAAAGCAAGCTCCACCTTCTTAATACTAGATGGGGGAACAATTAGAGGGGTGAGGGGATACACCGCCTACGACATAAGCACTGATTTCACAATACATGTCCGACCAGCTGTGGTGATTCCCCTCCCCCCTACTAGGGCGGAATCTTCGCAACAACCTTGGCCCCAAGGTATTGGAATTCGGTCCTCTTTAGTTGCCAAACCGAAAGCAGAAGGCCAAGATATCTGATGGCGAAGAGGGTTATTGACGCCAGAAGACTATTGAGGATTGCATCAAGATCGAGGTGGCCACATTGAATAGGAATAACCGACTATGGAACTTGGTAGCCATGTCGATAACCTCGCCAAAGGCCCTTAAAATGACTGCAAGGTAACCTCACTAAAGAGAGTATTGATCTTATGTTCTTTAGTTGTCCCATCGCATGCGCATGGGGTGCGATTAAAGTGGCCTTTAGTATCAATATGGATATTAATAAGGTAGATGAGATAGTGGGGCGGGCTATGCATTTTAGGGGGGAGTAGCAGAAACCTCATTCTTGTAGGAGATGCTGTGTTGCTCTGGTCGATCTGGAAAACAAGAAATGTCATGGGATTTTTTAGAGAAAAGTATGTTTTTTGTCCCTCAAGTTCCTAAAAGTATAGACTTGGTCACTCAAGATTTTTTTGTATACATTTGGTCCTTTAAGTCTCAAAATCGGATAAGTTTGGTGCAAAACCCGATTTTGAGCACGTTGACCAGGTTTGACTGATGAACAGTAAATTCAAAAAAAAAGCAAACAATTTTTTTTAAAAAAACTGAAATTTTGTGACAACCAATAAGCTTGGGTGTGCTAGGTGCGTGTATGTTTGTGTGGTCAAATAACATCCGAGGAGCTCCAGGAAAAAAACTTTTTTTTGGCATTTCTTTTTGTGAGCCAAATTTTTTTGCCACGAGCTCGTCGAATGTTGAAACACAGCACAATTTTTCACGCACCTAGCGCACCCAAGAATCTTGGTTGCCACAAAATTTCAGATTTTCTAAAAAAATTGCTACTTTTTAAAATTTATAGTTCATTGGTCAAACCTGGTCAATATAGTCAAACCCGGTCAACATGCTCAAAATCTGGTTTTGGACCAAACTTATCCGGTTTTGAGACTTGAAGGACCAAATGTGTATCAAAAAATCTTGAGGGACCAAGTCTATACTTTTGGGAAATTTGAGGGACCAGAACATACTTTTCTCTTTTTTTTCATATAGTAAGTTTCCCCATGATCCTACTAGTGTAATAAGCAGCTCAAATGGCTAGATGTTTGACTTTTTAGAGTGGATAGCATAGGCAACGTATATGAGGAACGTAACTCATCGGAGTCAACCAACTGCTGCCAGTTGCAGCTGATATTTTCAGCTGGCGCAGGGTGTGGGTTCCGTTGGTGCTTGGAATTGCTGGATAGAAGAGCAGCAGAGCAAAGGAGAGAGAAAAAGTAAAGAGAAGAAAGGGAAGCAGCGAGTTAGACAACGAGGCTGAAAGGTTCTGAGTTCTGAAGCGCGAGAAGTTCACTGTTATTTACAGTTTATGTGTGTGGTTTCCCAGTTTTAATGGCACGTAAGATTTGCTGAAAAACGTGGGTGTTGGCTCTGTATTATCACCTTCAGCAATGACTCAAGTGCCTTGAAGCTGCTCCCACCCTCCGATGCTGCGCCGCAGCTTCCCGATGCGCGACACATGTCGAGTCCGGGTTCCTGCGTCCACCCAAGTGCAGGTTTCATTCCCATGCTAGATGCTTGACCTCCCGGCATCATTGACAAGGCACCAGCGACCATTGCCGGGCGTGCATGAACCTGTCCTGGTGCACCGTTGTTTGGCAATAATGCGCATGTGTGCATCATGATTCATGAACACACGCACGAACCAAGTCAAGTACCAGGAAGTGTTTATCTTGTCTCAGAATTTACTAAATTAGCATCATGAGGAGAGCATAGTCGCACGGATGCGTAGGGCAATGTGCTTCAAGGGCCTCTTTGGCTCACACCAATTTCACATCGAAACAATTCGATCTCTTAACAACGGATAAAAGTATGCAAAGGTGAATGTGAATCTGGTACCAAGATTCAGTGATCAGTATCAGACATGGCACGCTTGCATGTCATTCAAAATGAGAAGTTTGGTAAGTTTCTTTACACAAATTTCAGGGTGGATTTTTTTTTTTTGGACTGACACTTGTATTATTGATGGACAAAAATAAGTTTCTTTCGTTCTGTCAGTAATCCTTTTTATGGTGACCCTCTGAGTAACTTTCTTTGTCTACCTTCTTTGCATTTTCTCAAATCAGGTGTGACGGATTTACAAATTAAGAACGGTATTCAAAATCTACTGAAGAAAAACTCTGTCATTCAAGAAGTTTCCAAAAAAAGAAGCTGAAGCTTCCACCCGGCAGACGGATGTTCGAGAAAGAGTGCATACACAGGTTATGGACTGTTGCTGTTAGTGCTTTCTTGGGACCCTTTGTATATGCGGTACGCGGCTATGCACATTGTTATGTTACCTATCACTGTAAGCGCACCTTGAAGCGCCACAAGTACCTGTGGAATTCGGACATAAAACATCACAACTAAGGAAAAGGAACATGGGCAGAACAATGCTTTGAAGCACAAATAGCATACTCATTCAGCAAAACTAACAAGCACAAAGAATTCAGGATATAGCTGCTGAAAGCAGTTAGCAATGTCTAGCCCGCGAAGTATCAAGTGCATTGTGATTAAGTTAGTGGAAAAATTCAGGGTGACAGTTGACAAGTGAAGACAGCCACAAAATTCGGGACATGTAGATGATACTATCAAGCAACTAGTGGTAGCAATCAGCAAAGGGGATGCAACTGTTCTGTCTTAAGGTTAAATATCCTACCTCGAGAGACTCTGAATTGTAGAAGAAATGCCACGTGCACGCGCACATCGCTCCACCGAGAAGTGGAACCTGTTATTGGACAGAAATGCAAACTTGTCAGTGAACAAGCAGCACATGAACTGTCATCAACGAAACTTTGCTACTTGCAATAGCCATCTCAATGGAATGGATGCACACTTCAGTAAGGAGGGTTCCTGAAGAAACACATATGCTTAGTTTACGACGAAGAAATCATCGGGTGAAGCGAACCAAATCATCTCCCAGAATCCTAATGACATGCAATGCTTGCAGCATTTCACACATACTACAGATACATATTATCCACAACAAAATTCTTCAGAAAATGGCTTCTTTACCAAAACTCTGTATCAAAAAGTTTGCACTTACCATCCCCCAGGAGAGGCCCTTCCAGCCCTTCAGCCCCGTGCGCTCACCGTAGTCCCAGACCAGCGCCATCGCCGTCACCCTGCAATTGCAATTCCCCTCCTCACTTCTCAGAGATTTGATCTTTGCAGGGAGCAGAAATCGTTCGGAGCTTCGGTAGGAGTGGACTGTGGCAGAGGAAGCATGTAGTAGTACGTACCACTCGGCGACGCTGGAGACGTGGACGGCCCAGGTGGGCAGCGACAGCGCGTTCGCCGGCTCGGCCAGCGCCGCGAGCGCCGGCAGGGGAGGCCGCGGCCGCGGCCACGGTGGCGGCGGCGGCCGCGAGGGAGACGCCCTCGCCAGGCGGGCCGCGGGCGGCGGAGGCTTCCGCGGCTCCCGCCGAGATGAGGGCGGGGGTGAGGGCGCCAGTGCTGCCACGAGCCGGAGAGACGCCATGAAGTGGGAAAGAGCTTCGCTTTGCTTGGCGTTCACAGAACTCGTGATAGCTTCTGTACAACTGGACCCATCAGTCAGTGTGAATGTACTGTAACCGTACGTGTCCCACAAAGTTGCTTGTATTTTCTTTCTTTTCTGGCTATTTTTCAAGCTGCCTTAGAAACAAAATGGTTAGTGCCAAAAAACGTGTTACATTATGAGACGGAGCGAGTAGTTTTCAACTCGATTAAGAAAATAAAAACAGCCGCATAAGCAGCATGAGTGGATATTATCATCTTTGTCACAACAAATGCAAACGGATTATCATCGTCAGATGATAAATCCACCAGCACGTAGGTTTCTTCTCTCTTTCTATCTTCTGTCAGAATCAACTAGGGAGAGGTTATCCCTATGAATCCCTGAAACGTTACACAGACATCTTTCCAACAAGGATCAAAGGAAAAGGGAGTGACAAGGATCCAGACGTGTCACGGTGACCCTGGTCTCTCACTTGGCACCCTGGCCATCTACGGTCTGCAATCGTCATCTTTCCACCAAGGATCGGGTTGTTCTTGGCGATTTGGTCGACGCCATCGAAAAATTCGCAAAGTATATCAGCCGTCGATCCAGCCCAGTGGTTTTGCAGAGGCTACACTTGTGTTTTCTTGGACCATAGCATGACAAGACCAAACCCCATCAGGGACATCAACACAACCTACACACGGAAGCAGGAAATATTAGCTCCTACTAGTTGATATCTGCGAAACAGATGGTACCAAAAAAGAAGTGATGATGCCGCGATTGCAATAGTCTATCAGATATGGTACCTAGCTCAAATATACTCCCTCCGTCCCATAATGTAAGACGTTTTTTGACACGTGTCAAAAAACGTCTTACATTATGGGACGGAGGGAGTACTATTTAGGAATAAGCCACCTCGAAACACGTGTAACTATAATTTTCTAAAAAGACATTGCTCCGTGATACCGTGACGAGATTAAGACAAAACGCCATTGCTGCTCTTTAGATGAAAGTCACTTAAGTTACATTTAAAAGCGAATAATCAAAACAGTTCATGCTTAATGCGGATATAAAAGCAACAGACGGGGCCTTGGGGGAGTAGACATACTGATACTGCTGGAGGCACTCCCACTAGAGGATCTGGGAAGAACCTGTTTGCTAAAGCAAGAGCAAGAAGGCTACTTTGCATCCCTGTAGGAAATATTGGTAAGACAAGAAGCAACCGCAAACAACATATCGTAATCCAATTGCAAACAACAATATACCTGTCTCAAAAGATATCGTTCTTTGCAGGGCCTTCACATCAGCTGATTTGCGGAACCAAGTACCAGCAAGATGATACCCAGCTACAAAAGATGTTGTATGGAATGCAAAAAGCAGAAACACAATGGATAGTCCATACGGTGACAAAACAGCCTTGATATTTATAGCCAATGGTGAGCCAACACATAAAGCAGTCACAAACACTGATAGTGGAGGGAGAAATGGCTGAATAGCCGAACAGAGTCTTGGGAGAAATCTTCATAGTATAAAAAACACTAAGTTAGACACGTTAGATATTTACTCTAGGTGGGCAGCAAAAGATAAAAAGCACATAGCATAGACTGTGTCAGATCTAGCACAGTTATCTCTCATACTTCAGACAGAGAAATTAAGTGGGTACCTATTCAGAAGCAATCCAGCTGCAATTGGAGCAACCACTATTTGGACAATGCTGGACATCATTCCTACGACGTCAACAGGTAATTTCTTGCCGATAAGCAAGTAAGATAAAGTTGGAGTAAAAAAAACCGCACTAGCTGTCGACAGTGATGTCATAACAATGCTGAGGGGAGCCATATGTGGATCTGTCAGGAACGTTGCATAGTTTGACAATTGTGCTCCGCTCACACATGAAACCAACATGATCCCAGCACCTAGAAACAAGTCCAAGTCAGGGTTCACTTCACTACGCTGCCTGCAATGTCCCTTATGAAATCATGCTAAAAGTGAGTAAATTCAAATCTCCTACCTACAGCAGTAGGAAGATTGAAAGTATTAACTGCAAGTGTGCCAAAGAGGAATCCAAAGAAAGGTTTAGCAATAAACTGTCCAATATAGCCAGCAGCGATAGCATCTGGCCTTTTTATTGCTTCAATGAAGTCCTTAACACTTGAATTGACACCTACAGCAAACATCAAGAACCCCAATGCTGGTGCGTAGTATCTGTCAGGTTATTAGCACAGAGTCACACTCATATAAAAATGCAAAAGCGACATGCAATAGCACAACACTGATTTGTACTGTGTCACCGTCAAGCATGCTACCAATGTGTGTTTTGAGCTACTGAATGTGGGGTTTGCATGTTCATAGAGTATTTCAGTTGTACTTGTGGAATGCAGTTGTTTCTTGGCTAGTTTTACCTGAAGACTCGTTTGATTTAGTTAGATTTAGTTTTAAAAAGTTTAAATGTTTCTGAACCATTCTTTCATTCAGTTGATAACATTTGGTTCCCGTGTTCCTTCACGGGCATGTTAACAGTTGAGTTCCCGAAGAATTAGCTCAAACTGTAGTTTTTTTGCTTGTTTTTCCTAATATCTCAAAAGGTACCATCTCTCTAACTCAATTGAATACATGGAACATCTGTACGTCACCATCTTCCCATTCATTGTATGATTGTACCCAGTGAATTCAAATTAGTGCAGATGATAGAGTTGTGCTGGTCTTTGGGACAAAGCAGCCTTTAGATTTCAGGAGCTGAATCAAAGCAAGCAGTGAAAACATTGCAAGACCGACCTGGTTGTGAACCATGTAAACGAAGGTGGGTACAGCAGGGCAAGAATGGTGCTCCCCAACACCACATGGGGGATAACGGAGTTGGCACTCTTCAGAATCTTGAGAAAATCAACTCTGCCCTCCTCCACACCCTGCAAGATACAAGGCTGAAGCATAAAGCAGGCAGCCACAGAAGCGAACAAGCAATGGTCTTATTCTGCTAGAAACAAAAAATGCAGTTATATTATTATTGGTCGCCAAGTACTGCATCAGAAGGGCACCTGCAGAGGAGAAGGTGACGCAGCTTCCACCCCAAGGCGATCTTGCTCGAACGAACCACCGGCCTTGGCCCAGACTCGTCCCCTGATGGGCACCCCAGATCCCTGCTCTGCTTGGAAACAAGAACCATCGAATAAAAGTTACTCCAGTTCCTAACCAAATCAATACCAGGGTAGAGAATCGAAACAGGGGGTTAGAATCTCTCAAGATGGCTACTCGCGACCGCGGGAGCCTCGAGACTCCACTGATCTACACACACAGCTGGGAAGTGGGAAGCTCTGGCGCAGAGCACCTACCCCACGAAACGCGCGGCGGCGAGGCCGCGGGGGGAGCCAGCGAGACGCGATCCGCCCTCCCGCGGGGCCGCCGGACGGCCGACGGGCAGGAGCTGGCGAAGTGGGCCCGCCTCACGACGGCGGCGGCTGGTGCCATTTGACCACGGTGAGGGCGGGCGAGGAGGGGAGAGGGTTCAGGTCTGCGTGCGTGGGGTTCAGAGTTCAGACGTCAGATGGAGGGGATGGACAGTTTGGGACAGGGACAGGAAGATCATTATACTAGTACTATACATACAGTACTGACTACGGATCAGCATGTTCGGATTTGGATTTACGCGAGCAGCGCGGAGATAGTGTGGAGTAGTAGCACCTCGTGTCACGTCACGTCAGTAACCCGCAAACAAAATCGTGTCACGCCGGATTTTTCTCGTGATGTAGCTGAAAGAGCGGAGTCTTTACTCGAGGACTTAATGGTGGTTCATTCGCACCATAAGAGCATCTCCATCAGATGATGCATAATAATAAGGCATTTAAAATAAGTTTTATTAGGACAGTAGTAGAGAGTATTTTGGGCATCAAATGTTCTACCGTGCCATGTACTATGTAAAATACGTAGGGCGCAAGAAAATTTCCTGCCGTAGAAGATGATGTCTAATAGGGCAGGGCACCAAATAAACATGATTGTGTTTGACATTTTCAAACTACCGATTGATCAAAATTAAACATAAGTTCGAACTTAGAACATGAAAATAGTGTAGTACGATGAAACACACTACTCATCATCACTGCTCAGCCCGAGGTTGCCCAGTTCAATAACATTGGACTCAACGCCATCATCTGACTCCAGCTTGATCACCCCGGAGGTGTCCGCCTCGTCCTCTTTCTTGATCGTCCTCTCCTTCTTGAGACCCTGTTCCTCCTGGCAAAGAATTCGCGCTTCGCCTCCACGTGGTGTGGATTGGCCTCGGCACACCTCTTCATAGGCACCGCATCATTCGCGTGGGTGATGCGTTGCTCCATGACTAGGCGGTACCTCGTCATAGGCATCGCATCATTCGCATGGGCAATGTGTTGCTTCACAACTAGGCGGTCTTCATTCTCCCCTTTGAGGGACACAGACCGCACATCGAGAGCGAGGAACTCCACCTTTGTGACACTCGGAATATCAAGGGCGTTAAGCTCGGACCACATATGGTGGAACCTTCAAGCCACAGGGTCGTACAAGCGGGCGACGAGCTCCGGGGTGTGTTGTAGGTGTCGAGACACGTCCGTCGCCCGTCGCACGAGATTTCGATGACGTAGCGGCCGGACTGCCGAAGCCGAACGTCGCGGAAATCCGTGTTGCTCGCGGGATGGCGTCATCCTTGGAGAGCGGTGGGAAGACAAATCCGGCGAACAACAGCGAGGCGATGAATCCTACGAATAGCGGTGGTCGATTCAATCGATGCGGCAGATGGATTCAGTCGATGCGGCTGATGGATCCGGCGCGGGGTAGTGCAACGGTGGCGAGGGGCGTGGACCCGGAGGGGTGGTGCGACGGTGGTGGTGGTTGTCTGAATTGGTCAGTGCACCGGTGGCTGAATGGGATGGTGCGGCGTCCAAAACGGTCGATGCAACAGATGGATCCGGCACGGGGCGGCACGATAGTGGCAGGGGGCTTGAATCCGACGCAAGGGAGTAAAGTCTGTTTTAAACCCTGAACTCGTACGCTTCGTCGATTTTAAACCCCAACCTCCAAATCCCGGAAATCTGTACCCTCAACTCTCTAATCCCGGTCATTTTCGTCCTTAACTCCGTCTGATGAGAGGATTAGCTGACGTGGCCGTGCGGTAGGCCAGGTTTGCTCTCTAATTGGTCCACGTTGGTTACCCCCCTCTCTCCCAGCTCTCTGTTTTTGTTTTATAAGAAACGCAGGCTCGGTGGGGAACGAAGCTAGGGTTCCTCGGGCGATTGCCGGCGCAGCCGTCGCCACGAGCCACCATGTCTTTGTCCTCCGCTGATTCATCGTATTCTCGCGGCGGTGGGCTTCGAAGGAGAGGCGGGGTAGCAAGGTCTCCTGTGCCCTATCGCGAGCACGCCATGGATTACGAGCAGGCAGTGATTTGCAGTCGATGCGGCAGGAAGGCGCCGCGGTGGATATCCTGGAGTCCGGCGAACCCTGGTAGGAGATATTATTCCTGCGTTGATTCTCATGTAAGCATGATTCCCCACTTGTCCTCCTCCTTCTCTCTGTTATTTGTCTGAATTTCTGATTTCTTTGTCATGACCTGAGCAGCACGGCTTCATCGACTGGCATGACACCCCGACGACGCCATTTCTTCGTCAATTGCTAGGAGATTTACGGGACAAAGTGTGGAGGCTGGAGGATGAGCTTGCTGGGCAGTCACCAGAAGGAGAGGTTGTTCTTTTGAGAGAGGAATTGGAGAAGAAAAATGCTTTAGTTGCAGAAATGGGAGCTAGATGTGATAGCAAACATGAGATGGAGATGTATAAGTCTCTGTTTTATGGCATGGTGCTCTTTGTTGCTGGTTTAGTTGCAGGGTTCTTTCTTTTTCAGTAGTTCTTCTCATAGGATCTGTTGATGTATTTGGGTGATTTTCCAATGTAATGGATCTGTTGATGTTTGAAATGAAAATGAAAGTGATCATGTTTGGCAACATTTGGTCTGAAATTAAAATTGTGAATGTGGTTGCAAATGGAAATGGCAGATGACAATGCCTACAAAAGGGCTTTTGGCAGCATGTCTATACATTTTGGCATATGTATAGTGCTTTTGGCAACATGTATATAATATAGGTAGGAATAGTCGACTAGTCGACGACTAGGTAGGAATAGTCGACTAGTCGACGACTAGGTAGGACTAATCGACTAGTCGACGACTAGTTAGGAATCATCGACTAGTCGATGACTAATTAGGACTCATCGACTAGTCTACGACAGGAGGTTTATATGGTTAAATGCAAATTGAATTGGCAATGCAATAGTGACTTCAGCAGTATAAATTGGAGCTTATGATAGCATATTTCAAATTGATAACAAATTTTGGCATCGTATGAAATTGGCAGCACATATATTGCTTGAGAACTAGTTCATAATGCCAGCATCCCATGGTTCAAAAGTGACAGCGAAAGGTAAGCATGAACATGAGTACAGAATAGCATGCTCAACATACTACAAAAGTGACAGCCAGACCATAGGTTCATAATAGCTGGTTTCCATTACCACAATTACTGAAGATGTAATCCAGTAACTGGAAAACATCTTTAGAAATTGCCACTAGCATTAAAGTAGATTGAGAACCCTCCACTTGTTCCTCTCCCTGTTCCTCTCCCTGAGCCTCTCTCTGTTCCTCTCCCTGTTCCTCTCCCTGAGCCTCTCTCTGTTCCTCTCCCTGAGCCTCTCCCTGAGCCTCTCCCAGGATTAGAGCTAGTTGCCACTCTAGGAGCTCTGAAACTTGATGTTGCAGCATGAGAACCTGATGTGCCAGCATGAAAACTTGTTGCTGTAGTTCTTGAAGGCTGAGCTTGACTGGTTGTTGCTGCTGGAGCATTAGTTCTTGGAGCTTTAGACCTTCTTGGAGCTGAAGATTTTGGCCCATCAATCTGAGCTTGCTGCAAACAAAAGAGATGAATGAACAGAGCAAAGTAAGTATGTATTTGGGCAAAACTAAGCATAGATCAAAAGTAAGAAAAGCAAAGCAATGATCATATTAGCACCTCTGTTTCCCTTTGCTTCATCCCTCTTTTTCCAAGATATGCTTTAGTTTTCTGGGTTCTATCCCCATTCTTTTTACAACCACTTTTGTTGTGTCCCTTACTTCCACAAGATCCACAAGTAATCTGTATGCCATGCTTGCTCATTTTCTTCCCCTTTGGAGCTTCACCCTCTTCTCTTCTTCTTTCATTGTTTTTCTTCCTTGCCCCTGGCATGGCAACGTATCCAGGTGCAACTGGCCTAGGGTTTTGAGACACAGGCCAGTTCTCTTCTCCTAGAACAGGCTGGAGACAATGCTCATAAATTTTATTGAAAGTCTCAATCCAGTAGCACTTGTCTATGTAGTCATCTACCTTTCTTCCACTCTTGTATATAGCTGCAATAGCATGACAACAAGGGAGGCCTGCCAGTTGAAAGTAACCACAAGTACAAATTCTTTTATCAAGATTTACTGTGTACTTCTTCTTTCTACCCTTCATGTGCTGCACCTCAAATCCCTCTTTGCCATTCCAGAGCACCTCAATGTATTGTGTCAATCTAATGCTGACCTGGAGTTTCTTGAAAATATTAGGGCAAATTTTGCCCTTCCATTTTGCTGATTTGGCTCTCTGCTCTTGCACCCTAACAAGCATTTTCTTTCTTATCATCTCTTGCCGTGAAATTATTGGATAGAATCTTGATTCTATAATGGCATTGTTAAATGACTCACAAAGATTATTGTCTACTGATTCACGTTAGCTCACTGAGGGAAAAATGCCCTAGCCCAATGAACTGGTTTTGTCCTCATGATATCCTTTGCACCATCAGGAGTTAGCTGAGCAAGCCTTGCCTTGTTGTAGTTAAAATCCTCTTTGTTTGCAGCTTTGGCAATTGCCCAAAATCTCTTTTGGTACTCATGGTCTTTGAATTTCTTCCTCCAATTGGCATATATATGCAGCACACATCTGTGCTCGCCTTGGGCAAATAGTCCCTCATCTTCGTTAATCAAGCCACGAAAATAGTGAGACATGCCATATTTTAGAAAAGGAAGTAAATTTTGCATTTGAGAAAAGCAAGTAAAATTTGCATTGTCCTAATTCATTAATATTACATTACAGAGTAGAAAAGCTCCTAATTATGTAATTTTACCTTTTGCTGATCAGAAATGAAAACCCATCCTGCTCCTTGGTCATTAATATCCAAGTCTTTGATTAACAGAGCAATAAACCACTTCCAGCTATCATTTGTCTCTTTCTCCACCACAGCCCAAGCCACTGGGTACATTTGATTATTGGCATCCCTTGCAATTGCAGCCAACAATTCACCTTGACAAGCTCCCTTGAAAAAGCAGCCATCTAGTCCAATGACTTTTCTGCACCCTGCTTTAAAACCTTTCTTCATAGCATCAAAACAGACATAGTATTGCTGAAAAATGTTCTTCTGCAGGTCAGTTGGATCTAGTGTAATGGCCACTGTACTGCCAGGGTTGCTCCTGAGCAGTTCTAGTTGGTAGTCAAACACTTTTGTATACTCACTTTTCATGCCACACAGGAGTTTATCAAGTACAATTTTTTTTGCTGCCTTGCATTTTGAAACTGACACATCTGCAAACATATCTTTGAGCACTGTGGCTTTTATGCTGTCAATTTTCCACATTGGATTTGCTAGGATAATGTGTTCATACCTATTTGCAATCACCTTGGCACTAACAAGTTTATTCTCCCTGTTCTGTGCACACTGGTGCTCATCTTCATAGGTAATTACTTGAAACCTAGAACATCGACTTGTCTTGGCACCATACAACATCCAGGGACAACCAGGCCAGTCACATTTTGCTCTCACCCTCTGCTCCTCAGATTTTACAAATGATATGCTCCTTTTAGTAGCAAGCCCATACCTCTTCAGTGCTTTGACTAATTGGTTCTTGCTTTTAAAAACCATTCCCAAGCAAAAATGTGGAATTTCTGTATCTGGGTTGAACCTAACATACCTGCTCTTCCTCCTAACCATCTGACCATCTTCATCTTCATCATAACTATAATCCTCATCAGAGGACTCAAACTCTAGGTCCTGTGCAGATTCTTCCACATTAGCAATTAGCTCTATAGGAACTGGACCTGTTGACTCCTTTGAGAACCAAATTTCTGAAGCTTTCATCTTCTTCTTGAATTTCCTGGCATGTTTCCTCAACTCTACTACCTCTGGTTCCTCTCCACTGTCATCAGTATGTGCCACATAATCAGGATCATCAGAATCTTCAGAGTCTGAAGCATCTTCTACAGCTTCTGGAATTGTAGCTACAGTTTGGCTAGCAACAATAGGCTGAGAAGGATTCATTATTTGAGAACCTTGGGATAGTTCATCAACTCTCAAGTTTTTCTTCACAGGACTGGTTATCACTTGAGTAACCACACCACCCTCATTAGGAACTAAGATATTTTCCAAAATGTCGACTCACGCTCTGCATCTACTTCTTTGAACATTTATGCGAAAAAGTCTTCTTCTTCTGCAGTGATAACTGTATCTGGTTCTTCCTCACTGCCATTGTTCACCATGTCATTCAGCTCATCTTCTTCAAAATCAGAGCCACTATCTTCTTCCTCTGGTTCATCTTGCTCACCATTGTACTCCACATACACATCAGCAACCCCTCCATCTGTAATGTACTCTGACATCTTCATGCAACCTTCATCAGTGTATAAAAACAATAGTCCATTAACCAACTCTCTCCCTGGCATAAGAAAATACAACTTCATGCTCTCTTTAACTGTTATATGATCTGCTAAAAATCCTCTGAGCTCTGGCAGTGACAACTTATCCCTCTCTAACACTGACATTGCACTATCCCCCCCAACATAATCAAGAGTTGGCCCAATATGAATGAACTCCCCTCCATAGTGAAACCTGACATTGAGCACCTCTGCTGGATCCATGAATTGATTGTAAAAAACCTACAGAAGCACATATCTTCAATCAGTTTACCTACATTCGATTGCAATATTTACTTTCACACAAAACTTGCAATCGAAACCTACATTCGATGTAATACAATGTGTTACTCTGCAGAAATCTTGATAATCTACACCTGCAACATCTAATCAGACGGTTTACCTACATTCGATTGCAATATTTACTTTCACACAGAACTTGCAATCGAAACCTACATTCGATGTAATACAATGTGTTACTCTGCAGAAATCTTGATAATCTACTTGCAACATCTAATTTGGACAATCTTCCAACACAGTTACTAAACTGACTACAACGCTACAAAAAACTTTTAAACCTACAATCAATGTAAGGTTTCCGTCTATGAATATGTATTTGGCCCCAAATCACTCCATTGAACAGGACACAAAATCGAAAAAAAAACCCACCTTTGGCCACTGTAGAACCCTAAACCTAACTACAGGCAGAAAGAAAAAAAATCCCACCGATCAAGCACAGGTCAAGAGGACGACTCACCTGTTCCTTTTCCGCTGGCGTGGTGGTCGGAGAGGGCTGCGATCATCCACTCAGCGTCGCCATTGCCGCCGCGGGAGGAAGCTGGTGCGTCGGGACAGAAGGGGAAGAGGCGAACCGAGCGAGGAGGGATGCGAGCTGGTTTGGCTCAACCATTTAGTGCGTCCAGCGACCAAGCGAGGCCCGCAATGCTAGCTGACTTAGCGTTCCCAGCCTTCCACCGTTTGGATACGACAGCAAGGACGAAAATGACCGGGATGAGAGAGTTGAGGGTACAGATTTCCGGGATTTGGAGGTTGGGGTTTAAAATCGACGAAGCGTACGAGTTCAGGGTTTAAAACAGACTTTACTCGACGCAAGGTGGTGGCAGCGGAATTGAAGGTAGCACCAACGCGCGGAGGTAGCAAATGCGGGATTGAAAGTTTTACACTACGGTTGGGTTGCGCACGGTCATTCTTTTGTTTTGCGGCGGCCGAGCAACTACTTTATATTTGCAACATTTGGGGCAATATGGGGCTGCCTCAGTTTTTTTTTTGCATCATCATATAGGGATAGGGCATGTGTTGGAGTTGTGTTTTAGGGTCCAACTGCCTGAAAATAGTTCTTGGGCAATAGCCCTACTTTTGCATCATCTGTTGGAAATGCCCTTAGGGCAACTCCAACGCAGATCACCAAATCACTCGTAAATGTTTTAACCAGACCGGTCGGACATTTTTAGCCATCCAACAGTGATCATCAAATTTGTCCAGACCGGTCCGGACGTCCAAAATTTCACAAACCGGCACCAATCAGTATGTTTCCCATGTCGGACTCCGATGCCCTGGACTCACTGTCGGTGTCAAAACCGGCGGATCTCGGGTAGGGGGTCCCGATCTGTGCGTCTTAGACTGATGGTAACAGGAAGCAAGGGACACAATGTTTATCCAGGTTCGGGCCCTCTCGATGGAGGTAAAACCCCACTTCCTGCTTGATTAATATTGACGATATGAGTAGTACAAGTGTAGATCTACCATGAGATCGTAGAGGCTAAACCCTAGGAGCTAGCCTATGATGATTATGACTGTAATTGTGATCGTCCTTCTAAGGACCATCCTCTCCGGTTTATATAGACACCGGAGAGGGCTAGGGTTTACATGGAGTCGGTTACAAGGAAGGAAACATAATATCCGGATCGCCAAGCTTGTCTTCCACGCAAAGGAGAGTCCCATCCGGACACGGGACAGTGTCTTGAGTCTTGTATCTTCACGCTTCAATAGTCCGGACGATGTATATAGTCCGGCTGTCTAATCCAGGACTCCCTCAGTAGCCCCTAAACCAGGCTTCAATGACGATGAGTCCGGCGCGCAGTCTTGTCCTCGGCATTGCAAGGCGGGTTCCTTCTCCGAATACTCCAAAGTAATTATCGAACACGTAGACCGTGTCCGGATCTACAGAATGATCTTCACATACCACCGTAGAGAGAACGATATTTCACAAATGCAATCTGCTGACAACTTTTTTTAGACAACGTGACATGTCATTACGGTCGGGTCATTATTCGAACCGTTTTCCCACAACCAGCCACAGCGCATATTGCGAGGCGGTTTCCTTGACACGTCTTGTCGAAGCAGAGATCGTGTCCCCTTATCACGGGATTCTCATCAATACGGGTATGGGTAATCCCACCGCGCCATCAATCGTGGCGCTTGGGAAGTAAGCGATTCTCAACGGGCAAGTGGGGAGGCGCACCGCTTTCGTCGCCTCTATAAAGGGATAAGAGTTCCCCATTTTTACCCACGCCTTCTTCCTCCTTTGCCCACTCTTGCCCCCTCGAGCTCCAGCGCCCTAGCCCAAGTCTTCTCCGCACAGCTAAACATGTCCGGAGCAGGAGGCAAGTGGGTGGCTTCCACCGTGAAAGAGAAGCATATCGCGAATCTTCGGGCGGCCGGATACTTGGCCGCAGACATCGCGCACCGGCTACCAGACCAAGGGCAGGCCATTCCGACCCCGGAACCCCACGAGAGGGTCGTGTTTGTTGCCCACTTCATCCGTGGACTGGGATTTCCACTTCATCCCTTCGTCCGCGGGCTCATGTTCTACTACGGGCTAGATTTCCATGATCTAGCCCCAAATTTCGTCCTCAACATCTCGGCGTTTATCGTCGTGTGTGAGTCCTTCCTTCGCATCAAGCCTCACTTTGGCTTGTGGCTGCAAATCTTCTGAAGCCGAAGATCGTGAGCGGCCAGCAAGCGGAGTGCGGAGGGGCCATGGTGGGCAAGATGCCCAACGTCACCTGGCTTGACGGCTCCTTTGCGGAGACCGTGAAAGGGTGGCAATCAGGGTGGTTCTACATCACCGAGTCGCGCGGTGCCAACTGGGCGGCGGCCCCCGAGTTCCGATCTGGGACCCCCATGCGGCTCACCTCCTGGGAAAAGAAGGGCCTGGCCTGGGGCAAACCTACGGAGCTGACCGGACTCCAAAACTGCATTAAGAGCATGAAGGACAAGAACATCAAGCTTGTCAACGTAGTCCAGGTGATGCTCGTTCGCCGGATCCTTCCGTGCCAAAGGCGGGCATTTAATCTATGGGAGTTCGTCCCGGCCGAACACCCGACGCTTCGGAGGCTCTACGGCATGACACACAAAGAAGCTTGGAAGGCGCTGTTCAAGGCCTCCGAAGTACCTCCTCCCACATCCGAGGACCGCGGACTTCACGCCGCGCGGCTTCCTAGTCCGGTGAGTTTGTTGACTACCACCGGATTCAGCTCTTCCCAGTATATTCGTGGGGGAGTCTTAAGTATTTGTGCATATTTGATCAGGATTATGTGGAGACAGCGGAGCAGATTGACTGTCCGGCTCCGCTGCCAGAAGATCCAGCTGATGCTCTCCTGACGGAGATGCTCGTCCCGACGTCGTACAAGGCACCGGAGAAGAAGGCCGAAAAGAAGGCCCCGGGGACCAGGAAGGGTCTCCGGCGTAAGGTTGTGCCGGAAGCCTCGTCCGAAGATGACGAGGCACACTCCTCCCCCGAAGGGGAGGAAGAAGAAGAAGGGGCCACCCCATCCGGAGAGGATGAGGGGCCTGAGAAGGTGGACCAGGGGGCCAGGAAAGGCGCCCAGCGCAAGGCCGTCATACCCTCGTCGTCCGACGACGACGAGGCAGATTCCTCCCGCGAAGGCGGGGGAGGGGGAGCAAGAAGAAACTCTACCTCCCCGCACCGTGGAGGAGAAAAAGAGGAAAGCCACCCTGGAGGGGGAGGCTGGGACGCCCAAGAAGGGAAAGGCGTCCCTTCCGGACTACTCCGCCACGGCCGCCCATAGCGAGGAGGGGTGGCTGCCCAGGGGGAAGCCCCTAGCGCGGTCGTAAGTACCCGCACTCTATCATGATTTTACTTCATAGTCTTTTTATAACGCCGAACATATATGCAGTCCGGCCAGGATTCATCCCGAGGTATCGTCTTCGGATGGGTCCCTGAGCGATTCAGTGATGAACTCGCTCCCGACGGCCGCTACTCCTCAGCCCGCGGACGACACGGAGGTGTTGTCCCGAAGGCTCCCAGAGCGGGGGGAGGTGACTCTGGAGACGCCCCAAGGCGGAATTCCAGATGTCGGACACGCGGGGTTCAAGATCCCCGCGGATCACGCCGATGAGAGCCGCAGCAAGCCGTACTCTCATCCGGATACTATGCCGGAGCCTTCGATGGCTCCGGATGCGGGCAGGCGGCCCCTCGCTAGGGAGGGCGAGCCGTCCGTGCCGATGACTTCCGTCGCAACAGAGGCGTCGGATAGTCTGCTGGAAACGCTTCGCGGCGCTTCCATGGATGACGAGCACCGTACTCTTATGAGTGTGGTGATTAAAAAGGTTCTGTCTGCCAAGAGCGGACTAACCGAAGCCTGCATAAGCCTCCTGACGGGCTTCGAGTAAGTAATAAAAATGTGTGAAATTACCACCCGATAGGTAGTAGCCCCTAATACTCTGTTCGGTGTTCGGAAAGAAAAGCCAAACGGAGGGTCAATTATAATCCGCAGGAGTCTAATAATAAATGTGTATGTGAATAAGCAGGTTGTGCTGCTTGCCGCTGCTGTCCGTACAGCCGAGGTCGCCGGACTGAAGCGGGACCTGGAGCAAGCGCAGGGACAGCTCGACCTCACGAAGAGGCAACTCGAAGAGAACAAAGGTGAGTGATTCCCCGCTCTCATGTAATTAAGGATAGATAAAATTGGTTTATTCTAACGATAAAGCGTCGTGACTGTGTAACAGGGGCCACCACCGAAGTGGCGTCCCTGAAGAAAGCGTTGTCCGAGGCCGAAGACAAGGCGGCCTTGGAATGCAAGGAGCGCGAAAAGCAAGATGCTAGAGTGGGCGAAGTACAACAAGAGCTCTGGGACCTCGGCAAGAAGTTCGAGTCCGTGGAGCATGATCTGAAGATGAAAGAGGCCGAGCTCGCGAAGGCCCTTACGAGTATCAGAGACGCCAAGGCCGAAGCCGACAAGGCACAACAGGAAATCCAGGCAGCCAAGAAGATAGCGGCGGGTAAGACATTCTTTATGCAAAGCAAACGCGTGGAGGAGGCATTTCTTTTTACTTACCCGAATTCGGAGCTCTCTAGGGGCATTCGCAGATCTGCCATGCAGCGTCTCAGACGCCGCGGAGTTCTACCGTGCCGAGGAGGGGAGCTCCACGGAGAAGATGTTCTGGTTCCAGTATGCTGGGGCCGAACACCCAATGCCTCTGAGTGACCAACTGAAGCAGTTGGTCGAACTCCACAGGGCGGCTGAAGTGGCTATGAAAGATTTCATAGTCCGGATGTGGCCTGGTGAGCCCCTGCCCACTAGTTACTTCGGCCTGATCAAGCGGATGGTGAATGCCTATCCGCGGCTTGAAGTTATCAAGCAATCTGTTTGCATTGAGGGTGCCCGCCGGGCCTTTGCCCGCGCGAAGGTGCATTGGGGCAAGCTGGATGCGGAGAAGCTGGTGAAGGACGGGCCATCGGAGGGCAAGGCGCATCGCTATCCCGAGAAGTATTACGATGGGGTTATGAAGGGCGCTCGTCTCGTGGCCGATGAATGTACCAAGGACAAGATCTTTGAATGAATGTACCTCTGTCGCTGTTGTAATATAAAGACGAAGTTAATTGTGCTATGTAGCACTGTTTGATTTAAAATATTACCTTCTGTGCGGCTGTTTATAAGATTCTGAAAGTAGGCCAGTCGTCGGCTTCCGCCCCCACGTAATTAGTACCGGGGTGTTCCTGGAAAACCCGGATACTCTTTATCCAAATTTTTGGTCCCTTAAGGAGGTATCCGGCGCAGCGAACAAGGCAATCGGACTATGCGGCTTTATAACTTTCACTTAGCCATAGAAGTCTACAATTTTAAATTTCGGCGAAGCCCCTAGAATTCGGAGGGCCGAATTGGGGCGCTATACACGCCTAGATCGGACGAAGCCGATTCCTCGCCTAAAGCGGAAAAAAATCTTTAAGGATTTTAAGACCTCTCGAACAGCGACCAGCTCTCGCTGCATCATGCCGGTCAGTTTTTCGGCTTTCTACTGAGGTGCTCGTCCAGAAGAACCGGGACACAATCGTAGTAGTTCTCCCTGCGCTACCTTAGCCGATATGACGGAACGTAAGGTACCAAAACAAGGGAGCCGGGCAAACCCAACTATTGACCCAAGACGTGATTCGGAGCTGATGCATATAGTGCTATAAGTTTGGGGTGCCGCACTGTTGAAAGTGTTTGGACTTGTTTTGCCATACTATGAGGCGCCATATGAAGCCCCTGGCAAACTGATCGTACCAAGGTGTACGGATGTGATATTAAATAAACATTTGCAAGGAATATGCGCAAATAGGAATAATAAGCTGACGCTATATATTGTTTCCCATTGATGAATAATACGTTTAAGCATATGTTTACAATGGTGGCATTTAGGCAGAACTAAATAGGACTATTTAACATGTCCTATCCAAGGGCAGGCTGCATGTAGGTATGTAAAACAGGCATAACGATCGTGAACAGATTCCACCTGGGTATTTCCTTTTGTGCGCAAAGCCTGTTGCCTCCTTGGTTTTCTCTCCTATGTAAGTCCGACAATCCGGCTCTTCTGAAGAGGCTGCTCTAAAGCAATGTCCTGAAAAATAAGAAGGATGGGTTATGAAGGTATGTAGCGGTTATGCCGCACTGTTGACTGAGTCATTGTTGCGCCTCCGCCTATGCCCATGGTATTTTGAGTGCGTAATTGTGTACGCGTGGCACGAATGCTGCTTTGATGGGGCTGGCGGAGGCGGACTACTAGTCGCGCTCTTGGCGTGCTCGATGATCTGTTGCGGGGTGCTCGGACTCGCAGCGGTGCTCGAAGTTGTTGTCGCCGGATTGGTTTGTCGGAGGAGGCCGCATTGTACTTCCACCGCAAGGGCTGTGGTTTGCTCTTCTATTCGGAGAGAGCAGTCCATGTTTCCGTTGACTGTTACGACCCCGCGTGATCCTGGCATCTAGAGCTTGAGGTATGCGTAATGTGGTACCGCATTGAATCTAGCGAATGCGGTTCGTCCCAGCAGTGCGTGGTAACCACTGCGGAAGGGGACGATATCGAAGATTAACTCTTCACTTCGGAAGTTATCCGGAGATCCGAAGACCACTTCCAATGTTATAGAGCCCGTGCAACGGGCCTCTACTCCAGGAATCACACCTTTAAAGGTGGTTTTGGTGGGCTTGATCCTTGAAGGGTCAATGCCCATTTTGCGCACTGTGTCCTGATAAAGCAGGTTCAGGCTGCTGTCGCCGTCCATAAGGACTCACGTGAGGTGGAATCCGTCGATGATTGGGTCTAGGACCAATGCGGCTGAGCTGCCGTGACGGATGCTAGTAGGGTGATCCCTACGATCAAAGGTGATCGGACAAGGTGACCATGGGTTGAATTTGGGGGCGACTGGCTCCATCGCATAGACGTTCCGTAATGCTCGCTTCCGTTCCCGCTTGGGGATGTGAGTGGCGTAGATCATGTTGACCGTTTTCACCTGGGGGGAAATTTCTTCTGTCCCCCGTGTTTGGACACCGGGGATCTTCGTCATCGTCGTTGTGCAGCCCCTTGTCCTTGTTTTCGGGGTTTATTTTGCTGGCCTGTTTGAACACCCAGCGGTCTCATTGGTGTGGTTGGCTGGCTTGTCCGAGTGCCATGAATTTGGCATGGCGCTCCAAAGATCTGGTCCAGACTGGACGGTCCCTGATTGTTTCTTTTGAACGGCTTCTTCCGCTGACCGGGCTTGGATCCGCTGAATCCGGCGTTGACTGCCGTGTCTTCAGTGTTGTTGCCGTTGTTCCGTCGCTTATGTCTGTTGCGCCGTGGCTTGCCGTTGTTGTCGCGGACATCCGAAGTGCCAGAGTGTGGCGTAGTGCTGCTGCGAGCCAACCAGCTGTCCTTGCCCGCGCAAAAGCGGGTCATTAGTGTTGTGAGAGCTGCCATGGACTTGGGTTTTTCCTGGCCGAGGTGTCGGGCGAGCCACTCGTCACGGATATTATGCTTAAAAGCTGCTAGGGCTTCGGCATCCGGACAGTCGACTATTTGGTTCTTTTTAGTTAGGAACCGAGTCCAGAATTTCCTAGCTGACTCTCCGGGCTGTTGAGTAATGTGGCTCAAGTCATCTGCGTCCGGTGGTCGCACATATGTGCCCTGGAAGTTGTCGAGGAATGCATCTTCCAGGTTTTCCCAACTGCCAATGGAATTTGCTGGCAGGCTGTTTAGCCAGTGCCGGGCGGGTCCTTTGAGCTTAAGGGGAAGATACTTGATGGCGTGTAGATCGTCTCCGCGGGCCATGTGAATGTGGAGAAGGAAATCTTCAATCCATACTGCGGGGTCTGTTGTGCCATTGTATGATTCGATGTTTACGGGTTTGAACCCTTCTGGGAATTCATGATCCATCACTTCATCAGTGAAGAAGAGGGGGTGTGCGGCGCCTCTGTGCCGGGCTATGTGGCTACGCAGTTCGAATTGCTCTGGGTGGCTGTGTTCGGCCCGGCCGGACTAGTTGATAGTGTATCCGGCGTGACGGTCGTCATCGCGCGTTTGGGCGCGCCCCCGCGATCCGTAGATCGATCTTGGTTGTTCTGCTTTGTTTTCCAGTGTGTCTTGGAGGTCCTGCCTATTGCCCCGGGCCGTAGTGTATTGGCGTGGGGGTGTGGGCTGGTATTCGGGCTGATACGTTGTTTTATCCCGGCCACAAGGTGGCCGGTCAGCCGTATGGCGCTCGATTCCATATTCCTCGGCTACCAGGACTTCAGTCCATCTATCTGTGAGCAGGTCTTGATCAGCTTGAAGTTGTTGTTGCTTCTTTTTCAGGCTCCTCGCAGTGGCTATAAGCCGACGCTTGAGGCGCTCCTGCTCTACGGGATCCTCAGGCACGCCGAACTCATCGTCGCCGAGGCTAATCTCGTCTTCAGAGGGGGGCATGTAGTTGTCCTCCTCCGGATATCCGTCCGTCATCTGTTCGTCTGGGCTGACCTGCTCATCTTCTTGCTCGGCCTGCTCGAAGGCGGGCTGATTAGGGTTGTATTCTTCTTCGGCACCATCCGGATTTTTTTCGTCTCCTGGGCCGGTATTGCTATGGCGGGGCTTGGAGCGGCGTCGACGACGCCCATGATTTGTTTTTCTCCCTGAGGGGTTATCCCTCCGTTGCCTCATCGCCATTGGTTTCCTTCGGAGTGTCCACCATATATATATCAGAGGAAGAGGTGGCTGTCCACAGCCCAGTGAGCGGTGGTTCATGTTCTTCTCCTGCATCGTCGTCCATGCCGTCGATTTCTTCGGAGTCGAAGTCAAGCACGTCGGTTAGATCATCGACCGTGGCAATGAAGTGGGTGGTGGGTGGGCAACGAATTCCTTCATCGCCTGCTTCCCACTCGAACCGGACATAGTTCGGTCAAGAGCCTCCTGACAAAGAGAGAGACTTTAATGAGTTCAGCATGTCACCAAAGGGCGAGTGCTCGAAGATATCCACAATGGTAAACTCCATTACCGGAGCCCAACCAGGCTCAGCGGGCTCAGGAGCGCGCGGACTGGAACCTACAATCGGATACGAGTCCGGGGGTCTGGAGTCACAGGCCTCCTCAGAAGTGAGGCCTGTGTTCGGCTCCACCGCCGATGGGTGTATGGCCTGCGGGGCGGGGTCCATCCCTCCGTCCTTAGCCAACGCAGCCTGCTCTGGATTTAGGTCCGGGGCTACTGCAGGGGTGATATCCTGAGCATTGTCCGACAGCAGGTCGAAGCCGTGCTCGTCGTGACTGTCCGACGCTCCTGGCATAGGCCCGAATCCGTCGAAGATCAAGTCTCCACGGATATCAGCCGTGTAGTTCAGGTTTCCGAACCTGATCTTGTGGCCAGGGGCGTAGCTGTCGATCTGCTCCAGATGGCCAAGCGAATTGGCCCACAATGCGAAACCGCCGAACACGAAGATCTGTCCGGGGAGAAAAGTCTCGCCCTGGACCGTGTTATCGACAATTGAAGGCGCCATCAAGCCTTGCAGCGACGACACAGAGGAACTCTCAATGAAAGCACCAATGTCGGTGTCAAAACAGGCGGATCTCGAGTAGGGGGTCCCGATCTGTGTGTCTTAGACTGATGGTAACAGGAAGCAAGGGACACAATGTTTACCCAGGTTCGGGCCCTCTCGATGGAGGTAAAACCCTACTTCCTGCTTGATTAATATTGACGATATGAGTAGTACGAGAGTAGATCTACCACGAGATCGTAGAGGCTAAGCCCTAGGAGCTAGCCTATGATGATTATGACTGTAATTGTGATCGGCCTTCTAAGGACCATCCTCTCCTGTTTATATAGACACCGGAGAGGGCTAGGGTTTACATGGAGTCGGTTACAAGGAAGGAAACATAATATCCAGATCGCCAAGCTTGTCTTCCACGCAAAGGAGAGTCCCATCCGGACACGGGACAGAGTCTTGAGTCTTGTATCTTCACGCTTCAATAGTCCGGACGATGTATATAGTCCGGCTGTCCGGATACCCCCTAATCCAGGACTCCCTCACTCACCTATAACCCCTCTCTCTTTGTGTTGTCTCGAGAACCCTCTGTGCATTCAGAGTGGAGTTGACCGGTGAAAGGATCGATATAGTTGACTAGAGGGGGGGGGGGGTGAATAGGCAACTAACAATTTTTAGCTTTTCTTTACCAATTTAAACTTTGCATCAAAGTAGGTTGTCTAGATATGCAACTAGGTGAGCAACCTATATGATGCAACAACAACAAGCACACAAGCAAGCAAGGGATATAATCACAAATAAGCTTGCACAAGTAAAGGCACGAGATAACCAAGAGTGGAGCCGGTGAAGACGAGGATGTGTTACCGAAGTTCCTTCCTTTTGAGGGGAAGTACGTCTCCATTGGAGCGGTGTGGAGGCACAATGCTCCCCAAGAAGCCACTAGGGCCACCGTATTCTCCTCACGCCCTCACACAATGCGAGATGCCGTGATTCCACTATTGGTGCCCTTGGAGGCGGCGACTAGACCTTTACAAACAAGGTTGGGGCAATCTCCACAACTTAATTGGACGCTTCCAACGACACCACGAAGCTTCACCGCAATGGAATATGGCTCCGCGGTGGCCTCAACCGTCTAGGGTGCTCAAACACCCAAGAGTAACAAGATCCGCAAGGGATTAGTGGGGGGAGTCAAATTTCTCTTGGTGGAAGTGTAGATCGGGGCCTTCTCAACCAATCCCTAGAAGATCAACAAGTTTGATTGGCTAGGGAGAGAGATCGGGCGAAAATGGAGCTTGGAGCAACAATGGAGCTTGGGGATGGAAGAGGTGGTCAACTCGGAGAAGAAGACACCCCTTATATAGTGGAAAAACAAATCCAACCATTATCCACCAACTCAGCCTGCGTAGCACGGACTACCGCGCTAGGGACGCGGTACTACTGCAAGGGCACGCGTTACTACTGCAGGGCCCTGCGGTACTACCGCCCGTGCAGCAGAAATCAGAACAGCCTAGATGCAATGAAGCAGAGGGTGGTAGAACCACTGGCGTGGTACTACCGCTCCCCCTTGCAGTACTACCGCAAGGCAGGGATAGTCCAGATTTTGAGAAGGCGCGGACATATAAAAATACATCCGTGGCAACTTCCGCTGAGTTAGGATCTATGCAAAAATCCGACACGGTAGTACTGCAAGCCAGGAGAGGTACTACCGCGCGGGGCGCGGATGTAAAAAATTACATCCGCCCCTACTGCCGCGCATGCAGCTGAGCCTGGCTAGAGCGCACGGTACTACCGTGGGCACTTGCGGTACTACCGCACCAGAGACCGGTACCGCAATAGCCGCAGCGCCTGGCCTGAGGCCACAGTACTTTTGGGAAACATAGTAATTTCAAAAAATTTCCTACGCACACGCAAGATCATGGTGATGGTATAGCAACGAGAGGGGAGAGTGTATGTCCACGTACCCTCGTAGACCGTAAGCGGAAGCGTTATGACAACGCGGTTGATGTAGTCGTACGTCTTCACGATCCGACCGATCCAAGTACCGAACGTACGGCACCTCCGAGCTCAGCACATGTTCAGCTCGATGACGATCCCCGGACTCTGATCCAGCAAAGTGTCGGGGATGAGTTCCGTCAAGACGGCGGCGTGGTGACGATGATGATGCTCTCGGCGCAGGCTTCGCATAAACTCATGACGATATGACCGAGGTGGAATATGGTGGAGGGGGGCACCGCACACGGCTAAGGAACGATCCGTAGATCAACTTGTGTTATGGGGTGCCCCCTGCCCCGTATATAAAGGAGGGAGGGGAAGGTGCGGCCGGCCCCAAGGGGTGCGCCTGGAGGAGTCCTACTCCCACCGGAGTAGGACTCCCCTCTGCCTTGTTGGAGAAGGAAGGGGGAGGGAAAGAGGAAGGGGCGCCCCCTCTCCTTGTCCTATTCGGACTAGGGGGGGAGGGGGCGCGCGGCCTGCCCTGGCCGGCCCTCCTCTTCTCCCTCATGGTCCACTAAGGCCCATTATCCCCGGGAGGTTCCAGTAACCCCGGTGTTCGGTAAAATCCGATTTCACCGGAACCATTCCGATATCAAATATAGGCTTCCAATATATCAATCTTTATGTCTCGACCATTTGAGACTCCTCGTCATGTCCGTGATCACATCCGGGACTCCAAACAAACTTGGTACATCAAAATTATAAACTCATAATAAACTGTCATCGTAGCGTTAAGCGTGCGGACCCTACGGGTTCGAGAACTATGTAGACATGACCTAGAACTATTCTCGGTCAATAACCAATAGCGGAACCTGGATGCCCATATTGGTTCCTACATATTCTATGAAGATCTTTATCGGTCAAACCGCATAACGACATACGTTGTTCCCTTTGTCATCGGTATGTTACTTGCCCGAGATTCGATCGTCGGTATCCAATACCTAGTTCAATCTCGTTACCGGCAAGTCTCTTTACTCATTCCATAATACATCATCTCGTAACTAACTTATTAGTTGCAATGCTTGCAAGGCTTATGTGATGTGTATTACCGAGAGGGCCAGAGATACCTCTCCGACAATCGGAGTGACAAAACCTAATCTCGAAATCGCCAACCCAACATGTACCTTTGGAGACACCTGTAGTACTCCTTTATAATCACCCAGTTACATTGTGACGTTTGGTAGCACCAAAGTGTTCCTCCGTAAGCAGGAGTTGCATAATCTCATAGTTACGAGGAACATGTATAGGTCATGAAGAAAGCAATAGCAATATACTAAGCGATCAAGTGCTAGGCTAACGGAATGGGTCATGTCAATCACATCATTCTCCTAATGATGTGATCCCATTAATCAAATAACAACACATGTCTATGGTTAGGAAACATAACCATCTTTGATTAATGAGCTAGTCAAGTAGAGGCATACTAGTGACTATATGTTTGTCTATGTATTCACACATGTATCATGTTTCGGTTAATACAATTCTAGCATGAATAATAAACATTTATCATGATATGAGGAAATAATAATAACTTTATTATTGCCTCTAGGGCATATTTCCTTGAGTCTCCCACTTGCACTAGAGTCAATAATCTAGATTACGGTAATGATTCTAACACCCATGGAGTCTTGGTGCTGATCATGTTTTGCTCGTGGAAGAGGCTTAGTCAGCGGTTCGCAACATTCAGATCCGTATGTATCTTGCAAATCTCTATGTCTCCCACGGACTTGGTCCGGATGGAATTGAAGCGTCTCTTGATATGCTTGGTCCTCTTGTGAAATCTGGATTCCTTTGCCAAGGCAATTGCACCATATTGTCACGAGAAGATCTTCATTGGTCCCGATGCACTAGGTATGACACCTAGATCGGAAATGAACTCTTTCATCCAGACTCCTTCATTTGCTGCTTCGAAGCAGCTATGTACTCCGCTTCACATGTAGATCCCGCCACGGCGCTTTGTTTAGAACTGCACCAACCGGCAGCTCCACCGTTTAATAAAAACACGTATCCGGTTTGCGATTTAGAATCGTCCGGATCAGTGTCAAAACTTACATCGGCGTAACCATTTCGACTAGCTCTTTGTCACCTCCATATCGAGAAACATATCCTTAGTCCTTTTCGGTATTTCAGGATGTTCTTGACCGCTGTCCGATGATCCACTCTGGATTACTTTGGTACCTTCCTGCCAAGCTTATTGCTAAGCATCGTCGGTCTGGTACACAGCATTGCATACATGATAGAGCCTATGGCTGAAGCATAGGAACATCTTTCATTTCTCTCTATCTTCTGCTTGTGGTCGGGCATTGAGTCTTACTCAATTTCACACCTTGTAACAGGTAAAAATCCTTTCTTTGCACGATCCATTTTGAACTTTTTCAAAACTTTATCAAGGTATGTGCTTTGTGAAAGTCAATTAAGCGTCTTGATCTATCTCTATAGATCTTGATGCCCAATATGTAAGCAGCTTCACCGAGGTCTTTCATTGAAAAACTTTTATTCAAGTATCCTTTTATGCTATCCAGAAATTCTATATCATTTCCAATCAATAATATATCGTCCACATATAATATCGAAATGCTCTGAGCTCCCACTCACTTTCTTGTAAATCTGAGGCTTCTCCAAAAGTGCATATAAAACCATATCTTTGATCACACTATCAAAGCGTTTATTCCAACTCGAGAGGCTTGCACTGGACCATAAATTGATCATTGGAGCTTGCACACTTTGTTAGCACCTTTTGGATCAACAAAACCTTCTGGTTGCATCATATACAACTCTTCTTCTAGAAATCCATTCAAGAATGCAGTTTTGACATCCATTTGCCAAATTTCATAATCATAAAATGCAGCAATTGCTAACATGATTCGGACAGACTTAAGCATCGCTACGGGTGAGAAAGTCTCATCGTAGTCAACCCCTTGAACTTGTCGAAAACCTTTCGCAACAAGTCGAGCTTTATAACAGATTACATTACCATCGCGTCGGTCTTCTTCTTAAAGATCCATTTATTCTCAATGGCTTGCCGATCATCGGGCAAGTCAACCAAAGTCCATACTTTGTTCTCATACATGGATCCCATCTCAGATTTCATGGCTTCCAGCCATTTTGCGGAATCTGGGCTCACCATCGCTTCTTCATAGTTTGTAGGTTCGCCATGGTCAAGTAACATGACTTCCAGAATAGGATTACCGTACCACTCTGGTGCGGATCTTACTCTAGTTGACCTACGTAGTTCATTAGAAACTTGATCTGAAGTTTCATGATCAATATCATTAGCTTCCTCACTAATTGGTGTAGTTGTTACAGGAACTGGTTCTTGTGATGAACTATTTTCCAATAAGGGAGCAGATACAATTATCTCATCAAGTTCTACTTTCCTCCCACTCACTTCTTTCGAGAGAAACTCTTTTTCTAGAAAGGATCCGAATTTAGCGACGAAAATCTTGCCCTCAGATCTGTGATAGAAGGTGTACCCAATAGTCTCTTTTGGGTATCCTATGAAGACACATTTCTCGATTTAGGTTCGAGCTTATCGGTTGAAGTTTCTTCACATAAGCATCGCAGCCCCAAACTTTAAGATCGACAACTTTGGTTTCTTGCTAAACCATAGTTCATAAGGTGTCGTTTCAGCGGATTTTGATGGTGCCCTATTTAGCGTGAATGCGGTGTCTCTAAAGCATAACCCCAAAGCGATAGCGGTAAATCAGTAAGAGACATCATAGATCGCACCATATCTAGTAAAATCACGATTCTGACGTTCGGACACACCATTTTGTTGTGGTGTTCGGGTGGCGTGAGCTGTGAAACTATTCCGCATTGTTTCAAATGCAAACCAAACTCGTAACTCAAATATTCTCCTCCACGATCAGATCGTAGAAATTTTATTTTCTTGTTACGATGATTTTCCACTTCACTCTGAAATTCTTTGAACTTTTCAAATGTTTCAGACTTATGTTTCATCAAGTAGATATACCCATATCTGCTCAAATCATCTGTGAAGGTGAGAAAATAATGATACCCGCCGTGTGCCTCAACATTCATTGGACCACAAACATCAGTATGTATGATTTCCAACAAATCAGTTGCTCGCTCCATAGTTCCGGAGAACGGCGTTTTAGTCATCTTGCCCATGAGGCACGGTTACTTAAGTACCAAGTGATTCATAATCAAGTGATTCAAAAGCCCATCGGTATGGAGTTTCTTCATGCGTTTTACACGATATGACCCAAGCGGCGATTGCCACAAATAAGTTGCACTATCATTATCAACTCTGTATCTTTTGGTTTCAACACTATGAATATGTGTATTACTACTATCGAGATTCAATAAAAATAGACCACTCTTCAAGGGTGCATGACCATAAAAGATATTATTCATATAAATAGAACAACCATTATTCTCTGACTTAAATGAATAACCGTCTCGCATCAAACAAGATCCAGATATAATGTTCATGCTTGGCGGCACCAAATAACAATTATTTAGGTCTAAAACTAATCCCGATGGTAGATGTAGAGGTAGCGTGCCGACCGCGATCACATCGACTTTGGAACCATTTCCCAGCGATCGTCACCTCGTCCTTAGCCAATCTTAAGCAATCCGTAGTTCTGTTTGAGTTGCAAATATTAGCAAGCAGAACCAATATCAAATACCGGTACTCTGCGGTATTAGTAAGGTACACATCAATAACATGTATATCACATATACCTTTGTTCACCTTGCCATCCTTCTTATCCGCCAAATACTTGGGGCAGTTCCGCTTCGATGTCGATCTGCTTGCGGTAGAAGCACTCAGTTTCAGGCTTAGGTCCAGACTTGGGTTTCTTCTCTTGAGCAGCAACTTGTTTGCTGTTCTTCTTGAAGTTCCTTCTTCTTCCCTTTGCCCTTTTCTTGAAACTGGTGGTCTTGTTAACCATCAACACTTGATGCTCCTTTTTGATTTCTACCTCCATGCTTTTAGCATTGCGAAGAGCTCGGGAATAGACTTGTCCATCCCTTGCATATTATAGTTCATCACGAAGCTCTTGTAGCTTGGTGGCGTGATTGAAGAATTTGTCAATGACACTATCATCGGAAGATTAACTCCCGGTTGAATCAAGTGATTATTATACCCGGACATTTTGAGTATGTGTTCACTTGTGAACTATTCTCCTCCATCTTGCAGCTATAGAACTTATTGGAGACTTCATATCTCTCAATCCGGGCATTTGTTTGAAATATTAACTTCAACTCTGGAACATCTCATATGCTCCATGAGCGTTCAAAAGCGTCGTTGAAGGCCGGTTCTAAGCCGTAAAGCATGGCACCTTGAACTATCGAGTAGTCATCAGCTTTGCTCGCCAGACGTTCTTAACGTCGTCGGTTACATCGGCAGCAGGCACTGGCACCCAGCGGTGCTTCGGGACATAATTCTTACGTGCAGCAATGAGGATAATCCTCGATTACGGACCCGTCCGTGTAATTGCTACCATCATCTTTCAACTTTGCTTTCTCAAGGAACACATTAAAATTCAACGGAACAACAAAGACGAGCCATCTATCTACAGTAAACATAGACAAGCAAAATACTATCGGTACTAAGTTCATGATAAATTTAAGTTTAATTAATCATATTACTTAAGAACTCCCACTTAGATAGACATCTCTCTAGTTATCTAAGTGATTACGTGATCCAAATCAACTAAACCATGTCCTATCATCACGTGAGATGGAGTAGTTTCAATGGTGAACATCATTATGTTGATCATATCTACTATATGATTCACGTTCGACCTTTCGGTCTCCGTGTTCGAGGCCATATATGTATATGCTAGGCTCGTCAAGTTTGACCTGAGTATTCGCGTGTGCAACTGTTTTGCACCGTTGTATTTGAGCGTAGAGCCTATCACACCCGATCATCACGTGGTGTCTCAAAGACGAAGAACTTTCGCATAGCGGTGCATACTCGGGAGAACACTTCTTGATATTTAGTGAGAGATCATCTTATAATGCTACCGTCAATCAAAGCAAGATAAGATGCATAAAGGATAAACATCACATGCAATCAATATAAGTGATATGATATGGCCATCATCATCTTGTGCTTGTGATCTCCATCTCGAAGCACCGTCATGATCACCATCGTCACCGGTAGCGACACCTTGATCTCCATTGTAGCATCGTTGTCGTCTCGCCAACTATTGCTTCTCGACTATCGCTACCACTTAGTGATAAAGTAAAGCAATTACATGGCGTTGCATTTCATACAATAAAGTGACAACCATATGGCTCACTGCCGATTGCCGATAACTTCGGTTACAAAACATGATCATCTCATACAATAAAATATAGCATCACGTCTTGACCATATCACATCACAACATGCCCTGCAAAAACAAGTTAGGCGTCCTCTACTTTGTTGTTGCAAATTTTACGTGGCTGCTACGGGCTGAGCAAGAACCGTTCTTACCTCGCATCAAAACCACAGCGATAGTTTGTCAAGTTGGTGCTGTTTTAACCTTCGCAAGGACGGGCGTAGCCACACTCAGTTCAACTAAAGTGAGAGAGAGCAGACACCCGCCAGTCACCTTTAAGCAGCGAGTGCTCGTGGCGGTGAAACCAGTCTCGCGTAAGCGTCTGGCGTAATGTCGGTCCGGGCGCTTCATCTCACAATACCGCCGAACCAAAGTATGACATCTTTGGTAAGCGGTATGACTTGTATCGCCCACAACTCACTTGTGTTCTACTCGTGCATATAACATCAGCGCATAAAATCAGGCTCGGATGCCACTGTTGGGAAAGGTAGTAATTTCAAAAAATTTCCTACGCACACGCAAGATCATGGTGATGGTATAGCAACGAGAGGGGAGAGTGTATGTCCACGTACCCTCGTGAACCGTGGCGAGCGTTATGACAATCGCGGTTGATGTAGTAAATGCGTCTTCACGATCCGACCGATCCAAGTACCGAGCGTCACGGCACCTCCGAGTTCAGCACACGTTCAGCTCGATGGCGATCCCGGACTCCGATCCAGCAAAGTGTCGGGGATGAGTTCCGTCGACGACGGCGTGGTGGCGATGATGATGCTCTATCGGCGCAGGGCTTCGCCTAAACTCCGTGACAATATGATCGAGGTGGAATATGGTGGAGGGGCACCGCTGCGGCTAAGAGCGATCCTAGATCAACTTTGTGTTATGGGGTGCCCCTGCCCCTGTATATAAAGGAGGGAGGGGAGGTGCGGCCGCCCCCAAGGGTGCGCCTAGAGGAGTCCTACTCCCCAGGAGTAGGACTCCCCTCTGCCTTGTTGGAGAAGGAAAGGGGAGGGAAAGAGGAAGGGCGCGCCCCCTCTCCTTGTCCTATTCGGACTAGGGGGGGGGCGCGCGGCCTGCCTGGCCGGCCCTCCTCTTCTCCCTCATGGCCCACTAAGGCCCATTATCCCCGGGAGGTTCCGTAACCCCGGTGTTCGGTAAAATCCGATTTCACGGAACCATTCCGATATCAAATATAGGCTTCCAATATATCAATCTTTATGTCTCGACCATTTGAGACTCCTCGTCATGTCCGTGATCACATCCGGGACTCGAACAAACTTGGTACATCAAAACTTATAAACTCATAATAAGCTGTCATCGTAGCGTTAAGCGTGCGGACCCTACGGGTTCGAGAACTATGTAGACATGACCTAGAACTATTCTCGGTCAATAACCAATAGCGGAACCTGGATGCCCATATTGGTTCCTACATATTCTCTGAAGATCTTTATCGGTCAAACCGCATAACGACATCGTTGTTCCCTTTGTCATCGGTATGTTACTTGCCGAGATTCGATCGTCGGTATCAATACCTAGTTCAATCTCGTTACGGCAAGTCTCTTTACTCGTTCCGTAATACATCATCTCGTAACTTATTAGTTGCAATGCTTGCAAGGCTTATGTGATGTGTATTACCGAGAGGAACCAGAGATACCTCTCCGACAATCGGAGTGACAAAACCTAATCTCGAAATCGCCAACCCAACATGTACCTTTGGAGACACCTGTAGTACTCCTTTATAATCACCCGATTACGTTGTGACGTTTGGTAGCACCAAAGTGTTCCTCCGTAAGCAGAGTTGCATAATCTCATAGTTACAGGAACATGTATAGGTCATGAAGAAAGCAATAGCAATATACTAAACGATCAAGTGCTAGGCTAACGGAATGGGTCATGTCAATCACATCATTCTCCTAATGATGTGATCCCATTAATCAAATAACAGCACATGTCTATGGTTAGGAAACATAACCATCTTTGATTAATGAGCTAGTCAAGTAGAGGCATACTAGTGACTATATGTTTGTCTATGTATTCACACATGTATCATGTTTCCGGTTAATACAGTTCTAGCATGAATAATAAACATTTATCATGATATGAGGAAATAATAATAACTTTATTATTGCCTCTAGGGCATATTTCCTTCAAGTACTACCGCTCCGAGGAAGCGGTACTACCATGGGCACTTGCGGTACTACCGCACCAGAGACCGGTACTACCGCAAGGGCCTGCGGTACTACCGCTCCTAGGAGCAGTACTACCACATGCCCCACTTCAGCAATCACGACCTTTTGCATAGACAAGAAAAGACAGTGGATGCTCCAAAGTGCCAAAGGAAAGGCGGTGCAAAGGAGTAGACGTGTATGTGATGATTCCACCCAGACCTTTCCAAAGCGGACCCCCTCTTAATAGTACGGCTTTCCTACGACTCAAATCCACCGAAAAGAAACATAGAGAAACGCCGACTTCAATAGTCTTCGAGGGGCACCAAATCGTCTTGTGCCTAGTGATGAACTGTCTGAAATACTCAATGCACACGATTAGTCTGCAAAAGCATTGTCATCAATCACCAAAACAACTAAGGGATAAAAATGCCCTTACAATTTCCCCCTTTTTGGTGGATTGATGACAAAACGGGATTTGCACAAAGGGAGATAACATAGAACATGAGCAAACCCCACATCTCTAAAATATAGACGAGCTCCCCCTAGATGTGTGCTATCTAGATAAGTGCTTTGGACTGCATGGCACACATACTAGAATCAACACTCCCCCTATATTTTATAGACAAGGCATATCTTGCAACAGTAAGGCTAATACTAAGCAAGATAGTAAATATGAGCATAATGTAAATAGCACAAGATAGCATAAGCTCAATACAGTATGATAGAGTGCATATGTCTTACACCATATGATAGAGAGGTCCCACAAGCGCAAACCAAACCAAAGCAAACGAGGTTCAACGGAACAGAAGCAAGCGAAACAAACACGACACAAGACTCGCAAATCCTACACTCTCTCCCCCTTTGGCATCGAGACGCCAAAAAGGCGGAGAGGACACCTACAACACAAGTGGTGGCTCAAGCGGAGTAGTCACTCGCACGCTCTCCGTCGGACTCGGCAGCGGGGATGGGCTCCTCCTCAGAATCAGTCCACTTGTAGCCTTGTTTTGCCATCCATTCAGCCTCTGGAGTGATGTGCTTCTCGGAGCCGCTGGAAATGTCTTCTCCAAAAACCTTCATGATTTTCTTGTCACGGCGGTGACTCTCCTTGGAGGCAACGTGAGCCCGGTACTGCCCCTTTGCCTGCATGCAGAACAAGGCCTTCATCTTGGCCTTCAGCTTCTTAGCGCATGAGGGTTCAGTAGAGGGAGGAGCATACCCAGCAGAGCTGTCCTCATCTGCATCCTCGTCCTCAATCTCCTCCTCATCAACATCCATCCTAGCAGCCTCAGCCTCAGCACGAGTAGTAGTGTTGGCCCACTGGGTCTTGACACGGAGCTTGATGGGCTCATGACGAGTCCACTCAGGAGCAAGAAACTCATCACCGTGAAACAGCTTCTCCCAAGTCTTCGAGATCAACAGAAACAGGTAAGGTCCATAGATGGGTACCTTGCGGTTGAACACCGTGAACCTAAGCTCGCACCACATGATATGTGAGACATCAAGTGGTTGCGTCTAAGAAATGCACGCCTCCTCACAAAGGAGCATCATATCCACAAGATAGGCATGCACCTTGTCCTTGTCACCAATGCGGGGAAAGAGGGAGTTGCGGAAGATGCGATACATGATGTCCAGGAATGAGTTCAGCACCCACGTCTTCTTTCCACTGGGAAGCAACTTCTCAACATAATACTGCTGGAGCTTGTTCTTGTTAGCAGACTCGGAGTTGGCATGAGGGCGAACACCAATAGGCGTGTTGAGCCCCTCATCAGGTACCTGGAGCAAATCCATGAAGTCCTTCCATGTAGCAGTCATCTAACGTCCATTGGTCATCCAGGTCATCCTCCATTCCTCATCAGTATGAAAGTGAACCGAAGCAAAGAACTGGGCCACAAGCTCGGGGTCAAAGTCCAGGTGGAAGGAGATCACATCCTCAATGGCAAACTGCTCCACGAGATCCAACGCCTCACCAAAGTAGGCATGGTGCTTATCATCCCTCATGTGATTCATGTCAATCCAGTGCACGTCCACATATATGTTCTGCTTGGCCTTGATCACATCCAAATAAATGAGATTCTGCTACTTGGTCCAGAACAGATCATTCCCTCTGAAGTTGGCACGAGGATTCACATAAGGGTTGATCCTCCTTCGAGAGACAAACTCAGCCAGTGGGATCTCATCCATGCCCATGGAGGGCTCCTTGTTCTTGGTGGCGGTGGTCTTGGTCGTTCGTTGGGGGGCATTGGAGCCCTTTGGAGCTTCATCTTGGTTACGCAGATGCTTGGAGCCCGTGTCACCGCTGGGATTGGAACGGCGAGCGGGAGCACCGGAGCCACCACCTAAGACACAAAACACAAAAACACACACGAGAAGCAAGAAGGATCAATGCAAATACCACAGCAAAACAAGTGAAACAAGTAGGACTCGCACTTGAGAATTGCCACAAGAGAGATTTGACAACAACGGTAGTACCGCATGGCTGCGCGATACTAAAATTTTAGTGTTGCTCCTAGTCACGGTAGTACCGCACCAGGGTGGCACGGTAGTACCGTGTCTCGGAGCGGCAGTAAAATTTTAGTGCCGCGCCCAGCGCGGTAGTACCACTCGGAGGAGCGGTAGTACCGTACAAGCGATAGTACCGCACCAGAGATGCGGTAGTACCGCATGGTGTCAGATCTGAATCCGCAACTAGATCTGAGAACAACCGTGACAACGAAGCGGTACTACGGTTGATCAAATCTACCACGGGCCAACATAACAAGTACAATCACTACGCATTACTACTCTCCTACATCCTACTCTTGCAAAGATTTGGCCTAAAATCTCAAGAACAACATGCATCTCCCCAAAAACCTAGAAGCAAAAGAACGAACCAAAGAGAGAGGGATTTGGGGAGAAACCTTGTTCCATGGCAAGAGGAAGTGGTGGGGAACGATCCCACCGGTCGGAATCCGAGGAGAGCGGCCAGAGAAGGAGATCCGGCGAGGGTCTCCGGTGCCGTTCTTGGGCAGGAGATAGATAGAGAGAGAGAGAGAGAGAGAGAGAGAGAGAGAGAGAGAGAGAGAGACGACATGGGGAGAAAGAGTGAATGGGTATGGGGGAGTGGGAACTCCCACTGCCCGCTCTTAACCCCCATGCGCTCTCGACTGTGCGGTAGTACCGCGTGTCATCGCGGTAGTACCGCCTGGGCGGAAGTACCGCACCGAGGGCGGTAGTACCGCTCCCCCAAGCGGCAGTAAAAAATTACTGCCGTGCTGGGTATGGTAGTACCGTGCGTAGCTCCTGCGGTAATACCGTGGCAAGCCGCGGTAGTACCGTGTGCCCAAGAAAATGCAAGTTCAAAAACAGGGAAGACCAGAGGGCCTCTGCACAGCAACCTTCAAGCGGAAGGAAGCAACAAAACGCTAACACACGAGACAACACACACAAGCTCGGCACGAAGAAAGAGAGGCAAGGGAAAATGAGAACTAAACACACAACACAACCTCTCCAAAAAGAGGGCGGTGGCCGAAGCCACCTATGTTTGAGTCAATTGGTATGGCACCGCGAAGAATTATCCTTGGGCCCATGACCAAAACTCGTCTTTGAAGCACAAGTACCGTCAACAATGGCTAATGTGAAAGAGTTGATCAATTTACGCATACTGGGGGGAGGGAGAGTTCATTGAGAGAACAACACCGCCCCTATGTCCATGCGTACACCTAAACAAGATAACAAGTTGAGTATGGTGGGGTGTGCAAGGGTTCAAGCAACATTGCTCGAATCAATGATATTTAGCTCATGCATTAACTCGCGAAATCTTGCTTCATCCAAGGGCTTCGTGAAAATATCTGCAAGTTATCATGAGTATTGACGTAGTTGAGCTCGATCTCCCCTCGCCTAATGTGATCCCGGATGAAGTGATACCGAATCTCTATTGGGTTACGCGGTAGGGTGCGTCGACTGCAAATTAAAAATTCCTACGCGCAGAACATCCAGGAACATGCTACGGGAGATGGATCACAGTTCGTTACCACTAGGCAGCGATGCCGTGCAGCGGAAGAAGAGTTGGGGCAGCGGCGTCTGCGTGGATAAATCTCCTCCTCGTTCGATCTCCCTCGGCGGCGGTCGTCCGATCCCACGACGAGTTCGCGGAGCGGCGCAAGTGCACCGCCTCTAACGGTATCCGCGTGCGGGAGGAGCGTCGGGCGGCGGACTGCTAGGTCCGATCACACGATCGGCGGCGAGTGGAGGTGGCTATTCGCAACACATGCAAACCCTAGTCGCGGCGCCAAGCGATCAGCCTCCCGAGGCGGCGATCAACCTCCCGAGGCAAGCGATCTGCCTCCACGAGGCAAGCGTTCTCACTCCAACAGTGTGCCGCACCTCCACTTTATATAGGCGTCCGTCGCGAGCTCAACACTTGGGCCTCGCCACGGACCCTAAAACAAAGTCTACTCGGTCACGTTCCTAGTCGATTCGGATCACATCCGACCGGTGTCCTCTGAACCGACCTTGTAGGTTCCTTCCCTTAAGCGCGCAACCCCTTAGGTTCAAGTCGGCTTGGTCACAGTTCGGATCACCTCCGACATGCACGGTTGGTAGCGGCCTCTAGCAAGGCGTGCCGACCACCAAGCAGACTATGAAGCTGGTTAGGCGAACACTGCATAACGTGTCACACTTCATTCCCTTTGCCACACGATATATGTTGTCGGGCTCAAAGGCGAGGCTGTCATCCTTGTGCTAACCCGACCTCTTTCGTTCGGTGATACCGACCACAATCCGGATTATCTCATAATCCTTGTCGCATGGCCATGCTATTCTGGTCGAGATCACACGAGGGGCCCAGAGTATATCTCTCCGATCGGAGGGCAAATCCCATCTTGCTCGACCATGTCTCGCATGACATGGGACTGGACAAACCGAAACCTACCTTTGTAACTACCGGTCACGGAGTAGCGTTTGGTCGGCCCAAAGCAAGTCATCACCATCCAGTACATGCGTCACTCAGGTCTTAGGACATAGAGCGTATGTTGTACTAGAGACTCACAAATGACATATCGCTGCGTCTCATAGTTGGGTCTATCCAACTCAGACCTTATCTCGACTCGGATCCGACTATGTCGAATCCGACCAGACCTTTCCAAGTCCATATTATCCGGTTAGCATCCAATGCTCCATGGCTAGTGAGACCAAGCCATCGACCTGTCATATGCCAGTCTAGTCGGCTGCGCATCCACACAGCCCTTTTGACTAGGGACCTTTTAGGACAGTCATCATACAATGCATAGTCCCACAAACAAGTCACATACTTGCTGATACACATCATTGATAATGTCCAAGGACTATCTTTATTCATAAACACATAGGAAATATCATCATACATGATTGCCTCTAGGGCATATCTCCAACAGTCTCCCACTTGCACTAGAGTCAATCAAATAGACATCGAATGCCCATAGCTCTAACGTGCCCCTCATGCTTGGGTTGTGGAAGCGGCTTAGTGAACGGATCTGCAACATTTGCATCCGTGTGAATCTTGCATAACTCTACATCACCATTCTTACGATCTTTCGTATCGGTGATATTTCCGGTCTATGTGTCCGACCTTGTGGTGATTCCTCGGCTCCTTGGCTTGTGCGATGGCACCAGAATTATCACAATAAAGGTCCAACGGTTTCACGAGGCTGGGAAAATACCAAGATCATCCAGAAAATGCGGATCCAAACACCTTCCTTTGCAGCTTCACAAGCCGCAATGTATTAAACTTCGTGGTAGAATCGCCACCGTATCCTGCTTGGAACTCATCGATTGCATTGCTCCTCCGTTCAGGGCGTACGAATCCGGCTGTGATTGACAATAATCTCATCGGTTTGGAAACTAGCATCAACGTAACCCCCACGACGAGCTCTTCCTCCCTCCATAAACTAGGAACATCTCTTTAGTCCTTTTCGGTACTTCAAAATAGTCTTTACCGCTGCCCGATGACTCTCACAGGTTGGCCTGGTATCTACTTGTTAGGCTTATTGCAAAAGCAACATCAGGCCTTGTACATATCATGGCATACATGATGGATCCGATTCTTTGAGGCATACGGAATCCTACTCATCTGCCGCTCATCGGATGTCGAAGGACTCGAGTCTCGCTTAGCCTTATACCATGTGAGGCGGCAAGAACCCTTTCTTCGCCTCACTCATGTTGAACCGCTTCAACACTTTATCGATGTACGTGCTCTGGCTTAAGCCGAGCAGCCTCCTCGATCTATCTCTATAGATCTTAATGCCTAAAATATAGACTGCCTCACCAAGGTCCTTCATCGAAAACTTGCCATTCAATGATTCCTTGACCGAGTTTAGCATTGAAACATTATTTCCGATCAGTAGTATGTCATCCACATACAAGATCAAAAACACTATCGAGCTCCCACTTAACTTCTTGTATAAACAAGAGTCCTCTTCGCTTTTGATGAAACCGAGATCGGTGGCGACTTCATCAAAGCGAATGTTCCAACTCGAGATGCTTGCTTCAACCCATAAATGGATCTCTTGAGCTTGCATACCTTACTAGTGCTAGTCGGATCGACAAAACCCTCGGGCTGTATCATATAGACGTCCTCGGTTAAATTTCCATGAAGGAAAGCCGTATTGACATCCATCTGCCATATCTCGTAATCGAAATATGCAGCTATAGCTAGTATGATCCTCACCGATTTCAGCATCGCTACCGGCGAGTAAGTCTCGTCGTAGTCAATTCCTTGAACTTGTCCATAACCTTTAGCGACAAGCCGAGCTTTGTAGATCTGAACATTTCCATCCACATCGGTTTTCTTCTTAAAGACCCATTTGCAACCAATGGCGATTCGCCCGGTGGCGGATCAACCAAGTCCGGACTTGATTCTCATCCATGGACTTTAACTTTCGGATCTCATGGCCTCCAGCCATGCCTCGAATCTGGGCTCACCATCGCTTTTCGCATCGTGGTCGGCTCGTCGCTTTCTAGCAACAATACATCACGCACTCTGCGCAATCTCTCCGACCTTCGTGGTTCGGTGCCACTTCCACTCAGGTTCCCCTGGTGACTCGGTATGATCTCATCACCAGCCGAGCCGTCCCAGTGGTCCTCGAATTTCTTGAGTCGAACCGTCCTCCCACGGCCTCCCGACCGAGAAACTCTTTCTCAAGGAAAACCCGTTCGAGCAATAAACACTTTGTTCTCTTCCGGTTGAAGAAGCTATATCCCAAGGTTTCCCTCGGATATCCACGAATATGCATTTATCCGACTTGGGTGTAAGCTTGTGCGACATAAGTCGCTTGACAAATGCTTCACAACCCCAAATCTTTAGAAAAGACAAGCTGGGACTCTTCCCGGTCCACATCTCATCGGTGTCTTATCTACTGATTTTGATGGTACCCTATTAAGTGTGAAAGATGCGGTTTCTAGGCGTATCCCCAAAATGACAAGGGTAAATCCGATTTGCTCATCATAGACGGACCATGTCCAACAAGGTCCTATTCCTCCGTTCGACATGCCGTTTCTCGTGGCGTGCCGGAGGTGTGAGTGAGTACTATACCTCGACTTTTCAGATGATCATCGAACTCTGGCTCATGTACTCACCTCCACGATCAGATCGCAGAAGCTTTATAGTCTTGCCGAGCTGATTCTCAACCTCGTTCTGAAACTCTTTGAATTTTTCAAAAGTCTCCGACTTGTGCCTCATCAAATAGATATATCCATATCTACTCAAGTCGTCGGTAAAAGTCACGAAGTACTGATAGCCACCTCTGGCAGTTGTGCTCATTGGACCACACACATCACTGTGTATAAGCTCCAACAGCTCGGATGCCCTCTCGCAACTCTTTGCGAAAGGAGACTTAGTCATCTTGCCGAGCAAGCATGATTCACATGTCTCGAACGATCCGAAGTCGGACGAAGTTAGGAGCCCATCATCATGGAGCTTCTTCATGCGTTTCAGACTAATGTGTCCAAGCCGGCAATGCCAAAAGTATGTCGGATTTATCTCATTAGGCTTATGCCTCTTGACATTTACGTTATAGACCGGTTCCTGCTCTAGATTCAATATAAATAGCCAATCAACAATGGGTGCATAGCCGTGGAACATACCATTCAAAAATATCGAACAACCATTGTCCTTTAAATTGAATTCATAACCCTGACTCATCAAACATGAGGCAGAAATAATGTTCCGACTAAGTGCAGGAATGTAATAACAATTATTCAATTCCATAATGAATCCGGAAGGAGTGGAGCTGCATCGTGCCGACCTCCAACGCAGCAACTCTTGCTTTGTTGCCGACCCTGATGTCAATCTCCCCTTGTGCCACATGCCTAGTTCTTACCAGCCCCTGCATCGAGTTGCAAACATGAACAACCGATCCGGTATCAAATACCCAAGAGCTACTAGGTATGTCAGCAAGGTAAATGTCTATAACATATGCAACAAGTGTACCTTTGCCTGAAGAAGCATTTCCGGCCTTCTTGCCATGCTCTGCAAGCCACTTGCTACAGTTCCTCTTCCAGTGACCGGTCTCCTTGCAGTGATAGCAAACGGTCTTGAGTCGGTCCAGACTTGGCGCGCGGCGCAGAGGTTACCATCTCCGTGCCCTTTGCCTTAGCCTTTTCTTGGACCAACTCTTCTTGAACTTAGCGATTTACGCACCATCAACACTTGATCGTGCCTTTCTTAATATCCTGCTCGCCACCTTGAGCATCCCATGCAATTCGGTGAGCTTCTTATCCATGCCATGCATATGATAGTTCGAGATGAGCGTCCCATAGCTGGGCGGAAGAGAACCGAGAACAGCATCGAGAGCCAGCTCATCCAAGAGCGGGAAGCCCAAACGATCCAAAGCTTGCACATATCCGATCATCTTGATCACATGTGGGCTCGATGGATCACCTTCCTTCAGCCTGCAATCCATCAAGGATCGCCAGACGTTGAACCTTCGGTCCTAGCACGTATGCGAAACATGCTCTTGAGACTCTCGATCATATCGTAAGCCTCAACGTTTTCGAAATGCTGTTGCAAATTGGGCTCCATACAAGCCAGCATCAGACAACTGATCTCCGTTGATTCACCAACGAGTTTCTGGTAGGCATTTTTAGCTTTGGCACTAGCATTATCAGCAGGTTCCTCTGGAAGTGGATCCTCTAGAACATGTTCCTTTTTATCGTGCTTGAGAACAATTCTCAAATTTCTATACCAGGTGTTAAAGTTTGTTCCATTCAGTTTATCCTTTTCCAGAATTGATTTTAATGCAAAGTTGGGTTGAGCAGGTGGTGCCATTGATCTACAACAGAAAATATGCAATCACCAAGCAATGTGTTTATGTAGAGTAATTCTAGCCTAAATAGAAATACTCCCACTGAAGTTGGCGTCCCTCCGCAAACTCTCAGTGATTCAGGATCCGACTAGCGCATGCGACTAGTGAGCTTTAGCATCACTGCTAGCCAACATACCTATACGGTAAGAAACTCCTTGCTAATCGTATCTCTATCGACTCACTTCGCCGATCGGGAAGGTATCTCATACCCGGCTCCCAACCTTCTTTGCCACAAGGCCCAAAACCGCTTTTGATAGCCTTGTCAAGTTAACTCGATGCGGTGCATGTCCGTGTCCGACCACGAACCCTTTAGTTCAAGGACACCCAGCAGCACCCCAATTTTATGAGCCCACTACTAGGCGTACTTGGCGTGCGAAGGTGCAACATCGGGGATGGCAATTCGCTTGATATTCATGAGGATCATTCTATCATTTTAACATGCATAGAAACAAAGAAGCATAACAATCACAAATAACACATATTGTGAAATAGTATGGCTCCTTCATGGGCGTTCTTCCGGTCGGCTCCGACTCCGATGACCATCTCGAACTCCATCTTGTTTGTCACGCCGGGGCGCCAAGCCGCCAACCTGATCTCTATTATCCAACTATTACAACTAGTAATGAATTTTACATAGAGTCACAAGTCGACACGCAGGTCGTTATACAATATAATGACAGCACTTTGGCTCCTGCCGGCTGACAAACATGACACGCAGGCCACGTATAAATTACACACATGCATCACATACACATGAGCCATACTATTCACATCAAACCTGCAAAACAAAGTTATGCATAGAATCACATACACATGAGCCATACTATTCAGAAATCACAGATCAGATCTGAACTCCGATCACGCCGAATTCTCTGATCTGACCGATCTTATCGATCATCGCGAATCCGATTCGGATTTACGTTTCATTGTTAACCCCGATGGCGGATGACCGACCGGTAGGGGTAGATCGTGTCATAACCTCATCGATCCCGATTTACAGAAAACATAGCCTCAACGATCCCCATGTGCAGTTGATCACATCAACCGTGCACATAGCCGATACCTTCAAGGACAACAGATCTCATCTACCGCCTCCACATATCTAATATGCATACGATCTGAATCCAAATCCTATAACAGAGGCTCTGATACCAGTGTTGGGTTATGCGGTAGGGTGCGTCGACTGCAAATTAAAAATTCCTACGCGGAGAACATCCAGGAACATGCTACGGAGATGGATCACGATTCGTTACCACTAGGCGCGATGCGTGCAGCGGAAGAAGAGTTGGGGCAGCGCGTCTGCGTGGATCGTCTCCTCCTCGTTCGATCTCCCTCGGCGGCGGTCGTCCGATCCCACGACGAGTTCGCGGAGCGGCGCAAGTGCACCGCCTCTAACGGTATCTGGCGTGGGAGGAAAGTCGCGGCGGACTGCTAGGTCCGATCACACGATCGGCGGTGAGTGGAGGTGGCTATTCGCAACACATGCAAACCCTAGTCGCGGCGCGGCGATCAGCCTCCACGAGGCGGCGATCAACCTCGTGGTCGGCGATCAACCTCCCGAGGCGAGCGATCGCCTCCCGAGGCGGCGTTCTCACTCCACGAGTGTGCCGCACCTCCACTTTATATAGGCGTCCGTCGCGAGCTCAACACTTGGGCCTCGTTGGACCCTAAAGCCCAAAGTCTACTCGGTCACGTTCCTAGTCGATTCGGATCACATCCGACCGGTGTCCTCTGAACCGACCTCGAGGTTCCTTCCCTTAAGCGCGACCCCTTAGGTTCAAGTCGGCTTGGTCACGATTCGGATCACCTCCGACATGCACGGTTGGTAGCGGCCTCTAGCAAGGCGTGCCGACCACCAAGCAGAACTATGAAGCTGGTTAAGCGAACACTGCCTGGCGTGTCACACTTCATTCCCTTTGCCGCACGATATATGTTGTCGGGCTCAAAGGCGAGACTGTCATCCTTGTGCTAACCCGACCTCTTTCTCGTTCGGTGATACCGACCACAATCCGGATTATCTCATAATCCTTGTCGCATAGCCATGCTATTCCTGGTCGAGATCACACGAGGGGCCCAGAGTATATCTCTCTTGATCGGAGGGCAAATCCCATCTTGCTCGACCATGTCTCACAAAGCATGGGACTGGACAAACCGAAACCTACCTTTGTAACTACCCGATCCACGGAGTAGGGTTTGGTCGGCCCAAAGCAAGTCTGTCACCATCCAGTACATCGTCGGCTCAGGTCTTAGGACATAGAGCGTATGTTGTACTAGAGACTCACAGATGACATATCGCTGCGTCTCATAGTTGGGTCGTCCGACTCAGACCTTATCTCGACTTCGGATCCGACTATGTCGAATCCGACCAGACCTTTCAAGTCCATATTATCCGGTTAGCATCCAATGCTCCATGGCTAGTGAGACCAAGCCATCGACCGTGTCATATGCCAGTCTAGTCGGCTTGGCGTCCACACAGCCCTTTGACTAGGGACCTTTTAGGACAGTCATCATACAATGCATAGTCCCACAAACAAGTCACATACTTGCGATACACATCATTGATAATGTCCAAGGACTATCTTTATTCATAAACACATAGGAAATATCATCATACATGATTGCCTCTAGGGCATATCTCCAACAATCTCAATATGCTTCATCTTGAAGTGTTGCACCGGGTTGAGAGAGATCTTGATGGCACTTTCATTGTCACACCAAAGAGGCACTTTGTCACAAATGACACCATAATCCTTTAAAGTTTGCCGCATCCGTAGAAGTTGTGCTCAACAACTACCGGCCGCTACATACTCCGCTTCGGTGGATGAGAGAGACACACAACTTTGCTTCTTAGAAGACCAACTCACCAAAGAGCAACCAAGGTATTGGCACCCTTCGGAAGTGGACTTGCTATCCACTTTGTCTCCGTCCCAATCTGAGTCAGAATAATCTACAAGCTTGAAGTTTTCTCCTCTTGGGTACCATAAGCCAAAGTTTGGGGTATGAGCCAAATATCGAAAGATTTGCTTGACCGCCACAAAGTGGCTTTCCTTAGGTGTGGCTTGAAACTGTGCACAAATTCCCACACTCAACATGATATCCGGTCTAGATGCACAAAGGTAAAGCAAGGAGCCAATCATGGAGCGATATACCTTTTGATCCACCGCTTTACCATTGGGATCAATGTCAAGTTGGCACTTGGTGGGCATCCAAGTGGAAGTCGGCTTGACATCACTTAGCTTGAATCTCTTTAGAATGTCTTGAGTGTATTTGGCTTGGTTGATGAAGGTTCCTTCTCTTCTTTGTTTGACTTCAAATCCAAGGAAGAACTTCAACTCTCCCATCGAAGACATCTTGAACTTAAAGGTCATGAGAGCGGCAAATTCCTCATTGAAAGCTTTGTTAGGGGAACCAAAAATAATATCATCAACATATAGTTGGCACACAAACAACTCCCCTTTGACCTTCTTAGTAAAAAGAGTGGGGTCAATTTTCGCAACTTCAAATCCACGATCTTGCAACAACTCGGTAAGGTGGTTATACCACGCACGTGGGGCTTGTTTAAGGCCATAGAGTGCCTTATCGAGTTGATACACATGATCCGGGAGGTAGGGATCCTCGAACTCAGGGGGTTGTTTGACATATACCAACTCATTAATAGGACCATTAAGAAAAGCACTCTTCACATCCATTTGTTGCAACTTAAAGTTATGATGAGAAGCATAAGCAATCAACAAACGAATGGATTCAAGGCGAGCAACAGGAGCAAAGGTTTCACCATAGTCGATACCCTCGACTTGGGAGTAGCCTTGTGCTACCAATCTTGCCTTGTTGCGAACTATTGTCCCATGAGCATCTTGCTTGTTCTTGAATATCCACTTGGTTCCACTGACATTGTGGTTCCCCGTTGTCCTTGGCACCAATCTCCACACCTTGTTGTACTCGAAGTTGTTGAGTTCTTCATGCATGGCATTGAGCCAATCCGGATCTTCGAGCGCCTCATAGACCTTTTGGGGTTCAACACAAGAGACAAACGCGTGATGTTCACAATAGTTTGCCAATTGTCTACGAGTGCTTACCCCCTTTTGAATGCTTCCAAGCACATTCTTCATGAGATGACCCTTGGTAGAGAGCTTGGATGCAATCTTGGCAGCACGACGCTCCAATTCCTCCTTGGGGGTGAGATGAGGAGCAGTCACTTGATCATCTTGAGCGTCGTCTTGAGCTTGTTCTTGATCTTGAGCTTGCTCTTGATCTTGAACATGCTTGGAGGAGATAACTTGACCTTGGGCATCACTTGGTGATTCAACACCGTCTTGAGATTCATCTTGCCCTTGGTCTTGTTCATGATGTTGAGGGCCTTCACTTTGTTCTTCGGAAGCGTGTGGGCTTTGGGTTGGTGATGGCTCCACTTGATTGGAGCATCGTCCTTCTCCTTCGGCCATAAGGGGTTCCTCAATGGGTAGGATAAAACCAACTCCCATTCTTCTTATGGCTTGAGGAGGAATTTCATCACCTACATCGCAAGTGCCACTTTGCTCCACTTGGGAGCCGTTATTCTCATCAAACTCAACGTTACACGTCTCCTCAATAAATCCCGTGGACTTATTGAGGACACAGTAAGCATGAGAGTTTGTAGCATAACCAACAAATATGCCCTCATAAGCTCTAGCCTCAAATTTAGACAAACGAACAACTTTCTTGAGAATGAAACACTTACACCCGAACACCCGAAAGTACTTGTGGTTGGGCTTGTTACCGGTGAGCATCTCATATGGAGTCTTGTTCAAGCCTTTGCGGAGATAGAGCCGATTTGAAGCATGGCATGCGGTGTTGATGGCTTCGGCCCAAAAGTTGTATGGAGACTTGACTTCCGCCATCATGGTCCTTGCCGCATCCATCAACGTCCGGTTCTTCCTCTCCGCAACACCATTTTGTTGAGGGGTGTATGGTGCGGAATATTGATGCTTGATCCCCTCATCACTAAGAAACTCATCCAAGGTGTAGTTCTTGAACTCGGTGCCGTTGTCACTTCTTATTGTCAAGATCTTTGCGTTGTGTTGACGTTGGGCTTCATTTGCAAAGTCAATGACGGTTTGTTGGGTCTCGCTCTTCCTATTGAAGAAATATACCCAAGTGTATCTTGAATAATCATCCACAATCACCAAGCAATACTTTCTACCCCCAAGGCTATCAAAGGATGGAGGCCCAAAGAGATCCAAGTGAAGGAGCTCCGAAGGCCGTGATAGTCGTGGGAGGGTGAGCCTTTTCATGTAGCTTTCCTTCAATACAAGCACTGCAAGCACGATCTTTAGCAAAACTAACATTTGTTAGTCCACGGACATGGTCCCCCTTGAGAATACTTTGCAAAGATCTCATATTGACATGGGCTAAATGGCGATGCCAAAGCCATCCCACATCAACTTTAGCCATTAGGCATGTCGGGTCTTAGTGGGTCGCTCCGAAAAGTTAATCACATAGAGACCGTTCTCGACATGCCCAACAAAGGCTACTTTAAGAGTCTTGCTCCACAAGAGGGCCACGGTATCAACATCAAAGAAAGTGGCAAAGCCCATGAGTGCAAGTTGACGAACGGAAAGTAAATTGTATGCAAGGGACTCAACAAGCATGACCTTCTCGATCGTGAGATCATGAGAAATGACAACCTTGCCAAGTCACAATACCTTAGAGGACGAGGCATCACCCCACTCGACATTGGTGGGCATAGATGGAATCTTGTGCACGTCCACCACCAAGTCCTTGCTTCCAGTCATATGATTTGTAGCTCCACTATCGAGCAACCATGATCCCCCACCGGAAGCAAACACCTACAAGAGATAAATGCTTGGTTTTAGGTACCCATTTTGTAATGGGTCCTTTGATGTTAGTGACAAGGGTCTTAGGAACCCAAATAGACCATTCAATGTACTCATAAGGAGAACCAACAAATTTGGCATAAACATGCTCATCACTAGCACGACACAACACATAAGAAGGGTTAAAGTCGCCGGCTTTGTTGGAAGGGGTGGCATTGCCCTTCTTGACACCACCACCCTTCACATTGTCCTTCTTCTCCTTGGAAGCACCCTCTCCCTCCTTCACGAAAGTTTGCTTGAGAGGGGGAGGTCATTTGGTCTTGTCATTCTTCTTCTTGTTCTTGGACACGGGTGCGAACCCAATCCCTTCCTTGGCCACAACTTCCTTTTGATTGCTCAAAAGATTGTTGAGGTTCTTATTGTTGGGGAACGTAGTAATTTCAAAAAAAAAAATCCTGCGCACACGCAAGATCATGGTGATGCATAGCAACGAGAGGGGAGAGTGTTGTCCACGTACCCTCATAGACCGAAAGCGGAAGCGTTATGACAACATGGTTGATGTAGTCGTACGTCTTCACGATCCGACCGATCCAAGTACCGAACACACGGCACCTCCGAGTTATGCACACGTTCAGCTCGGCAACGTCCCACGAACTCACGATCCAGCAGATCTTCACGGGAGAGTTCTGTCAGCACGACGGCGTGATGACGATGATGATGATGCTACCGACGCAGGGCTTTGCCTAAGCACCGCTAAGATATTACCGAGGTGGATTATGGTGGAGGGGGGCACCGCACACGGCTAAAAGATCAACTGATCAACTTGTGTGTTCTAGGGTGCCCCCCTACCCACGTATATAAAGGAGGGAGGGGAGGCCGGCCGGCCTCTCTAGGCGCGCCGGGGGAGAATCCTCCTCCTAGTAGGAGTAGGATTCCTCCTTTCCTAATCCTACTAGGAGGGAAGGAAGGAGAGGGGAGGAGAAGGAGAGAGGCGAGCCCTTCCCTAGTCCAATTCGGACTAGGCCCATGGGGGCGCGCGACCAGCCCTTGTGGCTTCTCCTCTTTTTCCCCTAAAGCCCACTAAGGCCCATATGTACTCCTGTATTCCCGTAACTCCCCTGGTACTCAGAAGAATACCCAGATCACTCGGAACCTTTCCGATGTCCGAATATAGCCTTCCAATATATTGATCTTTACGGCTCGATCATTTCGAGACTCCTCGTCATGTCCCTGGTCACATCTGGGACTCCGAACTAACTTCAGTACATCAAATAACATAAACTCATAATATCGACCGTCACCGAACGTTAAGCGTGCGGACCCTACGGGTTCGAGAAATATGTAGACATGACCGAGACACGTCTCCGGTCAATAACCAATAACGGAACCTGGATGCTCATATTGGCTCCCACATATTCTACGAAGATCTTTGTCGGTCAAACCGCATAACAACATACGTTTTCCCCTTTGTCATCGGTATGTTACTTGCCCGAGATTCGATCGTCGGTATCTCAATACCTTTCAATCTCATTACCGGCAAGTCTCTTTACTCAATCCGTAATGCGTCATCCCGGAGCTAACTCATTAGTCACATTGCTTGCAAGGCTTATAGTGATGTGCATTACTGAGAGGGCCCAGAGATACCTCTCCGACAATCGGAGTGGCAAATCCTAGTCTCGATCTATGCCAACTCAACAAGTACCATCGGAGACACCTGTAGAGCACCTTTATAATCACCCAGTTACGTTGTGACGTTTGGTAGCACACAAAGTGTTCCTACAGTATTCGGGAGTTGCATAATCTCATAGTCATAGGAACATGTATAAGTCATGAAGAAACAATAGCAATATACTAAACGATCGAATGTTAAGCTAATGGAATGGGTCAAGTCAATCACATCATTCTCTAATGATGTGATCCCGTTAATCAAATGACAACTCATGTCTATGCTAGGAAACTTAACCATCTTTGATTCAATGAGCTTGTCAAGTAGAGGCATACTAGTGACACTCTGTTTGTCTATGTATTCACACATGTACTAAGTTTCCGGTTAATACAATTCTAGCATGAATAATAGACATTTATCATGATATAAGGAAATATAAATAACAACTTTATTATTGCCTCTAGGGCATATTTCCTTCAGTCTCCCACTTGCACTAGAGTCAATAATCTAGTTCACATCGCCATGTGATTTAACACCAATATTTTACATCACTGTGTGATTAATATCCATAGTTCACATCACCATGTGGCCAACACTCAAAGGGTTTACTAGAGTCAGTAATCTAGTTCACATCGCCATGTGATTAACACCCAAAGAGTACTAAGGTGTGATCATGTTTGCTTGTGAGAGAAGTTTAGTCAACGGGTCTGCCAAATTCAGATCCATATGTATTTTGCAAATTCTATGTCTATAATGCTCCGCACGGAGCTACTTTAGCTAATTGCTCCCACTTTCAATATGTATCTAGATTGAGACTTAGAGTCATCTGGATCAGTGTCAAAACTTGCATCGACGTAACCCTTTACGATGAACCTTTTGTCACCTCCATTATCGAGAAACATATCCTTATTCCATTAAGGATAATTTTGACCGTTGTTCAGTGATCTACTCCTAGATCACTATTGTACTCCCTTGCCAAACTCACTGTAGGGTATACAATAGATCTAGTACATAGCATGGCATACTTTATAGAACCTATGGCTGAGGCATAGGAATGACTTTCATTCTCTTTCTATCTTCTACCATGGTCGGATTTTGAGTCTTACTCAATTTCACACCTTGTAACACAGGCAAGAACTCTTTATTTGACTGTTCCATTTTGAACTACTTCAAAATCTTGTCAATGTATGTACTCATTGAAAAAACTTATCAAGCGTCTTGATCTATCTCTATAGATCTTGATGCTCAATATGTAAGCAGCTTCACCGAGGTCTTTCTTTGAAAAACTCCTTTCAAATACTCCTTTATGCTTTCTAGAAAATTCTACATTATTTCTGATCAACAATATGTCATTCACATATATTTATCGAAATCTTTGTAGTGCTCCCACTCACTTTCTTGTAAATACAGGCTTCACCGCAAGTCTGTATAAAACTATATGCTTTGATCAACTCATCAAAGCGTATATTCTAACTCCAAGATGCTTGCACCAGTCCATAGATGGATCGCTGGAGCTTGCACATTTTGTTAGCACCTTTAGGATCGACAAAACCTTCTGGTTGCATCATATACAACTCTTCTTTAAGAAATCCATTAAGGAATGTAGTTTTGACATCCATTTGCCAGATTTCATAAAATGTGGCAATTTGCTAACATGATTTGGATAGACTTAAGCATTGCTATGAGTGAGAAAATCTCATCATAGTCAACACCTTGAACTTTGTCAAAACCTTTTTCGACAAGTCTAGCTTTGTAGATAGTACCAGTACTATCAGCGTCCGTCTTCCTCTTGAAGGTCCATTTATTTTCTATGGCTTGCCGAGCATCGGGCAAGTCAACCAAAGTCCACACCTTGTTCTCATACATGGATCCCATCTCAGATTTCATGGCCTCAAGCCATTTCGCAGAATCTGGGCTCATCATCGCTTCCTCATAGTTCGTAGGTTCATCATGGTCAAGTAACATGACCTCCAAAACAGGATTACCGTACCGCTCTGGTGCGGATCTCACTCTGGTTGGCCTACGAGCACTACAAAAAAAAGACACATCCGTGACATTTTGGGCCGAACGAAATTTTTTTCTGTCATACGTATGACACTTCTATGACGATAATTGTGACAAAACCTGGTATCATCATAGATGTGGTGGGGTCCTACTTCTATGACAAAAAATCATGATAGAAAATGGGCTTTTTGTCCTGGGCGGGCCGGAGACGCAGTTGCATGACATTCTTTGGGTCATCTATGATGGAAAAAACCGTGGTAGAAGCTAGGGCGAGGAATATATCGGGGTGTTCCCGGTTACGGTGGGTGGTCGGGGCGGCGATCGTGTTTCTCATTACACGCTTTGCAGCGTGGGTGCGGCGTTGAGCTCTAATCTGAACCCGAGCGATTGCACTACAGGCTACGCGTTACTGAACCCGAGCGATCGATCGATGGCTGTTAACTGAACCCGATTGAGCGATTCCTTCGCTACTGCTGCTAACTAAAGCCGATCGATGCCGCCTCTGGATGAATAGTGAACATTGCTAGGGGGCTTTGGATGAACAGGTCCCGATGGGGGTGGATGAACAGGACCCCGTGGTGTTGCCTCTCGATGAACAGGACCCCGATCGATCGAGCCGGTTGGGGCGGGACGAACAGGACCCCGTGGAGGGCTGGATGAACAGTAGACGGTGGAGGGATGGATGAACAGTAGCCCGTGGAGGGGTGGTTGAACAGGAGCCCGTGGAGAGGGCTGGTTGAACAATAGCCGGTGGATTAGCGGCGGTGGAGGCTGGATGAGCAGGAGCCCGTGGATGAGCGATCGCGGTGGAGGCTGGAGGAGGTCGACGGTGGATGAGCAAGAGCTTGTGGAGGCCGGAGGGGGTCGATGGTGGAGATGAACAGTATCCCGTGGAGTCCCGTTTTGCGGTACGCCACATCCCCTCCCGATGAACAGGACCCCCGTTTCGACCGTCGCGCTCCAACACAAGTCTGTTTCCTCCGCTTTGCGGTACGCCACACCCCTCCCGATCAACAGGACCCCCGTTTCGACCGTAGGAGGTCCGTTTCCTCCGTTTTGCGGTACGCCAGACCCCTCCCGATGAATAGGATCCCGTTTCGACCGTGGCCGATCGAAGACAAGGTCGTTTCCTCCGTTCTGCGGTACGCCAGGCCTCGTTTCCATCGGCTGTTCCATACAAGCCCTCCCGATGAACACGACGACGCATTCTGTTCTGACCCAGCCGGTTGGCTCCCCATGAACACGACGACGACGCAGTTTCTCCGTTCCGACCCAGCCATGTACATGAGCCCTGGCCGTACGTATGCGCGAGTAGGTGTTCGAGACCCTGCCCGTATGTACGTACATGGCCGTATTTTGTTTCTTGCACACTGGCCGATGTACGTACGTGTACATGCTACGTGTGCGCCTCTACTACGACACGTGCGCGCCTCTACATTGACCAGTATGTACGTACACGTTCGCGACCAGAATGACAATGCTACGTACGCTTCGACCAGGTGGGTCCCGACTGTCACACACTTCCTTGTCTGCGAAGATGTAGCTGGTGGGTGCTAGCAGTCAGGGGGGCGAATCGTTTTTTTGACTGGACGCACTTCCTTGCGTGCGAAGATGTAGCTGGTGGGTCCCAGCAGTCAGGGGGAAATGTTTTTTCGCGAAATACGGTGGCCCGTCCGGTGGGTCCCCGCTGTCAAGTGGAGGAATAATTATTTTGCGCGTAATAAGGAGGCACTTCCTTGCTGCGGCTGTGGACCCAGCTGTCAGCCTCTCCACGTACAGTCCATGTCCGATGGAAGCCATTCGTTGACCACGTTGACCACGCCGTGCCGAGAGCACCAGGGCGATGGACGACGGCGAGGCCTAGGAAGGGGACGACGCGGAGCCGGGGAAGACGCGACAGTGGATGCCCACGCGTAGAAGAGTATGAGGGTTCACTGGTTCGCTGCGGTGTGAGGCTGCGTCGCCGTGAGAATAACGAGGGTGTGGGTGAGTAGAGGATGGCCTAGCCAGCGGTGGGAGTAGTAGAGGCGGTGAGGCCTCCGCCGCGATCGCAACCGGCCACGGAGGCAGGAGCACGAGGCACGACCGGTCTGGTTTGGTATTTGGAGCAAGAAGACCAGAGGTTGAAGAAGCACTATGGCCGTTGGATGGACATCGACGGTAACTGGAGCTAGAATCGTGCATATTGACTAAGTTGACAAAGCCCTCCGTCCCCGTCAACTTAGTAGGCCCACAAGTCAGCCTGCCACTATACTGGGTCCCAGCTAGCAGGGGGAGTATTCATTTTTTATGCGTAATAAGGAGGCACTTCCTTGCGTGCGAAGATATAGCTGGTGGGTCCAAGCTGTCAGCGGCGGTAATGTTATTTTCATGAAATACAGAGGCCCTTTTGGTGGGTCCCAGATGTTAGGTGGAGGAACCATTATTTTGTGCATAACAAGGAGGCATTTCCTTGCGTGCGGCCGTGGACCCAGCTGTCAGCCTCTCCACGTACAGTCCACTTCAGATGCATGTCGGTTGTTGACCACGTTGACCAGGCCGCGCCGAGAGCTCCAGGGCGGTGGGCGACGGTGAGGCCTAGGAAGGAACGACACGGAGGCGAGGGGGAAGACTCGGCATTGTTTCCCCGCCGAAGAATCTGTTGTCTGAGGTTTCTTGGTTCGTCTGCCGTCGCCGGAGAATAACAGCAGGTATGGGTGAGTAGAGGGATGGCTAGGCCAGCAATGGGAGTACGGTGGGGCGGTGAGGCCTGCTGTGGCAGCCTGATCGACCCACGGGAGGAGGGAGAGCAGTCCAGCTGGCGCTTGTTTGAGCAATTTGGAGCGGGAAGAGCAGAGATTGAAGAAGACGACGGCCGTTGGATGGACATCCAACAATCACTGCTTCTGCGTCAACCTTTTTTTAGGAAAGCCTCAAATCTGTGGAAAACAGCATACAACCCGTCTGCCGTTATTTCTAACAATTTACAGCCCATTTGCTAATTCTTAAGGTTTTTTTGGATCCCATATTCTTTTTGTTAGCATTACAACCCATATTGTGGCCACGGTTAAAAAATTATATGAAATTTTGCATATTTCGGTGCAGTCCGAACTGTTTTTAATCCCGAAATTTCGAATCACATTCAAACTAATTTTGAAAATAAATGTATATCAATATAAAATCCAACAAATTGTCCACGCATAAAAATTAATGAAATTTAAAATCTCAAAATGAAAAAAAGAAATTTGAAACTAATTGCCGGTTTGATGTGTTTTAAAAATGTATAGCCCATTTCTCATTACTGATAGGCCATTTTCTTGGCCAGCCGAATGAAGCTCTCCTCGTCTTGAAAGATTTGCAGCCCAACATGCCTGACAAAGTGACTTACTTGGCAAATCACAAAAAAACTGGGCTAGCCATTTTCGAAAAAAAAAAACTACCGAGCTGATGCATGGTAAACATAAAGAGAAGGCTGCCTAGACAGCGAGTGCCCCGCACAGCCAGTTGACACCACGCTTCCGTCTCAAAAACAAATTAGATAAATGCCACTCTAATTATGGCGATTCATAAAAACGCCACTGCAATTTCCAAACTTTGAAAAATGCCACTGCAATTTTTGCAAACTTTGGAAAACGCCACTACAATTTGCAAACTTTGAAAAATGCCACTCCAGACTCCGAAAAATGCCACTGGAAATGGCATGAAATAGCATTTTTCAAAGTTTGGAAATTGCAGTGGCATTTCTCAGAAACACCAGATTTGGAGTGACATTTATTAAATTAACCCAAAACAAAAATAACTGGGCGAGCTGCTGGGTCCCTGGTGTCAGCCGCTCGTTGTGCAATTCTCTCGTTTATTGATTACGTTGACAATGGCATGGGACCCAGATGTCAGAAATCCATTAGGAGGAGCCATTTTTTATTGGCTTGAAATAAGGAGGCACTTGCTTGCGTACTGCTATGACCTTGGCGGGTCCCTGCTTTCATCCTCTCCACGTACAATCATCTCATGATTATGTACGCGTCAACTTGGTAGGCCCACAAGTCAGCCTCTAAACCCGTGGAGGACAAATATAACCCATTTAAAATAATAACAGCCCATTCCATACGTTCAAACGGAAAGTTCAACATTCAGAGCAAAGTAACAGGTCTGATCCACATATAGAGTACTGAACTTCCACGTCGACAACCATCATAGCCAAGTTAACTATCTACTCCCACTAATACTCTAGTAGCGTACAAGTACTAACTTACTGTTAGCTAACTAGACGATGCCGGCCGCCATTTGCGGTACACGCTAAACGCCGGCACCGGCGTCCTCCGCCTCGCCTCGGACTTGCCAGAGGTGCGATAGGGCGCGTTGGCCCTTTCCATGCCGGTGTGGTCCACCGAAGCTTCGGCTTTTAAGTGGGAAACCCACTTGATGAGCTGGTAGTAAAAATCGGCGTCGCGAACGCGTGCGTGCCCGACAGCCTCTAGGGCTATTTGTCGGGCGCCGGCCTCCACGTAGTTGGCCCAATTGCGGGCGCTCTGCTCGTGACTCAGAGCGTCGATGCGTTGCTGCTCCATGTCCCGCTAGCGGCGAAAATCGGCGATACGCTGCTCCTCCACCAAGCGGTCGCGCTCCAACAACTCCTGCTCCTCCGCCAGGCGGTCGCGCTCCAACAAGTCCTCGATCTCCGCATTGCCATCTAAAGACCGATAGAATGCCTCCTCCCTCTGTCTGCCTTCTGGTGAAAAACCGAACACTAATTCCGACGGTGACCGCCTCCGGCCTCCCCTATCACGGACGGGCGGGGGCATGGCGGACATGGCGAGAACGAGGATAAGTGGCGAGCGATGTTGGGCCGGTGGGGGCTTATGAGGATAGGGCGAGTTGGGTCACAGTGCCACCATAGAAGGCCGGGAAACAATACTTATAGGCGGAAGGTAGCGCAACGGTCATCGGAATTCAATGCATAAATAAGCAGGCATGGCTTAGCGCACCAGCTTGCCATGGAAAACTAGAGAAACTGAAATTATGACTGTGCCGTCCCGTCCGTGCTGGGTCGCACGCTGGCATGACGGTCAAACGAGTGCACTCGAATCATCTCCCTCCTTGTCAATAATGATTCCACAGATTTAAAAGGCCTGCAACAATTAAAGTGCATCTTTTTTCGCATCAGTTAGTTGCCTTAATTATGGCCGGCTGCATGCAGGCACTCAAAATCGCTCGCAGCTAGTACGCGGAGCAGCATGCAACGAGTCACAGCCGAGGGCATTAGTTGATGAACTTTAGCTGGAAGATAAGGCATTTGCGAACGTTTTCGCTGGAAGTTTCTTCAGATTCACATGGCATTTGTTCAGAGCAGCTTGTCAGTTTCTTCAGAGGTAGGCATTTTTATTCAAAAAACTGCCACTTCGGATCTTGCGTCGCAACTAAAACTGCCAGGAGCGCATTAGTAGGCTAGTTAGTGATCGATCAGTAACTTGTAAACACTGAGCGAACAGAAATAAGGAATTGTTAATGCATCTCAATGATTCACAGATCATATACAAATATGTAGCTCCAAAAGCAAAGATCAGCCACTTCGGATCTTGCGTCACAACTAAAACCAACTAGTATGATTCCCATACATAAGATCAACATGTTAATGCATCTCAATGATTCACAGATCATATACAAATATGTGGCTCCAAAAGCAAAGATCTAGAAAAAACATCCGTTCTGCCTACTAACATGGATGCTTCTCTTGGCACATTCAGTACAGACTGAAAGACAAATTTGTTTGTGAAGTCTATAATTCCTCTTGCAAACGTAAGTGGTTTCACCAACAGCTGGAACCATGAGAATGAACCACACATGATGGAGGAACATCCACTGCAATATGATTTGGTCTTCTCTCGATCACACGGCGAGCCTATTTCAGAATACAAACTTTAACTTAGGAAAAATGATGCCCATTGTATAATCAGACCAAAGCAATGAAGCACCTAGTGTTGGCCAATAAATAGTACAGTACTACTTTTCTGCAGTCCATGAAGTGACTATCCAATCTTTTTGTGTCTATTTTCAAATGGCATTGCATGCAGTGACTATACTATTCTCTTGTGCAGTTCAACCAAAATTGCGGTCACTTTGTGTGTTTGCCAAATAGCACGGGCAGACATCTCTGTCTTCACAAATATCAAGCAGCTAGTAAACATATACCCCACCTTGTATTTTCGGTTTAAACATGTCTCTTCCGCTTAGCATCTGTCATGTTTTACCTTTGGACAATTTGATCTGATCATGTTTTCCCTAGACAATTTCATCTTGAAATGATTTGCTGGTTCGAGCAGAAATATAGCGCCTATTCTTCATCAGACCAAGGATATCCATGTTCGCAGTGATGGAAGAGGTGAAATCGATACAACCGAAATTGAGCATCCAATCATTGAATCCTGTCCTGCACCTCCAATGTAGGTCCACCCTGCCAATAAATTCACATGCAAACCACTAGTATTACTATCTAATGACAGTACAAAGAGAGTAGCAAGATAGTAGCAAACCATGTACCTTCATAATGAACAGCTCATAGTGCCACCAATTGGATATAAAGTTTTGGAAGAAAACATGCTCCTAGTGTTGAACCAGTTGGACTTTTTGTGCAGTTCCACTAAAATCGAGCATCCCTGTTTGCATAGATATTGAAAGTGTGATTACTATGAAAGTGGCACTAGTTGAAGCATAGACTCACAAATATAAGCATTCCAATTTCTTAATGGAAAAGGTAGCAAGACTGTTTCTAACCACCTGTTTGAAGGAATAAATAAGGAAACAACGGCTGATGTCAGAAAGGCATATATAGTTCTTTCTGAAAGAATGATCGATTCCTGACCTTTCCTCTTCTTTTAAGCATATTTTGTGCAGTTCAACTAAAATAAAATGCCATCACTGCCTTGACAATTCAGTGACACTGTACAAAAGGAAATGACTTAACATTACATCATGATGTCAGGTACGTCGTCGACAGGCATTAGAGACAAACTTACAGACCTCCTCCGATAACATAATGAACATTAATTTTAACAAAGGTGTGTCGGTGCACAAAAGTAGGGGCTCTCCTTTTGACCCCTTTACTTGTGCACGAGCAGTCAGAGCCACCCGCCACGACCACGCATAACAGGGTAGGAAAGGGAAGCCGGAGAGAAGCCGAAGGCACAAGACAAATAAAGCAACAACAAGGACCAAGGCCACAAGGATCGGATGGGCGAAGCAGGTTTCCCCGGCAAGGACCCTTGCCGGGGCAGCCTCAGCGGCCCCGGCAAGACCCTTGCCGGGGCAACTCGCCCACGCCAGCCGAGCGAGCCACCCTTGAGCCCACCAACGCTCGACACACGCATTGAACAGGGCTCGGGAGGCACCTCCGTGGTGGCATGCAGATCTTTGTGAAGACAAAGAATAGTCAAGATCAAGTGAGGATAGGAAGGCAATCATCCTCACCGAAGAAACCCACAAGACCCCCGGTAAGATCCTTGCCGGGGACGCCTGCGCGTCATAGCAAGACCCTTGTCGAGCCACCCGGCAAGGCCCTGCTAAGCGGCGCCGCCAGAGACCACCGCCAGAGCCGCACCAGGCCAAGTTTCGCCGCCGTCAGAGCATGCGGCTGCCGACCCAACCAGCTGGGCAGGCACCTGCATGGCAACATGCAACCCTTCATGGAGGCTCCACCACCGTGACACCTCAGCTGCCTGCCTGACTACATGGCACCGCATGCATCGCTGGCCAGGGCGCGTGTCGAAGCAAGAAGGAGCGGCGACGGACGGGACGGGCTTCGCTCCCGCCCCCGATAAAGCGAAGGGACACCTAAGCCTCACATTAAATGCGCTTTGTCGTGTAACACCAGCGATAAGATCACAACACTGTAGCACTTTCCACCTCCTGTGTGCCACTGTGGCAGCCCCTTTCTCCTATAAAAGGAGGCCCATGGCGCACTGGAGAGGGATTCGGCTCTTTTGAACCCAGCAGCACCTAGAGCTAGTTCGAGAGCTCAAGAACACTAAATACAGCCACCAAAGCAGGATCGTAGGGTTTTACGCATCTTTGCGGCCCGAACCTGGGTAAATCTCCCTTGTGTTGCCTGCTAGTCCCGCTCTTCTCACGATCCCCGCGCCCCGCAACCGTAGATGGGATTCCAGTGATTCCTTTGGTGTCGTTTCCCACCGACATCTTTGGCGCGCCAGGTAGGGGGCGCAATTGTGAGAATCAGGTCTAGCAGTCGACCTAGCTATTCTTCATCTCCATGGCTCCTAAGAAGAAGACGACCACGGCGATCGGTTCGCCCGGGACCGGATTGGTACCGGCGCGGACCGGAAGCGGGCCAGTTGCGGAGAGAACCCGTGGCGTGGCCCGCGAACATCCACATCACCCTGATGGTCTAGGCCTGGCGAGTGGCGTCGTTCGCGCGCCCGGCGATGAGCCACCAGTTGCGGGCTCCAGGGGTGGAGTCGGGCCCCCCGCAAGCGGCGCGGGGCCCTCCAGGGGCACCGCCATCCCGCCAGATGGCGGCGCGGCGACCTCCAAGAAGCCAACACCAGCGCCCATGGTGCGCTCTTCCCAGGTTGTGCGTGATGAGCAACGTCGCCCTGTTGGTGACCCTGCGCACCTCCCTGGGAAGAGCCCCGTGCGCCCACCACATGAAGAAGAGGGCCAGCATGCGCGCCGAGGTGCTGATGGAGGTGGCGAACAGATGCGGAGCCATGGCGCGGCTCCTTCTAACATGGTTAGAATTCGAGGCGCATCGCGGTCCACCCAGCTTTCGCCGCCACCCACGCCAGCAGAGGCCCTGGCACGCGCGCATCTGCTCCTCAATTTCCCTCCCATTGCGGAGAAGCTCGATGAATGGAGGGCCACCGTCCGGAGCCTTGTCGGCATCACCAACAACGATGAGTTGTGACCGGCGGGACCCTTATGCCGTTGCTCCGTCGGGCCACCGCATGCCAGCGGAGGCCGTGCCGGAGTCGACGCGGCCACGGTGTACTCCCCACCTCCATCCCGGCCGCCTCGGGCGTCGGTCCGTCACGACGACGCTCGTGATGGTATCTCCATCGCGTCGTCCGACCCGCGGACCAACCACGATCAACGTCAGATCCTTCAGGAGCGGGCTCATGAGGACGCTCGAACTACGATCGAGCGCCGACGTGACGCGCGCCACCAGTCGGACAGGTGAGCAGGGCCCGCTATGGACCGCCCAGCACCGGGAGGCTACGGTGGCCTGCCTTACGAGGTGGGTTGTCCGGCTTTCACCCGTGAGTTGCAGCGGTTCCAGTGGCCCTCCCACCGTACGTTCAAACCCGACATCGGCGAGAAGTACAACGGCAAGACTCACTCGTCAGAGTTCCTCAGCATCTACACCATCGCGATGCAAGCTGCTGGGGCCCGTGACGATAAGGTGCTTGCCAATTACTTCCTGTTGGCACTCAAGCCTAATGTTATGTCATGGTTGATGCACTTGCCGGTGGATTCCATCTCTTCTTGGGCGGATCTGTGCCATGAGTTTGTTGGCGCCTTTACCGGAGGTCACCAAGCTCATGGCCAGGCGAGTGATTTGCACATCATCCCCCAGAAGGAAGGAGAAAACTTGCGCAAGTACATCCAAAGGTTCAGCCGGGTGCAGTACAATATCCCTGACGTTCATCGTGCCGCCGTGATCTGTGCGTTCCATCAGAACGTGCGCAACCGCAAGATGCGTGAAGAGCTGGCGATGAACAAGGTTAAGGATGTGGCCGAGCTCTACGTCCTGGCCGATCGATGCGCTCGTGCTGAAGAGGGAAGGAAGTACCCCGGCGAAGATGCCGGTGCAGAAACTGACTCCACTGGCGACACCGCCAACCCAGCAAAGAAGGGCCGACGCCGTAAGAGGAAGCGCAAGGGCAAGGCCATGCTTGCCGTCGAGGGATCCGACGACACCGACACCACCAAGAAGACCAAGGCGAGCGACCCCGGCATGGAGGTTGCCGGGTGCGTCGCTTGCTGGGCCCTGGCGGCTGCCGACAAGCTCGGAGGCTCCGACAAGCAGTACTGCAAGATCCACCGCACCAAGGGCCATGACCTCCAAAACTGCTGGCAGTTAGAAATGCTCGCCGAGAGGTAGAGAGCCGAGTATGATCGGCGGGACAAGGAGAAAGGTCCAGATGGTGCCGAGGGATCCGGCAAGAGACGTGGCGGCCAAGGAGGCTGCCACGGCAAGGATAACCAGCAAGAGAGGCCCGCCCGGGGCCGCGACAAGAAGCAGGAAGACGATGATCATGACGAGTCCGGCGACCACGAGTTTTAGAAAGCCACAGAGGCCATGTGCGTCGATGGTGGCGCCTCGCTGCATTCATCCCACCGCCAACTCAAGCAGTGGGCGCATGAGATCACGGTGGTGGAGCCATCGTTCGACGCACGGAAGCCGCTGAAATGGTCCAGCACGCCCATCATCTTCTACACCGAGGACCACCCTGACCGCACTACTGCGGTCAGGTGCTTGCCATTGTTGGTTTCACCAACAATCCGCAACCTCAAGGTGACAAAGATGTTGGTTGACGGCGGGGCCGGCCTGAACTTGATCTCGCCTGTTGTGGTCAAAAGGCTGCAGATCCCCGATGGAGGCCTCGAGGAGACAATCACGTTCCAAGGGGTTAACCCTGGGAGGAGCCAGCCAAAGGGAAAGATCATGCTGCCCGTGACATTCGGAGGCGAGCTGAACCACAGGACGGAGAGGATTGTTTTTGATGTAGCCGAGATCCCCTTGCCTTACAACGGGATCCTCGGCCGCCCGGCACTGGTTAAGTTCATGGCGGCTTCACACTACGCCTACAACATGCTGAAGATGCCTGGGCCGATGAACATCATCACTGTCCCCTCCGATAAGAAAGATGCGTTGATCTGCGCCGATCAACTCTACCGAGAAGCAGTTGCAGCAGCTGCCGCTAAGGTACCTGCTCCTGCCGACAGAGCCCCGGGGGGAGAAGACCGGCGAGACCCCTAGCACCCACTCCGGCAAGCGCACCTCTTCGGGGTGTTGCGCTCCTGTTGAGGACGTGCCAGAGGGCTCCGCCGGCAAGAGCAAGAAGTCCAGAGCCACACCACCAGAGACCAAGAAGGTACCCGTCAAGGAGGACGGTACGGGGGGAGTTTTTACCATAAGCTCCACCCTCGACGGCAAATAGGAAAGCGAGCTCGTCACTTTCCTGCGGGCGAATGTCGAAGTGTTTGCATGGCAAGCCTCCGACATCCCCGGTGTTCCTAGGGAGGTGATTGAGCACCACCTTGCTGTTTGTCCTCATGCACGGCCCGTCAAGCAGAAGGTCAGGAAGCAAGCTTTGGAGAGGCAGGAGTTCATCACGGAGGAAATCAGAAAGATAGAGGCGGCAGGTTTGGTGAGAGGAGTACTACATCCGACGTGGTTGGCCAATCCGGTAGTAGTGTGCAAGGCAAATGGGAAGTGGAGGCTGTGTATTGGTTACACAGACATCAATAAGGCCTGTCCAAAGGATCCTTTCCCGTTGCCGCGCATTGACCAAATTGTTGACTCCACGGCTGGGTGTGACCTCTTATCGTTCCTTGACGCCTACTCAGGATACCACCAGATCTTCATGACAAAGGAAGACGAGGAAAAGATAGCATTCAATACCCCATGTGGTACGTATTGCTTTTTACGGATGCCTTTCAGGTTGAAGAGTGCTGGCTTGACCTTAGCAAGAGAAGTCCAAATTGGTTTTGAGCCCCAGCTGCATAGAAATATGGAAGCTTATATGGATGACATAGTGGTCAAAACCAAGGACAAAGCATCACTTGTACAAGATCTGGAGGAAACATTTGGGAACCTGCGCAAGATCAACCTCAAATTGAACCCTGAGAAGTGTGTCTTCGGTGTCCCGTCTGGCAAGCTTCTCGGGTTCTTTGTGTCCCAGCGCGGGATTGAAGCAAACCCAGATAGGATCAAGGCCATCGAGCAGATTGAGGCACCCAAACGGATCAAGGACGTGCATCGGCTCGCTGGCTGCGTTGCTGCCATGAGCCGGTTCATCTCCAAATCTGCGGAGCGTGCCCTTCCTTTTTTCAAGATCTTAAAGAAGGCAGGGCCGGTGGAGTGGACCCTAGAGGCCAAGGTGGCGCTGCAATATTTGAAGAAATACCTCTCCTCTACCCCAGTGTTGGTTGCGCCCAAACCACAAGAACCGTTGCTGCTTTATCTAGCGGCAACAAATCAAGTGGTTAGCGCCGCACTAGTGGCACAGAGAGAGGTTGATGAGAAGACAACAGCAGAGGCAGAGTCAATGGTTGGCGGGCCGGAACCCTCCCCGGCAGGGCTCAGTCCCGGCAAGACTGAGTCGCCGGCAAGGCTCGGTCCCGGCAAGACTAGCGCCAACACGACGGGACCCACGCGACCGGGTGAAGAAGCGCAAAAGAAGAAAATGGTGCATCACCCAGTTTACTTCGTCAGCTCCCTCTTGCAGGGGGCTAGGTCGAGGTACTCAGGTGTGCAAAAGCTGCTCTTCGGCCTCCTTATGGCTTTGAGGAAGTTGCGCCATTACTTCCAAGCGCACGAGATCACGGTGGTCACCCACCTCCCGTTGCAACGGATACTGCATAACCCAGATGCAACGGGGAGGATTGTGGAATGGGCCATGGAGCTGTCAAGTTTCGGTTTGAAGTTGGAAAGTACCTCGACGATTCAGAGCAGAGTCTTGGCGGAGTTTGTTGCAGAATGGACCTCGACGCCAGATGAAGAGGTACAGGAGACCACTCTTCCCGGCAAGGAAACGAGCCGCAACTGGATCATGTACTTTGATGGTGCCTTCTCGCTACAAGGCGCTGGTGCTGGTGTGCTGCTTATCGCACCCACCGGAGAGCACCTCTAGTGTGTCATCTAGATGCACTTCCCCCGGGAGATGTCTACCAACAACACCGCCGAGTACGAGGGTTTGCTTGCCGGTCTCAGGATCGCGGCGGACCTCGGAGTTAAAAAGCTCATCGTCAGGGGCGACTCACAGCTCGTCGTCAGGCAGATCAACAAAGATTATCAAAGCCCGTTGATGGAAGATTATGTAGATGAGGTGAGGAAACTGGAGGAACGCTTTGACGGTATACAAGCGGAGCATGTCCTCGAGCGGAGAACGACATCGCTGACTACCCACAAAGCGCTACCTCAAGCTACTGTGGAACAAGGTACTTTTGTGCTTCGCTTAACTCGGGCCGTCTGCTGAGCCGCCGATCGGGCAGAACAAGCGGAGGAAGCTAGGCCCCGGCAAGTACTTCCCCACCGAAGCCCCCGGATACCGGCGAAGATGTTGCCGTGGATGCCGATCCTGCCACGGGCAACCGACTCCGCAGGACCTCGTGTCATGGCTGTGGAGGCGGCCGCTCCCGAAAGCGTAAGAAATGCCTTTGGTCCTTGTCGTCGAGCCACGTGCTCCAAAGATGGGCGCAGCACACCGTCCGATTCCTTCAGAAGGAGAGCTTCGAGGAGCAGGAAGAAGCGAAAGAGAGTTCGCCCGGTCCGCTCTGTACCAACTCGCTGATAACGAACTGCATGTAAGAAGACCGAATGGGGTGAAATTGAAGTGCATCTCCGGGAGTAAGGATTAAAGTTGTTGGCGGAGATACATGCAGCATATGTGGCTCCTACATAGGGTCGAGGGCCCTTGGCCGGCAAGGCTTTCCGCAAGGTTTCTTCCGCCCACCGCCTCCAGATGCGACGGCACTAGTAACCAAGTGTGAAGCGCAAGGCCCATTCAAGAAGCTCCATCAACCAGCTCAAGCCCTTCAAACTATCCCTCTCTCGTGGCCCTTCTCGGTCTGGGGGCTTGACATATTGGGCCCTTTCCCCCGTGCTGTCCGTGGCTTTGAGTACTTGTACGTCGCAATCGACAAGTTCACAAAGTGGCCAGAGGTGGAAGCAGTGAGGAAGGTGACAGCGCAGTCAGTCATCAAGTTCTTCAAGGGACTAGTGTGCCGTTTTGGGGTGCCCAACAGGATCATCACCGATAACGGCACACAGTTCACAAGCCATGCCTTCATGCAATACATTGAGGATCTCGGCAGCAAGGTCTGCTTTGCTTCCGTGGCACATCCACGGAGCAACGGCCAAGCGGAGAGAGCAAATGCTGAAGTCCTGCGAGGCTTAAGAACGAAGACTTTCGACAGGCTGCGCAAGAGTGGAAGGCGCTGGATTGACGAGTTGCCGGCGGTTCTTTGGTCGATCAGAACGACGCCAAATCGAGCCACCGGCCAGACACCCTTTGCCCTGGTTTACGGGGCAGAAGCAGTTCTCCCCACGTAACTCATATACGGGTCACCTCGAGTGCTCGCTTATGATGAGCTTGAGCAAGAGCGATTGCAGCAAGATGATGCGACACTCCTTGAGGAAGATCGCCTCCGGCGGCTGTGGAGAGCAGCATGTTACCAAAGAAGCCTTGCGCCGCTACCATAGCCGCAAGGTTCATGCCCGGAGCTTTGAGGAAGGCGACCTTGTTCTTCAGCACGTTCAGTCGGCCAAGAATTCAAACAAGTTGACGCCAAAGTGGGAAGGCCCTTATCGGGTAACATGAGTCACCAGGCCCGGCGCAGTCCGGCTGGAGACCGAAGATGCCATTCCAGTGAGCAACTCCTAGAACATCGAGCATCTCCGCAAGTTTTACCCATAAGGCGCGGCTTGCCGGGCCTCCCGGCAAGCTACCCTTTTGTACAAGCCTTGCCGGCAAGGCATGTAACCCTTTGTACAAAGCCAGGCGCAGACCCTGAGCATAAATAAATGAAGCGTTGGCGCCCTAAACCCCTAGCTTAGAGGTCGAGTGCGCATCTATCTGTTCTTCTTTATCTTCTTTGGTTTGCGAGACACATGAATATCCTTGCCGAGCTGCTTTGGAAGAAAGGGGACGGACCGGCGTATGGGCCCCGGCAAGCCAATACTGCTGGGGGCTACAAGTGCAAAGATCCACCCGCGGCAAGCCAAGGGTGCCGGGGGCTGCAGATTCAGATAAGTTCTCTATCCCTTATCATGCGTTTCGTTATGGACTGAGGGATGTGAAACCTCATTTTATCCTTAGGCTACCGTGCTCCCCTCATTCCGGACCCTAAGACTCGTCTTCCTGGGGCCGAGTTTGGTCGCAATCGTGGCAGCAAGGAAATGAAACGAGGAGCCTAAGCCCACCTCATCCCTGCCTCCGCCAAGGGCGTGAGAAAGGTCGAGCGAAGTGGGGGGACGGCAAGGCTTGTTGCCCGGCGAAAAACGTTTATCTTAAGGGTAACGAGGATTCACTCCTTGTCGCGGGTTTCACCCGCGAACGAAAATCCCGGCAAATATCCCTTTTTCATTAAAAAACATCCCGTACAGGTATAGTTCATATGAAATGAAAAACATGAGCAAGAGGATTACAAGCTTTAAATTCTACTAAGGCCCGAAGGCTTACAAACTAAAAAGAGATAAGATGCCCATAATCCCTTTCTTGTCCCTCTCCTCAGGAAATGGAACAAGGAAAGAAGGAGGGCAAAAGGGGCGGGGGTGAGGCTCGGCCGCCCCCTCTCGGCCAATCCGACCCGCTGAAGTGACAGCGAGCGGGGTAGTCGACCGCCCTCCCCGCTCCATTGAAGGCGCGTGGGAATCAACCCACGCACGCGCACGACTCCCCATGTCCCGCGTGCATGTCATTCGCTCTGCGTTATGCATGTAGCGAACGTGGCGCAAGGGGCGGGCGTAGTGGGACACGTGGAGCGACGGTTCCCAAGTGAGGGTAGTAAATGGGAGGCGGCCCTACGGTCTCAAAGAGACACGCAAGCCGCCTTTATCGCTGCGCGAGGTGACGCCAGCTTCCGTCATCATGCGCTGCAAGACGACCCCCACGCCGCTGCTCAACGGGTCGTGGAGAAGCACAGCGGACGGAGCGATTACGCAGTAAAATCCGCCCAAACTACCACAAGACCGCTCGGGCCTGGCCCAACAACGGTCGCGCTTATGTATGGCCCAGTCCGTGGGCTCCTATCGGTGTTAAAAGTAGGGGTTTCCTTTGACCCTTTACTTGTGCACGGGCAGTCGAGCCACCCGCCACGCCCACGCATAACGGGGTAGGAAAGGGAAGCCGAGAGAAGCCAAGGCACAAGACAAATAAAGCAACAACAAGGACCAAGGCCACAAGGATCGGATGGGCGAAGCAGGTTTCCCCGGCAAGGACCCTTGCCGGGCAGCTCGCCCACGCCACCGAAAGGAAGCCACCCTTGAGCCCACCAACGCTCGACAAACGCATTGGAACAGGGCTCAGGAAGCACCTCCGTGGTGGCATGCAGATCTTTGTGAAGACAAATAATAGTCAAGATCAAGTGAGGAAAGGAAGGCAATCATCCTCATCGAAGAAACCCACAAGACCCCCGGCAAGATCCTTGTCGGGACACCATGCGCCACAAAGAAGACCCTTGCTGTGCCACCCGGCAAGACCTCGCTAAGCGCCCAAACAGGCCACCGCCAGCCCGCACCAAGTTTTTGCCATCGTTTGCATGCGGCTACCGACCCAACCAGCTGGGCAGGCACCTGCGTGGCAACATGCAACCCTTCGTGGAGGCTCCACCACCGCGCCACCTCAGCTGCCTGCCTGCCTACATGGCACCGCATGCATCGCTGGCCAGGGCACGGTCGGAAGCAAGAAGGAGCGGTGACGGACGGGACGGGCCTCGCCCCGCCCGAGCAAAGCGAAGGGACACCTAAGCCTCGCATTAAATGCGCTTTGTCGTGTAATACCAGCGATAAGCTCACAACGCTGTAGCACTTTCCACCTCTTGTGTGCCACCGTGGCAGCTCCTTTCGCCTATAAAAGGAGGCCCATGGCACACTGGAGAGGGATTCGGCTCTTTTGAACCCAGCAGCACCTAGAGCTAGTTCGAGAGCTCAAAACACTAAATACAGCCACCAAAGCAGGATCGTAGGGTTTTACGCATCTTTGCGACCCGAACCTGGGTAAATCTCCCTTGTGTTGCCTGCTAGTCCCGCTCTTCTCACGATCCCCGCTCCCCGCAACTGTAGAAGGGATTTCAGTGATCCCATAGGTGTCGTTTCCCACCGACAAGGTGTGACTAGCTTTACCTGGATAATTTGAGTGAACTCTACACCCTGTGTTCCTTAATATAAGACATTTTCGCGGTTCAATTTAAAGTACCCAAACGTCTAGTATTTAGAAAAACAGGTAGTAGTTTTCTTGAGCACATATCTGGGAAAGCTTGCCAAACTTTATTTATGTCCATACGCTAATGCAACACCATTTGAAATTTTGAATACTACAAATATACACTAGTCCAGTGGCTAGTGCAATAGTAGAGTAGTTATTTTATTACAGGGTACAGTACAATGGTTTTACTGAATAGATTTCAATAAACTCTAGCACTGGAAGATTTCTATAAGAATTAACAATACAAAATGTAAAGGTAACACGTTTCAGCATTGGTATACTAGTTGTGCATGAGTATTAAACCAAATACAAAAGTCTGAAGGTAACTAGCATTATTAACTAATGATAGTATAAAAAAATGCAAACCATGTACCTCCAAGGTAAATATCATTTCAAACTTGGGGGGGCCTTAAAAATTGCTATCCCAATCTTGATAATCGATCAAACATAAAAACTTGATCGAACGAATCAAGAGAATAGCCGGAGGAGGAGGTGCCCACTCTTGACCTTTCCTCTTGTCTTCATAATGTTTTGTGCAGTTTAACCAGAATAAAATGACATCAGCGCCTTGGCATTTTGGTGACACTGTACAAAAAAATTAACTTATCTCATGAAAGTGAGGTATGTAATCTATAAGCATTAATAAAGGCAAAAATCTGAAGGTAGGAACAAGTTTCATCGTCAGATATCGGTCAGTGCAACAGATTAGAATGCCTTAGCTAAAAAATCTTTAATACATCCACAATCAACAGCTAACCCTGAAATAATCTAGTGACATTAAATGGCATTGCTTAAATTTATTGGTGGCATTAGACCTGATCATGCATTAGTTAAATGTGGCATCACTTTAGCAGTAGCATTGCTTGACTTGATCACGGGCGCTATACTAACAAAGCAAAAAAGTGACAATAAAAGCATGGGAGGCCCATACGGACAGTGGGCGCACCAGTACGATGTACCTCCACGGACGCATAGAGTGGTGAGGGAGGTATGGTTGCCCAGAGCAACAAATATCCAGGCAGCATATGTGGATTACGTCCCATTTTTGTTCTGTTTAGCCACCTTTTTCCTATGTGAGGACAACAAACCGATCGACCTGGTCATTCTCTATTGTGTTGTCATGCCTTTCTACCCTTCTTCAACCAAGAGACACGAGACTCGTTCCTTAGCTACTGATTTCCCCTTTTCAACCTAGATGCGAGTTCGATGCCTACTCTCTTGGACAGTACAGTCTCCCTTTGAGGGAGTCCTGGACTAGGGGGTGTCCGGATAGCCGAACTATCATCTTTGGCCGGACTCCTGGACTATGAAGATACAAGATTGAAGACTTCGTCCCTTGTCCGGATAGGACTTTCCTTGGTGTGGAAGGCAAGCTTGGCGATACGGATATTAGATCTCCTACCATTGTAACCGACTCTGTGTAACCCTAACCCTATCCTCGGTCTATATAAACCGGAGGGTTTTAGTCCGAGGACTAACAACAATCATACCATAGGTTAGCTTCTAGGGTTTAGCCTCTCGATCTCGTGGTAGATCTACTCTTGTACTGCCCATATCATCAATACTAATCAAGCAGGAGTAGGGTATTACCTCCATCGAGAGGGCCCAACCTGGGTAAAAACATCGTGTCCCTTGTCTCCCGTTACCATCCACCTAGACGCACATTCGGGACCCCTACCGAGATCCGCCGGTTTTGACACCGACATTGGTGCTTTCATTGAGAGTTCCTCTATGCCGCCGCCGCCAGAAGGATGCCTCATCCCGCCTTTAAAGACGATGTTATCGCCAAAGGAGCCTTGGCCACCGGTCGACTCTTCGTTAGGTGGTTTTCTTATGACCGCCAGTTCGCCATCGCTACCGACGATGACTTCTCGGGTGATCGAAACCAATCTTCACGTTAACTCGAACTTGCCGAGCAGTTAGATCCGATCGAGCTCTCCTCCGAACGAGCTCTTGATCGCATCGCCGCCTCGGGAGTCGCCACAGACTACGCACCAGATCGGGCCTAAAGCCGATCCGAGAGAGATCAACTCTCCCTGTGCTACCCATCATGTTGCTGTGATAGAGGAGCAACACGGCGATTCTTCTTCTATCTTAAGGACTAGCAACGTCCGATTCCCGATCCCTCCATGCCGGATTCCCGCAGAGGGACGGATGTCGATCAAGCCCCGAACTTAAAGTCAGCGGCGGGTTGATTCATTGATAGCATTCAAAATCCAAACTTCCAAGTTCGAAACTTCGCCCTCGAGTCTTAAATTGACGGGTTCCGGATCTAGTTCCACCCGCCCACCCAAACATTAGCGATCTATCCCGACCGCAACAGCCCGCTGAAACAAGACATCATTTCGGGCCGATTCTCCCGGTTATGGACAGGATAAAGGACTGCCGAGAGGAGGACGCAATCTTACTTTTCTACAATAATTGCACGGAGAAGGGAATCCCAAACGCCATAAGTCCTCGCGAAATTACACGCTTTGCTGACTTGGTGACCATAGTACAAAATTACTGTGCGATGGAGAATGCTTGGAAAACCGAAAGTAAATTTTGGGATAATCCGGCCCCGAATACAGCCCTAGTCCGAAATAAAAGGGTGCATCATCACCAAGCACCTGGGTTATACATCAAAGAACAAAAAACCCCTAAAGGGCACGGAATCGTACTGGAGGGTTGGCTAAACGGACACTGCAAAATTCATAGCACAGAGGGCGCCACTCCAACTCACAACCTTCGAGCATGTTGGATACTACGGCAGTGGCCAAAAGTGGCTAAGAGCTTCTAGCCTCGTAATCCCAGCCCAAAGAACACCAAGACGGTATTAATAGTCTTCGAGACTTTCGTGATCAAATAACATGCGAAACGAACACTCCGCAACCTTGTCAAGTCTACCAAGTAGCAACAATAAATCCATGGAGGACACGGCTATTACCTTTAATGCCGTGACAAACCCAAATTCAACAGCCCGAGCACCAGCCGATTGGTCCTCGGTCCAATAGTGGACGGCTTTCGCCTTACTAAGGTACTCATGGATGGTGGCAGCGGACTAAACCTCATCTACGAGGAAACCCTCCAAAAATGGAAACAGATCGAACCGCATTGAGCAAAGAAGCACAACCTTTAGAGGAATAATCCCTAGCCGGAAGCATGCTGCACAGGAAAAATCACACCGACGAGTGTTCGCTCACGGACAATTACAGGTCCGAGGAGGTCACATTTCAAGTGGCCCCGTTCAGCAGCGGATATCACGCTTTATTAGGGCGAGAGGCATTCACAATTTTTCAAGCTATACCCCATTATGGGTAACGGAATCAACACTCTCACTAGTGATCCGAACATAGCACTCCACGCCGAAAACAAGACAGCCGCACTAGCCCTCGAGGCACTATCCGGCCCTAGCGCCGAGGAACTCATCGCGATGCGCCCATCAGTGAATGGGACGATGTGATACTTGATAAAAGATCCAAGTCCACCTCTTTAAACCAGCGGATGAAATAGTCAAATTCCAAGTCCACCCAACGGACCTCGCAAAGACGGGCTCCATTGGGGCACAATTAAACCCCGACGTAGACGCCAGACTACGAGAATTTCTACGAGAAAATCGACATTTTTGCTCGGCACCCTTCGACATGCCAGAATCCCACGCCGGCTGGCCGAGCACAGCCTAAATACCCTAAAAGGATTCAAGCCAGTCAAACAGGCTCTTCGGCACTTTTCCGAACCCAAGAGACATGCCATGGGAGAGGAGCTAGCCAAACTTATGGAAGCCGGATTCATCAGAGATATAAAACATCCGGACTGGCTAGCAAATCTGGTGATGGTACCAAAGAAGGATAAATCCTGGCGCCCATGTATTGATTTCAAAGACCTTAATAAGGCTTGCCCAAAGGATCCCTTCCCCCTCCCTCGCATTGATCAAATTATCGACGCTACAGCAGGACACCACTCATTGTGCTTCCTCGACGCAGCATCGCTACCACTAAATCAAGATGGCGGAGCCAGATCAAGCCGCAACAGCATTCATCACTCCATACGACCCATTCTCGCTTCAACACAATGCCCTTGGGCTAAAAATGCCGAGCAACATATCAGCGCATGATTCGTATATGTCCGCAAACCAGATCGGCAAAACAAAGGAAGCATATGTAGATTACGTGGTCGCCAAATCCAAGCATGTCGAAACTCTAGTAGACGACTTGAGGCTCACATTCGACAATCTCCAAAATATGACATTAAGCTCAATCCGAAAATGCGCTTCATGCTCCACCGAAAGCTCTTGGGCTTCATTGTGTCCGTAGAGGAATTGAAGCAAACCCAGCCAAGATCCGAGCTCTGTCACAATTGGATATTCCAAAAGACCTCAAACAAATACAAAATTGATCGATGCGAGCGGCTCTAAGCCGCTTTATTTCCGCTTGGGAGAAAAGGCGCACTTACCCTTTATCGCCTCCTCCGCAAGACCAACACTTCGAGTGGACGGATACGCCACGGCCGGACTCAAGAAATAAAAGCCATATTGGCAACAATTCGTCCTGGCCACGCCCAACATGGGAACCAATGCTATTATATATCGCCGCAACACATCAAGTTGTCAAGACGGTGCTCGCCGTCGAACGAGAAACGACGGACACAGGTTCCTCTTCAAAACCGGTTTACTATGTGTCCACCGTCCTAACTCCATGCAAGTCCCGTACCCACATTATCAAAAGATAGCATACGCGGTGTCCATGGCATCCCGGAAGCTGCGACACTACTTTCAAGAGTGTTCGATAACGGTAGCCTCCGAAGTACCTCTTAACAACATTATAAACAACCGCGACGCGACGGGCCGGATTGCTAAATGGGCCATAGAGCTCCTTCCATTCGACATAACCTATAAGCCACGACGAGCTATTAAGTCGCACGTTTTGGCCGACTTCATGGCCGAATGGACCGAAGCCAAACTCCCTAAAGAGTACGGCGCATACTCCAATTGGATCATGCACTTTGACGGCTCGAAAATGTTGGCCGGCCTGGGTCTGGCGTTCGCCCGACGCCCCCAACCGGGACACAGTCCAATACGCCCTTTAGATAATGTATACGGACTCCAACAACGCAGCGAATACGAGGCCCTTCGCACGACCTCCGGATGGCAGTTCCATGGGCATTAAACGCCTAGAGGTGCGCGATTCAACTCGCGATATCTTAAATAAACGGAGACTTTGATGCCAAAGATCCGAATGGCAGCGATCGCAATGCGGTCCTAAAATGTCAAGACGGTTCAAGGGCTCAATTTCATCATATAGCCCGGATAACAACCAGGCGACAGATGTATTGGCACGCATCGGCGCAAAACGCGATGCCGCCCCGCCCAACATCTTCCTCGAACGGCTGTTCAAGCCATCCGCATTATGGGAAGGGGAGTCCGAAATAACAACCGACCCAACCGCTACCGACACCAACACTCGACACAATCGGAGGCTCGCTAACGAAATAACACCTCCGCCCACTTAAATAATGGCGGTCATCGCCCGTGGACGGAACCATTCCTAGCCTACCTAACTAGGCAGGAACTCCCCGAAGACCAAAATGAGGCTCGCTGCATAGTACGGTGATCCAAAGCCTATAAAGTCCATGAGGGAGAGCTCTATAAGAAAAGCTCAACAGGAGTCCTTCCAAGGTGTATCTCCAAGAGGAAGGGCGAAACCTCCTGGCTGAAATTCATGCCGGACTAGGTGGGCACCACGCCGCAGCCCGGCCCTTGTAGGCAAGGCCTTCCAGACAGGATTTTATTGGCCGACGCCCGTGCAGATGCGCAGGATTTAGTCCAACGATGCGCCGGTTTGCCAGCTTTTTGCTAACTAAAGCCACATGCCACCCACCGCCTCAAAACTATACCCATCACCGGCCGTCATGATCCGGGGCTTGACATGGTTGGACCCCTTAAGGAGGAACCCACAAGCAAAAATACCTATTGGTCATGGTGGATAAATTCACCAAATGGATAGAGGCCAAGCCTGTTAAAATGGCTGAATCCGGGACGGTGATAGACTTCATATCAGGGGTAGTGCACCGTTATGGCGTCCCCCAAAGTATCATCACTGATAACGACACCAACCTTACGGCCGATGAGGTCAAATTATGGTGCAAAAACATGGGCATCAAGCTCGATTACGCCTCATTCTATCACCCTCAAACCAACGGTCAAGTTGAGCGAGCAAACGGTCTAATCATGAGCGGCATTAAACCTGCACTAGTGCGGTCCTCAAGGAATCTAACACGACCGGGTTGAGGAGCTCGACCAGACTGGGGCTGCGGACCACGCCGAATCGTACTACCGGATTCACACCATTTTTATGGTGTACGGCGCAGAGGCAGTCTTGCCTCGCGACATAATGCATGACTCACCTCAAGGCGCATGTATGAAGAAAGAGAAGCCGAGCTCGATCGGCAGGACAGTTTGGACGGATTGGAGGAGGAGCGCGACGTGGCAAAAGCTCGCTCCGCATTTTATCAACAGCAGGCTCAAGATATCAAAGCAGGAAGTACGGGCCAAAGCTACAACGCTGGCGTAACTAGTTCTACACCTGCCGGACAAGAAAAAGGACAAACTCAAGCCCAAATGGGAAGGTCCTTCATCATCGACTCAAGGCCCGACCGGCGGAGCATACCGCTCATAAACGCGTCGGATAACCGACTCGAGCCGAACCCATGGAACGCAGCCCGTCTACGAAGATTCTACGCCTAAGTGCTGGACTCCGAGTTCGTCTCCTTCCACCATCCATATTTTCTATTTTTGCTGTCTTTTATTTCTCTCCTTCCTCCTTCTTCTTCTTGAAGCCTTTAGAGGCTCGTTTGCGCACTGTTCGCACACACTTGACGCGCTATCCGCGCTCATTATACCTGGGGGCTTCTTTAACAGAAGCTTATTTATACAGGCTTTATGCCCAACACATGTGTCACACTTCCGCATGTACCTTTTGTTCACCATTATATGCATCGATATGACTTAAGTTTTGGCCAAGCTGGGTTGCTCGGCTCTCAGATTTACCCCTACATTCCCGATTGTTCGCTAGGTGGTAAAGGAGCACCTCTGCGATTGTTACCGCCTGGTCAGCCGGACGTGTACCTCGACCGGGTGAAGCCGAAGCTAGCGTTCTTAAGGGAATATTCGGTCGGTGAACTAAAAGATGATTTTTATTTTTCATTTATCTGCCCCTGATTCTTTTCTCGCTTTTTCGCAGTCCGACATGCACTTTAGGGCATGCCTCCTGTGGAAAGGAACCCCTAACGGAACTATTCTCCCTGGAAGATGTTTCTTACTAACCATGTAATATAACATAACTAGTTGGGCACTTGTCTGATAAAGCACTCATGACCCCTACGCCTGGTCTCCATGCATACCCCGGTTTTTACATAACCGCGAGGGTATTCGGACACACTCCGGACTATTGGGTCCCGAGGTTGAAGCGAAAAGGTCCGCTACGACAAACGATCTACAATCCGGCTAGAAGGCATTTTACATGTCATTTTAAATTACATAGTCAAATTGACTGATTGTATTCTCTTCAATGCCGCTCTAATAGGCTGTCTAGTTTACAATCCTGCTGGGAATACTTTATGCCAACTCTAGTTGGTCGCACACTAAGCTCACAGGATCTCCTTCCCGTCGGGCCCCACAGTCCGACCTCGCCATGTGGTTTGGGTCCGCCTGTACCGCGCCTTCACCATGGCCCTGTGCCTCCTCGGCGCTTTGACGACGTGCCGATATCTTCCATAGTCGGGAGCGCCGCCGTGCTCCCTCAAGCTTCTCTCGAAGCTCTCCAAGGCCTTCGGTAGGGAGATAGATGGCCACAAGGCCTAGGCGACGACTTTCATCACCGCCAACTCGCTAGTGCAGTTGCAATAGCTCGGAAGAAAGTCACCCGAGAACCGGGCATTTCTCTTCAGACTAACCCGTGAGCATACCTACAGACATAACTTTATTAATTGACTTCCTCGCCAACTCTTTTTCAAAGTTCGCCAAGCATTTATCAGAAATGCCGCGATTAAGTCGCCGATTCTCCTTCATGGAGTCGACAACTGGGCACGAACATCCTTTAGTTCCTCACCCAGCTGGGTGTTGGCATCTTGAGATTATTTTTCTTGCCTCACCCTTGTAAGCACATTCTCGCTGCCTTCAACCGGCGCAAGAGTTGTTGCTTGTCCGGATCTAGTTCGGCGCCATCTGCAATATTATTTTCAGATTTACACACACGCCGCACTTCACAAACTATTTATATTTTGAAGCACATATTACTAGAGGGGGTCTCTGTGGCTCCCCTTGTAGCGGCTAGTGCGGCCTCAAGTTGGGCCTTGCATTCTTCAAGCTCCTGAGATAGTCGGGTATTCTTTTTTGTAAGATCCTGCATAACAAATGATCCTTAAATCAGTTATTCCAACTATTTTAAGTCTTGGGGGCTATTGGCATATATAACTGTCAATATTTCCTCACCCGTATGTCCTTTACATACTGCTCCGTGGCTCTGGCTAGACCATCTTGAGCGGCACGGCGGTGTGCATCTCCTGAATTGAAGGCATTCAAGGCCTCTTGGGAGAAACATGTGTCACGAAGAACTGTCCGGCGGCGCATGTGATTCATGGCGCTCTCCACCTCGGAGTTGGTGGCGGACAATCTGTCAGCATCCTCTGTCGGAGGAGCATCCGACGACGCCTCGTGCTCGCTCGCTTCGACCCGCTTTGGAGCCCGGCTGGCGGAGGTTCGATTATAACCTCTCCGACTCAGTCCGCGAGCACTTTTTTCCTGAAAAGAGCACCAGCGTTAGTATGCCTTCCAGAATCAATCCTAGGAATATGGTGACACGCTATACCGCTATGTGGAGTTTTGATCTCGACCGCACTTTTTTTAGATCATGCGGGCTGTATCGCCTTGTTGGCTAGCCGCTGGCTCGGCCTCCTGCCTTGAAGGCACCCCCGCGAAACACCATCAAATACGTGGTGATTAGAAGTAAAGCACGGTGGTCATGGTATCCGGACTTCGTCACGGTTATTCGGGAGGCCGGAAATAATCCGGGTAGTCGGCCAGAATGGCAACCAAAGCATTGTCAATGCTAAGTTGGTGGAACACCCGCCGATCAGCTCCACCTTTATATCCGGTCCTCTTCGAGGTTGGACCGAGGGACCGCTCCGGATCCTCGGTTGTGGGGGCGGGTTGTGTATCTTCTCCACGGCCCGGCGCAGTTCTCGCGAGAAACCATGAAATGAGATATTTAACCACGGAACATGGATCGGACAGGCCACGAAGATATTTTCTTACCCAACTTCGACGATTATTCGAAGAAAACCCGCTCAGTGGACTGACACGGAGAAAATCCTCGTCTTCCCCTTTGTACATGGCGGACAAGGTCTTCACCAGTTCGGTGACCGATCCCGGCCCTTTGTGGCCATGGCGGTGGCATCGCCCTCCCGCTGAAGTCCCACATGGGTGGCCCCTATATTGGAGCGGCTGCACTCCTCATAATGCAAATTGCCATGACTCCAATCATGGTCAATCCGCATGAGCCAAGAATCTTATTCGCTCATCAAGTAAAGGACGCCCCGGTCATTTTCCTCAGGGGGCTCATGCAGCGCCAGCTTAGGCGCTTCTTCGAGGAGTTGCTAAACTCCAAAGGCCGATCCAACAGGATCCGGCAGCGGACGCCCTCCATGTAAAACCATTCCGAGGGCCAGTCCTGACGCTTCTTTGGGGTTCCGGATAAGTATCCGTCCCGGCGACATGCCATAGTTTGGCTCGCCCACTTGATATATTGACCCTTCGTGAGAACGAGGCACAAGGCGTAACAATCGCTTCCACAGAGTGAAATGGGCCTCAACGCCCGTAAACAGCTCGCAGAAGGGCCACAAAGCCCGCTATATGCAAGATGGAGGCAAGCGAAGGTTGTGCAATGGAGGCCGAGAACTCCGAAGCCCCGGAGAAACGGATGGATTGGAAACCGAGTCCTCTCATTAGGTAAGAGATGAAGCATACCCGCCTCCCTTAGAGGGTTCGGGACGCCTCCGCCGCTTCCCGCCCTTATAAGTGGCGTAGTCCGAACGCACCGAACCATGAAGGCCGGGGAAGGAATCCTTGGTTTGGAGCACCACCACCTTTGCAAGGGATCGAGCATCTCCCAGCCTCCGGGCTGGGCTGGGAGCGCGAGACGAGGAGCCGCGTCGACTGTCCATGGTGGAATGGGTTTTTTGTCAAAGGCGCTCTGATGAAGGCTCGGGAAGGGAGGATGGTGTGATCCGGATCTGGATCCCCGTCTCTTTTATAGACGGCTCATTTGCACAGCAAGGGGGGTAAATGTAAAGATACCCTGACTTTTCACATTCATTCGACACGTGGAAGATGGCCATTATTGGGCGTGGAAGCCGAGAAGCGCGATATTCACAAGAAAGCCAAACACTATTCAACACAGGATTCGGAGGGGAACCCGCCTTGCAATGCCGAAGACAATCAACACGCCGGACTTATCATCATTGAAGCCTGGTTCGGGGGCTACTGAGGGAGTCCTGGACTAGGGGGTGTCCGGATAGCCGAACTATCATCTTTGCCGGACTCGGACTATGAAGATACAAGATTGAAGACTTCGCCCCTTGTCCGGATAGGACTTTCCTTGGCGTGGAAGGCAAGCTTGGCGATATGGATATTAGATCTCCTACCATTGTAACCGACTCAGGTAACCCTAACCCTATCCAAAGGTCTATATAAACCGGAGGGTTTTAGTCCAGAGGATGAACAACAATCATACCATAGGCTAGCTTCTAGGTTTAGCCTCTCGATCTCGTGGTAGATCTACTCTTGCAATACCCATATCATCAATATTAATCAAGCAGGAGTAGGGTATTACCTCCATCGAGAGGGCCCAACCTGGTAAAACATCGTGTCCCTTGTCTCCCGTTACCATCCACCTAGACGCACAGTTCGGGACCCCTATCCGAGATCCGCCGGTTTTGACACCGACACCCTTCCTTTCCTTATTCAACCCAGACATGGATTAGTCTGCATGAAGTAGGGTTTCCTTTAATAGTGCAAATTAAGGTTTTCGTCTGCGTGGCCAGCAGAGCAGAGGATAGCAAATTGGGAAGATGGTGGAGTGGAAAAAGATCCACATGCAGCGACGTGGCAGATGGGGCAATAGAACAAGGGTATGGTTCAAAAAGAGGTAGCATACCGAGGGTCGGCGGAAGTGGCTTCGCTCGTGATCGCCGCCCTCCAGACGCACTCACGACAGCGAAGCTTGGGGACGGAGGCCATCCCACGCGGGCGCTTAGGTCCGAGAGGATGGCCTTGTCGCCGATGCTCGACTCGCCGCCGATGACGAAAAGGCCAACGCTGCATCGCCTTTTTTTCCCGGTGGATCTGTGACCACCGTGAGGAGGAGAGAGAGGCTGTCTTTTTAGATCTGGAGACAGGGTGATAGTGTGAGAAGCAAGTGGGCAGCCCTTAGCAAGAAAGCTCTGAAGCTCCAGCCTATATATCTTTTTTATACTACTAGTACTTGAGGTGGAGTAGTGGTAGAGTAGTTTATATTTTCTCTACAAACAGTACCAATTAGTCATGCTTCAAAACTGAATGGCACGCCATTAAAAAATAAAGGTCGATAACTAATACGGCACCTCGGGCAAACGCGGCCAGATCGCATTTTGCACGAGAAATTACACACCATGTTTCGTTGACATGTGGTCCCGTTCCAACATGTCAGTGAGACAATGACGAGTCCTTTTGTACAATTTCCAAAAGGACGTGTAGGCCGGGGCGCCTCTTCGTGTACCATGGCAAACTGGTAACCGTCCACCGACTCTTCGCCTTTCCCTCTCGATTTGGAACTGCTGTCGCACGCTCTTCCTCCCTCCTCCATTTGCCTTCACCCTTCCTTCTGCCATTGTTCGATCATCTTCTCCATGTAGGGAACAAGCCGGAAACGACCCCGTTATTCTTGCCCTGATCTGAAAGATGACGTTGTGGGGGAACTCATTGATCGGTGCAACGTCATCACCTCGGCTGGCATGGCAGGTTCGTTCAAGACCATTCTCGACTCAACTAATAACATAATTACAAGGAACCCAAGGGTCCAGGAGTGGTTTTATCTCCCTTATCTTCTTTGCTATAAGCATGTCCGCATGGGCGCAGACGACGGAGGCCTCGCCTTGTGCAAGTTGATGCCGCTTGATAATGATACGTGTGATGTCAAGATGCCATCGCTTCAGGGTAAGGCCTGGGCTGGCGTAAATGGAGATTGGGTTGTTTATATTGGGTACAATTGCAGTGGGAACTTGTGAATGTGTACACTCGTCACCGGATTCCACTTCCAAAAATCTCCGAGTGCCCTGAGGTTGAGCACACAGATGATCTGCGTACGTTCAAATACGATCATGGTGACTATCGTTTATGGAAGATAGCAATTTCTCGAGTTCCCAACCGCTCTTGGAATTACGAGAACTATCAAGTTGTTGCTATCTTCGACAAGCTTGTTGCCGTTGTTACTAATTCCACGGTTCGTCCATGGATATTGCTCAAAAATCAGTTTCTGTACACGGATGAGTACTGTGATGCAATTGAGTACGAGGATCTTGTGTTTGCTGCCACCACTCGTGGCACTGTTTTTGCATGGGATTCTCGTAGTTTCGATACGTTTGTCTTCCACCGTAATTATAATTGTTTCAGCCACATGCATGCGGGTTAGCAAGTTTCCCTTTACTAATTAACCTTCTTCTTGTGTTTCCAAGGTCCTGTGAACATTCCACCACCTATACTTGAAAAATTTTATAACCAAGGGGGAGATGACGATGGTGATGATCACGAGCATGAGGATGAGCAGAACTTATATACTCAGTGGCGCCTGGCAACTAATTCCGATGGATCACCTCTTCTTGTCTGTATACAGTGCATTGTGTTTGTTACTATTGTGGTAGCAGGTGTTGTCTCCCATGGTCGCCCTCTTCGGACCTATTCCAACACCCGTTGCGGGGTATTCGGAATGGATAGTAGTGTGCTAGCGCCAACACCTTCTCCCTGATACAGTATTGGTAGTCTTGGAGCAAACTCACTCTTCCTTGGACCAAACTATCCAATGATGGTTAAAGGCAATCCAGCTGCTATTGACACAGCGTTACTACCATTTATGAGAAGCAACTCTATCTATACCTCGGACATTGTGGTGGTTCCCTACCCTGCTCCTGATATATGCCGCTTCAGCATAGATGATCAGTGCTGCGTTGCTCTCGATATTGACAATAGCTGGCCCTTCCCAGAGCACCTATGGTTCAAAGCAAGCATTTCCAACGCCAAGGATTGGTTGAGTTGAAGTTCATTTCATTGCTTGTTATTTGTTGTGTGATGAAAACTTCAATATTTACTGGAATGTTTTGTTGGAAATAATCTATAATCCAACATGTATCATCGTTGTCATTGTGTGTTGATGACTTGTTGTATGTAATGAATGGTACATTTGCAAATGCGTGTCATAGACCTAATTTATGAATGATTTTCGAGTCACTTCTTGGAGTGTGAGTACCGTAGTAGTATAGCCAGCATCCGGTTAGTATATGAAGTTGCCACATCACATAGAGCCAACCTAAAATTGGAGTACCAGATCTGAGATGCCACGTGTACTAGATGAACGACTCCAAGTTCGACCACCGTGATGCTAGGTGCGAGCCGAGGAAAACTGTTGGAGAGACCGCCTCATAATTTTCCTACATTGGTCGTTTGATTCATAGGATAGAATGCTATAGGATTTTTTTCCTATGTAATCATGTTTTAATTGGCAATCTAGCATCCACTCCAACTTTTGTTTCACTTCCTTTGATCCTACGAAGAGAGTACTTGCTCTAAATGATGTGCCGCTGCAAGAGCTACCTATATTAATTAACCATGCTCTAAAAAGGTGGACCAGCTTTGGCTGTAGTAGTACTGTACTAGGTTAATAGGTGACCTTGTGCTTGGCTCTTCTCCTTTTCTGGAAGTCGAACAATAATAATGGTATTGTACTACTTCTGGCAATCTGACACCAAATGAACTGATGCACGTCCACCGCTTATAAGCAAAAGTTTCTCCTCGTGTCGCGAGCCACCGCGCATGCGTTGGCGAGGGAGAAGGCGTAGTAAGCAAGCTTCTCGTCGTTCTGCGAGTTGACGGGACACATCAAAGTTACGTATTTATTAGTACTCTCTTCAAAAAGGGCCAGCCATGTCCATGGCTACCATCCCGTGCTCTGTCATTGAGTACGTGCACTATTCACGTGCCATCAGGAGAAAAAATATTGCGTAGTACTAGGTGCCATCGAAGTGCACGACTCACTTACGCACTGCATATCTCCATTTTCTTGCATGACACGCCACCTTGATGCTAGATGTCCCGTGTGTCATGGAGGCATATAGTATGATTTTGTAAAATGGAGGCATATAGATGTCCCGCGTGTCGACAACAGGATGAACAAAGCTCATGTCTTAAACGAAAGAGTGGAAGAACATAGATTCCTGACAACCGAGAAGGAGCTACAAACCTCGGGGTGGAGCGTCTGCACTCATAATATTTTATATTATTCAGCGATATAAAATCAACCAAATCTCTCCATGTTCCTATACCATTCTATAGTATGAGAATAACTTTGAACGTAAGCCATTGATTCACTCTATCCAATGGTCATAGTTGGAAATTCCAAAGAAAACCAAGCATTGGATCAACTCTTTTTTCGAGAGCAACTCTTTTAGCACTTAGATTGTTGCCGCCTGCCCACCTAGCCCACCTATATATCCGCTCATGTGTGATGACCACAGGAGCTATCCACTCAGAGTGTATGTTAAAAAAAAGGTCGATAACTAATGCGGCACGTCGGGCCAACGCGGCCAGATCGCATTTTGCACGAGAAATTACACACCATGTTTCGTTGCCATGTGGTCCCGTTCCAACATGTCAGTGAGTCGACGACGAGTCCTTTTGTACAATTTCTGAAAGGACGTGTAGGCCGGGGCGCCTCTTCGTGTACCGTGGAAAACTGGCAACCGTCCACCGACTCTTCGCCTTTCCCTCTCGATTTGGAACTGCTGTCGCACGCTGATACGTCTCCGTCGTATCTATAATTTTTGATTGTTCCATGCCGATATTCTACAACTTTCATATACTTTTGGCAACTTTTTATACTATTTTTGGGACTAACATATTGATCCAAAGGCTCAAGTGCGGCCTCGCTTGTTGCATATTTTTGTTTCGCAGAAACCCCATATCAAGCAGAGTCCAAACAGGATAAAAAAGGACGGAGAATATTTTTGGAATATTTGTGAAATATGGGAAGAAGAATCAACGCGAGAAGGTGCCCGAGGGGGCCACGAGGCAGGGGGCGCGTCTGCCCCCCCTGGGCGCGCCCCTGACCCTTGTGGGGCCCCCATAAGGCGGTTGCTGCTCTTCTTTCACCGCAAGAAAGCTAATTTCCGGATAGAGATTGTGTCCAAAATTCAGCCCAATCGGAGTTACAGATCTCCGGTTATAAAAGAAACAATGAAAGGCCAGATCTGAGAGCACAGAAACAGAGAGAGACAGAGAGACAGATCCAATTTCGGAGGGGCTCTCGCCCCTCCCATGCCATGGGGACCAAGGACCAGAGGGGAAACCCTTCTCCCATCTAGGGAGGAGGTCAAGGAATAAGAAGAAGAAGGAGGGGGGGCTCTCTCCCCCTCGCTTCCGGTGGCGCCGGAGTGCCACCGGGGGCCATCATCATCACCGCAATCTTCACCAACAACTTCACCACCATCATCACCAACTCTTCCCCCCTCTATGCAGCGGTGTAACCCCTCTTTTCCCCGTTGTAATATCTACTTAAACATGGTGCTCAACGCTATATATTATTTCCCAATGATGTATGGCTATCCTATGATGTTTGAGTAGATCCGTTTTGTCCTATGGGTTATTTATAATCGTGATTGGTTTGAGTTGCATGTTTTATTATTGGTGTTGTCCTATGGTGCTCTCCGTGTCGCGCAAGCGTGAGGGATTCCCGTTGTAGATATGTTCATGATTTGCTTATGGTGGGTGGCGTGAGTGACAGAAGCATATACCAGAGTAAGTAGGTTGTTTGCGTATGGGAATAAAGAAAACTTGATACTTTAATGCTATGGTTGGGATTTACCTTAATGATCTTTAGTAGTTGCGGATGCTTGCTAGAGTTCCAATCATAAGTGCATATGATCCAAGTAGAGAAAGTATGTTAACATGTGCCTCTCCCTCAAATAAAATTGCAATAGTGATTACCGGTCTAGTTATCGATTGCCTAGGGACAAGTAACTTCCTCGTGAAAAAAATCTCTCTACTAAAACTAATTTATTTGTTTATTTATCTAAACAGCCCCTACTTTTTATTTACATTCTCTTTAATATCTTGCAAACCTATCCGAAAACACCTACAAAGTACTTCTAGTTTTATACTTGTTCTAGGTAAAGCGAATGTCAAGCGCACGTAGAGTTGTATCGGTGGTCGATAGAACTTGAGGTTATATTTGTTCTACCTTTAGCTCCTCGTTGGATTCAACACTCTTACTTATCGAAAGAGTCTACAATTGATCCCCTATACTTGTGGGTTATCAAGACCTTTTTCTGGCACCGTTGCCGGGAGCAATAGCGTGGGGTGAATATTCTCGTGTGTGCTTGTTTGCTTTATCACAAAGTAGATTTTATTTGCTGTTCTAAGTTGTTCTCTATCTTTAGTTATGGATATGGAACACGAAATACCAAAAACATTAGGTGTACTTGCTACTCATGGAGATGGGGAACCTCCTAAGACCCTCGATGCTCGTTATGTGATAGATATTATGTACTACTTTGGTAATCCCGAGAAAACCCCATTCAATTTGGTAATGGGAGACACGTTGGATCAATGTGAATAATTTAGGTATTATCGCTTGACTCAAAAAGTAAACTATTATGGGATCAAATTTATATGTTGAAGTGGTATGCTAGGCAACTATGCTTGAGATATGATTATACTTGTTGCTCTAGGATGAAATCTCCACACCTTCCCTTTTCATGTAAATTTAATGATAATAAAACCTTGGCTTCTTATGCTAGAGGTATATATGATTACTATGATGTGGAACAAATAGAAGAATTTGTTGCTTTTATGGGTGCTTATGAAATTGAATCTGTATTTAAAGAGTGTGAAAATCTTTATGATGCTATTTATAGACCTGAAAATTTAGCTATCCTTAAATATTGCTATGAGAATTATTAATACAATGCTGATATTGATGCATTTATTGAGAAAGTCTCTGCTATCCAAGAAGAGACTAATATTTTGCAGGAGTCTATGGAAGAAGAAATTAATGACATTGTGAGCTCATTGGATGAAAAAGATGAGGAGGAGAGCGAAGAACAAAAGTAGGAAGAGCGGATTTATCACCCGTGCCCACCTTCTAATGAGAGTAACTCTTCAACTCATACATTGTTTAATATCCTTTCGTGCTTACCGAAGGATGATTGCTATGATGACTGTTATGATCCCGTTGATTCTCTTGAAATATCCCTTTTTGATGATGCTTGCTATGCTTGTGGCCAAGATGCCAATATGAATTATGCTTATGGAGATGAACTTGCTAAAGTTCCTTATGTTAAACATGAAATTGTTGCTATTGCACCCACGCATGATAGTCCTATTTGTTGGGGAACGTAGTAATTAAAAAAATCCTACGCACACACAGGATCATGGGGATGCATCGCAACGAGAGGGTAGAGTGTGTCCACGTACCCTCGTAGACCGAAAGCGTAAGCGTTAGCACAACGCGGTTGATGTAGTTGTACGTCTTCATGGTCCGACCGATCAAGTACTGAATGCACTGCACCTCCGTGTTCTGCACACGTTCAACTCGATGACGTCCCTCGAACTCTGATCCAGCCGAGCTTTGAGGGAGAGTTCTGTCAGCATGATGGCGTGGTGACGATCCTGATGTTCTACCGATGCAGGGCTTCACCTAAGCACCGCTACGATATTATCGAGGTGGACTATGGTGGAGAGGGGCACCGCACACGGCTAAAAGATCCAAGAGATCAATTGTTGTGTCTATGGGGTGCCCCTCTCCTCCGTATATAAAGGGGGTGTAGGTGTCAAAACCGGCGGATCTCGGGTAGGGGGTCCCGAACTGTGCATCTAAGGCGGATGGTAACACGAGGTGGGGGACACGATGTTTACTCAGGTTCGGGCCCTCTCGATGGAGGTAATACCCTACTTCCTGCTTGATTGATCTTGATGATATGAGTATTACAAGAGTTGATCTACCACGAGATCGTAGATGCTAAACCCTAGAAGCTAGCCTATGGTATGATTGTTGTTGTTGTACGGACTAAAACCCTCCGGTTTATATAGACACCGGAGGGGGCTAGGGTTACACAAAGTCGGTTACAAGGGAGGAGATCTACATATCCATATTGCCGAGCTTGCCTTCCACGCCAAGGAGAGTCCCATCCGGACACGGGATGAAGTATTCAATCTTGTATCTTCATAGTCCAACAGTCCGGCCAAAGGATATAGTCCGGCTGTCCGAGGACCCCCTAATCCAGACTCCTCAAGAGCCCTTAACCAGGCTTCAATGACGATGAGTCCGGCGCGCAGATTGTCTTCGGCATTGCAAGGCGGGTTCTCCTCCAAATTTTGAGTACCTGTCGAGTAGCGTCCGACTTCCCATGAATGTCGCACTCCTTGGCTTCTGCGCCTAATAATGGCTATCCTCCACTTGTCAAGCGAATGCGAGAAGGCGGGGCATTTTTACACTTGCCACCCTAACCATGTAAGTAAATAGTCTATTTAAGGAGGTGGGTATCCTCAGATCCAGATCACACCATCCTCCCACAACGAGTATCCATCGGAGCGCGCCCGGAAAGGTCCATCCCATCATGGCCGGCCATCGCAGCTCCTCCTCTCGCTCTCGTAGCCCTAAGCCAGGCAATTGGAAGAAGTGTTCCGTCCCCACAGCCAATTAGTAGAGTTACAGACCCAGAGATTCCTCCCTCCAGCGTATATGGTCCCCGTTCGAGCCGGACTCGCCACCTACAACGGCGGGGAGCAAGCGGAGAGCTTTCTCAACCCATCCATGGGGGAGCGGGTATGCCTTGTCCCTTACTTATTAAGGGGGCTCAGATTTCCAATCCACCCGTTTCTCCACGGGCTCCTCGAGTTCTACGGCCTCCAGCTGCATAACTTTACTCCCGCCTCCATATTACACATCACTGGCTACGTCGCCCTTTGCGAGCTGTTTTTGGGCCGCGAAGCTCATTTCGAGCTATGGAAGAGGCTATTCTGCCTCGTACCCCGTACACAGGAGGGGTTAATATATCAAGTGGGCGGAGCCGAAATATGGCGCATCGCCGGGACCGGATACCTGTCCAGTACTCCAAAGAAGACACCCGAAGACTGGCCTTCGGAGTGGTTTATATGGAGGACGTCCCCCTTCCGGACCCTATTTGGATGGGCCTTCCTGAGTTCGACAACGCTCCCTTGAAGAAACGCCGCAACTGGCGCAATCAGAGCCCCCAGGAGGAAGATAACGGAGAATTCCTTTACCTGATGGGCCGGATATAGACGCTGGGTAAGTCAGGATTGACAGTAATCGAGGTTATGTCAATATGTATAATGCGGGGGGTGCAGCCACTTCAATATTGGGGGCAACCCATGTGGCACTTCAACGGAGAAGACGATGCCACCTGCTGCGGTCGTAAGGGACCGGACTCAGTCGCTGCTCTAGCAAAAATTCTGTCCAATTTGTACAAAGGAGAGGAAGAGGAGTTCATCCGCATTAAGCCACGGGATGGATTCTCCATGTACAACCCCCCAAGCTGGGTGAGCTGCTACTTTTTACTCCAAACCTTCCCGCATTCTTCGTCATAAGTATTTACCTTGCCATTTCATAGCAGGAACTGTGAAAAGCTATAAGGGAGGTCCACAGCCCGCCTCCACAACCGGAGGACCCTGACCGGGCCCTCAACCCCGGACTCGAAGAAGATCCGGACACATTTGTGGAGCTTATTGGCAGGAAGTTTTATCAATTAAGCTGCGACGGTGCCATGGTGGCCATTGTAGCTGATTATCCGGGACTACTCCCCACATCGCATGTAAGTAAAACCGGAGTCCTAACTTCCAAGAAGGATCCCTTTTTCTGCACTTCACCTACCGCACACATATGGTGTCTTACAGGGAAGGCCATCGGGACGCCATGCCGAACCCGCAGTGTCTCACCAACAAGGGGCACCGAAGCCGGGTAGGCTTAAAAGGAAGGTGGTCAGGACTGAGGCGCCGTTGCAGAGGTATGAAAAAGAACCCCGCTCCGTGGTTGTCGTCTTTTAAAATATAATAACGCCCATGTTTCCTAGTAGGAAAAACGGTCGCCGGACTATATCCGGAGAGGCTGCCGGCCACGCCTCCACCAGTCAGGCTCCAGAGCCGGACTTAGCGACAGACGCTAACATGGGCCAACGCCGGATGTTCCTCCTACAGAGGATGTAGATAGGATGTCCGCTACGTATTCCGAAGTGGAGAGCGCCATGAATCACAGGCGTCGTCGGGCCGTACTCCGTGACGCTTGTTTCTCCCAAGAGGCGTTTGATGCCCTCAACTCAGGAGAGGCGTACATCCGAGCTGCTCAAAATGGTCTTGCCAGAGCCATGGACCAGTATGTAAAGGATATACGGGTAAGAAAATCTAATAATTATGTATATCAGTAGCCCCTGAGACTTAAAACAGTTGGCACAACTGATTTAAGGATCATTGTGTGCATAGATTCTTACAGAGAAGAATACCCATTTGTCTCAAGAGCTGGAGGAGTGCAAAGCCCAGCTTCAGGCCACAGTTGCCACAGTGAAGGAGTCCGAGAAGGCCCCATCTGGTAACACTTGTTTCCATTGCAAAGAATATCATGTACCGGGTAGTATGCGGCATGCGTGCAAATCTAACAATAGATTCTGCAGATGACTCCGAAGTGAGTCCGGAGGTCATGCGAGGGGATGAGAAACATGCTAAACGATAGCTAAAGGCTGGCGAGCACGAGCTTACATGGGTTAGGCGGGAGAAAAACGATCTCCAAGACGCCGCCAATACCCGGCTAGGCGTTGAACTGAAAGATGTTCGAGCCCAGCTTGCTGACTCCGTAAAGGAGAATAAGAAGCTTCGACGCGACATTTTCAGTAAGTGCTTGAACGAACTTTTAAAGAGTTTGGCGAAGAAACCGGCTGACAGAGTTATATCTGTAGGTATGCTGACGGGTCGTCCCACCAAGGAAATGCCCGGGTCTGCAAGTGATCTTCTGCCAGAGCTCTCCCAACTGCACGAACAAGTTCGGCAGGTGATGCAGGGCATTGCCCAAGCCTTGTAGCCATCCGCCTCCCTGCCAGGAGAAATGGGGGAGCTTGTAGAGAAGCTCAAGGGAGCGCGGCGGCGCTTCCGATTATGGAAGATATCAGCCTGCCGACAAGGTGCAAGGGAAGCCTGGGCCATGGTGAAGACGCGATATACCAAGGCTGACCCGAACCACATGGCCGAGGTCGGACCTATGGGGTCTGATGGGAAAGAGATCCCTGTCAGTTTGGTGTATGACCAGGTAGAATTAGCCGCAAAGTATTCCCAGCAGGATTGTAGGCTAGACAGCATGTTGGATGGTATAGAAGAAGAATTTAGTCAGTCTAAGTGACTGTGTACTTCAAGTGACATGTATTGTCCCTAGCCGGATTGTAAATCATTTGTCATGGCGGACCTTTTCGCTTCGACCTCCGGACCCGACAGTCCGGAGTGTATCCGAATACCCGTTTGTTATGTGAAAACCGGGGTACGCATGGAAACCATGCGTAGGGGTCATAAGTGCTTGAACAGACACGTACCCAACTAGCTATGTTATATTACATGGATAGTAAGAAACATCTTCCAGGGAGAATAGTTCCGTTATGGGTTCCTTTCCCTGGGTACGCATGCATTAATGTGCATGTCCGAACTACGAAAAGAGACGCAGGATATAAACATCTGGGGGCATGTACTACAATAAATAAAAATCATCTTTTGTTCACCGACCGAATATTCCCTTAAGAATGCTAGCTTTCGGCTTCACCCAGTCTGAGGTACACATCTGGCTAACCCGGCAGTAACAATCGCAGAGGTGCTCCCCTTATGCCCTAGCCAAATTAACGGGAACGTAGGGCATAAACACAAGAGCCAGGCAACCCAACTTGGCCAAAACTTAAGTCATATCGATGCATATAATGGCAAAAAAAGGTACATGTGAAAAGTAACACATGTGTGGGGCCTAGAGCCCGGAGCGTAGCTATATTAAGCTTCTGTATAAGAAGCCCCCAGGTATCATGAGCGCGGCTAGCGCGTCAAGATTGTGTAGTCAAGACACATTTTAGCCTTGTAAGGCCTCGAAGAAAAAAGGGAAGAAAGAAAGAAAAGATAGATAATGAATATATAAAAAATTGACAAAGGTAAGGAGACGAACATAGAGTCCGGCACTAGGCGTAGAACCTTTAGAGTCTGGCTGCATTCCATGGGTTTGGCTCGAGTCGATTGTCCGATGCATCCCGCAGACGGTACGCTCCACCGGTCAGAACTTGGTCAGTAACGAAGGGACCTTCCCATTTTGGCTTGAGCTTGTTATTTTTCTTCTCTGGTAGGCGTAGAACGAGTTCGCCAACGTTATAAGTTTTGGCCCATACTTCTCTGCTTTGATACCTTCGAGCCTGTTGCTGATAGAATGCGGAACGGGCTTTTGCCACATCACGCTCCTCCTCCAGGGCGTCCAAACTGTCCTGCCGATCAAGCTGAGCTTCTTTCTCTTCATACATGCGCACTCTAGGTGAGTCATGAATTATGTCGCAGGGCAGTACCGCCTTTGTGCCGTACACCATGAAAAATGGTGTGTATCCGGTAGTGTGATTCGGCGTGGTCCGTAGCCCCATAGTACAGAGTCGAGCTCCTCTACCCAGTGCGTATCGGATTCCTTCAAGGATCACACTAATCTGGGTTTAATGCCGCTCATGATAAGACCATTTGCTTGCTCGACTTGACCGTTAGTTTGCGGGTGATAGACAGAAGCATGATCGAGCTTGATGCCCATGTTGCAGCACCAAAGTTTTACCTCGTCGGCTGTAAAGTTCGAGCCGTTATATCGGTGATGATGTTGTGGGGAACGCCATAATGGTGTACAACCCTAGATATGAAGTCTATCACTGGTCCGAATTCGGCCGTTTTAACTGGTTTGGCTCTATCCATTTGGTGAATTTGTCCACCATGACCAATAGGTATTTTTTCTTATGGCTTCCCCCTTTAAGGGGTCCAACCATATCAAGCCCCCAGACCGCAAAGGGCCAAGTGATGGGGATTGTTTGGAGAGCGGTACGTGGCATATGGCATTGGTTTGCGAAAAGCTGGCAATCGACGCAACATTGAACGAGGTCCTGTGCGTCTGCCCGGGCTGTCGGCCAATAAAAACATGTACGGAAGGCCTTGCTTACAAGGGCCCGAGCTGCGGCGTGGTGGCCGCCAAGTCTAGCATGAATTTCTGCCAAAAGTTGCCATCCTTCCTCTTCGGAGATGCACCTTTGAAGGACTCCGGTAGCGCTTTTCTTATAAAGCTCGCCCTCGTGGACCTTGTAGGCTTTAGACCGTCTCATAATGCAACGTGCCTCGTTTGGGTCCTCAGGTAGTTCCTGCCTAGTTAGGTAAGCCAAGAAGGGTTCTGTCCACGGGGCGATGACGGCCATAATCACGTGGGCCGAAGGTGTTATTTCGGTGGCAGAGCCTCCAATTACGTCAGAGTGTTCGGTGTCTGGTGTTGTGGCCGGGTCCGGACTATTGTTATCGGTCTCTCCTTCCCATACCACGGATGGCTTAAACAACCTTTCCAAGAAGATATTAGGTGGGACAGGGTCGCGCTTAGCGCCGATGCGGGCGAGGATATCCGTCGCCTGATTGTTTTCCCAGACCACGTAGTGGAATTCAAGCCCCTCGAACCGAGCTGACATTTTGAGGACGGCGTTGCGATAAGCCGCCATTTTTGGATCCTTGGCATCGAAGTCTCCATTTATTTGAGATATTGCGAGGTTCGAGTCCCCACACACCTCCAGGCGTTAAATGCCCATGGAGACTGCCATCCAGAGACCATGTAACAGGGCCTCATATTCTGCTGTGTTTTTGGAGTCTGTGTATAATATTTGGAGTACATATTGGACTGTATCTCCGGTGGGGGATGTCAGGATGACGCCAGCTCCCAGACCAGCCAGCATTTTAGAGCCGTCAAAGTGCATGATCCAATTGGAGTACGCACCATACTCTTTAGGGAGTTCGGCTTCTGTCCATTCGGCAACAAAGTCACCCAGTACTTGTGACTTAATGGCTCGCCGTGGTTTGTATATTATGTCGAACGGGAGGAGCTCAATAGCCCATTTACCAATCCGGCCCGTGGCCTCTCGGTTGTTTATTATGTCATTGAGTGGTACTTCAGAGGCCACCGTAATTGAACACTCTTGAAAGTAGTGTCGTAGTTTCTGGGATGCCATGAAGACCGCGTATGCTATCTTTTGATAATGTGGGTACCGTGATATGCATGGAGTGAGGACAGTGGATACATAGTATACCGGCTTTTGAAGCAGGAACTTATGTCCGTCCGTCTCTCATTCGACGACGAGCACTGCGCTTACAACTTGGTGTGTTGCCGCTATATATAACAACATTGGTTCGCCGACATTTGGCGCGGCCAAGATTAGGTTTGTGGCCAAAACGGCTTTTATTTCTTCTAATCCGCCGTGGCGCATCCGGCCCACTCAAGTGTTCGATTGCATCAAGAAGGCGATAAAGAGGCAAAGCCTTTTCTCCTAATCGGGAGATGAAGCAGCTTAAGGAAGCCACGCATCCAGTTAGTTTCTGGATTTGCTTGAGGTCTGTTGGGATGTACAACTGTGACAGAGCTCGGATTTGCTTCGATTCCTCTGTTGGAGACGATGAAGCCTAAGAGCTTTCCGGCAGGCACGCCGAAGACGCATTTTTCCGGATTGAGCTTAATGTCGTATGTTCGGAGATTGTCGAACGTGAGCCTCAAGTCGTCTATTAAGGATTCGACATGTATGGTTTTAATGACCACATCGTCTACGTATGCCTCCACTATTTTACCGATCTGTGTCTCCAAGCATGTCTGAATCATGCGTTGATAGGTTGCACCGACATTTTTTAGCCCGAAAGGCATGGTGTTAAAACAGAAGGGGCCGTATGGAGTGATAAATGTCGTTGCAGCTTGATCGGACTCCGCCATCTTAATTTGATGGAATCCGGAGTATGCGTCGAGGAAACACAATGAGTCGTGTCCGGTGATAGCGTCGATAATTTGATCGATGCGAGGGAGGGGGAAGGGATCCTTGGGGCAAGCCTTGTTAAGGTCCTTGAAGTCGACATATAGGCGCCAGGATTTGTCCTTCTTTGGTACCATCACCAGGTTTGCTAGCCAATCCAGATGTTTTATTTCTCGAATGAATCCGACCTCTAGTAACTTGGCTAGCTCCTCTCCCATGGCTTGTCGCTTAGGCTCAGAGAAGCACCGAAGAGTTTGCTTGGCCGGCTTGAATCCCTTTAGAATGTTAAGGCTATGCTCGGCCAGCCTGCGTGGGATTCCTGGCATGTCTGAAGGATGCCAGGCGAAGATGTCCCAATTCACGCGCAACAACTCCCGTAGCGTGGCGTCTACTGTGGGGTTTAACTGTACCCCGATGGATGATGTTTTTGTAGGGTCCGTTGGATGGACTTGGAATTTGACTATTTCATCCGCTGGTTTAAAAGAGGTGGATTTGGATCTTTTGTCGAGTATCACGTCGTCCTTGTCCACTGTGGAGCGCATCGCAGTTAATTCTTCGGCCGCGAGGGCTTCGGATAACGCCTCGAGGGCTAGTGTGGCTATTTTATTTTCGGCGCGGAGTGCTATGTCCGGATCACTAGCTAGAGTGATTATTCCAATGGGCCCGGGCATTTTGAGCTTCATGTACCCGTAATGGGGTATAGCCTGGAAGATCGTGAATGCCTCCCGCCCTAGAAGGGTGTGGTATCCGCTATTGAACGGGGCCACTTGGAATGTGATTTCTTCGGACCTACAATTCTCCGGCGTGCCGAATACCACATCTAGTGTGATTTTCCTAGCACATCGTGCCTCCCGACTAGGGATGATTCCTCTGAAGGTCGTGCTGCTTTGCTCAACGCGGCTTTTGTCTATTTCGATTTTTCGAAGAGTCTCCTCTTAGATGAGGTTTAATTCGCTGCTGCCATCCATGAGCACTTTAGTAAGCCGGAAGCCGTCCACAATTGGACTAAGGACCAAGGCAGCTGGTGCTCGGGCTGTTCGGAATTTAGGTTCGTCAGGTGATAGCCGTATCGCTCCATGGATTTATTGCTGCCACGTGGCAGACTTCAGCAAGGCTGCGGAGTGCTCGCTTACGCCTATTGTTTGAGGCGAAGGTCCCAAAGACTGTCAATACTGTATTGTTGTTTTCCATGGGATGGTGCTCTGCGGTATTGTTGATGAGGAGATCCTCACCGCTCTTGGCCACCTGCCGGAGTACCCAACATGCTCTAAGGCTGTGTGTTGGCATGGTATCCGCTATACTGTGAATTTTGCATGGCCCATTAAGCCATCCCTCCAATACGGTTCCACGCCCCGTAGTGGGCTTTTGTTTCTTTGTAATTGGATCGGGTGACTTACGAGAGTACACCCTTTTAGTTCAGACGGGGTGTTTTGTGAGAGCCGGAGGATCCCAAAATTTTGTTTGGGTTTTCCAGGCACTTTCCAGCGCACAATACTTCCATACTATGGCCGCCAAGTCAGCGAAGTGTGCTATGTCATGGCGACTTATGGCGTTGAGGATTCCCCTGTCCATGCAATTTTTGCAAAAGAATGAAATTGCGTCTTCCTCGCGACAGTCCTTAACCTTGCTCATTACAAGGAGGAATCTGGCCCAATAGTGGTGTACTGTCTCTTGGGGCTCTTGTCTAATGTGGGAAAGATCACTTATATCTGGGTGGGTGGGTGGATTTAGGTCCGAACCCTGACCCGATCTGAGACCCAGGGGCGGAGGAGTTTTCGAGCTTGGCAGTTCAGGCTCCGGGATGTTGCCCAATAGGTCTGGCCCGCTGCCTTATTCTAGGTTCAAGGCTTGGGCCATGTCCTCCCGTAGACGGGTATCCGGCTCGGAGAGCTCGGGAATCCGGACATAGTTTGTCCTCAAGATAGAGAAAGAATCGCTGCGTTGCTCCTCCACCACCGCTATCTGATGGGTGACCGGCGGAGAGTTAATCTCCCTTTGGTCGGGTTTCAGCCCGATCTGATTATAGTCCGTAGCGACTCCCAAGGCGGCGATGTGATCCAAGAGCTCGTTCAAGGAAGAGAGCTCCATTGGATCCAACTGCTCGGCGAATTCCGAGCCGACGTGGAGGTTGTTTTCGTTGATCCGAGAAGTCATCATCGGTGCAACGGCCGAACGGGCGGTCATGACGAAACCGCCTAGTCGGAGGGTTTGGCCTACAGCCAGGGCTCCCCCAGAGGTGATTTTGTCCTCGACAACGAGACGAGCCATCCAACCTTATGATGACAACACAGTGGACCTCTGAATGAAAGCACCAATGTCGGTTCCAAAACCGGCGGATCTCGGGTAGGGGGTCCCGAACTGTGCGTCTAAGGCGGATGGTAACAGGAGGTGGGGGACATGATGTTTACCCAGGTTCGGGCCCTCTCGATGGAGGTAATACCCTACTTCCTGCTTGATTGATCTTGATGATATGAGTATTACAAGAGTTGATCTACCACGAGATCGTAGAGGCTAAACCCTAGAAGCTAGCCTATGGTACGATTGTTGTTGTTCTACGAACTAAAACCCTCTGGTTTATATAGACAACGGAGGGGGCTAGTGTCGGTGTCAAAACCGGCGGATCTCGGGTAGGGGGTCCCGAACTGTGCGTCTAGGCGGATGGTAACAGGAGACAAGGGACACGATGTTTTTACCCAGGTTCGGCCCTCTCGATGGAGGTAATACTTTACTCCTGCTTGACTAATATTGATGATATGGGTAGTACAAGAGTAGATCTACCACGAGATCAAGGAGGCTAAACCCTAGAAGCTAGCCTATGGTATGATTGTTGTATATTGTATATGTGTCGACTAGCCTGGCCCTGGTTTATATAATGCACCAGAGGCCTAGGATAACAAGAGTCCTCGCCGAATACACCGGTGAGGGAGGAGTCCTTGTCTTGATCACCAAGTTTTGTGGAATCTTCCTTGTATGCGACACATGTCTGGACTGGCCCATGAGTATGCAGCCCGGGGGTCCTCGGCCCAATCTAACCGATTGGGGGACGACGTGGTGAGTACCCCTAGTCCAGACACCGTCAGAGCCCCTCGAACCGGTCTTCGTTAGGGACGCCTCGATTCTTCCGAACTGCTCTTCATCTTGGTTGCCGGTCTTGAAAACTGGTTCAACAAATCTTCTCATCTTCGATTTGAGGATCGCCAAATGCATTCGGCGAGTTTATACGTCGGGTATCCGAGGAGCCCCTTTAAGTTTCCGGCCTTTATCAATGCCTTGTTATTTTTATGCCACACCTCGGGGTTGAAGTTGTTCCCGGGCGGCAGCGTCCTCTTGCGTCCGAGCTCCAACGCCGGACTGCATTCGAGGTATCCTTTGCAGCCGAGCACCAACGCCGGACCGCTTCCCAGCTCTAACGCCGGAATGTATCCGAGCTCCAACGCCGGACTGTATCCGAGCTCCAACGCCGGATTGTATCCGAGCTCCAACGCCGGACTATGTGTCCGAGCTCCAACGCCGGACTATGTGTCCGAGGTGTCGTAAATCACCTTGGTTCAAAGAAGTTTGAAGGAGTTTAGCCGAGCTTAATGCCGGAAATGCCCTCTAAGGAGCCAACCACTTGCATCCGAACTATATGCCGAATTGCCTCCGAGGTGGTGCACCACCCCGAATGTGGGCTGATTTTTGGTCAATATATTTTATTGATGCAATTTATTCTCTGACGAGATATATAGCCAGTAGCCCTCAAGGTGTGTATCGGTCTAAAACCCAAGATGCACTTGAAGGATGACATAAGACCGCTGATCCCAATAACCGCTGAGACTCAGGTTGATTTGCCAAATCGGCCTGAGGATCGAGTCCTAGCTCGGCAGAATACTTCGGGACGCAAAAAGCGGCGTGCTCAGACCTCGAGACTCAGGTTGGGTGTGGCCGACCAACCTGAGGATCAAAATCTCCTCGAAATTGTATTGCACTTAAGATTTTTCGCATAGAACAAGCAATGCAAGAGTAGCCCCGAGACACCGGGTCGGGTGGCAACACCAGATCGGGGATCAATGTGCCCTTTAATATTTGTAAATAATAAGCCCGAAGCCCAGTAGCCCCCGAGCCTTAATGCGGGCACGGGTGGCCGAATTAAGGACCGATATCCATAATAAAATCACAAATTATGTGTAATGACTCTATGTATCCAAGTACTTTACGTCATTAATGCTCGGATCCGCATTGTACAAAACTTTGTTGACAGACCATCGGCTTCAACCTCCTCGGCCAGTAGCCGGGGAGTGTTTGTCCTACTTTATAAAGCCTTTATAAGGGCAAAGATTTACGACAAACAAGGCAATTTGGCCATACGGTTTTATAAACAAAGGTACACAGAGAGATATGTTATATTATTGTTTAACAGAAGAAATGTCTTCCAAAGAAAATAGTCCCGCTATCGGTTCCTTTCTTTGGGTTGTCATGCCAAGCATGATCATGAAACCTCAGCTCCAATGTAAGAGCAAAATATTGAGGATTTAGGTTGGGAGGCTAGTTACTAGCCCCCGATAGTGTTCGGCGACAGTCGAGGTCAAGCCGGAAACACTTTGGCCAATGTTATGAATGGCCCGTCATTTAATATAGTCCTCGGATCGCTGACCAGTTTACACCTATTGTGGTCAGGGCCGGCTTTCTCCATCGAGGTGCTTGACCATGCGATCCGAAGCACAATCGCAGTGGTTCTCCTTTGCACACCTAGCCGAACAAAGCGGAATGTAGGAGGCAAGTCGGAGCCGCAACCCAACTATTGACCAAAGACACAATTCGAAACTGATGCATATATAGCAATATCCGAGAATGTTTTTGCCGAATCTCTAAAGGTGTCCGGCATTGCACTGCGAGACTTGTGCTGAAAACACACACATAGTTTAAAAGTGCCAAAAGCTTAAAAACGTCAAGAAAAACATGAGTCGAACAAGATCAAGTGTTCGATGCCAATCCAAAATTGACTTTAGAAAAAAAAGTGCTTCTGCGTGCTTTAACATGACACATCCTATCTCAAGACTTCAGCGGTCAGCCCACGGCTTCAGCCTCCCATCCCAAGGCGGAGTACTTCTCATTAGGCCAGTTTAGAAAACTAAACTCTAGCGGTTTTGAGAGAGAAATTAGGCTCCCCGGCTAGTGACCGCACACTCGTGTCGAGAAAAGGAGTGATAAATAATAAAAACTTTGCAACGACTAAGAAGAAAAACACTTAGTATGAAACGGCTCAAATAAACATAAGAGCCCCAAGTGACTTGGGTAAAAGTTGACTATATAATGTAAGGTGACATGTCGAATGCCTTCTAGCCGGACTGTAGATCGTTTGTCGAAGCGGACCTTTTCGCTTCAACCTCTGGACCCAATAGTCAGGTGTGTCCGAATACCCTCGCGTTGTAAAAATCGGGCATGCGTGGAGACCAGGCGTAGGGGTCATTAGTGCTTTATCGTAAAAGTGCCCAACTAGTTATGTTATATTACATGGTTAGTAAGAAACATCTTCCAGGAGAATAGTTCCGTTAGGGGTTCCTTTCTCAGGAGGAATGCCCTAAAGTGCATGTCCGATCTGCGAAAAAAGCAGTAAAAGCATCCGGGGCAGGTAAATAAGTAGGTAAGAAATCATCTTTTAGTTCACCGACTGAGTATTCCCTTAAGAACGCTTAGCTTTCGGCTTCACCCAGTCTGAGGTACACATCCGCTGACCCGGCAGAATAATCGCAGAGGTGCTCCTTTACCACCTAGCGAACAATCGGGAATGTAGGGGTAAGCACAGAGCCGAGCAACCCAGCTTGGCCAAAACTTAAGTCATATCGATGCATATAATGGTGAATAAAAGGTACATGCGGAAGCGTGACACATGTGTTGGGCATAAAGCCCATTAATAAGCTTCATTAAAGAAGCCCCAGTATAATGAGCGGGTAGCGCGTCAAGTATCTTGAACAAAGTTTGGACAAGGAAAATTTTTACAAGCAACTTTTTTTTCCAAAAAAGTATAATGCTTGGTCGAACCGAACACAAGTTAGAAATTTAAAACTTTGAGCATGAAGGCAACTTAGCTGGTTAATGTGTTCAGTATTGACAACGCGGTCCGAGCTTGATGCGGGACAAGGTTCCATCCCCCAAGTCGGTCCCGAGGTGGCGGAGCAAAAGAGCTCGGCACTCCGAAGTGGTGACATAGCACGGTCAATGCAGGATGGCAGAGTGATGCCGAAGTCCCCTGCATGGGGTAATGAAGTGTTGACGAAGCCCCCCGTCCAGCCGAGGTGACGCCAAAAGATATAGTCCGGCTGGATCATTTTCCTGTGCACAAAAAATAGTGCAGACCGGGCATAATAGTAATAATAAGAATTAAAAAAATGTTGCATAATAAATAATTTATGCAAAGTGAGTAATAAAAGAAATATGGCCTGGCGCCGAAGTCAATGTCGATGCAGGTCGTCGGCGTAATGCAATAAGGGCGTGGCAAAGCCTGGATTCACAGGTCGGTCCGAGTTCCGGATGCGGCGTTCGCCGGACTACGTACGGAAACTGACCGAACCATCATGCGACCGTCGATAATGTGGCCACCATTTGATAGACCTGTGTACATATGATGGACAAACCAGAGTAATAATTCTTTGGGAAAAATTAACCCAAACAAGCAAAAAGAAATACTAGGATTAATAGCACCTGGTTTATTTGTTGTAGCAATCAAAAAGAAGGTGATTCCCAAAATTGGGACTCGATACGTGCACCCATTGCCTGGTTGGCTAGTCACGTCGAAGTGTCCGGAGTAGGTTGATGAAGAGATGGCGAAGCCCCCGGTCCAGCCGAGATGTCGAAGTAGGTCGGCGTGATGGACACCAGCTTGAAGAAGCAATAGTGCGGCCCTGCTGATGCAGGTCGTGACGTGGTCGATGCCGTCTTGATGAAGCGACCGTGCGGCGATGCCGGTATGCCCGCTCCGTGTAATCCGTGGGGCGGCGATGTTGGTGATGATTTATCCTTCGCGATGCCGGACTCTTGTTCGGCTTGCCGAGATGATGATCCGGAGAAGTTGAGCTCGGCTCAACAAAGTGACGACGTGTCTAGCGTAGGTCGGCAGCCGTGCAGCAATATTGCCGGAGTGGTTTGACATCAGCATGATATTGAAGATAGTGGGATGTGTTCGGAAACAAAACACAACACCCCATACAAAACTTCCTTCAAAAAGGATGTCCGAAATCCCGTTCATAAAAAAGACGAACTCGGGTCGGATTCGTTTTCGCGCAGAAAACAGATCCGAAAAGTGATGCACTAATCGGAAGGTTCCCGGAGTTTGGACGGTCGGATCGAGCTGAAATTTTGAGGGGTGGTAGATATAGGAATTCCGCAGCCGATCAATGGTTGGACCTTCCAAAGGAGGTCCGAGCTAGAAGCTGGACACCACGCCCTAAACTCGTCCGGATTCTCGTCCAGATTCAATGCGGCTCCGGTATACCGGAGATTGCCAGAGATTCCTCCATCGGAACTCGACGAAATTTTCCAGGGTTGTTGTAGGCTCAATTCCGCACAATTCCACCGAAGCAATCATTAAAACGACACTTGAGGAGGCGGTGGCGGCGGACACAAGTCCGCTGTCCAGAAAAACAGTACGGTCGCCCGAGGGCAATGTTGACGTTGAGCCCCCGGGCTCCCTGGATGATTCCTCCATGATCTTGATAGAGATCGGAGTCGATGTTGATGAAGGCCCTCAACCGAACGTGACGATCGGAGGTAGGGCGCAGCCCTTGGTCGAACCAAGGTGACCAGTTGAGCTGGTGACGAAGATGCCGAAGTTGCAGTTGATCTGCAGGCGAGCCATCGACCTTTTGCCAACACACAGCGGAACTCTCAATGAAAGCACCAATGTCGGTGTCAAACCGCGGATCTCGGGTAGGGGTCCCGAACTATGTGTCTATGCGGATGGTAACAGGAGACAAGGGACACGATGTTTTACCCAGTGTTGGGCCCTCTCGATGGAGGTAATACCCTACCCCGCTTGATTAATATTGATGATATGGGTAGTACAAGAGTAGATCTACCACGAGATCAAGGAGGCTAAACCCTAGAAGCTAGCCTATGGTATGATTGTTGTATATTGTATATGTGTCGACTAGCCTGGCCCTGGTTTATATAATGCACCAGAGGCCTAGGATAACAAGAGTCCTAGCCGAATACGCCGGTGAGGGAGGAGTCCTTGTCTTGATCACCAAGTCTTGTGGAATCTTCCTTGTATGCGGCACCTGTCCGGACTTGCCCATGAGTATGCGGCCCTGGGGGTCCTCGGCCCAATCTAACCGATTGGGGGACGACGTGGTGAGTACCCCCTAGTCCAGGACACCGTCAGCTAGGGTTACACAGAGTCGGTTACAAGGGAGGAGATCTACATATCCGCATTGCCAATCTTGCCTTACACGGGACGAAGTCTTCAATCTGTACCTCCATAGCCCAATAGTCCGGCTGTCCGAGGACCCCCTAATCAAGGACTCCCTCAGGGGAGAGGAGAGGGCCGGCCAAGGGGAGGAGGCGCCCCCAAGGGGGGAGTCCTACTCCCACCGGGAGTAGGACTCCTCCTTTTCCTATTTGGAGAGGGAGAGGGAAGGAAGAGGAAGGAGGGAGGAAGGAAAGGGGGGACCGGCCCCCTCCCAATTAATATTGGGCTTGGGGGGGGGGCGCCCCTCCCTTGCTCCTTTCCCCTCCTTTCCACTAAAGGACATTAAGGCCCATATACCTCCCGAGGGGTTCCGATAACCTCCCGGTGCTCCGGTATTATCCCGATCTCACCCAGAACCATTCCGGTATCCAAATATAGTCATCCAATATATCGATATTTACATCTCGACCATTTCGAGACTCCTCGTCATGTCCGTGATCACATCCAGGACTCCGAACTACCTTCGGTACATCAAAACACATAAACTCATAATATAACCGTCATCGAACTTTAAGCGTGCGGACCCTACGGGTTCGAGAACTATGTAGACATGACCGAGACACATCTCCGGTCAATAACCAATAGCGGAACCTGGATGCTCATATTGGCTCCTACATATTCTACGAAGATCTTTATCGCCAAACTGCATAACAACATACGTTCTTCCCTTTGTCATCGGTATGTTTCTTGCCCGAGATTTGTCTGTATCTCAATACCTAGTTCAATCTCGTTACCGGCAAGTCTCTTTACTCGTTCCGTAATATATCATCTCGCAACTAACTCATTAGTCACAATGCTTGCAAGGCTTATAGTGATGATCATTACCGAGAGGGCCCAGAGATACCTCTCCGTACTCGGAGTGACAAATCCTAATCTCGATCTATGCCAACTCAACAAACAGCATCAGAGACACCTGTAGAGAACCTTTATAATCACCCAGTTACGTTGTGACATTTGGTAGCACACAAAGTGTTCCTCCGGTAAACGGGAGTTGCATAATCTCATAGTCATAGGAACATGTATAAGTCATGAAGAAAGCAATAGCAACATACTGAACGATCAAGTGCTAAGCTAACAGAACGGGTCAAGTCAATCACATCATTCTCCAATGATGTGATCCCGTTAATCAAATGACAACTCATGTCTATGGCTAGGAAACTTAATCATCTTTGATTCAACGAGCTAGTCAAGTAGAGGCATACTAGTGACACTCTTTTTGTCTATGTATTCACACATGTATCAAGTTTCCGGTTAATACAATTCTAGCATGAATAATAAACATTTATCATGAAATAAGGAAATAAATAATAGCTTTACTATTTCCTCTAGGGCATATTTCCTTCACTATTATCTTTTTGAATTCTCCCGACTACACTATATTGGAGAAGTTTGCCTTTATTAAGGATTATATTGATGGGTTGCCTTTTACCCTTGCACATGATGATTTTGATAGATATAATATGCATGTGCTTGCTGCTCCTACTTGCAATTATTATGAGAGAGGAACTATATCTCCACCTCTCTATGTTTCCAACATGATAAAATTGCAAGAAATTGTTTATACTATGCATTGGCCTTTACTATGTGTGCATGAATTGTTATTTTATGACATGCCGATGCATAGGAAGAGAGTTAGACTTCGTTGTTGCATGATATATGTTACTTTGTGCTCACCACTAAACTACAAATCATTGTTAATTAAAATTGGCTTTGATATACCTTGGGATCCGGGTGGATCCACTACTTGAGCACTATATGCCTAGCTTAATGGCTTTAAAGAAAGCGCTGCCAGGGAGACAACCCGAAAGTTTTAGAGAGTCATTTATTTCTGTTGAGTGCTTTTATAAATTTTTAAAACAAAAAAAAGAAAGAGGGGAACCTAAAACTTTTCAAAAAGGAAAGTGCAAGTGAGAAAGACAAGCACTGTTGAAGTGGGAGAGCTCCTTGAACTTTGTTCATGCTCACGGAAACTTTGTGAATCTTAATTACAGAAACTTTTCAATAAAAATAATTTTCCCCTTGTACAATTCCATTGTATGATAAAAATAATGTGCCAAGGTTTGCCTTTAGGATGTTTACAATGCTTGTTGGTTTGTGCGGTGCAGGACAGAAACTTTGGCTGTAGCGCGTGATTTTTAATTTTTTTACTGGAACGTCAAACGGTTCTGAAACTTTTTGCACTGTATTTCTATACAAATTTTTTATTTTTCCTAATTTTTGCAGAATTTTTGAAGTACCATAAGTATGGTTAATGTTCAGATTACTACAGATTGTTCTGTTTTAGACAGATTCTGTTTTTTATGCATAGTTTGCTTGTTTTGATGAAACTATCAATTTCTATCAGTGGATTAAGCCATGGAAAAGTTATATTACAGTAGATAAAATGCAAAAAAAATGAATTGGTTTTCAATAGTACTTAGAGTAGTGATTTTCTTTATTATACTAACGGATCTTATCGAGTTTTCTGTTGAAGTTTTGTGTGGATGAAGTGTTCGAAGATCGATGATGTTTTGATATGAGGATAAGGAGGAGAGGCAAGAGATCAAGCTTGGAGATGCCCAAGGCACCCCAAGTAAATATTGAAGGAGACTCAAGCGTCTAAGCTTGGGGATGCCCCGGATGGCATCCCATCTTTCTTCAACAACTATCGGTATGTTTTCGGATTCGTTTTGTTCATGTGATATGTGCAAATCTTGGAGCGTCTTTTGCATTTAGTTTTCACTTTTCTTTTATGCACCATGCTGGTATGAGATAGTCCTTGGTTTCTTTATAGAATGCTTCATGTGCTTCACTTATTTCATTTGAAGTTTGGATTGCCTGTTTCTCTTCACATAGAAAACCGCCATTTGTAGAATGCTCTTTTGCTTCACTTATATTTGTTAGAGGGTGGGCATATATTTTGTAGAAAGAATTAAACTCTCTTGCTTCACTTATATCTTTATAGAGATGGCAGGAACTGGTCATTCACATGGTTAGTCATAAAATCCTACATAAAACTTGTAGATCACTGAATATGATATGTTTGATTCCTTGCAATAGTTTCGCGATATAAAGGTGGTGATATTAGAGTCGTGCTAGTTGAGTAATTGTGAAACTGAGAAATACTTGTGTTGAGGTTTGCAAGTCCCGTAGCATGCACGTATGGTGAACCGTTATGTAACGAAGTTGGAGCATAAGGTATTTATTGATTGTATTCCTTATGAGTGGCGGTCGGGGACGAGCGATGGTCTTTTCCTACCAATCTATCCCCCTATGGGCATGCGTAGTAGTACTTTGCTTCGAGGGCTAATAAACTTTTGCAATAAGTATATGAGTTCTTTATGACTAATGTTGAGTCCATGGATTATACGACTCTCACCCTTCCATCATTGCTAGCCTCTTGATTGCCGTGCATTGCCCTTTCTCACCTCGAGAGTTGGTGCAAACTTCGCCAAGGCATCCAAACCCCGTGATACGATACGCTCTATCACACATAAACCTCCTTATATCTTCCTCAAAACAGCCACCATACCTACCTATCATGGCATTTCCATAGCCATTCCGAGATATATTGCCATGCAACTTCCATCATCATCATATACATGACTTAAGCATTTATTGTCATATTGCTTTGCATGATCGTAAGATAGCTAGCATGATGTTTTCATAGCTTGTCCGTTTTTTGATGCCATGGCTATGCTAGATCATTGCACATCCCGGTACACCGCCGGAGGCATTCATATAGAGATATATCTTTGTTCTAGTATCGAGTTGTAATATTGAGTTGTAAGTAAATAAAAGTGTGATGATTATCATTATTAGATCATTGCCCCAAGAAAAAAAGAGAGGCCAAAGAAGCCTAAATAAAAAAAGAGGGGCCAAAGAAGCCAGCAAAAAAAGAGAAAAAAAAAAGAAAAATGGGCAATGTTACTATCCTTTTACCACACTTGTGCTTCAAAGTAGCACCATGTTCTTCATATAGAGATTCTCTTGCGTTATCACTTTTATATACTAGTGGGAATTTTCATTATAGAACTTGGCTTGTATATTCCGATGATGGGCTTCCTCAAATGCCCGAGGTCTTCATGAGCAAGCAAGTTGGATGCACACCCACTTAGTTTCAGTTTGAGCTTTCATATACTTATAGCTCTAGTGCATCCGTTGCATGGCAATCCCTACTCCTCACATTGACATCAATTGATGGGCATCTCCATAGCCCGTTGATTAGCTGCGTCGATGTGAGACTTTCTCCTTTTTTGTCTTCTCACACAAACCTCCATCATCATATTCTATTCCACCCATAGTGCTATGTCCATGGCATGCGCTCATGTATTGCGTGAGGGTTGAAAAGGCTGAAGCGCGTTAAAAAGTATGAACCAATTGTTTGGCTTGTCATCGGGGTTGTGCATGATTTGAATGCTTTGTGTGGCGAAGATGGAGCATAGCCAGACTATTTTGTAGGGATGAGCTTTCTTTGGCTATGTTATTTTGATAAGACATAATTGCTTGGTTAGTATGCTTGAAGTATTATTGTCTTAATGTCAAATGATAGACTATTGCTTTGAATCACTCGTGTCTTAATATTCATGCCATGATTAGATTATGTGATCAAGATTATGCTAGGTAGCATTCCACATCAAAATTATCTTTTTATCATTTACCTACTCGAGGACGAGCAGGAATTAAGCTTGGAGATGCTGATACGTCTCCGTCGTATCTATAATTTTTGATTGTTCCATGCCGATATTCTACAACTTTCATATACTTTTGGCAACTTTTTATACTATTCTTTGGGACTAACATATTGATCCAGTGCCCAGTGCCAGTTCCTGTTTGTTGCATTTTTTTGCAGAAACCCCATATCAAACATAGTCCAAACGGGATAAAGACGGACGGAGAATATTTTTGGAATATTTGTGAATATAGGAAGAAGAATCAACGCGAGAAGGTGCCGAGGGGGCCACGAGGCAGGGGGCGCGCCCCTGACCCTCGTGGGCCCCCCGTAAGGCGGTTGCTGCTCTTCTTTTGCCGCAAGAAAGCTAATTTCCGGATAGAGATCGTGTCCAAAATTCAGCCCAATCGGAGCTACGGATCTTCGGTTATAAAAGAAACGGTGAAAGGCCAGATCTGAGAGCGTAGAAACAGAGAGACAGATCCAATCTCGGAGGGGCTCTCGCCCTCCCATGCCATGGAGACCAATGACCAGAGGGGAAACCCTTCTCCCATCTAGGGAGGAGGTCAAGGAAGAATAAGAAGGAGGGGGGCTCTCTCCCCCTCGCTTCTGGTGGCGCCGGAGTGCCACCGGGGGCCATCATCGTCACCGCAATCTTCACCAACAACTTCACCGCCATCATCATCAACTCTTTTCCCCTCTATGCAGTTGTGTAACCCCTCTTTTACCCGCTGTAATATCTACTTAAACATGGTGCTCAACGCTATATATTATTTCCCAATGATGTATGGCTATCCTATGATGTTTGAGTAGATCCGTTTTGTCCTATGGGTTAATTGATGATCGTGATTGGTTTGAGTTGCATGTTTTATTATTGGTGTAGTCCTATGGTGATCTCCATGTCGCGCAAGCGTGAGGGATTCCCGCTGTTGGGTTTGCAATATGTTCATGATTTTCTTATGGTGAGTGGCGTGAGTGAAAGAAGCATATACCCGAGTAACTATGTTGTTTGCGTATGGTAATAAAGAGGACTTGATACTTAAATGCTATGGCTGGGTTTTACCTTAATGATCTTTAGTAGTTGCGGATGCTTGCTAGAGTTCCAATCATAAGTGCATATGATCCAAGTAGAGAAAGTATGTTAGCTTATGCCTCTCCCTCAAATAAAATTGCAATAGTTATTACCGGTCTAGTTATCGATTGCCTAGGGACAAATAACTTTCTCGTGACAAAAAGCTCTCTACTAAACTAATTTAGTTGTGTCTTTATCTAAACATCCCCTACTTTTTATTTACGTGCTCTTTACTATCTTGCAAACCTATCCGAAAACGCCTACAAAGTACTTCTAGTTTTATACTTGTTCTAGGTAAAGCGAACGTCAAGCGCGCGTAGAGTTGTATCGATGGTCGATAGAACTTGAGGGAATATTTGTTCTACCTTTAGCTCCTCTTTGGGTTCGACACTCTTACTTACCGAAAGAGGCTACAATTGATCCCCTATACTTGTGGGTTATCACACGCTCTTCCTCCCTCCTCCATTTGCCTTCACCCTTCCTTCTGCCATTGTTCGACCGTCTTCTCCATGGAGGGAACAAGCCGGAAACGACCCCGTTATTCTTGCCCCGATCCGAAAGATGACATGGTGGGGGAACTCATTGATCGGTGCGACGTCATCACCTCGGCTAGCATGGCCGGTTCGTTCAAGACCATTCTCGACTCTACTAATAACATCATTACAAGGAACCCAAGGGTCCATGAGCGGTTTGATCTCCTTTATCTTCTTTGCTATAAGCATGTTCGCACGGGCGCGGACGATGGAGGCCTCGCCTTGTGCAAGTTGGTGCTGCTTGATAACGATATGTGACGCCCGGATAATTAAGCCACAGTAACCCTCCGCTAATGATGCCACGTCACCTCGATTACTGTTGCTAATCTCGCGTTAGTTCGGAACCTAGTTCGAATTTCAAATTCAAAATCGAGCAAACAATAAAAGTTTTCAAACATGAAAACTAAAATGTTCAAAGTGTGGCAAATAAATCCCTAGGTATTTGTCATGTTGGAACCAACCTCTTTTGGATTCCGAAAGTGCCCCTGGAAATTATTTAGTGGTCCAACATCATATTAATTGGCTTATTCAATTTTCCAAAAATGCTTGAACTTTTCCTTTGGCCCTAAAACTTTTTTTTGGGCAACACCAACATATTGTGCATGAATTAATTGCCAAGTTTCATACATGTTAAAATTCGTTTGATGGATCAACTAAATACAAACGGAGTAGAAATAAATATCAGAAATAAAATTAGAAACGAAAATAAAGGAGGAAGCCTTTCCCCCCTCCCCTTGGGCCTTGTGGCCCAGCTAGCTCCCACATGCCAGCCCACCCGACCATGCCCAGCCCATCTCCCCCCTGGTCGTCCTCTCCTGTTCACGACCGCGCCCGAACAGGAGCTCGACCCCGTCGGACCAGCCTCCCCGGCGCCGCCCCGAGAGGATAAGGGCGACGCCTCGGGCTCCCCTTGTCTCCCCCTCCCCACTTGCCTCCCCAAATCCCCTCTCTCCTCTCCATCTCAGCCGCTCTCTCTCGCTCGTCCCCTCCGTTCCTTCACGCCCGACGCAGTCGCCGAAGCGCCGTCGCCATTGACGCGGCCACCGGTCACCTCGAGCTGCGTTTGGAAGTCCAGCAGCTTAGTCGGGCTCGTCCTCATCTTCTCCGCCCACAGATCGACACCGGGAACTGCCGCATCGTCGCCATCGTCCTCTTCTTCCCGTCTGCACCGCCAAGGTCGCCGCCTCGATTCGCCGCCTCCCGACTACCCCCGGCCTCCTCGACCGCGCCCCCGAGCTCGCAGTGAGCTCCTCTCCCGATTCCCCTGCTTTTCCCCTTCGATTTGTCGCCATATGCGTTGCCCCACGAGGAACAGCCACCATGGCCGGAGTTGGCCCGTCCGTGCCCCTAGTCGGGCTCTCGCGCGTGCCAGCGCCTCCGTCTTCGCCCGCTTGCGCTGGACTCGCCACCGCGTGCTCCGCGCGCCCCCCTGGTCGCCCGCCGTGCGTGTGAGAGCTCGGCCGCGCACAACGCGCACGCGGCTGTTGTCCCCGTTCGTTGCTGCCGCCCATGTTTTTCGTCGCCGGCCGCCGCTGCTCCTCCTTCCCTTCCCCCCCCCGCGCCGCCATCGCCGGCGGCCCTCGTGCCTTGCGCCCGCCTACAGCCGCTGCCGCCACCTTCGCGCCTCCCAGCGCCCGACCTGCTGCTCCCGGCGCGATTGCCGAGCACCGGCGCCTGTGCCTCTGTGGCCTCGTTTGGTTTAGGAACTAATCCCCATTAGTGCTAACCCCCTCCTAATTAGTGTATGACACATGGGTCCCATCTACTAACTCCCCCTTTAAATCAATCTGTTAAAAATAAAAGTGTTCCTATGACAGTTGGGACCCAATTGCACTATTTGTGTGGATAAGGTCAAATAAAGCCCTCTATGACATGTGGGCCCCATATGTCAGTTGGACCAGTCAACTTTGTCAGCTTTGACTGTTGACTGGTGACTGGGCAGTCAGCACGACCCACATGTCATGCTATTACACACATTGCTGGGTACACTCCTGTGTACCCAAGGCAACTTATCTATTTATTATTTTCGTATTAAAATAAATCCAGTAATTCCAGAATATGTTTAAAACTTAGAAAATTCATATAAAATAAACCGTAACTCCGATGAAAATGTTTTCTATATGAAAGTTGCTCAGAAAAATCCAACGAATCCGAATACGTGGTCCGTTCATCTGTCACATGCCCCTAGCATGCTGAACATGGAACTTTCCCCCTCTTTTTCCTTGTCCGGAATCCACCTAACGCCGGGAATTCATCCTCGGATGTTTCCCCCTTCGCCAGTATCGCCTAGCGCTGCGTTAGAACACGTCTAGCTCTGTCTGTTGTCCTGTTATGCACTTGCCTGCTATGTATTTACTGTTTCTTTCCCCTCTTCTCTCCGGTAGACCCCGAGACCGATGCTGATGTCCCTGTGATCGACTACGCCACCGACAACCCTCTCTCTTGCCGAGCAACCAGGCAAGCCCCCGATCACCGGATATCGCCTACTCTTCTCTATACCGCTTGCATTAGAGTAGTATAGCATGTTACTGTTTTCGAGATACTCCTATCCGCTGCATAGCTTTGTCCTTGTAACTTCATTGTTACCTTACGCAATCCTATATGCTTAGTATAGGATGCTAGTACTTTCATCTGTGGCCCTACTTTCTTGTCCGTCTGCCGTGCTATACTATCGGGCCGTGATCACTCGGGAGTTGATCACGGGTATATACTATACTTATACATGATACATGTGGAGACTAAAGTCGGGTCGGCTGATGGAGCACCCGCGAGTGGATCTTTGTGGCGGAGCAGCAGGCAGGTTGAGACCGCCTAGGAGAGAGGTGGGCCTGGCCTGTTCGGGCGCTCGCGGTTACTTAACACGCTTAACGAGGTCTTGGTATTTGATCTGAGTTGGCTACGAGCTTATATGCACTAACCATCTACGCGGGAGTAGTTATGGGTATCTCGCGCCGTGGTATCGCCGAAGTACTTCAGACGTCACGACGAGCGGGCGGCCGGATTGGACCGAACGCTGATGGGCTAGGTCTGCTCGTCACAGACGTTAACGTGAGGTGTGCTCGAGGCGATGGGCCTGCCCTGCGGCGCTTAGGTTTAGACCGGCGTGTTGGCCTCTCTGTTGTGCCTAGGTGGGGCTGCGACGTGTTGATCTTCCGCGGCCGGGCATGACCCAGGAAAGTGTGTCCGGCCAAATGGGATCAAGCGTGCTGGGTAAGATGGTGCACCCCTGCAGGGAAGTTAATCTATTCGGATAGCCGTGATCTTCGGTAACAGGACGACTTGGAGTTGTACCTTGAGCTTATGACAACTAGAACCAGATACTTGATAAAACACACCCTTCCAAGTGCCAGATACAACCGGTGGTCGCTCTCGCTCAGGGATATGAGCAGGGGATCGCCGGGTAGGATTATTGCTATGTGTTGTTACTTGGAGGACTTCAGTTTACCCTCCTCTACCTGTTGCAAGACTGGTGTCCAGAAGCGTAGTCTTCGTTAAGACTAGCTATCCCCCTCTTATTCTGGCATTCTGCAGTTCAGTCCACTGATATGGCCTTTACACATATATCCATGCATATGTAGTGTAGCTCCTTGCTTGCGAGTACTTTGGATGAGTACTCACGGTTGCCTTGTTCCCCCTTTTCCCCCTATCTCTACTCGATTGCTGCAACCAGACGATGGAGCCCAGGAGCCAGACGCCACCACCTATGACGACTACTACTCTGGAGGTGCCTACTACTACGTGCAGCCCGCTGACGACGACCAGGAGTAACTTAGGAGGATCCCAGGCAGGAGGCCTGCTCCTCTTCGATCAGTATCCCAGCTTTGTGCTAGCCTTCTTAAGGCAAACTTGTTTAACTTATGTCTGTACTCAGATATTGTTGCTTCCGCTGACTCGTCTATGATCGAGCACTTGTATTCGAGCCCTCGAGGCCCCTGGCTTGTATTATGATGCTTGTACGACTTATTTTATTTGTAGAGTTGTGTTGTGATATCTTCCCGTGAGTCCCTGATCTTGATCGTACACATTTGCGTGCATGATTAGTGTACGATTGAATCGGGGGCGTCACACGATACGTGTGATGTCAAGATGCCATCGCTTCAGGGTAAGGCCTGGGCTGGTGCAAATGGATATTGGGTTGTTTATATTGGGTACAATTGCGAGTGGGGACTTGTGAATGTGTACACTCATCAGCGGATTCCACTTCCAAAAATCTCCGAGTGCCCTGAGGTTGAGCACACAGATGATCTACGTACGTTCAAATATGATCATGGTGACTGTCGTCTACGGAAGATAGCAATTTCTCGAGTTCCCAACTGCTCTTGGAATTACAAGAACTATCGAGTTGTTGCTATATTCGACAAGCTTGTTTCTGTCCTTCTTGGTTCGACTGGATGGATATAGCTCAAAAATAAGTTTCTATACATGGATGTGTACTGTGATGCAATTGAATACGAGGGTCTTGTGTTTGCTGCCACCACTCGTGGCACTGTTTTTGCATGGGATCCTCGTAGTTTCGGTACATTTGTCTACCACCATAATTATAATTGTTTCATCCACATGCATGCGAGTTAGCAAGTTTCCCTTCTCTACTAATTAACCTTCTTATTGTGTTTCCAAGGTCCTGTGAACATTCCACCACCTATACTTGAAAATTTTTATAACCAAGGGGGAGATGACAATGGTGATGATCACGAGCATGAGGACGAGCAGGGCCCATATGCTCACTGGCAGCTGGCAACTAATTCCAATGGATCACCACTTCTTGTTTGTATACAGCCCACTGCTGATGTTACTACTGAGGGAGTAGGTGTTGTCTCCCATGGTCGCACTCTCCGGACCTATTCCAACACCCGTTGCATATTATTCGGGATGGATACTAGTGTGCTAGAGCCAACACCTTCTCCCTGGGACAGCATTGATAGTCTTGGAGCAAACTCGCTCTTCCTTGGACAAAACTATCCAATGATGGTGAAAGGCGATCCAACTGCTATTGACACAACGTTACTACCATTTATGAGAAGCAACTGTATCTATACTTCGGACATTGCGGTGGTTCCCTACCCTGGTCGTGATATAGTAGGCCGCTTCAGCCTGGATGATCAGTCTTGTGTTGGTCTCGAGATTGACAGTAGCTGGCTCTTCCCAGAGAATCACTTGTGGTTCAAAGCAAGCGTTTCCAACGCCAAGGATTGGTTGAGTTGAAGTTCATTTCAATGCTTGTTATTTGTTGTGTGATGAAAACTTTAGTATTTATAATGTATCCTCGTTGTCGTTGTGGGTTGATGACCTGTTGTATGTAATAAAATGATATGCCTGTGATAAACTTACTAAATTTATGAATGGCTTTCGAGTCGCTTCTCTGAATGGGTGCTGCGACGGTGCAACAGGTTATCGGATGAGGCCAATAAACAATAGTACACTATTTGTACTAGCTTCACATGCTACACTATCTCTATGTCTACGTACGTAATACAACAAGTTTTAAACTTGAGACCAGCCACCCATCCTCACAAAGAACACTTTTAACCTAGCACGTGCTCCGTGAAATTTGGCCACAGTGTGAGGTGGGCCATATGTTAATGTGTTCACTGTACGTAACCAGCACCTCGAATCCTCGATACTACTACTATAAGTAGTAGGAGTAGTAGGGTGGCATGGGCCAGAACAAGCATTCACGGCACACACCACCAGCGCGACTTCCATCTGACACCATATTTCTTGGAGTTTGTGCTACAGCAATCTCTTCAACCTCGTCGTTTCTCTAACTCAGCCATCGCATGGCAGGCGAGGTGGGGGTTTGCCGATAGTCGGTTTCCTCAACTGCGGTCCCACTTGTAAGGCCAACTCCAACGCACGACACCAAACGAACCTCCGTTTACCCGGATTCTGTCTGTTTGGGTAGGGCAATGGGGTCATGTTCGGGCCATTTCTCGGATGCGGTGGCCGTGCACCGAACAAGCGGACACATCCCGGTCGTGTATGTTTTTATTTACAAACACATATCTTTTTTTCATCGTTGATTTTTTGGTACATGGAAATACATCACCCAAAGTTTGACTCGAAAAGCAAGACCAAAGAAAACAAGAACCACAAGAATACATTTTTGAAGATATCCAACTTCCATAACTGCTCCTGTAAGTTGGATTAGTGCCTTCTTGATGCATTCATTGTTGATATGCGGAGGCTCGATCTTGCGTGCTTCTTTCTTCTTCGAGTGTAAAGAAGTAGACGTGTCTAGCCTCTATTCTATCAACAAGTGCACTAGTCTCATCTCTAGCCTCTATGCTAGCTAAAAGTGCTAGAACATCTACTAAATTGTGCTCTATCAATATATCGTTGTACTCTTCTTCCCAATACCAAAACTTGCATCCATTCTACACAATAAAATGTTAAGTTAGCACAATTAGTCTAATCCGAGAGCATAACCGAAGATTTGGTTGTGTTCTTCCTCCTTTTGCCGACACGTGAGACATCCAGCATCCAGGTCGTGTCATGCAAGAAAATAGAGTGGTAGTTGAAGCCACGTGATGTGCATCTTGGGTTAAACTGTAAATAGAATCTTACTACTCTTGAGTAACTCCAAAAGCGGCCACCGAAGATCTTTATTGGATTTGTTTTTCATCACCAGCACGTCGAGGTGAAAGATGTGCAGGTTCATTGGGTCCTCTTGTGTTTTCACTGACATGTGGGACCGCATATGAGCAAACGGACGATGGGCTCCATGCGTCTGCTGGCTGGCTGAGAAGAGAGATAGAGGAGGGCTGAGCACGGACTCCAGGAAATTTGTTCTACGTTACCAGCACCTCGATATAGTGGGGTGGCATGGGCCATAACTAGCATTCATGTCTAGCAGTACGACACACGCCACACGCACGAGTCCCATCCGACACCAATTTTCTTGGAGTCCGTGCTACAGCCATCTCTTCTCCCTCCAGTTTTCTCAACCATCGCGTGGTGGACGGGGTGGGGGTTTGCCGATAGTCGGTTTTCTCAACTGCGGTCCCACTCGTAAGTGAAAATGCAACACAGCATGCATTCCCCCTTGAGCGGCGTGCCAGACCAACCGTGTGGGGGTGCGACGCAAACACGGCAGGCTTTTCCTTTTGAACTTGTAACTTGTAAAATTTGGTTCTGCTCCATGGCGCGACCGATAGATAGAAATAACGATTTTCCCTAGAGTAATGAGAAGTTTGGTTCTGGCACGGTTCATGCATGGAGTACATAGTAGTACCATATACTACTACATGGATTTGACGGAAAGATAAAGATACATACGGATCCATCAACGACATCCTCACGCCCTAGTGCACCGGGTCACCAACCGACGTGTGAGGAGCAGCGTCGTTGGCGGCAAGCTCAACATGCTTCTGAACAATGCCATCCAAGGTTGCCCTGCGGTCCAAGAAGGCCAGCGTCCTATCGTCCTCCTCTTGCATGTAGTAGTCCTTGTGGATGATTTGCGCGTAGACATGGGTGATTATGTCGATGGTGTCTTGCTGCGCCAGGCGCTGGGCGGCGAGCGCGACCTCGAGGTGGACATTCTTCGGCGCGACGGCGGGCAGTCGCAGGGCCACCAGTGCGTCGAAGAGGTTGTCACCATAGAGGCCGTTGAGGGTGGCAGGCATCACAGAGCCTGGGCGCACGGGCTGGAGGCGTACGTCAAGGTCGTCCGCGAGCTTCTTGACGATGGTGAACTTGTCAAGGAAGCCGACGAGGACCTTGTCGAACAAGGAGACGAAGCTGTCGTCCAAGCGGCCCCTACCCTGGCGGCCTCAATCACTACTTGGAGATGTTCCTCAGTGCAGGGCCACAGGCCGGCGTCGTGGACCATCTGGCACAGCCAGCTGATGCTCGCGCTCATTGCCTCCATGGGTCTAGCTTCTAGTCAACTGATCTTGTGATTGGAGTGATCACTCTTTCCCTTGGGTGCGTACGTGCGTAGGATTTCGTAGATTGGACTGGCGGCGTCCTTTATATGAGAAGTGTAGACTACGTTGAATTCACGTGCATGTTGGCCATCTACTCCTCGCCCCTCTACTGCACCTGCCTTTGGCTGTATGACAGGTTGGCCAGCCACCGGTTGGGCCCACGTGTCATACACCCAAAGGCAGGTGCATTAAGTCAATGAAGTTGTGTCCCCCTCCGTGCCCGTGCATGCTTTCAATGACTTGAGACTACCAAACATCACATGCAGTGGTTAGTTCATTGCATGCAATCCTATTAAGTAGCAAAAAGACATTAAGTTATCTCGCCGATAGGAATAAAACAATACACCATGTATTTATTTACAAAGGGAGTAGTACAATTTTTGTGACATGCATTACTAGATATTGCTAGTCAAATACTAAATCCAGATGGACGTGGTAGTACTACTAAATCCAGACGGTGGTGCTAGTACTAGTAGTAGTAGTACTACCAATGCAGTAGCACTGTACTACCCGTTGGTCAAATTATTATGTGTTGCTCCTCACAGTGAAGTGACAAGACCCTATGCCGGAGATGACACCTGAGTATAGGCGCCGTGTTCGGCATACCATAGTCAGCCTCGCCATCTGCAGTCACTATCATCATGGCTATAGACCTAGCATGCTTACAACTAGCCGTGTTCGACATAATTTCCCGTGCGTAGATGCCCATGCATTGCATGGAACACCAAGATTGGGGGGTGGACGGCGCCGGCAGCGGCCATCGCACCAGATTTTTCCATGGCCTTCTAGATTTGGTGGGGAGGAGACAAAGCTGATTGTGAGAGACAAGGAGTTGTTTGTAAATAGGGAACAAGTGCGGGCATCTTTTTGCAAAACTGGATAAATTTGGTTTGTATGCGTCAGATCTAGATCCAACGGCTACATGACCTATTTGATTCGCATGATTTTGAAAACGCAGGAATAGGACACGGCAATATGACAAGTTTCAAACTGATATTACAAATGTTAGGAGTAATGCTGCACCTACGAGGATGGAATTACTAGGAAGTTTACATAAGAACTTTCGTTACTTTAGGTGGATGCAACATTATCATACAAACTAAAATCCACCACCCTGACAAGTCACTAATGGGAAAATAAGTTTTCGAGTCTCTGGCCACTTGATGTTTGAAAAACAAATTCAGCTTCTGCGGAGACTTGTCATTTAGGCTAGACGCTTGCGGTGATCAGCACACCATTCATTGTTGCGCCAGAGAACGCCAAACCTCATTACCTTGAGCACACTTGCCTCTAGAACAAAGAACCTGTCCAATTTAATCTCAGATGTGCTGCCTCGGTAGTCGATCAAATCAATTTCTGTAAGATGGAGATCAAGGCATTCGATGAGATTGTTATAGTGCAGCACATTTTTCACTTTCGGGTCTTTTTTATGTCCAAAAGAAGAGAACATATTAGAGCAGCTGGCTGTATAAGATTGCCGTGTCATCAAGAGGTACCAATATCATTCGCTCATACGATAGGGTTGGCTGGCTAGTGATATTTTTTCACTCTCTCTCTCTCTCTCTCTCTCTCTCTCTCTCTCTCTCCCTCTCTTTCTCTTTACTCTCATTTACCTAGGAGTACGTGAAGAGCTTGGGAATTTGTTTCCTTCCACTATGTGGCCGATGCCATATTTCACAAAGGTATGCCACATAATACGCATCGATGTCAAATCAAAAGATTTTGGCACTGCTCTCGCGATGTGAGAGAGTTGGCACCGCTGTGCACACAGACCCACATGTATAAAAAAATCAACAAAACCAACTACACCAGCCTCTCACTCTCCCAAACAAGTGTTTTTTATTGCCTTAGTCCTCTCTCTGTCCCACGCAAGTGTTTTTTCATTGCGTGAGTTAATTTGGCACCGGAGCAAAGTAGGTGATCCAGATTGGGGCACCAGGTGAGCAATGGAGGGGCATCGATGCCAAATGCATCACAAGTGAACTTGGCACGTGTTTTGGCATACATAGTGGAGGGCCGTTATAGCCCACTTTTGTACTACCTATTATTTAGTATAAAATTTTGACCATATATTTATGTAAGAAAATGCCAATGCATGTCACTAAAAATTATACCATTTGAAATTATGTTCAAATACGAATCCAACGATATAGTTCTTATTAACATTTTGTCAGTTAAATCTATGGTCAAATTTTGATACTACAAAATAGGAAGAGTAAACCAGGATGGAGGTAGTACTTGCTCTTAGGGTAACCATAGAGTTACTGGAGTAGTCTAAGTTACTTTCCACTATGACTAGCCTAGGCTACTATAGTAGTACAACAAAAAAACGATGCAGGTGATCACGTGAGGAAAATTCTAAAAACATTTCTTTCGGTGCAGTGCGTAGATGCAGTTTGGAACACTACACTTGTCATCGTAATTTGGGAAAATTATGAAAAATTTGAGCTACATTGTGATTACTGTTTACTAATAGGAAAGAAGTTTCACCTCAGTGAGTAGCTTATCCGTGCACGGAAAGCATGTAAGGAATCCAACAACTTGATCTAGATTGGGGCCGATAGATTTTATTGCCAAGATCTTCACTGTGCGCATAGACTGGGTCAAGCTTGTGGGAATCATTTTCTGGAAGACGGTCGTAAATACATCAAGAAGAAATTTAAAAATGTGAATTTCAAGAAGACGGAGAAGAAGATGAGTGTTGTACCTGAACGATTATAGATCCAATAAAGAGTTCGGAGAATTTGGCAGACGAGTGCACCAACGCTATCAATTTCGGCGCGTCAATGACCCTGATTTTTGTTGGACCTTCTAGATCCGATACAAGCAATGTCTCAAGAAAAGGCGCATTCTCAATGACCATAACATGGAACAGCTGGAGTGATCTCTTCCCAATTGATGTCTTGTTGCGGGGCCAGCAAGACACATAAATCCATCAAAGATTCGTCGATGCGATGTGGAGGCTAATGAACCCGTGGATCTGCTCAAGATGAAGGTACTCGAGCGCAGTACAGCTGCGGAGCAGGTGCTCCATAGCCTTCTTCGAGATGACAACGTCAAAGAGGTCGAGCTGCTTGAGTTGAGGGAGAAGAAGGGTGGGTGCTTCATTAATCTGGGGAAGATAGCAGGAGCTGAAGCTGGCACGATGCAGCATTGGCGCGAGGCGGAGCTCGGACGGCGGCAGAGAGCAACATCGTCCAGCTTCAAAGCTAAGCTCCTCGAGCTGATCTAGGGCGGGGGATAAGAACCACTCGTCGAACTTGGGTTGGACCTTGCAGTTGGTACTGAACATGCGGATGTCAAGGCGTCTGGCTGGCCCAGGGTGCGATGAAAGGATCTTGGAGACTGCGGCCATGCGTTTGCAATCCCCGTTGCAGAGGCAGCTGTCGACGGTGAGGTTGATGGGGACGTGGCGCTAGAGGGGGCGCCACCACCGGGAGAGCAGGGCGGTCCGCACGGCAGATTTGGTGGGGAGGAGGCCGATGATGACGAGCAGCATGTCGTCGGGGAGGCTGCTGATGAAGTCCAGGCTCGCCGGATGCGGTTTTTGCTCGAGCCGCCTCCGCTTGTTGGCTGCCTCGCCGTCCATCTCAACCGGCGGCGGCGCCGGCGTACACGTGTGCTGGTGTGTGTTTTCTGCTGGGTGTGCGCGAGTGCGTCCTTCTGTGCATGCCGCCGCACAGTGGTGGATTGTTCGCGAGTGCGTCCTCCACACGAAAGAAGTGTGTCCTCAATGCACCCTCAATTTAATAGTGTGTCGGGTGCTACCCCGAGTGGTTTCAACTTTGTTTACTTCACCACGTGTCAGATGGACCTCTAGTTTACTTATTTTCACCCACTGCCACATGGGCCAGCACACGAAGATACAGAACACGAGCTAACAAGGCAGCATGTGGACTGGTTGACCGATCAACTAAACAATATACGGAGCTATACGCTAACATAGTGAGCGTATAATCCGTCGGTATAGAGTGTTCGTGTGAGAGGGGAGGCCCGTGAGAGATAGAGAGAGAGAGAGAGAGAGAGAGAAAGAGCTACTCCCTCCGTTCGATAATGTAGTTCCAACATTTTTTTAAAGTCAAACTTTTTAAACTTTGACCAAGTTTATAAAGAAATTACTTATATCTACAATACCAAACATAAATGGTAGTATGAAGTAAGTACATGTTGTGATGAATCTAATGATCTTTCCAGATGTAAATGTTTTTCTCCACATATACCTGGTCAAACTTTTCTAAGGTTTGACTTTTCAAAACATCCATATGCTTATGGACGTGAGAGAGTCCTTAACTAGAGAGAGAGAGAGAGTGAAATAGAAAGAGTGAGTTAAAAAAGTGTGTGTGCGTGTGTGAAAGAGACATGGACAACACTCGATAAAAGTCGAGAAAAAACGTGTGTGTCTTATGCAAACATATCACACATGCATCTTCGACAATGGAAGCAAGGTGGGGAGATAGTGTGTGGTTGTTTGCAACCGAGAGAGCAAGACCCCTAGCACGTGGCCAAGAGGGGTCTGATAAACAAGGGAGAGATGTCGAGAGAGACGTACGGAGAAAATGCAGACATGGGGAGGAGAGAGTGTATGTTTGTCATAGAGAGATCCCTTGGAGATCGTGATGGGACTACATGGGTGGGAGATCGAGTGACAAGGTGTGTGCACGATAGACGATACCCCGAGAGATATTGAGATAGACGTATGGATGGAAGGAGACAATATGTGTGTTCCAGATGGCTAGTGAGAGATAATCATACTTAGGGGGGGAGTGCTTGCGCCTATGATGGAGTGAGGGATTATGGTACTTATTAGGGGGGTGCGTGTCACATAGAGAGAGAACAAGGGCGGAGAGTGTTGGATGGGTCTATATGTATAGCGTGAGCGAGACATGTGTATGTGTGAACCAGGGAGATATAAAGTTTGAGAGAGATTGAGGAGCCCCGATAAGGCTGAGTGGTGCGTGAGATAGCTGAGGGGGAAAGAGATATTCCATCCGCTCGATAATGCAGTGCATGTAATTTTTTTAGAAGTCAAACTTTGGAAACTTTGATCAGGTTTACAAAAATGTTATTTATATCTTCAATACCAAAGATACATCATACGAAACTACATCTCATGGTGAATCTAATGGTATATGTTTGTCGTTCTAGATGTAATTGTTTTTCTCCATGTACATGGTCAAACTTTGTGATGTTTGACTTTTCAATAAATCAATATGCTATTGACCGAGGAGAGTGCCTAAGTCGAGAGGGATCAAGTGCGTGTGAAGGAGAATGAGTAAGTGTGCAAAAAGAGTATATGTGTGAAAGAGAAAGTGACAACAAACGATTAATTAGAGAGAGTGTGTGTTTTTTTGTTTCTTAGGCGAACATATCACGCATGCATCTCCGAGATAGAAAAGCGAGGCGTGGAGATACACGAAGATAGATAGTGTGTGATTGTTTGCAACAGAGAGAGACACCCCTATAGCACATGTCCAATAGAGGTCTGGCCAACAAGGAACAAAGGTCGAGAGGGACACATGGAGAACATGGACGCATGGGGAGGGCGAGAGGGTGTGTTTGTGATAGAGGGACCCCCTCGAGATCGTGAGGGGACTATATGGGTGGGAGATCGAGGGAAGTGCGTGTGCAATAGAAAGATGCCCCGAGAGAAATCGAGATAGACCATGCACATGTTTGTGCTGGAGACTAGGATTAGCTAGTCATATACATATAGGGGGGACTGCGTGTGCCTACAATTGAGTGAGAGACCATCATACTTGGCTAGCTAGGCATGAGATTGTGTGTGTGTGTGTCGGGGAAACTGATCCACGAACACCTATGGGACCGGCGGACCGAGCCCCTTTCGGTTCGACGGGGGGCGGAGATCGCACGAAGAGCGGATCGAGTGGCTTACACGAGCAGTTTACCCAGCTCGGAGCTCTCCGGAGAGATAACACTCCTACTGCTGCATGTCCGAGTGTATTGAGTTCTTGCTCGGGAGCGCTGAGTGCTGATACACACTAGCTGCTAACGAGACCCGGCGTGAGTGTTTTTGCCTCAACCCCCTCTACGTTGCATGGGCCTCCTTTTATATGCTAAAGGGGTCTCCGACAGGTGGCAACGTAGACAAGGGTAAAAATGGAAAAGGAATTGCGGTTGGTACAACTACCTGCACAGTGTATCATACCTAACCCTGACGGCAGGGGACAAAGGCATTAAATGCCCGTCTACGTCGCCCAAATAGTGCAAAAAGGGACCGTCAGGGACGCCACCGCTTGCCACGATGGCAATCTTGTCAGCGTCGCTTGCCACCGCGCACCGCTGGCCGCACAGCCTCTTGCCACGCGCGCCTGGAAAGGTCCCAGGGCGACACGTTGGTGGATGTGCTGGAGCGCGGGTACAGAGTGGTAGTTTGCCGCGGCAAGCGCCTTGCCGCGGTCGTCGTCTTGTCGCGTCCGGAAGCTTGTCGCTCACCGGGCCTCGCCGGGACGCGTGGCGCGTCGCGGCAAGTTCCTTGAGATGCCTTGGTTGGCCTTCCCGGCAAGCTCCTCTTGCCGGGGCCTTGTCTCCTTGGCTTGAATACTTTGTTCTTGAATGGCTCCAAAGGAACCACGGAGGACCTTGGCGGTCACCCGGCAAGCCTTGCCGCGGGTGCTGCAACTGCCCGTGCACAAGTTCGGGATACTAGGGTACCCTACTCTAGTACACCGGCAGAGAGCCCGGCCTGGGCCACACACGGTGCCGAGCGCTGTTGGGCCAGGCCCAAAACAGGGCACGGGCTCGCGCGGCCTGGGTTATGCCGTATCTCACTACGTACCCACCGCGCCCTCCATGAACGGCACGCGTCGAATGCGGCGTCGTGGGAGAGATCATGGGTGGTTTCTTTATTTGGAAAGACAGAACGTCTGCCCCCTCCCCCTTTATAAGCAGCGGAAACATGGGCAGTTCGCCCATCTCGCCGGTTGCTATTCCAATCTCAAAAACCTCCGCCGGTCCCCCCTTCTTCCCAAAGCTGAAAAGAGAGCAGCGCTCCGCCCCCCAGCGCCACCAGCACCACCAACGCCGTCGATCTCTCTCACCACCTCCGCCATGGCTCCGAAAGCCGGGAAGGTTGTGAAGTCGGCCGAGGCGCAGCGGCTCGCGGCGCTGCGAAAGGAGCGGGCAACCTTCCCCCCTCATTTCGCCTTGAAGGAGCTGAGGAGTATTACTACCTCTTCGGTCGACGGAGACGCGAGCGCATCCAGCGACGAAGGTACTCCCAGCTGCCGCTTCGGAACTGGCTCCGAATGGATATCCCTTCTTCGCGTTGTTCTTCTACTGCGGGCTCTGCCCGCCTTTCTCTGAGTTTTTCTGTGACATTATGAACACCTACGGGTTCCGCCTCCTTGACTTCACCCCCAATGCCGTTCTGACCATGGCAGTTTTCGCACATCTCTGCGAAAACTTTGTGGAATCTATCCAAATGTAGCTCTTTTCGCCACTTCTTTATGCCCCGAGTTGAGAGAGGGGAGCCTTTATCCGGCGGAATCGCCTGGATCTCGAGAACTGGCAAGAAGGAAGCTTATCTGGAGGGAGAGCTCCGCAGCAAGTGGGATGAATGGAGAGCAGACTGGTGCTGGATTGTCGAGGAGAACCGCAGCCATTTACCGCCCAGCCAAGCCCCGATGGCGGCAATGATTGAGCAACGTGGCCCGGAAGGCGATAGGCTGAAGATTGCCGTCACCGGATCTCGCCTCGGGCTTGCGGGCTCACGCCAATTTTCTTCGCGCGCGCCATCCCCTTTGGGGAGAGGAGGAGACCCACCTGGGAGTTCCGAATCGGCGGATATCATGAGGCTGCGCCGGGCCTCAACTTCAACTTCACATGTCCAGGCTGGGACGCGATGCTCTGGAATTGTTCAAGCACGATCCTCAACATCCGAAGTGTTCAGGTTGCGAGGGTGTCGTTCGGCTGTGCAACAACTCCTCGCTCGACCGCATCCGTGCAATGATGCCGCCTGCGATTCGCATGGAATTGTCCCAACTTGGCAAGAGCCTGCAGATGGCGTCGTCGGGAGTTCTTTGATGGCTTGGTAGAAATGCCGGTCCGCTCGGTGAATGAAGAGCCTTACTCGCGACACCACCGGCGCGGAGATGCAGCGCGACGCCACTAGGCTGGAAGAGGCGGCGGCAGCAGCTGCCGCTGGGCGCAGTTTGGATTCACCGTGGGCCGAGGCAGAGGCAGCAGAGGCGGCAAGCCTTGCCGAGCAAGAGGAGCTTGCCGGCGAGGGAGAGCTTGTCGAGCCTGAAGCTGAGTCGAGCGAGCCCGGCGAGTGCGCGAGCGACTCGTTGAAGATCGACTCCTCCTCTTTCTCACCTTCAGACAGCTTGCCATAGCGGAGCCCCAGCTCCACCAAGAAGGTGTCTCCGCAAGGCGGGGGCGTGGCGGGCGTCGAGACGGGTCAACAGCCGCCGCGCGCATGACGCGCTCCACCGTGGCAAGCACTTGTTGCAGGAGCACCTCACGCCCGCTGCGGTAATCGGAGCGGGCCCTCCGGACCACCGCTTCTGCTCCCGCCAAGCGGCCAAGGGAACCTACTCCTCCGCCTTGTCGCGCCGAAGGTGGGCCGGACTTCGACCTCTCCGCGCTCAGCTCCGACGAGGAAGAGGAAGAGTAAGATTCTTTGTTGTACTTGTAGTTCTTCAATTCTTGCTATTTTGTCTTGTATCTGATTTGCTTTACTCCGAACCCATTCCTTTTCAGGACCCAGCCCAGAGCGGCGAAAGAGCCAAGGTCTCGGTGATTGTCATCGAGGGCGAACCCACCGCGACAGCGGGGTGTGTCCGAGACCACCTGCCGGACCCGCAACTATTCTCAAAGCAGCCCCAGCGCAGCCCCAGCGTAAGTGTATGGTTTACTTCCTGCTGTTAGGCGCATGGGTGCTCTTTCTTTGTTGACATCGACTATTGGTTTTGCGTAGGAGCGAGCAGTCTCACCAGGAGTGCCGGAAGCCGCTCCCGACATGCCATCTGCTTGACTACACCGCCAAGGAGGATTCCCGGCAAGGAGAATTCTCCGCAAGGGATAGTTCTCCGGCAAGGGACAGCACCAGCTGACCCCGGTGGCGGAGACCACCATGCAGATCCTAGTACAGGTAATCCTCTTGCTTGAAAACTTCCTTGGGTTCTTCTTCTTCTGATTTTCTTTTGAATATTTGCTTGAATTTTCTTCCTTTTCGGTCGTCCAGTCCATCTGCCACGGAGCCGATGGAAACCGAGGTCGCCCGGCGGAGAAACGTGGCGGCAATACCGACAACGCCGCTGTCACCGAAGAAGAAGCCGACGCTGATGATCCCGCGGCGGAGAGGTCGTAAAGCTGCCGCCGCAGAAGCCGTGGCGAGGGTCCGGCGATCGCCCGACGGCCCGAGGCCGTGGGAGCGCCAGGCGCTTCGCCGACCGCCGATCCTCCGCCGCTGCTGCAGCGTCCAACTCGAAAGAGCCCCAGCCCGGCGCCTATTCGAAGGCCGGCGATGGCGTCTTCATCAAGCTCCCCAGGCGTCGAGCTCGAGGCGCCGATCGAAGGAGAAATCTTTGATGAAGAGTTGCTCGCCTCGCTGGCTGACGCTGGTCGGACGGCCGAGCGCAGCAGCAGCAGCGAAGTCTCGAGGAGGAGCAGCTGCTGCGGAAGCTGTTGTCGCTCTACCGCGCCCGACAGCCAAGCTGGTATCCCGAAGCGCTTATCGCAAAGGCGGGAGTGGACATCGAGAAGCGCTTGAGAGGAGCTCCGGGGCCTCAACCAGAAGCTCTCGGTCCTGGCAGAGGAGGGAGCAACTCGCCGAGGCGTAAAGCCTTCCTCCTCGAGAAGGCTGAAGTTGAAGAGCAACAGCTGCTTGGCGACGAGAAGCTGTCTGCTTGAGGAAGGCGAGTTGGCGCAGCGGAAGGTTAACCTTGACAGCCACGAAAGGAGCTTGCAGCAGCAAACATTCAATGGGGCTCTCAAGGAAGCGGAGGATCTGCCGCCGCTGCCAAGGCCGCCAAGAAGGAGCTGGAGGCGAAGGTGGGCGCAACTAGAGGCCGATCTCAAGGTGAGTGGCGAGGAGCTTGCTGCGCTCAAGCGTGGCGCGAGAAGGACGCCTACACCCTTGGCGAGCTGCGAGGTCGTCTCGCCAAGAGGAGCAAGGAGCTTAGTGCCGCCAAGGACTCCAACGCAGATCTTGAGTTGAAGTGACTACTTTGACCGAGACATTTGGACGATGCCGGGGGCAGGAGGTGGCCTTGAAGGATAAGATCAAGGCCGACGAGGCGCTATTTGGCGAAATCTGCTTGCCGCCTGAACACTTTTAGGAGAATGTGGAGCCTTTGGACCGAGGGTCTCGTGGAAGTTGCCGCAGCCATCGACGAGGGAGCTGGCGCAGCTGGGGATGGAGGATCTCGGTATTCCTCGATGAGCACCTCCAACCCAGCGCCAAGCTCAGCTTGTTCTTCAAAGGCGTGGCGGCCCTCCAGCGACTCGGGAGAAGATCCCAAAGCAGCTGGCCGACGAGTCGCGCCGGATCTTGAGGAGCTCTTCAAAAGGTCTTTGGTGAAGGTGGCCTTCCGCAACCCAGGCCTCAACCTCACCAGCGTCCTCGGGACCTTGCCGTCGGATGCTGATCTGGGCGCTCAAGACCCTTATCGCACCCATTGTGGACAAGGTGAGCGGGATCAAGAGGGTTGAGGCGATCGCGAGATTAGGTCGCCCGTTTTCTCTTTTCTTGTCGCTGCTGGTCATGTTATGAGAACAATCTGTTAGAGCTGCGACAAGCTATCTTGTAATATGACTCTATTTGAATGTAACGATTGCTATGTTATTTCCTTTACTTGATTCCTTCCTTTGTATGTTTTTGCCCTATGCTTTTAGGGAACTTGTCGTATGAGCACCTTAGCCATGAGCGCTGAGTCTTGACGTCGTCAAGACCTTCTTGGCGGTGCCGCCACCGACAAGAAACCTTATCGCAACTAGTCGCTGCTCACTTAAGTTGTTGGCGGACTCGAAACAAAGTAAGGGCGCAACTAGCTATGAGTTGGTTCCTCCGCGCACAGGTTTTCCATACAAAGCACGGTCGTTCGAGGAAGATAACTTAAAAATTTTAAAAATGATTGCTCAAACTTTAGCAACTTAGCTTTTCTGTTGTTTGCTTCCCGGTAAGGCGAAACTTCCTCGAACAACGCTTGGTCCACACCATTATCTCCTCCTTTCCCCCCGGCAAACTTGTGGGCGAGGGAACCTTCCTTTCTTTGAGAAATAGAAAGAAGAGAAAATAAAGATATGGAGCCTTGCGGCTCGTTATTGCTTACCGGGGGTAGGCGCTGCACAAAGTGTCAGATAACGCATGCAAAAAAAGAGTAGAAAGCATGAAATTGACAAGATGTGCGGAGCACATGAGCTTTACTTATGCACGGGTCTGCGCTGGCCGTACAAAGGATTACATGCAACATCGGCAAGACTTGTACAAAAGGTGGTTGCGGAACAGGTTCGGCAACCGCGCCTCTGAGTAAAACTTACGAAGATGCTCAATGTTCCAGAGTTGCTCACGGAATGCCATCTTTGGTCTCAAAGCGGACAGCGCCGAGCCTAGTGACTTCGTTTCACCCGGTAAGGGCCTTCCCACTTCAGCGTCAACTTGTTGGAATTCTTGGCGGACTGAGCGCACCAAGAACAAGGTCGCCTTCCTCGAGACTTCGGCATTAACTGCGGCTATGGTAGCGGTGCAAAGCTTGCTGGTATCGAGCAACTCGTCTGCAATGACCTGAAGACGGTCCTCCTCAAGGAGCAGCGTCATCTTGTTATCGCTGCTCTTGCTCAAGCTCATCGTAAGCAAGCACTTTCGAGGTGACCCGTATCCCGAGTTCCGTGGGGAGAACTGCCTCTGCTCCATAGACTAAAGCGAAGGTGTCGGCGGTGGCTCGATTTGGCGTCGTCTGATCGACCAAGAACCACCGACAGCTCCTCAATCCAGCTTCTTTCCGCACTTGCGCAGCCTGTCGAAAGTCCTGGTCTTGAGCCCGCGCAGCACCAGCGATTCGCCCTCTCCGCTTGACCCTTACTTCTCGGATGAGCAAGCGAAGCGAAGCAGACCTTGGCGCCAAGATCTTGGGCGATTGCATGAAGGTGCGGCTCGTGAATTGCGTGCCGTTGTCGGTGATGATCTGTTAGGGATCCCGGCGGCAAACAATCGACTGAAGAACTTGGCTGCCGATCGTGCTGTCACCTTCCTCATCGCTTCCACTTCGGCCACTTTGTGAACTTGTCGATTGCAATGTACAAGTACTCAAAGCCCCGACAGCTTCGGGAAAGGGGCCGAGGATGTCAAGCCCCTGCATCGAAAATGGCCAGGATAAAGGGATTATGCGGAGAGCTTGAAGCTGGCTGGTGTATCTGCTTGGAATGGGCGGCACACTTCACACTTGGTTACTTGTGCGATTGCATCACGGAGGCTGTCGGCCAAAAGAAACCTTGCGGGCAACTTTGCGGCAAGTGCTCTTGCGCCAATGTGGTGACCACATATGCCTCCATGTATCTCGCCAACAGCTTTTGTCCGTCTTCGGTGAATACACTTCAATTTCACACCGTTGAGTCTTCTTACATACAGTGTATTGTCGACAAAATGGTACATACTTGACTGCGGGCTACTCTTTCCGCTTCTTCTTGCTCTTGGGAAGTTCTCCGTCAAGGAAGCGGACAATCTGTTGTGCCCATCTTTGGAGCTTGCGGCTCGACAACAAGGACTAAAGGCACATCTGCTGCTGCTGGGAACATCCGCTTCTCTGGCGAGAACCTGCGGCTCAGCGGAGCTTGCGTTCCCGGCAAGCTTGCGGAGCAAAACTTGTCGGGAGCGTCGCTTCAACGGAACAAACCCTAGGACTTGCCGGGCAGACTGCTCTTGACACCCTTGGTGTTGATCTTGAGGACCTTCTTGGCGGCGGCTTCGGGAGCTCTGCGGGAAAATAGTCACCAGAAATCAACTTCCTCTTCTTGCTCTGTCCGGTTGATGGCGTTCTGAGACGGTTGAGTCAGTTCGAGCACAAAGATCCCTGGTTCCACAGGTAACTTAAGCGGCGCGACTTGACGAGCCATCGGCAATGTCGATCCGAGCTCTTGGAACATGTTCCATCTGTAGGCCGTCAAAGTGCTCTTCTAGCTTTCTCACTTCATCAACGTAAGCTTCCATCAACGGACTCTGATAATTCTTGTTCACTTGGTGGACGACAAGCTGTGAGTCACCCCTGACAATGAGCTTCTTGATCCCAAGGTCTGCTGCGATCCTGAGACCGGCAAGCAAACCTTCATACTCTACGGTATTGTTCATTGCTTGCTCCTTGGCAAAGTGCATCTGGACTACGTACTTGAGGTGCTCTCCGGTGGGTGCAACAAGTAGCACGCCTGCACCGGCGCCTTGCAGCGAGAAGGCACCATCAAAGTACATCAGCCACTCTTTGCTTGCTTCCTTGACGAGGATGCTCGTTTCTGGAATTTCTTCATCTTGTGTCGGCGTCCATTCTGCTATGAACTCCGCCAATGCTCTGCTTTGGATAGTCGAAGTGCTCTCAAACTTGAGGCCAAAGCTTGAAAGTTCCGTGGCCCTCGACAATCCTGTCCTGCTTCGGATTTTGCATTATCCTCTTGATTGGAAAATGAGTGACAATTGTGATCTCATGTGCTTGGAAGTAATGGTGCAGCTTTCTCGAGGCCATGAGAAGGCGAAAAGCAATTCTGCACACAGTACCTTGACCTAGCCCCCTGCAGAAGGGAACTGACAAAGTAAACTGGGTGCTGCACCATTCTTTTCTGCATCTTCTCACGCTAGCGCTGCGCAAATCCATCTTTGTCGGGACAGAGCTTGCGGTGAAGTCCCCGCTTGTCATTGGATGCATCTACCGTGGTTGTTGGCTCATCATCGCCTCCCTCTCCGCTACTAACGCAGCACTAACCACTTGATTGGTTGCCGCTATATATAGCAGCAACTTCTCTTGTGGCTTAGGTGCGACAAGTGTTGGAGTGGAGGACAGGTATCTCTTTAAGTCCTGCGATTGCAGCCTCCGCTTCGAGTCCATTTCATGGACCCGCCTTTTTCAATATTTTGAAAAATGGCAGGCGCTCAGCAGACCTAGAGATAAACCTCTTTGAGAGCAGCTACATAACCGCAAGTCTTCGTACATCCTTGACGCGCTTTGGTGCTTCAATCTGCTCAATGGCCTTGATCTAGTCGGGATTGGCTTCAATTCCCCGCTGAGACACGAAGAACCCGAGAAGCTTGCCGGAGGGGACTCCAAACACACACTTCTCGGGGTTGAGCTTGAGGTTGATCTTGCATAGATTTGCAAAGGTTTCATCTAAATCTTGAATCAGAGTCGTCTTGTCCTTGCTCTTGACCACTATGTCATCCATGCAGGCTTCCTCATCCTCTTCTGCCATGAAGATCTGATGGTATCCTGAGTATGCATCAAGAAATGAAAGCAAGTCACATCCGGCCGTGGAGTCAACAATCTGGTCGATGCGCGGCAAGGGAAATGGGTCTTTGGGACAAGCTTTATTAACATCGGTAAAGTCGATACAAAGCCTCCATTTCCCGTTTGCCTTGCGCACGACTACAGGGTTGGCCAACCACGTAGGATGGAGCACTCCTCGACAAGGCCTGCTGCTTCCAATTTCTTGATTTCTTCGTGATGAATTCTTGGCGCTCCTTTGCACGCTTCGACTTTCGCTTGACGGGCGCGCGCATGAGGAAAGCGGCAAGATGGTGCTCGATTACTTTCACAGGAACACGGGGATGTCGGGCGGTTGCCATGCAAATCGTCGGCGTTAGCCCATGAGAAAACAGCGAGTCGCGCTTTCCTATTTAGGGTCGAGAGTGTAGCGATGGTAAAGGTACCACCAGTGCCATCCTCCTTGGCGGACACCTTCTTGGTCTCTGGTGGAGCTGCCATTGTCTTCTTATACTTGCGGTGGAGCTCGATGGTGCGTCCTCGGCGGTAGCGCAGCACTCGAAGAGGTGCGCTTGCGAGTGGGCATCAGAACTCTTGCGGACTTGGTCTTCTTCTTCGCCCGGGAGCTTCAGCGGCAAGTGACTTGCGATCTGTTGCGGCTGCTGCTTCCGGTAGATCTTGTCGGCGCGAGATAAGAGCATCCTTCTTGTCGCCGAGGACAGATATGACACTTATCGGGCCTGGCATCTTCAGCATGTTGTATGCATAGTGAGAGGCTGCCATGAATTTGGCGAGTCTTTGACGGACGAGTACCCCATTGTAAGGCAATGGAAAGTCAGCAACGTCAAAGTGACCCTCTCGATCCTGAAGTTCAACTCGCTGCCAAATGTCACCGCAACGTGATCTTTCCTTGACTTGCTCCTTCCGGATTGATTCCTTGGAATGTGCGGTCTCTTGAGCTTCGCCATCGGGGATCTGGAGTTTACGGAGTACCGCGGAGGAGATCAGGTTCAAGCGGCCCGCCGTCAACTAGCATCTTAGTGACCTTGAGGTTGCGGATAGTTGGTGAAACCAACATCGGCAAGCACCGACCGCAGATTATGCGATCAGGGTGGTCCTCAATATCAAAGATGATAGGCGTGCTGGACCATTTCGAGGCTTGCGTGACTCGACGGGTGGTTCTGCCGCATTGACTTCCGTACCTTTGCTTGAGCTGGCGGTGTGAAGTATGCGAGAAGCACCGCCGTCAACGCCTGTGACCTCTGTGGCTTTCTGTAACTCCTGCTCATCGGTCTCGTCATCATCCATATCTTCATCGTCGTTGTCATCTTCATACTTGTCGCGGCCGCGGGAGGTCATCTCCTTGCCGCTGCTTGGCCTTGCCGCATGGCGTCCTCCTCGGCAGGCGTTTCTTGCCGCTCCTCCAAGCACCTTCTGGGCCTTCTCCTTGTCGTGTCGTCGTATTCAGCCTTTTGCTGCTCGACAAGCTGCTCGACCTTCTTGCAGCTCGGAGGTCATGGCCCTTAGTGCGGTGGATCTTGCAAGATCTGCTTGTTGGTGTCGTTCTGCTTGTCGGCGACCGCCACAGCCTGGTAGTTGGTGCCTGCGGCAATCTCCTCGCCGGAGCTACCAGCTTTGGCTTTCTTGGCGCCACCTCCATTGCCAGACTGCTCAACGACTAGCACATCTTTGCCTTTCTTCTTCCTGTTGTTCCGCCGCCGGTTTTTCTTTGCCGGGGCAGCCTCCTCACTATCAGATCCTCCTGCTTCTGTGTTCTCTCCGGGGAGTTTCCTCCCTTCCTCAGCACATGCACACTTGTCGGCCAGGGCATATAGCTCACTGACGTCTCTGATCTTGCACATCGCCATCTCCTCCCGCATCCTGCGGTTTGCGACGCTCGATGGAGCGCGCTGATTACCATGGCAGGGTGGACATCTGAGATGTTGTCTTTGTCTGTGGCTGAATCTCTGAATGTACTTGCTAGGGCTCTCCTTCCTTACGGGCGGCAGATGAAGGTCGCTCTCTTGGCCATGAGGCTTGTGGTCGCTGTAAAGGCGCCGACAAACTGATGGCATAGGTCTGCCCAGGAGGATATGGAGTTGTCCGGCAAGTGCATGAGCCAGATCGACATTGGGCTTGAGCACCGGTGAAGTAGTTGGCGAGGATCTTGTCGTCCTGCCCCGCAGCTCGCATCGCGATGGTGTAGATCTTGAGGAACTCCGACGGATGCGACTTGCCGTCGTACTTCTCTGGTATGTCGGCAGAAATTCTTCGTCTTTGGGCCTTTGGACTTGCCGCAGCTCACGGGTGAACGCAGGGCAACCTACGCACAGACGGCAAGTCGCTGGTTCCCCGGTGCATGCATGTCGACAGGGGCCCAGCGCGCTGGTCCGATTGACGTCGCGCTTCTCTTCGGCGCTCAATGCGAGTTTGAGCGTCTTCTTGCTGTTGTTCGTGAAGAACTTGGCGCTGATCGCGACGAGCTCGTGGATCTGATGATGCGGTGGAGTCGCTGTCGAGGTGGATCCGGCGAGTCGGCGATCTTGGCCTTGAGGTGGAGAGTGCATGGTGGTTGCACCCCACGGTTTCGTCGCCATCGGCTCGTGCTCAGCAGTCTGCCGCGACAGCGATGTACTCAGCTGCCGCTGAGTGTCGCCGTTAGCAAAGCCGATGAGACTCTGAATGGTGGCCCTCCATTCATCGATCTTGTCTACCGTTGGAGGGTAATCCAGGAGCAGTTGAGCTCGCGCCAAAGCTTCTGCTGGAGTGGTGGGCGGCGATGGCGGACGGCGCGAGGAGCGGGATATGCTCGGACTTCTAACTATGTTAGAAGGAGCAGTATCCCGTCCAGGCGACCGTGCCTCGCTCGTGCCAGCATGTTGGCGTGCATGCTGGTCTTGAGCACCCCGAGATCCACCCGCTCGATCTTGGCCCAACGAACGTATGGCACTGCGAATACCATGACGCTGTCGGTCCTGCATCTCCTGAGATGGGCGCGGTGCATGTACGGACGCCGAGGTCTGCACAGCCTTGTCCTTGGACCTGGCAGCACCGTGGGCTCCCTCGTCGATGTCCGTTCTATCGCCGACGTCTACTCCACCACCCGTTTGCTCCGGTGGTGGTGGGATTGACGTGGACGGAACAACTGCCGCCGAAGCCTTCTTCTTCGGTGGCATGTCAATGAAGAAGATGAAGATCTAGCTCGTGCGAACGTCGGATCAGGTTCACACAACCTCGACGCCCCCTACCTGGCGCGCCAAAGATGTCGGGGAAACTGATCCACGAACACCTATGGGACCGCGGACCGAGCCCCTTTAGGTTGGCGGGGGCGGAGATCGCCTGACGAGCGGATCGAGGCGAAACACGAGCAGTTTACCCAGCTTGGAGCTCTCGAGAGATAACACTCCTACTGCTGCATGTGCGAGTGTATTGAGTTCTTGCTCGGGGGCGCTGAGTGCTCTGATACACACTAGCTGCTAACGAGACCCGGCGTGAGTGTTTTCTGCCCTCAACCCCCCCTCTCGTTGCGCATGGGCCTCCTTTTATATGCTAAAGGGGCCTCGGCAGGTGGCAGCGTAGACAAGGGTAAAATGGAAAAGGAATTGCGGTTGGTACAACTACATGCATGATGTATCATACCTAACCCCGGCGGCAGGAGACAAAGGCATTAAATGCCCGTCTACGTCGCCCAAATAGTGCAAAAAGGGACCGTCAGGGGCGCCACCGCTTGCCACGATGGCAATCTTGTCAGCGTCGCTTGCCACCGCGCACCGCTGGCCGCACAACCTCTTGCCATGCGTGCCACAGAAAGGTCGAGGCGACACGTTGGTGGATGTCTTTGGGCCGAGCGCTGGCACTGAGTGGTAGTTTGCCGCGGTCGTCGTCTTGTTGCGTCCGGAAGCTTGTCGCTCACCGGGCCTCGCCGGGACGCGTGGCGCATCGCGGCAAGTTCCTTGAGATGCCTTGGTTGGCCTTCCCGGCAAGCTCCTCTTGCCGGGGCCTTGTCTCCTTGGCTTGAATACTTTGTTCTTGAATGGCTCCAAAGGAACCACGGAGGACCTTGGCGGTCACCCGGCAAGCCTTGCCGCGGGGAGCTGCGACTGCCCGTGCACAAGTTCGGGATACTAGGGTACCCCTACTCTAGTACACCGACAGTGTGTGCGTGTGAGATGGAGAGAGAACGAGGGAGAGAGATAGAGTTTTAGATGGGCCTATCGAGTTCGAGTGAGATATGCATGTGTATGTGTGACCCAGGTAGATGGAGAGTTTGAGAGACTGGGGAAGAGCTCCGAGACGACAGAGTGGTGCGTGAGGGAGTTACGACAACGAGCCAAGGAATTTGTGTGCGTACGATGAGTGCACCCAAGATATCTAGCTTGGACTAGAGAATCATACATAGTGTGCGAGAGAGACCTATAAATGGAGTATATATGCATGTGAACTAGAAAGACCCCCCCCCCACGCACACACACAAAGAGAGAGAGAGAGAGAGAGAGAGAGAGAGAGAGAGAGAGATGGAGAGAAAGCGAGAGGGACCAACAAGGTTTGTGTGTTGGATGCGTGCGACAGAATTGAAGATTGTCAGAGAGAGAGAGAGAGAGAGAGAGAGAGAGAGAGAGAGAGAGAGAGAGAGAGAGAGAGAGAGAGAGAGGAGTCCGGGAGAGGGGGAGGTCGCGTTTTATGCATCAAAGGCTGATATAAACCATGTTTCGATATAAACTTGCATTCAAATGTTTAAATTGGAGAACATGTTGTCTGCAATCCACACATGAACGGATATATGCGTATATCAAACAAGTTCATTAATTTGACTTTCAACATGTTCATGGAGTACTATAATACTGTACAACATGCTATTCGATTGAGGTGTTCAATTTTGGATTTAGTTCACTATTTTGACCTGGTGAACGAGTATTTCATTGAATCGAGATATTTCATTTTGGGTTTGATTCCCGTTTTTCAGTGGGTCCACTATTTGTCATATAGTAAATCGCTAGCAACGAGCATGTAAAAACACATTACTCCCGAGCATCATCTCTCCATCTAAAAAAGAAGTGGCAAGCTAATATTTCAAAATTTGATTCGAATCGACTTGGTAAGGTAGACGTGGATGCTCGTGCTCCCAAATTTTGAACGAACTGTTAAACATCCTCTGCTTGGTGGAATTCGCCCGAGCAAATAAATGGGAGATGCGAAATTACCGTCCTATGTGGGAGACGCATTAATTGGCCCGTTGTACATCAAGGGTAGGTTCGTAACTTCATCCAAGCGCACCTTCTCCTCGGCCGAAATGACATGTGCCGAATAACTCATAAACCATGGTCGGAAAAACACGCTCTCCTCGCCCGAAATAGCTCGTGCCCACTATTTCAAAACACGCTCTCCTCGCCCGAAATCGCTCGCGCCCACTTGATGTCTACTACACAACCTTCTTCTTGTAGATGTTGTTGGGCCTCCAAGTGCAGAGGTTTGTAGGACAGTAGAAAATTTCCCTCAAGTGGATGACCTAAGGTCTATCAATCCGTGGGAGGCGTAGGATGAAGATGGTCTCTCTCAAACAACCCTGCAACCAAATAACAAACAGTCTCTTGTGTCCCCAACACACCCAATACAATGGTAAATTGTATAGGTGCACTAGTTCGGCAAAGAGGTGGTGATACAAGTGCAATATGGATAGTAGATATAGGCTTTTGTAATCTGAAAATAAAAAAACAGCTAGGTAACAAATAATAAAAGTGAGTGTAAACGGTATTGCAATGCGAGGAAACAAGGCCTAGGGTTCATCTTTCACTAGTGCAAGTTCTCTCAACAATAATAACATAATTGGATCATATAACTATCCCTCAACATGCAACAAATAGTCACTCCAAAGTCACTAATAGCGGAGAACAAACGAAGAGATTATTGTAGGGTACGAAACCACCTCAAAGTTATTCTTTCGGATCGTTCTATTCAAGAGTCCGTACTAGAATAACACCTTAAGATACAAATCAACCAAAACCCTAATGTCACCTCGATACTCCAATGTCACCTCAAGTATCCGTGGGTATGATTATACGATATGCATCACACAATCTTAGATTCATCTATTCAACCAACAAAAAGAACTTCAAAGAGTGCCCCAAAGCTTCTACCAGAGAGTCAAGACGAAAATGTGTGCCAACCCCTATGCACAAGTTCACAATGTTATGGAACCCACAAGTTGATCACCAAAACATACATCAAGTAGATCACGTGATATTCCATTGTCACCACAGATAAGCACATGCAAGACATACATCGTTCTCAAATCCTTAAAGACTCAGTCCGATAAGATAACTTCAAAGGGAAAACTCAATCCATTACAAGAGAGTAGAGGGGGAGAAACATCATAAGATCCAACTATTATAGCAAAGTTCGCGATACATCAAGATCGTACCACCTCAAGAACACGAGAGAGAGATAGAGAGATCAAACACATAGCTACTGGTACATGAAGGAAATATGCCCTAGAGGCAATAATAAAGTTATTATTTATTTCCTTATATCATGATAAATGTTTATTATTCATGCTAGATTTGTATTAACCGGAAACATAATACATGTGTGAATACATAGACAAACAGATAGTCACTAGTATGCCTCTACAAGACTAGCTCATTAATCGAAGATGGTTATGTTTCCTAACCATAGACATGTGTTGTCATTTGATTAATGGGATCACATCATTAGGAGAATGATGTGATTGACATGACCCATTCCATTAGCTTAACACTTGATCGTTTAGTATGTTGTTAATGCTTTCTTCATGACCCATACATGTTCCTGTAACTATGAGATTATGCAACTCCGTTTACGGAGGAACACTTTGGTACTACCAAGCGTCACAGCGAATCGGGTGATTATAAAGGAGTACTACAGGTGTCTCCAAAGGTACTTGTTGGGTTGGCGTATTTGAGATTAGGTTTTGTCACTCCGATTGTCGGAGAGGTATCTCTAGGCCTTCTCGGTGATACACATCACTTAAGCCTTGCAAGCATTACAACTAATGAGTTAGTTGTAAGATGATGTATTCTGAACGAGTAAAGAGACTTACCGTAGCGAGATTGAACTAGGTATTGGATACCGACGATCGAATCTCGGGTAAGTAACATACCGATGACAAAGGGAACAACGTATGTCGTTATGTGGTTTGACCGATAAAGATCTTCGTAGAATATGTAGGAACCAATATGGGCATCCAGGTTCCGCTATTGGTTATTGACCGAGAATGGTTCTAGGTCATGTCTACATAGTTCTCGAACCCGTAGGGTCCGCACGCTTAACGTTTCGATGACAGTTCATTATGAGTTTATAAGTATTGATGCACCGAAGGTTGTTCGGAGTCCCGGATGTGATCACGGACATGACGAGGAGTCTCGAAATGGTCGAGACATAAAGATTGATATATTGAAGCCTACATTTGGACATCGGAAGTGTTCGAGTGAAATCGAATTTCTGGAGTACCGGAGGTTACGGAACCCCGGGAACTACATGGGCCATAGTGGGCCTTGGAGGAAAGGAGAAAGGGCCAGCCCTAGGTGGCGCGCCCCCCTTCCCTAGTCCTATTAGGACTAGGAAAGGTGGCCGCCCCCTCTCTCTCTTTCCCCTCCGGAATCCTAATCCAACTAGGATTGGAAGGGGAATCCTACTCCTGGAGGGAGTAGGACTCCCTTTGTGCGCCTCCTCCCTTGGCCGGCCACCTCCCCCTTGGCTCCTTTATATATGGGGGCAGGGGGCACCCTAGAACACACAAGTTGATCTACGGATCTTTCCTTAGCCGTGTGCGGTGCCCCCTTCCACCATATTCCACTTCGTTCATATCGTTGCGGAGCTTAGGCGAAGCCCTGCGCCGGAGAAGTCATATCGTCGCGGAGCTTAGGCGAAGCCCTGCGTCGGTGGAGCATCAACATCGTCACCACGCCGTCGTCTTGTGGAACTCATCCCGACACTTTGCTGGATCGGAGTCCGGGATCGTCATCGAGCTGAGCGTGTGCGAACTTCGGAGGTGCCGTCGTTCGGTGCTTGGATCGGTCGGATCGTGAAGACGCGTCGACTACATCAACGCGTTGTTATCGCGCTTCGCTTTCGGTCTCACGAGGGTGCGTGGGCGGACACTCTCCCTCTCGTTGCTATGCCATCACCATGGTCTTGCGTGTTCGTAGGAAATTTTTGAAATTACTCGTTCCCCAATGATGGTATCGAGCCTAGTTTTATGCGTTGATGTCATATGCACGAGTAGAACACAAGTGAGTTGTGGGCGATATAAGTCATCTGCTTACCAGCATGTCATACTTTGGTTGGCGGTATTGTGAGATGAAGCGGCCGGACCGACATTACGCCAGACGCTTACGCGAGACTGGTTTCACCGCTCCGAGCACTCGTTGCTTAAAGGTGACGGCGGTGTCTGTCTCTCTCACTTTAGTTGAACCGAGTGTGGCTCGCCCGGTCCTTGCGAAGGTTAAAACAGCACCAACTTGACAAACTATCGTTGTGGTTTTGATGCGTAGGTAAAACGGTTCTTGCTCAGCCCGTAGCAGCCACGTAAAACTTGCAACAACAAAGTAGAGGGCGTCTAACTTGTTTTGCAGGGCATGATGTGATGTGATGTGGTCAAGGCGTGATGCTATATTTTATTGTATGAGATGATCATGTTTTGTAACGAGTTATCGGCAATGGCAGGAGCCATATGGTTGTCGCTTTATTGTATGAAATGCAAGCGCCATGTAATTGCTTTACTTTATCACTAAGCGATAGCGATAGTCGTAGAAGCAATAGTTGGCGAGGCGACAACGATGCTACGATGGAGATCAAGGTGTCGCGCCGGTGGCGATGGTGATCATGGCGGTGCTTGGCGATGGAATCACAAGCACAAGATGATGATGACCATATCATATCACTTATATTGATTGCATGTGATGTTTATCCTTTATGCATCTTATCTTGCTTTGATTGACGGTAGCATTATAAGATGATCTCTCACTAAAATTATCAAGAAGTGTTCTCCACGAGTATGCACGTTGCCAAAGTTAAGTAGTACCCGGACACCACGTGATGATCGGGTGTGATAAGTTCTCGTCCATCTACAACGGGTGCAAAACAGTTGCACGCAGAATACTCAGGTTAAACTTGACGAGCCTAGCATATAACAGATATGGCCTCGGAACACGGAGACCGAAAGGTCGAGCGTGAATCATATAGTAGATATGATCAACATAGTGATGTTCACCATTGAAACTACTCCGTCTCACGTGATGATCGGACATGGTTTAGTTGATTTGGATCACGTGATCACTTAGATGACTAGAGAGATGTCTGTCTAAGTGGGAGTTTATTAATATGATTAATTGAACTTAAATTTATCATGAACTTAGTACTGATAGTATTTTGCTTGTCTATGTTTACTGTAGATAGATGGCTCGTCTGTTGTTCCGTTGAATTTTAATGCGTTCCTTGAGAAAGCAAAGTTGAAAGATGATGGTAGCAATTACGGACTGGGTCCGTAACGAGGATTATCCTCATTGCTGCACAGAAAAATTAAATCTGGAAGCACATTTGGGTGACAGACCTGCTAGATCTTGAGCGAAGTTGTGAGCGTCGGCAAAGCAAAGTTGATGACTACTCAATAGTTCGATGTGCCATGCTTTACGGCTTAGAACCGGGTCTTCAACGGCGTTTTGAGCGTCATGGAGCATATGAGATGTTCCAGGAGTTGAAGTTAATATTTCAAGCAAATGCCGGATTGAGAGATATGAAGTCTCCAATAAGTTCTATAGCTGCAAGATGGAGGAGAATAGTTACTGTCGGTGAGCACATACTCAAAATGTCGGGTATAACAATCACTTAATTCAGCTGGGAGTTAATCTTCCGGATGATAGTGTCATTGATGAATTCTCCAATCACGCCACCAAGCTACAAGAGCTTCGTGATGAACTATAATATGCAAGGGATGACTAAGACAATTCTGAGCTCTTCGCGATGCTAAAAGCAGCGGAGGTAGAAATCAAGAAAGAGCATCAAGTGTTGATGGTCAACAAGACCACTAGTTTCAAGAAAAGGGCAAAGGGAAGAAGAAGGAAACTTCAAAAGAACAGCAAGAAAGTTGCTGATCAAGAGAAGAAACCCAAGTCTGGACCTAAGCCTGAAAGCGAGTGTTTTCTTGCAAGCGATGGACTTTGAAGCGGAACTGCCCCAAGTATTTGGCGGATAAAAAGGATGGCAAGGTGAACAAAGGTATATGTGATATACATGTTATTGATGTGTACCTTACTAGAGCTCGTAGTAGCACTGGGTATTTGATCTGGTTACATTGCTAATATTTGCAACTCGAAGCAGGGACTACGGAATAGGCGAGCACGGCAAAGGGCGAGGTGACGATCGCGTGGGAAATGGTTCCAAAGTCAATGTGATCGCGATCGGCACGCTACCTCTACATCTACCTTGGGATTAGTTTTAGACCTAAATAATTGTTATTTGGTGCGGCGTTGAGCATGAACATTATATCTGGATCTTGTTTAATGCGAGGCGGTTATTCATTTAAATCAGAGAATAATGGTTGTTCTATTTATATGAGTAATATCTTTTATGGTCATGCACCCTTGAAGAATGGTCTATTCTTGTTGAATCTCGACGGTAGAGATACACATATTCATAATGTTGAAGCCAAAAGATGCAGAGTTGATAATGATAGTGCAACTTATTTGTGGCACTGCCATTTAGGTCATATCGATTGTAAAGCATGAAGAAACTCCATCTTGATGGGCTTCGGAATCACTTGATTATGAATCACTTGGTACTTGCGAACCGTGCCTCATGGGCAAGATGACCAAAACGCCGTTCTCCGGAACTATGGGCGAGCAACTGATTTGTTGGAAATCATACATCTGATGTTTGTGGTCCAATGAATGTTGAGGCCTTGGCGGGTATCGTTATTTTCTCACCTTCACAGATGATTTGAGCAGATATGGGTATATCTACTTAATGAAACACAAATCTGAAACATTTGAAAAGTTCAAAGAATTTCAGAGTGAAGTGGAAAATCATCGTAACAAGAAAATAAAGTTTCTACGATCTGATCGTGGAGGAGAATATTTGAGTTCTGAGTTTGGTTTACATTTGAAACAATGTGGAATAGTTTAGCAACTCACGCCACCGGAACACCACAGAGAAATGGTGTGTCGAGCGTCGTGTCGTACTTTACTAGATATGGTGCGATCTATGATGTCTATTTCGATTTACCGCTATCGTTTTGGGGTTATGCTTTAGAGGCGGCGCATTCACGTTAAATAGGACACCGTCAAAATCCGTTGAGACGGCGCCTTATGAACTGTGGTTTGGCAAGAAACCAAAGTTGTCGTTTCTTAAAGTTTGGGGCTGCGATGCTTATGTAAAGAAACTTCAACTAGATAAGCTCGAACCCAAATCGGAAAAATGTATCTTCATAGGATACCCAAAGGAGACTGTTGGGTACACCTTCTATCACAAATCTGAAGGCAAGATTTTCGTTGCTAAATTCGGATCCTTTCTAGAGAAGGAGTTTCTCTCGAAAGAAGTGAGTGGGAGGAAAGTAGAACTTGATGAGATAATCAGATCTGCTCCCTTATTGGAAAGTAGTTCATCACAAGAAATGGTTCTGTGACAACTACACCAATTAGTGAGAAACTAATGATGATGATCATGAAGCTTCAAATCAAGTTACTCTGAACCCGTGAGGTCAACCAGAGTAAAATCGCACAGAGTGGTACGGTAATCTTATTCGGAAGTCATGTTACTTGACCATGGCGAACCTACAAACTATGAAGAAGCGATGGTGAGCCCAGATTCCATAAAATGGCGGAAGCCATGAAATCTGAGATGGGATCCATGTATGAGAACAAAGTATGGACTTTGGTTGACTTGCCGATGATCGGCAAGCCATTGAAAATAAATGGATCTTTAAGAAGAAGGCGATGCCGATGGTAATATAACTGTCTACAAAGCTCGACTTGTTGCGAAAGGTTTTCGACAAGTTCAAGGGGTTGACTACGATGAGACTTTCTCACCCGTAGCGATGCTTAAGTCTGTCCGAATCATGTTAGCAATTGCGCATTTTATGATTATGAAATTTGGCAAATGGATGTAAAACTGCATTCTTGAATGGATTTCTAGAAGAAGAGTTGTATATGATGCAACAGAAGGTTTTGTCGATCCAAAGGGTACTAACAAAGTGTGCAAGCTCCAGCGATCAATTTATGGTGCAGTGCAAGCATCTCGGAGTTGGAATAAGCGCTTTGATAGTGTGATCAAAGCATATGGGTTTATCTGAGACTTTTGGAGAAGCTTTGTATTTACAAGAAAGTGAGTGGGAGCTCTGTAGCATTTCTAATATTATATGTGGACGACATATTATTGATTGGAAATGATATAGAATTCTGGATATCATAAAGGATACTTGAATAAAAGTTTTTCAATGAAAGACCTCGGTGAAGCTGCTTACATATTGGGCATCAAGATCTATAGAGATAGATCAAGGCGCTTAATTGGACTTTCACAAAGCACATACCTTGATAAAGTTTTGAAAAAGTTCAAAATGGATCGAGCAAAGAAAGGTTTTTACCTGTATTACAAGGTGTGAGATTGAGTCGGACTCAATGCCCGACCACAGCAGAAGATAGAGAGAAAATGAAAGATGTTCCTATGCTTCAGCCATAGGCTCTATCATGTATGCAATGCTGTGTACCAGACTGATGTATGCTTAGCTGTAAGCTTGGCAGGAAGGTACCAAAGTAATCCAGAGTGGATCCTTTGGACAGCGGTCAAGAACATCTGAAATACGAAAAGGACTAAGGATATGTTTCTCGTATATGGAGGTGACAAAGAGCTAGTCGTAAATGGTTACGTCGATGCAAGCTTTGACACGATCCGGACGATTCTAAATCGCAAACCGGATCGTATTTTTATTAAGCGGTGGAGCTGTCGGTTGGTGCAGCTCTAAACAAAGCGTCGTGGCGGGATCTACATGTGAAGCGGAGTACATAGCTGCTTGAAGCAGCAAATGAAGGAGTCTGGATGAAAGAGTTCATTTCCGATCTAGGTGTCATACCTAGTGCATCGGGACCGATGAAGATCTTCTGTGACAATCTTGGTGCAATTGCCTTGGCAAAGGAATCCAGATTTCACAAGAGGACCAAGCATATCAAGAGGCGCTTCAATTCCATTCGGGACCAAGTCCAAGTGGGAGACATAGAGATTTGCAAAATACATACGGATCTGAATGTTGCAGACCCGTTGACTAAGCCTCTTCCACGAGCAAAACATGATCAGCACCAAGACTACATGGGTGTTAGGATCATTACTTTGTAATCTAGATTATTGACTCTAGTGCAAGTGGGAGACTGAAGGAAATATGCCCTAGAGGCAATAATAAAGTTATTATTTATTTCCTTATATCATGATAAATGTTTATTATTCATGCTAGATTTGTATTAACCGGAAACATAATACATGTGTGAATACATAGACAAACAGATAGTCACTAGTATGCCTCTACAAGACTAGCTCATTAATCGAAGATGGTTATGTTTCCTAACCATAGACATGTGTTGTCATTTGATTAATGGGATAACATCATTAGGAGAATGATGTGATTGACATGACCCATTCCATTAGCTTAACACTTGATCGTTTAGTATGTTGTTAATGCTTTCTTCATGACCCATACATGTTCCTGTAACTATGAGATTATGCAACTCCGTTTACGGAGGAACACTTTAGGTACTACCAAGCGTCACTGGCGTGGCTGGGTGATTATAAAGGAGTACTACGGTGTCTCCAAAGGTACTTGTTGGGTTGGCATATTTGAGATTAGGTTTTGTCACTCCGATTGTCGGAGAGGTATCTCTAGGCCTTCTCGGTGATACACATCACTTAAGCCTTGCAAGCATTACAACTAATGAGTTAGTTGTAAGATGATGTATTACTGAACGAGTAAAGAGACTTACGATAGCGAGATTGAACTAGGTATTGGATACCGACGATCGAATCTCGGGTAAGTAACATACCGATGACAAAGGAACAACGTATGTCGTTATGCGGTTTGACCGATAAAGATCTTCGTAGAATATGTAGGAACCAATATGGGCATCCAGGTTCCGCTATTGGTTATTGACCGAGAATGGTTCTAGGTCATGTCTACATAGTTCTCGAACCCGTAGGGTCCTTACGCTTAACGTTTGATGACAGTTCATTATGAGTTTATAAGTATTGATGCGAAGGTTGTTGAGTCCGGATGTGATCACGGACATGACGAGGAGTCTCGAAATGGTCGAGACATAAAGATTGATATATTGGAAGCCTACATTTGGACATCGGAAGTGTTCCGAGTGAAATCGAATTTACCGAGATGCAGGAGATTACGGAACCCCAGGAACTACATGGGCCATAGTGGGCCTTGGAGGAAAGGAGAAAGGGCCAGCCCTAGGTGGCGCCCCCCTTCCCTAGTCCTATTAGGACTAGGAAAGGTGGGCCGCCCCCTCTCTCTCTTTCCCCTCAGGAATCCTAATCCAACTAGGATTGGAGGGGAATCCTACTCCCGGAGGAGTAGGACTCCCTTGTGCGCCTCCTCCTTGGCGGCCACCTCCCCTTGGCTCCTTTATATCTGAGGCAGGGGCACCCTAGAACACACAAGTTGATCTCGGATCTTTCCTTAGCCGTGTCGGTGCCCCTTCCACCATATTCCACTTGGTCATATCGTTGCGGAGCTTAAGCGAAGCCCTGCGCGGAGAAGTCATATTGTCGCGGAGCTTAAGCGAAGCCCTGTGTCGGTGGAGCATCAACATCGTCACCACGCCGTCATCTTGTGGAACTCATCCCGACACTTTGCTGGATCGAGTCAGGGATCGTCATCGAGCTGAGCGTGTGCAGAACTCGGAGGTGCCGTGACGTTCGGTGCTTGGATCGGTCGGATCGTGAAGGCGTCGACTACATCAACAGCGTTGTTATAGCGCTTCGCTTTCGGTCTCACGAGTGCGTGGGCGGACTCTCCCTCTCGTTGCTATGCCATCACCATGGTCTTGCGTGTTCGTAGGAAATTTTTGAAATTACTCGTTCCCCAACAGTACATACCCTCAGCCCCGAGGGTGAACTACTCCCTCCTCGTCATGGGGAGCACCGGGATGATGAAGATGGCCACCGGTGAGGGATTCCCCCCTCCGGCAGGGAGCCCGAACGAGTCTAGATTGGTTTTCGGTGGCTACAGAGGCTTGCGGCGCCGGAACTCCCGATCTAGGTTATTTTCTGGAGGTTTTTGTATACATAAGAGGTTTTGGCGTCGAGAACAAGTCAGGGGGGTCTCCGGGCTGTCCACGAGGTAAGGGGGCGCGCCCAGGGGGGTGGGCGCGCCTCCCACTGATGTCTACTACGCAACCTTCTTCTGTAGATGTTGTTGGGCCTGCAAGTGCACAGGTTTGTAGGACAGTAGCAAATTTCCCTCAAGTGGATGACCTAAGGTTTATCAATCCGTAGGAGGCGTAGGATGAAGATGGTCTCTCTCAAGCAACCCTGCAACCAAATAACAAAGAGTCTCTTGTGTCCCCAACACACCCAATACAATGGTAAATTGTATAGGTGCACTAGTTCGGCGAAGAGATGGTGATACAAGTGCAATATGGATAGTAGATATAGGTTTTTGTAATCTGAAATAATAAAAACAGCAATGTAACTAATGGTAAAAGTGAGCACAAACGGTATTGCAATGATAGGAAACAAGGCCTAGGGTTCATACTTTCACTAGTGCAAGTTCTCTCAACAATAATAACATAGATAGATCATATAACAATCCCTCAACATGCAACAAAGAGTCACTCCAAAGCCACTAATAGCGGAGAACAAACGTAGAGATCATGATAGGGTACGAAACCACCTCAAAGTTATTCTTTCGGATCGATCTATTAAAGAGTTCGTACTAGAATAACACCTTAAGACACAAATCATCCAAAACCCTAATATCACCTAGATACTCCATTGTCACCTCAAGTATCCATGGGCATGATTATACGATATGCATCACACAATCTCAGATTCATCCAACCAACACAAAGTACTTCAAAGAGTGCCCCAAAGTTTCTACCAGAGAGTCAAGAAAACATGTGCCAACCCCTATGCATAGGTTCATGGGCGGAACCCGCAAGTTGGTCACCAAAACATACATCAAGTGGCACATGATATCCCTTTGTCACCACAGATAAACACGGCAAGACATACATCAAGTGTTCTCAAAGTAAAGACTCAATCTGATAAGATAACTTCAAAGGGGAAACTCAATTCATCACAAGAGAGCAGAGGGGGAGAAACATCATAAGATCCAACTATAATAGCAAAGCTCGCGATACATCAAGATCGTGCCATAGAGGGAACACGAGAGAGAGAGAGAGAGAGATCAAACACATAGCTCTTGGTACATACCCTCAGCCCGAGGGTGAACTACTCCTGCTCGTCATGGAGAGCATCGGGATGATGAAGATGGCCACCGGTGATGGATTCCCCCTCCGGCAGGGTGCCGGAACGGGCTCCCGAGAGGTTTTTGGTGGCTATAGATGCTTGCGGCGGCGGAACTCCCGATCTATCTTCTCCGTGGATGTTTTTAGGGTACGTGGGACTATATAGGCGAAATAAGTCGGTCGGGGGGTGCTCGAGGGGTCCACGAGACAGGGGGCCGTGCCCTGTAGGGGGGAGGCGCGCCCCCTTTCTCCTGGGCTCCTCGAGGGTCTTCTAACTTGATCTCCAAGCCTCTAGGATGATATTCTTCCAAAAAATCACGATGTCGAAGGTTTCATTCCATTTGGACTCCATTTGATATTCCTTTTCTTTGAAATACTGAAATAGGCAATAAAACAGCAATATGGGCTGGGCCTCCGGTTAATAGGTTAGTGCCAAAAGTAATATAAAAGTGTATAATAAAGCCCATAATCATTCAAAATAGGTAATATAATAGCATGGAACAATCAAAAATTATAGATGCGTTGGAGACGTATCACCCACCCTCGTGGGCAGCCCAGGACTCTTTTGGCCCAACTCTTTTACTCCATGGCCTTCTTCTGGTCCAAAAATAAGCTCCGTCAAGTTTCAGGTCAATTGGATTCCGTTTGGTTTTCCTTTTCTGTGATACTCAAAAATAAGGAAAAAACAGAAACTCGCACTGGGCTCTAGGTTAATAGGTTAGTCCCAAAAATCATATAAAATAGCATATAAATGCATATAAAACATCCTAGAAGGATAATATAGTAGCATGAATACTTCATAAATTATAGATAGGTTGGAGACATATCAGCATCCCCAAGCTTAATTCCTGCTCGTCTTGAGTAGGTCAATGATAAAAGAAATAATTTATGAAGTGTGAATGCTAGCAGGTGCACAAGTTTGATCAATGATAATTTCAATCACCTTTTCTAGCATCATTATATGTCATAATAGTAGCTCATATCATAAAGCTTCTCATGATCAAGTAACAAGCTATTCAGATGTTAAAGTATAGATCATAAACTTTCTTGAAAACTAACAAACAGTTCTCAGTCATCAAACAATTGCAATTCATCTTATTTTCAGGAAGGGTCTATGTAAGAGCTTTGATTTAGCAAGTCCCACATACACAACTATCATATAGTCTTCCATGATTGCTACCACTCAAAGCATATTTTTAGAACAAATAGCATCCATCGAACACAGAGAAAGATAGGGGCTTAATGTTTCGCCTCCCAACTTATTTATCATATAGATAATTGTCAACAATAATAATTCATGATCAAATATATTTGAATGGCCATATATGCTTAGATCTTTCTCCACCACATGATGCTTGCCAACTAAAAAGTAGGTTGGAATAAGAAGAAATACTACTGACTCTTGCATAAAAGTAAAAGATAGGCCCTTCGCAGAGGGAAGCAGGGATTTGCAGAGGTGCCAGAGCTCGAAGCTAAAACAGAGATGAAAATAATTTTAAGAGGTATGCTTTCATTGTCAACATAACGACCAAGAGTTCCCAATATCTTCCATACTAGATACATTATAGGCAGTTCCCAAACAGAAAGGTAAAGATTTTACTCCCCCTCCACCAACAATCACACTCCACGGCTTGTCCAAAACAACGGGTGCCGTCCAACTATCAACAATCTTGGGGGAGTTTGTTTAAATTATTTGCGAATTTGTTTTTGATCTTTTGATCATAGGACTGGGCATCCCAGTTACCAGCCATTTCCTCGTGAATGATGAGCGGAGTCCACTAATCGTGAGAATAACCCACCTAGCATGGAAGATACTAACAGCCCCTAGTCGCTACATGAGCGATTCGGGCATACAAAACATATTATTATTTGAAGGTTTAGAGTTTGGCACATGCAAATTTACTTGGGCAGCAGGTAAATACATATAGGTAGATATGGTGGACACTCATGGAAGAAACTTGGTTCAAGGAATTTGGATGCACAAGCAGTATTCCCGCTTAGTACAGATATTTTGGCTAGCAAAGGATTCTAAAAAGCAAGCACCACATGTTAGAGGATCCATAACAATATAACTTCTATACAAATATACCCAAGCATAACTCATTATGTTGTCTTCCTTGTCCAACTTCAAGTAATTTGCTCAGGTTTGAAAATAATTAATGGGGCTCACAATCATAGAGGATGTCCAAGATAGTATATTTATATGTGAAATCTCTCTTCCTTCAATATTATTTCATGAATTGTTCAAGTGACCAATACAATGTTTGCTAACCTTCAATAAATTTACCACCTCTACTTCTTATATGTGAAGTTATTACTCCCCATGGGATAAGCATATGAAACATAAATAATTTCAGATTTATGATATTCAAATCATTCAACTATTTACTCATAGGATATAAGTGAAGCACACGAGTAAATGACAAACTACTCCAAAAGATATAAGTGAAGATCAATGAATAGTTAAATAATTATGTAGCTTTGTGAAGACTCTCTCTCAATTAAGAATTTCAGATATTGGGATATTATTCAAACAGCAAGCAAAACAAAATAAAACGACATTTCAAGTAAAACACATATCATGTGGTGAATAAAAATATAGCTCCAAGTAAAGTTACCGATGAACGAAGACGAAAGAGGGGATGCCATCCGGGGCATCCTCAAGCTTAGGCTCTTGGTTGTCCTTGAATATTACCTTGGGGTGCCTTGAGAATCCCCAATCTTAGGCTCTTTTCACTCCTTATTCCATAGTCCATCGAATCTTTACCCAAAACTTGAAAACTTCACAACACAAAACTTAACAGAAAACTCGTAAGCTCCGTTAGTATAAGAAAAAAAACACCACTTAGGTACTATTGTGAACTCATTCTAAATTCATATTGGTGTAATATCTACTGTATTCCAACTTCTCTATGGTTCATACCCTCCGATACTACTCATAGATTCATCAAAATAAGCAAACAACACAATGAAAACAGAATCTGTCAAAAACAGAACAGTCTGTAGTAATCTGCATCGAACACAAACTTCTGTAACTCAGAAAAATCTTCCAAAATAGAAAGACCTAGATAATTTGATTATTGATCTACTTCAATTGGAATCAGTATTTTATCACTTTTTGGTGATTTTTAACAATTGTTTTCGTGAGCAGAAAGTTTCTGTCTTTTTTAGCAAAATCAAATAATTATCATCCAAGAAGATCCTATAGGTCTTACTTGGCACAAACACTAATTAAAACATAAAACCACATCTAACAAGAGGCTAGATGATTTATTTATTACTAAACAGGAACAAAAAGTAAGGAACAAAAATAAAATTGGGTTGCCTCCCAACAAGCGCTAACGTTTAACGCCCCTACCTAGGCATGATGATTTCAATGATGCTCACCTAAAGGATAAGAACTGAAACATAAAGAGAGCATCATGAAGAATATGGCTAGAACATTTAAGTCTAACCCACTTCCTATGCATAGGGATTTTGTGAGAAAACAACTTATGGGAACAATAATCAACTAGCATAGGGAGGCAAAACAAGCATAACTTCAAGATTTTCAACACATAAAGAGGAAACTTGATATTATTGTTGGGGAACGTAGTAATTTCAAAAAAATTCCTACGCACACGCAAGATCATGGTGATGGCATAGCAACGAGAGGGGAGAGTGCATGTCCACGTACCCTCGTGAGACCGAAGCGAAGCGTTATAACAACGCGGTTGATGTAGTAAATGCGTCTTCACGATCCGACCGATCCAAGTACCGAGCGTCACGGCACCTCCGAGTTCAGCACACGTTCAGCTCGATGGCGATCCCGGACTCGATCTAGCAAAGTGTCGGGGATGAGTTCCGTCAACCTGACGGCGTGGTGGCGATGATGATGCTCCACCGCGCAGGGCTTCGCCTAAGCTCCGTGACGATATGACCGAGGTGGAATATGGTGGAGGGGGCACCGCACTGCGGCTAAGGAAGCGATCACGTAGATCAACTTGTGTGTCCTTGGGTGCCCCCCTGCCCCCGTATATAAAGGAGCAAGGGGGGGTGCGGCCGGCCCTAGGAGGAGGCGCGCCGGAGGAGTCCTACTCCCACCGGGAGTAGGACTCCCCCCCTTTTCCTAGTTGGATTAGGACTTGGGGGAGGGAAAGAGAAAGGGGGGCGCCGCCCCCTTCCTTGTCCTATTCGGACTAGGGGGGGAGGGGGCGCGCGGCCTGCCCTGGCCGGCCCTCCTCTTCTCCCTCATGGCCCACTAAGGCCCATTAACCCCGGGAGGTTCAGTAACCCGGTGTTAAATAAAATCCGATTTCACGGAACTATTCGAAGTCAAACATAGGCTTCCAATATATCAATATTTATGTCTCGACCATTTCGAGACTCCTCGTCATGTCCGTGATCACATCAGGGAATCCGAACAAACTTGGTACATCAATACTCATAAAATTGTCATCGTAACGTTAAGCGTGCGGACCCTACGGGTTCGAGAACTATGTAGACATGACCTAGAACTATTCTCGGTCAATAACCAATAGTGGAACCTGGATGTTCATATTGGTTCCTACATTTTCTCGAAGATCTTTATCGGTCAAACCGCATAACAACATCGTTGTTCCCTTTGTCATCGGTATGTTACTTGCCCGAGATTTGATCGTCGGTATCCAATACCTAGTTCAATCTCGTTACCGCAAGTCTCTTTACTCGTTCGGTAATACATCATTTCATAACTAACTCATTAGTTACAATGCTTGCAAGGCTTAGGTGATGAGTATTACCGAGAAGGCCCAGAGATACCTCTCCGACAATCGGAGTGACAAAACCTAATCTTGAATTATGCCAACTCAACATATACTTTGGGAGACACCTGTAGAGTACCTTTATAATCACCCGATTCACGTTGTGACGTTTGGTAGAACACAAAGTGTTCCTCCGTAGCAGGAGTTGCATAATCTCATAGTTGTAGGAACTTTGTATAAGTCATGAAGAAAGCAATAGCAACATACTAAGCGATCAAGTGCTAAGCTAACGAAATGGGTCAAGTCAATCACATCATTTCTCCTAATGATGTGATCCGTTAATCAAATGACAACTCATGTCTATGGTTAGGAAACATAACCATCTTGATTAATGAGCTAGTCAAGTAGAGGCATACTAGTGACACTCTGTTTGTCTATGTATTCACACATGTATTATGTTTCCAGTTAATACAATTCTAGCATGAATAATAAACATTTATCATGATATAAGGAAATAAATAATAAATTTATTATTGCCTCTAGGGCATATTTCCTTGATCTCCCACTTGCACTAGAGTCAATAATCTAGATTACACAAGTAATGATTCTTACACCCATGGAGTCTTGGTGTTGATCATGTTTTGCTCGTGAGAGAGGCTTAGTCAATGGGTCGCAACATTCAGATCCGTATGTATCTTGCAAATCTCTATGTCTCCCATTTGGACTTGGTCCCGAATGGAATTGAAGCGTCTCTTGATGTGCTTGGTCCTCTTGTGAAATCTGGATTCCTTTGCCAAGGCAATTGCACGATATTGTCACGAAGACCTTCATTGGTCCCGATGCACCAGGTATAACACCTAGATCGGAAATGAACTCCTTCATCCAGACTCCTTCATTTGATGCTTCCGAAGCAGCTATGTACTCCGCTTCACATGTAGATCCCGCCACGACGCTTTGTTTAGAACTGCACCAACTTAAAGCTCCACCGTTTAATAAAAATACGTATCCGGTTTGCGATTTAGAATCGTCCGGATCAGTGTCAAAGCTTGCATCGGCGTAACCCTTTACGACAAGCTCTTCGTCACCTCCATAAGCGAAACATATCCTTAGTCCTTTTCGGTATTTCAGGATATTCTTGACCGCTGTCCGATGATCCACTCTGGATTACTTTGGTACCTCCTGCTAAGCTAATAGCAAGGCACACATCAGGTCTGGTACACAGCATTGCATACATGATAGAGCCTATGGCTGAAGCATAGGGAACTCCTTTCATTTTTCCTCTATCTTCTGCAGTGGTCGGGCATTGAGTCTGACTCAATCTTACACCTTGTAATACAGGCAAGAACCCTTTCTTTGCCTGATCCATATTGAACCTTTTCAAGACTTTATCAAGGTATGTGCATTGTGAAAGTCCAATCAAGCGTCTTGATCTATCTCTATAGATCTTGATGCCTAATATGTAAGCAGCTTCACCGAGGTCCTTCATTGAAAAACTTTTATTCAAGTATCCTTTTATGCTATCCAGAAATTCTATATCATTTCCAATCAACAATATGTCGTCCACATATAATATTAGAAATGCTCTGAGCTCCCACTCACTTACTTGTAAATCTGAGGCTTCTCCAAAAGTCATACAAAACCATATGCTTTGATCACACTATCAAAGCGTTTATTCCAACTCCGAGAGGCTTGCACCAGACCATAGATTGATCGTTGGAGCTTGCACACTTTGTTAGCTCCCTTAGGATCGACAAAACCTTCCGGTTGCATCATATGCAACTCTTCTTCCAGAAATCCATTCAAAAATGCAGTTTTGACATCCATCTGCCATATTTCATAATCATAAAATTCGGCGATTGCTAACATGATTTGGACAGACTTAAGCATCGCTACGGGTGAGAAGGTCTCATCGTAGTCAACTCCTTGAACTTGTCGAAAACCTTTTGCAACAAGTCGAGCTTTGTGTGATAACATTACCGTCGCGTCGGTCTTCTTCTTGAAAATCCATTTATTCTCTATTGCTTGCCGACCATCGGGCAAGTCAACCAAAGTCCACACTTTGTTCTCATACATGGATCCCATCTCAGATTTCATGGCTTCAAGCCATTTTGCGGAATCTGGGCTCACCATCGCTTCTTCATAGTTCGTAGGTTCACCATGATCTAGTAGCATGACTTCCGAATAGGATTACCGTACCACTCTGGTGTGGATTTTATTCTGGTTGATCTCTGAGTTCAGTAACAACTTGATCTGAAGTTTCATGATCATTATCATTAACTTCCTCGCTAAGCTGGTGTAGGTGTCACGAGAACCGATTTACGTGATGAACTACTTTCCAATAAGGGAGCTGGTACTGTTACCACATCAAGTTCTACTTTCCTCCCACTCACTTCTTTCGAGAGAAACTCCTTCTCTAGAAAGGATCCATTCTTAACGAATGTCTTGCCTTCGGATCTGTGATAGAAGGTATACCCAATTATCTCCTTTGGGTATCCTATGAAGACACATTTTCTGATTTGGGTTCAAGCTTATCGGGTGAAGCTTTTTCACATAAGCATCGCAACCCCAAACTTTTAGAAACGACAACTTTGGTTTCTTGCCAAACCATAGCTCATAAGGTGTCGTCTCAGCGGATTTTGATGGTGCCCTATTTAGCGTGAATGCGGCCGTCTCTAAAGCATAACCCCAAAATGATAGCGGTAAATCGGTAAGAGACATCATAGATCGCACCATATCTAGTAAAGAAACGACGATTCTGACGTTCGGACACACCATTACGCTGTGGTGTTCGGTGGCGTGAGTTGCGAAACTATTCCGCATTGCTTCAAATGTAGACCAAACTCATAACTCAAATATTCTCCTCCACGATCAGATCGTAGAAACTTTATTTTCTTGTTACGATGATTTTCAACTTCACTCTGAAATTCTTTGAACTTTTCAAATGTTTCAGATTTATGCTTCATTAAGTAGATATACCCGTATCTGCCTAAATCATCTGTGAAGGTGAGAAAATAACGATATCCGCCACGAGCTTCAACATTCATCGGACCACATACATCTGTATGTATGATTTCCAACAAATCTGTTGCTCTCTCCATACAACCGGAGAACGGTGTTTTAGTCATCTTGCCCATGAGGCACGGTTCGCAAGTACCAAGTGATTCATAATAAAGTGATTCCAAAAGTCCATCTGTATGGAGTTTCTTCATGCGTTTTACACCGATATGACCTAAACGGCAGTACCACAAATAAGTTACTTGCCCGAGTCGATCGTCGGTATCCAATACCTAGTTCAATCTCGTTACCGGCAAGTCTCTTTACTCGTTCCGTAATACATCATTTCATAACTAACTCATTAGTTACAATGCTTGCAAGGCTTAGGTGATGAGTATTACCGAGAAGGCCCAGAGATACCTCTCCGACAATCGGAGTGACAAAACCTAATCTTGAATTATGCCAACTCAACATATACTTTGGGAGACACCTGTAGAGTACCTTTATAATCACCCGATTCGTTGTGACGTTTGGTAGCACACAAAGTGTTCCTCCGGTGGCGGAGTTGCATAATCTCATAGTTGTAGGAACTTTGTATAAGTCATGAAGAAAGCAATAGCAACATACTAAGCGATCAAGTGCTAGGCTAACGAAATGGGTCAAGTCAATCACATCATTTCTCCTAATGATGTGATCCGTTAATCAAATGACAACTCATGTCTATGGTTAGGAAACATAACCATCTTGATTAACGAGCTAGTCAAGTAGAGGCATACTAGTGACACTCTGTTTGTCTATGTATTTACACATGTATTATGTTTCCGGTTAATACAATTCTAGCATGAATAATAAACATTTATCATGATATAAGGAAATAAATAATAACTTTATTATTGCCTCCAGGGCATATTTCCTTCAATTATTACAATTCCTACAAGCATATATTCCTCCCTCATAATAATTTTCAGTAGAATGATGAATGAATTCAACAATATAACTATCACATAAAGCATTCTTTTCATGATCTACAAGCATAGAAAATTTACTACTCTCTACATAAGCAAAATTCTTCTCAATCGGAATAGTGGGAGTATCATAAGAAACTCGAATACTATAAATTGTTTCCACATTAAAAGAGTAATGTTCAGAAAAAGGGTAATCATAATCATGACAAGTTTTATAAATATAATCATCACTACTTTTATAGCATAAGTATCATCACAATAATCATCATAGGTAGCAACTTTGTTCTCATCATAATCGGTTAAAACCTCTTCCAAGATAGTGGAATCATTACTAAATAAAGTCATGACCTCTCCAAATCCACTTTCATCAGTATAATCATCATAAATTGGAGGCATGCTGCTATCATCATAATAAATTTGCATATCAAAACTTGGGAGGTTAAAAATATCATCTTCATAAATCATAGCATCCCCAAACTTGGGACAAACATTAATTGCAGCAAATAAATTCTCAAACATATCATTCTCATCAAACATAGCATCCCCAAGCTTGGGCCTTTTCATATCATAAGCATAATCACTCTCATCATTAATAGTATGGATAGCACCAACAGTATAGCAATTATCATCATCACAATGAGTAATAGGAGCAACATCATTTGGGAGAGATACCTTTTTACCTTTGCTTCTCCATCTTTTGTTTTTCTTCTTCACATTATGTGTGGGTTTAATCCTCTTTTTTGAGCTCCTTATTAATGAGATTTGTTGAATATAAGGCTCCTCCTCTTTACCTGATTGATCATAAGAAATAATATGAGGATATTGGGAAGCCTCTTCCCTTTCATTCGTATTCTCTTCATCTTCTATTTGTTTTCTTTCTTTATGTAATTGGCAATATCAGGATTTTCAATGCAATTCACCGCACAATACATAAAAATTTCTTCTAGATCAAAATCAAGAACTTTATCAAGGACAAATTCTGGCATATCCTTAGTTATACGTTTCATTTCTTCATAACCCAAAAGCAAACTAAGTTCATTATGATGTGCAAGGGAAATCAAGTCATCACAATTTTTGGACACGATTCGATCATGAAACAATTTGCATTGGAGATTTAAATGATCACGTTCATTACAAAGTTCACAAGGATGGCAAAGAAATTTTAAATTTTCAGCACAAACATCTAGCCTTTCTTGCAATTATTTAGTTTCTAAATACTTATGCCTCTTGCAAAATCTATCTTCCCTATTTGGTGCGTACTTGCAAACTCTATGCACTCCACAAAAGTTGACATGCTTATAAGAGACATTTTCATCATGACTAGTGCAATCATCATTAGTACTATGGATATTCAAAGAGTTCATACTAACAACATTGCAATCATGCTCATCATTCAAAGATTTAGTGCCAGACATTCTAATGCATTCTTCCTCTAGCAATTGAGCACAATTATCAGAATCCTTATTTTCATGAAAGATATTAAAAATATGAAGCATATGAGGCACCCTCAATTCCGTTTTTTGTAGTTTTTTTATAAACTAAATGAGTGATAAAACAAGAAACTAAAATATTCAATTGCGGGATTTAAAGATATACCTTCAAGCACTCACTTCCCCGGTAACGGCGCCAGAAAAGAGCTTGATGTCTACTACACAACCTTCTTCTTGTAGACGTTGTTGGGCCTCCAAGTGCAGAGGTTTGTAGGACAGTATAAAATTTCCCTCAAGTGGATGACCTAAGGTCTATCAATCTGTGGGAGGCGTAGGATGAAGATGGTCTCTCTCAAACAACCCTGTAACCAAATAACAAAGAGTCTCTTGTGTCCCCAACACACCCAATACAATGGTAAATTGTATAGGTGCACTAGTTCAGCGAAGAGATGGTGATACAAGTGCAATATGGATAGTAGATATAGGTTTTTGTAATCTGAAAATATAAAAAAAGCAAGGTAACAAATAATAAAAGTGAGTGTAAACGGTATTGCAATGCTAGGAAACAAGGCCTAGGGTTCATACTTTCACTAGTGCAAGTTCTCTCAACAATAATAACATAATTGGATCATATAACTATCCTCAGCATGCAACAAAGAGTCACTCCAAAGTCACTAATAGCGGAGAACAAACGAAGAGATTATTGTAGGGTATGAAACCACCTCAAAGTTATTCTTTCGGATCGATCTATTCAAGAGTTCGTACTAGAATAACACCTTAAGATACAAATCAACCAAAACCCTAATGTCACCTAGATACTCCAATGTCACCTCAAGTATCCGTGCGTATGATTATACGATATGCATCACACAATCTCAGATTCATCTATTCAACCAACACAAAGAACTTCAAAGAGTGCCCCAAAGTTTCTACCGGAGAGTCAAGACGAAAACGTGTGCTAACCCCTATGCATAAGTTCACAATGTTATGGAACCCGCAAGTTGATCACCAAAATATACATCAAATAGATCATGTGAATATTCCATTGTCACCACAGATAAGCACATGCAAGACGTACATCAGGTGTTCTCAAATCCTTAAAGACTCAGTATGATAAGATAACTTCAAAGGGAAAACTCAATCCATTACAAGAAAGTAGAGGGGGAGAAACATCATAAGATCCAACTATAATAACAAAGCTCGCGATACATCAAGATCGTACCGCCTCAAGAACACGAGAGAGAGAGAGATCAAACACATAGCTACTGGTACATACCCTCAGCCCTGAGGGTGAACTACTCCCTCCTCGTCATGGAGAGCACCGGGATGATGAAGATGGCCACCGATGAGGGATTCCCCCCTCCGGCTGGGTGCCGGAACGGGTCTAGATTGGTTTTCAGTGGCTACAGAGGCTTGCGGTGCCGGAACTCCTGATCTAGGTTATTTTCTGGAGATTTTTGTATATATAAGAGGTTTTGGTGTCAAGACCAAGTCAGGGGGGTCTCCGGGCTGTCCACGAGGTAGGGGGCACACCCAGGGGGGTGGGCGCGCCTCCCACCCTCGTGGGCAGCCCGGGACTCTTCTGGCCCAACGCTTTTACTCCATGGCCTTCTTCTGGTCCAAAAATAAGTTCCATCAAGTTTCAGGTCAATTGGACTCCGTTTGGTTTTCCTTTTCTGCGATACTCAAAAACAAGCAAAAAACAGAAACTGGCACTGGGCTCTAGGTTAATAGGTTAGTCCCAAAAATCATATAAAATAGCATATAAATACATATAAAACATCCTAGAAGGATAATATAATAGCATGAATACTTCATAAATTATAGATACGTCGGAGACGTATCACCACTATATTTCAAAACACGCCCTCCTCGCCCGAAATCGCTCCCCCCACTATATGGGGAGAAGAAAAGTTACTCTACTATCCCCGACCCTCAGTACACAGACCCAAGCCGATAAGCCTAAAGGCAGGGGTAGAACTGTAACTCCCCTCACATTTCAGACAAATGCGTCCGTAAAACATGGTTCCACTCCCCTCCCAATCCCCCCCACATTCATACCTCATGGGCGCCAAAACACCTTCTCCCCGGAAGCTCCCTTCTCCCGAGCCGCGAAACCTCAGCCCCTCCTCCATGGCGCCCCCCACCGCACCAATTTCACAGCCGCCCTCCTCCCTAATGCCAGAGACGTTGTCCATTTGCCGCCGTGCACTGGGCCGTGTGCCTCTTACTCCGTGCTGCTGGAGCTGCCTCGACGACGGCCGTGTGAAGCGTACCGGAGCCCATTCACCACCGCCGTTGTTCACGGCGCCAGACGGCTCCAACTTCGGATCCGTCCAGAGTCCCAGCGCTGCTTCCCTGTAGCCGTCGACCGTCGTGACATCGCTGTTTCCCTACCGTCGGTGGCCACCACAACTATGCCGGCCTCACCGACTCGGCAGCTGGACCAGCCTACTTCACCATGCCGCTAGATAGGTCATGCCCTCATCTCAAATCACTTTACTTAGGCGTTAGTTGTCTGAATTTTTATTCTGGGCCAATCGATTCCCAATGGGAAGCAGCACCCCTCGAGGCGACGGAGCTCCTAGGCTGCCGGTTGGCTGGTGTCTAATGTAAGGGTGCGGGGCCGCAAGTTCGCCACGGAAGCAGCGCTTAGATGGCTATCTTAGAGTTGCGTGGGTTGAAGGTACTGCCGCCGCGGATCTGGATGACGGGGAGTCTTTGTGGATTGGCCCGGGCGGCGCAACCATGGCAGTGCGGTGGGGCGGGGAGCGGGGTTTTGGCCGGGGCCACGGACGGCGGAGGCAAGCTGCTCGTTGGTCGCTTGCTCTTCGGGGAAGATTCCTATCAGTGTCAGCCAGGATGCACAAGACGGCCATCAAGCCATCCGACGTAGATCGGACAATACCAAAATAAAATAAAATCGTGTGACCCCAATTTAGTCTTCAGTCAACAGATGTGTGACCACTCTCGTACCTTGCTGTTGATCTCTTAGTGTATTTCTTCAGATCAAAGAGATGTGTCGTTCTTAACATTATCGTTATCTGCATCTTCACCATACCGTCTTCCGACTCACGCAGCTGCTCCAACAAGGAAGCATACACCGAGCGGACTATAGTCCCCACTCAGCAGTTCCTGCATCGAATGCGCGTGCCCGACATGGACAGCCACAACAACTGCAGGGCCATCAACAAGTCAGCACATGATGCTCACTCTTATGGATGGAGGCCAGATAGGTTGTACCCTCATCTTACTTGTGTGCAACATTTATGGCTTTGTTATTCATCTCAGCATGGAAAATAGATTATCACGTTTCACTGTATATTCATGTTGACTCTTACGGGTCTTGTTCAGGAGTTAACGCTGTTCCATAGTTCAGCTAAGATACTTGTTCTTTAGGTAACGCTGTCCCATAGTTATCATCCATCAGCCAATGCTATCCCACGGGCTGGTGATTATAGTATTATACCACTTCTAGTATTACCTATGTTTTTCTTTAATACTTTTGTGTGCCATCTAGTTAATCTAAGTACAAAGCGATACATATTCGTAGCTTTCATCTGTGTTCTCCCTTTAGTTTTTGAGACCTGTTGCTGCTAGTTAACCCCAGTCCTACTATTTATGTTGTCTCCTACAGGCACTCATTATATAAATCTAACTACTATTTGTCTTCCATGCATGTCAGATATAATTGCACACACTGATATATCCACAAGAACCTCACGGAGCAATGTAAAGGCCAATAAACTTGATGTCAATGATACCCAATATGATGGAACATGTAAAGGTAGTTCTTTAGAAGACTTGCAGAAAGATGTTGAATCCTCTTCACCCCACAAGGTCCTTGCTCTAACTTGGCCCGTGATATGGGTACAACATGCATATAATGTCCTGGAGTGTATCTACTTTGTTGCAATGCCATGTCCTTAGCATGCTGATCATGCATGTAAATATGTCATGCCTTCCTGTTTTTCAGTACCTATTCCATTCATGATAACATGTTTTCAAATTCAAGTACTGTCATTCTACTCTATCGCAATGCCATCTGCTTAATTTGGACATCATGCTTCTGAATATCTTATGCATTGTTATTCATCAGTATGTACTTCATTTGTCTACCATACCATGTTTTTTTTACATTGAAGTGTTGTTCTAGTGCTCTGTTGCAATGCCATCTTAGTTTCCCAATCATACACGTGTATGTTGCCTTAGTTTTTTCTGTACGTATTCCGCTAGCATATAGTTTTACATTCAACTAGTGTTTTTTTACTGTGTTGTCCTATCGTATCCCTAGCTCTTACACCATACTCCCTCCATCCGGATTACATGTTGCCGAAATTCATAAAAAGGATGTATCTAGAACTGAAATACGCCTAGACCCATCCATTTTTTTCCGGATGGAGGGAATACATGTCAATATGTCATGCCTTTCTATTCTTCAGTACCTATTCCATCTCTCTACTGTAGCATGTTTTATAATTGAAGCACCATTCTTCTATACAAGGCATGCAAGGGGAAGACAACTATGTTAGAATCTGAAGGGTTACAAACCAGGTCTTTGCAAAAGATCCAAACGCCAGGAGATAATAAACCAACTCCTGTTTTTATAGATACTGCTCCAGCACAGAGAAACCCAACTCCTACTGATAATAAGCAAATTCCAGTGGCCAAAGAACTAGTCCGCTCCAGTCCAGCAAAAATATGTCAACTCCATTCTAAGAAGTGTGTGTGTATCCTTGCATCATGAAATTTTGTAGCATGCTGATCATATTTTCTACATGTTTCTTACCCATCTCTCTTTTAGAAAATAAGCTTAACAATAGAAGAATTTCTGCACTGGTATCGTCTGTGAGGAAAGATTCTTGCAGGAATTCTCTATACTCCAATGCAGATGTAAGTACCTATTGTATATTAGTATATTTTTACATCAGCATGTATTTTGTTAATCGGCGTGAATCCAACCTTTATCTGATCTAAATTTAGTTGTAGCAAAATGTATGATTAAATGCCACAATGTTGATTTTGTAAGGAAAAGCTGCGGGTAGTTTTGCATCCTGAGCTGCATGAGTGTACTATCTCATATCGATGGGTTTGATTACTATGGTTCTGCAGTGGGTTTTCGGTGTTTTTTCTTGTGTTGTCTGTCGTATCCCTAGCTCTTACATCATACTCCCTCCGCTTGAATTACATGTCACGAAATGGACAAAACTGGATGTATCTAGAACTGAAATCGCCTAGACCCATCCATTTATTTCTGGATGGAGGAATACATGTCAATATGTCATGCCTTTCTATTCTTGATACCTATTCCATCTCTGTTGTAGCATGTTTTATAATTGAAGCACCATTTTTCTATATAAGGCATGCAAGGGAAAACGGCTATGTTAGAATCGAAGGGTTACAAACCAGGTCTTTGCAAAAGATCCCAATGCCGGAGATAATAAACCAACTCCATTTTTCATAGATCTTGCTCCAAAGAGAGAAACCCAACTCCCCGCGATAATAAGCGATTCGGTGGCCAAAGAACTAGTCCGCTCGATCCAAAGCAAAAGAATGTCAACTCCATTCTAAGAAGCATGTGCGTATCCTCACATCATGAAATTTTATAGCATTACGATTATATTTTCTACATGTTTCTTACCCATCTCTCTTTTAGAAAATAAGGTTAAATGATAGAATACTTCCTTCATTGGGATTGTATTCGAGGAAAATATCTTGCGGGAATTCTCTATGCTCCAATGTTGATGTAAGTACCTGTTGTATATCACTATATTTTTACATCAGCATGTATTTTGTTAATCAGTGTGAATCCAACCTTTATCTGATCTAAAATTAGTTGTAGCAAAATGTTAAAGGCGCCAATGTTGATTTTGTAAAGAAAACTGCCGGTAGTTTTGCATCTTGAGCTGCATGAGTGTACTATCTCATATCATGCACATTACTGAATTGTAGTGCTGCTCTGGTTGCCCATTCATTCATTGTGTCAATGTTGCTTTCGTATTACCTTACCTGGCTGATGATAGCTGTGCCATATTGTGTTAATTTGGTGTTGGCTAGTTGCCCAAATGTTCGTTGTGCCAATGTTGCTTTCCTATTATCTGACTTGGCCAATGATAGCAATGCTTGTGTGTTAATTTGGTGCAGGCTGCTGAAGATAAGAAGGCAAACTCTGAAAACAGCAAGGCAACCCCATTGTTTCTTTCCAATAAATCTAGGCCAGGTAATATTGAAAGTGCAACTATCCCTAGGTGGTTTTGGTAATCCATAACAACATATAGCTCATTGAGCTAATGCTATTCCAAGACTATTATTTCAGGAAAGCTCAATGAATGGCATGGCATGGATGATGAAAGTGGATCCCTCAAAATACTAAGGAGAAAGGATTGGCTCAAACTCAAAAGCTCAAGACTCTTCATTTTACATTTTAGTGGTCCAAGATCACATTGAGTCTATAGGAAAAGCCAATACTATCAAGGAGGGATGAGGTGTTACTTAATGAGCCTCTTGCTTCATGTGCTTAGTGTTATGCTCCAAAACCCTCAGCTACTTTCTCACAATCCACATATGACCTAAACCCAGAGCCAAAATCGGTCACACCGAATCTTCCTACCCGGCGCCACCGATTTCAAAAGTCATAGCCACTGCCACAAACCCTAGGCAAATCGGTCCTACTGATAGGGATCTCGGTCTCACCGAGATGGGATTGTAATCTCTCTGTTTCCCTTCGTAACGTTTCGGTCTACCCGAAGTGAGTGATCGGTCCCACCGATATTGCAATGTAAACTCTCTGTTTCCCTTTTGTAACATTTCGGTCTCACCGAAAAGAGCAAATCAGTCCCACCGAGTTTACCTGACCAACTCTCTGGAAAGCTTATTACCAAAATCGGTCTCACCGAGTTTGTGTAATCAGTCTTACCGAGATTACGTTATGCCCTAACCCTAACCGAATCGGTCTCACCGAGTTGCATGCCAGTCCCACCAAAAATCACTAACGGTCACTAGGTTTACTAAATCGGTCCGACCGAGTCATTGAATCGGTCCCACCGAGTTTGGTAAATTGTGTGTAACAGTTAGATTTTTTGTGGAGGCTATATATACCCTCCACCTCCTCTTCATTCGTGGAGAGAGCCATCGACTGAACCTACACTTCCACTTACCATTTCTGAGAAAGAACTACCTACTCATGTGTTGAGGCCAAGATATTCCATTCCTACCATATGAATCTTGATCTCTAGCCTTCCCCAAGTTGCTTTCCACTCAAATCTTCTTTCCACCAGATCCAAATCCTATGAGAGAGAGTTGAGTGTTGGGGAGACTATCATTTGAAGCACAAGAGCAAGGAGTTCATCATCAACGCACCATTTGTTACTTCTTGGAGAGTGGTGTCTCCTAGATTGGCTAGGTGTCACTTGGGAGCCTCCAACAAGATTGTGGAGTTGAACCAAGGAGTTTGTGAGGGCAAGGAGATCGCCTACTTCGTGAAGATCTACCGCTAGTGAGGCAAGTCCTTCGTGGGCGAAAGCCATGGTGGGATAGACAAGGTTGCTTCTTCGTGGACCCTTCGTGGGTGGAGCCCTCCGTGGACTCGCGCAACCATTACCCTTCGTGGGTTGAAGTCCCCATCAACATGGAGGTACGATAGCACCACCTATCGGAACCACGCCAAAAACATCCATCTCTCCAATTGCGTTTGAATCCTCCAAACCCTTCCCTTTACTTTCTTGCAAGTTGCATGCTTTAATTTCCGCTGCCTATATACTCTTTGCATGCTTGCTTGATTTGTGTGATGATTGCTTGACTTGTCCTAAGATAGCTAAAATTTGTCAAACTCTAAAATTGGGAAAAGGTTAAGTTTTTAATTGGTCAAGTAGTCTAATCACCCCCCCTCTAGACATACTTCAAGGTCCTACAAGTGGTATCAAAGCTTTGGTCTCCATTTGCTTTGATTTCCATAGCTTTTGGTGGTCATAGCCTTGGTTTCACAACCTATGAGAGTATGGCGTCTAGTGAGGGAAATTATCACCGTAGAGGTCCTTACTTTGATGGTACTAACTTTGCTAGTTGGAAGCATAAGATGAAAATGCATATTCTCGGACATAACCCCGTCGTTTGGGCAATTATTTGTATTGGCTTGCAAGGTGAATTCTTTGATGGGAGAGAGCCGAACCGTGAAGCTAATGCGGAAGAATTGAAGATGTTGCAATACAACGCTCAAGCTTGTGATATCATCTTCAACGGATTGTGCCCCGAAGAATTCAACAAAATCAGCCGTCTTGAGAATGCAAAAGAAATTTGGGATACTTTGGTTGATATGCATGAAGGTACCGAATCCGTCAAGGAATCCAAGTTGGATGTGCTCCAAAGTCAGCTTGACAAGTTCAAAATGAAGGATGGTGAAGGTGTCGCTGAAATGTACTCTAGGCTTGCTCTTATTACAAATGAGATTACCGGCTTAGGGAGTGAAGAGATGACCGACAGATTCATCATCAAGAAGATCCTAAGAGCATTGGATGGAAAGTATGATACCGTGTGCACATTGATCCAAATGATGCCAAACTACAAAGGTCTCAAGCCAACGGAAGTCATTGGAAGAATTGTTGCTCATGAGATGTCACTCAAGGATAAGGAGGAACTTCACAACAAGTCAAGTGGTGCTTACAAAGCCTCAAGTGAAGCCCCCACGTCATCAAGTGAGAAACAAACCTTCAATGAAGAATTGAGCTTAATGGTGAAGAACTTCAACAAATTCTACAAGAGTGGAAGCAAAGAAAGAAGCTCCAAGTCAAGGACTTACGATGACAAAAGATCTTCTAGTCGAGAGCGCAATTGCTACAATTGTGGGAGGCCTGGGCACTATTCCAATGAGTGTACAACACCCTACAAAAGAAGAGAAGATTCTCCAAAAAGAAGAAGCAAAAGAGAAGAATCACCACCAAGAGAGAGGAGGAGTAGAGATGATCGTTATGAACGAAGATCCTCATGGATAAGCAAGGATTCGGAAAGGAAGGACAAGTCATCAAAGAGCTACACAAAACGAAGACATCAAGCTCATGTTGGTGAATGGGTATCCGGCTCCGACTCCGACAATCACACCGAGAGAAGCTATCACTCTGACTTCGAATATACTCAAGATGAAGGTGTTGCTGGTCTAGCACTTGTGTCAACCAACTCCTACGACATATTTGATTCACCAAATGAAGGAATTGGAAGATGCTTCATGGCCAAAGGTCCAAAGGTAACACATCCTGACTATGTTGATTTCAATAGTGATGAAGATGACTTGCTTGTGGATGATGATTTACTTGTTGACAACTCTAGTGATGAATACTATAATGAAACGTCAATTAATCATGCTAATCAAGATAAAACGAATGACAATGATAAGGAGAAGATTGAGCTTCTAACTAAAGAACTAAACACTCCTAAGTTGGCTCATGAAACTATCTTCGAAGATCATCGAGAACTTTTAAGGGCTCATGAGAAGTTACGCTTTGAAAAGCTCAATCTTGAGCAAGAGCATGAGTTCTTAAAAGCAATCAATGATGATCTTCGTAAGAAAAGTTCTTCTTACATTGCCAAGCGTTTACTCCTATCTACTTACATGCCTCAAGTCAAGTCTAGTAACAAGTACAAGAAAGATACTTCCTCTAGTAGTAACAGTAATAATGTCAAATCCAATATTGTTGCCTCTAGTACTTCTCTTGATTCCACTAATGATTCGCTTAGCCAAGTTACACTTGAGCAAGAAAATAGCTTATTGAAGGGAATTATAGAGAAAGGTGTCTACAAGAGCCTTGCCGGGAGTAAGCAATTCGAGGAAATTGTATGCAAGCAAGGAAGACACGGGAAGAATCAAGGTGTTGGTTTTGAACGAAAGTTCAATGCCAATGGAGTTGAGTGGGAAGAAGATCAATACCCCAAGACGAAGTTTGTTCCTCAACAAGTGAAGTATGATCCTACTTCCTTCAAGGGAACACAAGCACAAGATGATCTTCCACCACAAGACCACAAGAACAAAGGCAAGGACAAGCTTCAAGAAGAGATTGATGAATTTGAAGAAGCACCTAAGGCCTCGTTCAAGTGGATTCCCAAGACTACTACAAGTTCTACTTCATCAAGTACAACTACAACTCCAAGTATTCCCATCAAGATGATGTGGATCCCGAAGAAGAAGAACTAGAGAGTTCTTGAGGGTGACTCCGCCAACATTCTTCACACATATCATTATGGCAAGGACAAGTGCAATCAACTTCCACATCTTGCACTAGTTCAAGGAGTCACAAACCCTCATGTTGGTAAGGCAAGGGACAAGGTAACCTAATGATTTCATGGACATCATCTTGTGTGTGCATCACTCTATGTCTATGGATATTCTTGTTTGTTCCTTGTGGGACTAACCCATGTAGGCAAGTTGAAAGTGCAACTCACTCCAAAGGATTGCTCCAATTGATCTACATCAACATTGAGCATCCACATCTTCAACACCTACATGAAGTCATCATCGACAAAACCCAAGGTTAGTTCATCCCTCTAAGGGGATCTCACATCTAGGGGAGCTTAACTCTAAGAATTGAGTCAAAGCAACTCTAATGGTGTGAACACATCAATGCATTATGTAAAAGTGGTAACCCCACTTGAGCTTAAGCGATGAGTATGACCTATGATCAAATGTTTATCATTTGACTCCTAAGTCAATATACTCATATATAGATGACCTAGTCATCGCCAATTGTTTGATAGATACTAGAATTGGTTGTGCATGCTTTGCCACATATTTCATTTGCCATCTTTTTGTGTGAGCATGTTGGTGCATATTTTACTCATTCAAGGACATCCACTTGTTGTTTTGATTGTTTGGTTCTTTCTTCTTTTGGCCAAGTGGATGGACAAGAATGCCTAAGAACTTTCTCTAGCTATCTATGCTTTTCTCGTCTCAAACTCTATTCATGCTACATCACAAAATTTGATCAAGTCAATTCGAACCACTCTGTGTGAGGAGCACTCGGAGTCCTCGATTCGTCATAGACTTAAACTTCCAAAACTTCTTTGTGACGCTCGGTCTGACTGATTCCTCCATTTCGGTCCTACCGAGATCACTAAGTCGATCTAGGTTTTCAATCTCGGTGCAACCGATTTGAACTTTTCGGTCACACCGAGTTCTTTATGCTGAACACGTTATGCATCTCGGTGCCACCGAAGTTGTTCCACTCGGTCACACCGGCTGTGGTCGGGCTATATATAGTCACGGGCAAAATTTTGGAAATTTCTCCGAACCCCTTCGCCCGCGAAATAGCTCGCTCTGCCTCCAAGGTCTCTGGATCGTCTCCTCATCGCCAGTCGCCTCCTGTCGCTGGTCTCCGCCGCCGTCAACGGAATTCAACCCCGTCGTTGCCGCCGTAGCGAGTTCATTGCCAAACTAGGGTATGAACTCGATCACAGTGCTATCCTCGTCTGATTCCTAGCACATTGTGTTCTTATTGATTCTTGCCACGATTGAAACACTCATATCCAGTCAATGCAATCCGTAGATTAGATGAGATTTGAAAATTTAGGGTTAGGTTTCCGCCGAAACCATCTCGACCCACCGAGTTGAAAAACTCAGTCCCACCGATTTGGCTTATGCCATTGCACTAGTAACTCTCGGTCTGACCGAGAATTGCTAATCGGTGCGACCAATTTTAGGACTTTGTGAAACCCTAGCAGTCTCAGTGCCACCGAACTGTGACTCGGTCCAATCGAGTTCATCAGTTTAGGTTCCAAAACTGCATTGGTGTCACAGAGTTTGAAAATCGGTTGATCCGAAATGCTTTCTGTGGAAAACTAAAACTGAATTTTTTGAATCATTCTTTAAAAAAAATCTCTGCATTTTGTGATGCTCATCCACTCTATCTCATCTATAACTCTTCACGGGGTCAGCAGTCAGTGCTTGCAGCATGTCAGACCAGAGTGACAGCCAGAACAGGTCAAAAGGGCAGATGCACATGAGTGAGGGCACTAGTCCCTCCAGCACTTCAGATGAAGGCAGTAGAAGCACTCCAAGCAACCTGCCTAAGGCTGCTACCAGGCGAAGGAAGAAGAGAACTTCAGACTCTGAAGATGAGGATTATAGAACAGAAGAAGATGAGGCTACCTCCAAGAAAGTAGTACTCAAAAAGGAGTATGGCTCAGCAAAGCATACAAAGCCAGGCATGAAGATTAAAAGGCCTGCAGGAAGACAACCAATGTCCAAAGCCAGAGACTCAACCAAACTGCACGAGAAGCCTGATCCCAAAGAGCCATTCTTGAAGGAAAGAAAAGGAAGGAAAGGGTCAAGAAGACCATGGCAGAGTTGTTGGTCAGCCTTCCATGATGGAAGAAGAAGAAGAGCTTGCTGCACCAGCACCCAAGGCACCAAAGCTTATGGGTGATGCTATTAGATCAGGGGCTGCAACATCTAAGCCCAAGGAAGCACCCAAAGCTGCCCCCAAGGCCAAGTCTGCACCAAAGAGGAATACCGGAGTATTCCATTGCTTTGAGAAGAACAAAGCCCCAAAGTGCCGAGGTTCTTGAGGAGGAAGATGAAGAAGGACAAGTTCGAGGAAGCTCAAGCCCAAGATACAGACCACAATGATGCCCATCCTGTGGTGAGGACATGAACATCGAGAAAAGATTCAGGGTTGAGGCTATGGAGGTTGGCAGATCCATATGCCACAAGGAGAAGGACCGATGTTGATTACAGGTTCCATACAAAGGAACAGCAGGACTTCTATGAGACAATCTTGTTGGACAAGAAGCCCGTTGTGTGTGATATGAGGTGGGTCAATCGGACCTACATGAAGGAAAATGAAGAGCACTATCACTGGAGTGCAAGACAGTTTGTTGCTTGTGGAGTTGCAGATTTTGTTGGGCAAAAGCTCACCAACTGGAATGATGAACTTATCATGCAATTCTACTCCACAACACACTTCTATCAGATGGGAGGATAGTTTGGATGTCGAAGGTACAAGGTATCAGTCAACTATTGAGAGTGGGCAAACTGATAAATGCCCCAGAGGAAAATGATGATGACCGGATGTATATGCCAAGAAGAAAATGGGACACAATACCATGGCACATATGTACAAGGAGATCCTGACAAAGCCCTAGAGACTTTCTCTTTTGGATCAGTCCACTTTCTTCATCAGGGCTGCCTACAATCAATTGGATCCTAAGGCACACTCTATTGACTAAGTCGGTGACCACAACATGATCGGAGGGTATGCAATCAATATGTTGCATTTATTTGATGTGCCTCGAAATTCAAGGTCATGAGCCTTATAGTTGAAACCATTAAGAGGACTGCAGCGAGATCATAAGAGGAGTTGTGGATATGCCCCTCAGATTCAGGAGTTGATTAATTCAAAGATGGGCACGAGCAAATATCTATTAGATAAGGAACATTTTCCACTTTATCCAGACTTTGAGGACAATGAGGTTGTCATGAATGAGAATGATCCATCATCGGTTCAAGCTCAAGAGAAGAAGGAGAAGGCAAGGAAGGAGAAGGCTGCCAAGATGCCAACTCAAGAGGAGGCATCTGAGTATTTCTTGAAGAACAAGCAGAGCAGCTTGGTTACTTGATAGCATCATCTCGAGGATTGAGAAGGGATTGGCCACCCTCACTCAAAATTAGGAGAGCTTGGAAAGAATCATGGAACAAAAATTCTATGATCTAGATGTCAAAGTAACGAGATTGATCGGTTGTGGAGCAGCTGCAGGATGACATGCAGGAGAGGAAGGGCAAGGCTACCACTAATGTATTTGCCAGAGTGCCTAGAGCTCAGAGATCGATGCAGTGCAGTGCGGACACTAGAGCAACATCATCTGCACCAGCTACAGCTCCTACAGCTCCAGTGCAACCAGCTCCAGCACCAACTCCTCCAGCTCCCTCTACATCAACTGAAACTTTGTCCAAGGAGCCATCTCTACACCACCACCTGAAGATCAAGCCTGAGAGACGATCTAGCACTATGCATTTTCTATGAACTTTTTGGTAACTTGTTGCCAAAGGGGGAGAAAAATGTATAGGTCATAGGCTTCGAGAGAGAGACTGTTGCTTTTGTTCTCTCTTGATTTGGTGGTTCAAACTTGTTTGCTTTTGATTTCTTGAGATACTATGCTATTCTTGTGAGACATTGATGATCATGTGTTTGATCATAAGCTACACTTATGCATGTTTGATGGTATTATCTTATCTATCCTATGTGATCATTCACCTTGCTTGGTGATGAGTGCATGTATTCAATCTTTATCATTTTGAGCGCTCCACCAAGATGTATGTGACATGGAAGAGTAACCCATGAGCCTAATTCCTTGTGCATTTGCAGTCCAAAGCAAATCTTAAACTATGCACAAATTTAGGGGGAGCTCTTGCTTATTACATACTTCTCAAAGCAACGATGCTTTTCAATCTTATTATCATTTGTCGAAGCTTTGATCTATATGTTGTCATCAATTACCAAAAAGGGGGAGATTGAAAGTGCAACTATCCCTAGGTGGTTTTGGTAATTCATAACAACATATAGCTCATTGAGCTAATGCTATTCCAAGACTATTATTTCAGGAAAGCTCAATGAATGGCATGGCATGGATGATGAAAGTGGATCCCTCAAAATACTAAGGAGAAAGGATTGGCTCAAGCTCAAAAGCTCAAGACAATTCATTTTACATTTTAGTGGTCCAAGATCACATTGAGTCTATAGGAAAAGCCAATACTATCAAGGAGGGATGAGGTGTTGCTTAATGAGCCACTTGCTTCATGTGCTTAGTGATATGCTCCAAAACCCTCAGCTACTTTCTCACAATCCACATATGACCTAAACCCAGAGCCAAAATCGGTCACACCAAATCTTCCTACCCGGTGCCACCGATTTCAAAAATCATAGCCATTGCCACAAACCCTAGGCAAATCGGTCCTACCGATAGGGATCTCGGTCTCACCGAGATGGGATTGTAATCTCTCTATTTCCCTTCGTAACGTTTCGGTCTAACCGAAGTGAGCGATCGGTCCCACCGAGATTGCAATGTAAACTCTCTGTTTCCCTTTTGTAACATTTCGGTCTCACCGAAAAGAGCAAATCGGTCCCACCGAGTTTACCTGACCAACTCTCTGGAAAGCTTATTACCAAAATCGGCCTCACCGAGTTTGTGTAATCGGTCTTACCGAGATTACGTTATGCCCTAACCCTAACCGAATCGGTCTCACCGAGTTGCATGTCAGTCCCACCGAAAATCACTAACGGTCACTAGGTTTACTAAATCGGTCCGACCGAGTCTGTTGAGTCGGTCCCACCGAGTCTGGTAAATTTTGTGTAACGGTTAGATTTTGTGTGGAGGCTATATATACCCCTCCACCTCCTCTTCATTTGTGGAGAGAGCCATCAGACTGAACCTACACTTCCAACTTACCATTTCTAAGAAAGAACTACCTACTCATGTGTTGAGGCCAAGATATTCCATTCCTACCATATGAATCTTGATCTCTAGCCTTCCCCAAGTTGCTTTCCACTCAAATCTTCTTTCCACTAGATCCAAATCCTATGAGAGGGAGTTGAGTGTTGGGGAGATTATCATTTGAAGCACAAGAGCAAGGAGTTCATCATCAATGCACCATTTGTTACTTCTTGGACAGTGGTGTCTCCTAGATTGGCTAGGTGTCACTTGGGAGCCTCCGACAAGATTGTGGAGTTGAACCAAGGAGTTTGTAAGTGCAAGGAGATCGCCTACTTCGTGAAGATCTACCGCTAGTGAGGCAAGTCCTTCGTGGGTGACGGCCATGGTGGGATAGACAAGGTTGCTTCTTCGTGGACCCTTCGTGGGTGGAGCCCTCCATGGACTCGCGCAACCGTTACCCTTCGTGGGTTGAAGTCTCCATCAACGTGGAGGTACGATAGCAACACCTATCGGAACCACGCCAAAAACATCCGTGTCTCCAATTGCGTTTGAATCCTCCAAACCCTTCCCTTTACTTTCTTGCAAGTTGCATGCTTTAATTTCCGCTGCCTATATACTCTTTGCATGCTTGCTTGATTTGTGTGATGATTGCTTGACTTGTCCTAAGATAGCTAAAATCTGTCAAACTCTAAAATTGGGAAAAGGTTAAGTTTTTAATTGGCCAAGTAGTCTAATCACCCCCCCCCCCTCTAGACATACTTCAAGGTCCTACAAATATGCCAATAACTCATGATTAATCTGTTTGGTTTCCCTCCTAATTTATGTTATGATGTAGTGGTCGAGATACTCTCCACTATCAATAATACAAGCCTGCCAAAATCGCCATCTGAATCTGTTCAGTATCCTCTGTCTTGAATGCAACGGAAAAAATGTATGTTTGTGAACCAATTAATGGCTGAAGGAATGTTGGAAATGGTGGAGGAATCAGAGGTGCAGAGTCGTACGACACAACAACTGATCAATGTTTTCAGAGACAGTGTAGCAAGCAGGAAGAACTTGCCCACATGCTTATGGGCGTCATCCGTGCTGAGGTTGCAGATTGTGACGTTGTAGATCGTTAGGTTTTGTTCATTTATTTGCACTGGCATCAATCTTTGTTGCCCAGTGGATGTAATTTCCCGTAATATATGCTGGATGTGCAACGTTTCTCCCTGTATGTCGTACCTTTGCTTGATCGGTTTTGGTCCTGTGCATAATTGCTCGTCGTAATGGGCTCAAATTATCTAATTTGGCCTAAAGACATGTACAAACTTTAGTGGGCCCATTAAGTTAATGGGCCGTTACCAGGCCGAAAGTTAATGGTCGGCCCTCTTAACTCCCGGGTCGTTAACAGGCTGACATCAAAGCGGGCAACAGGTGGGCCCAATTGATTTCATGGGCCGTTAACATGCCATTACTAAGTTTGGGCTACATATGGCCCAACTATATTGTGGGCCTTTAGCAGGCCGAAAGAGACAACGGGCTTGTACAGGACCATGAAGAGCATGGGCCGCTAAGAGGCCGAAAGTCAGGTCGTATTGTAAATGGCCCAACTATGTTGTGGGCCTTTAGTAGGCCGAAAGAGAAACCGGGCTGGTATTGGACCATGAAGGGCATGGTCCATTAAAAGGCCAAAACTCAGGTCCAACTACAAATGGCCCAACTCATTTATGGTTCGTTAACAGGATGAAAGGCACATAGGGCCGGGAATTGGCCCAACACTTAAATGGGTAGCTAAAAGGCCAAAACTCAGGTCCGACTACAAATGGCCCAACAGATATATGGGTTGTCACTAGGCTGAAAGACACACCGGGCCGGAAATTGGCCCAACACTTAAATGGGTCACTAAAAGGCCGAAACTCAGGTCCGACTACAAATGGCCCAACTGATTTATGGGCCGTCAGCAGTGAAGACACACCGGGCGGAAATTAGCCCAACATTTAAATGGGTGGCTAAAAGGCGAAAGATGTACATCGTGAAAATTGGCCCATCCTTTGAATGGGCCGTTAACGAGCCAAAATCTCATAGGGCGATATTGAGCCCAAATATATAGCGAGTACATTAATGAGCTCGAATCGACAATGGGCTGCAATGGTGTCAAATCTTTAACGGGTCGTTGACGGGCCGAATTGGCACATCTCGTATGGGACGTGGGCTTAAATGGACCTGACACAAGTAGGCCTTATATGGGCCGGCCTGCTATTTTTTACTGGGCCGGCCTTTTTCACCGGAATGGGCCACTGTTGGGCTATGCCACGTGTCGACCTATCATAGGCGCCTCCTGTCCAATGAATGGATGACATATGTCCCAACGGTGAGCCAACACGTGTTTCCTCCGGCCAATGATGATTTTACACGTGGAAAATCCCCATTGGTCCGGGCTGTTAACGAGTTATCGGATCCAAAACCGGACCCGATAGCTTAACGACGTTCGTTACGGTGGATACCACGTGTCGGTCACCCTTGACGAAAGCACTTCTGTGACGCGCGATTTATCGTCATGGAAGTGGACACTCGTGATGATAATTTTGGTAATGTCATGGAACACTTCTACGACAGCACATGTATGACAATCTTGATTCTGTCATAAATTTGTCATGGATGTACATGCACGACAAAAAACGTGACCTATTGTGACAAACACATATCATCACGGAAGTGTATTTTTTTGTAGTGGAGGTTCGGTAGTAACTTGATTTGAAGTTACATGATCATCATCATTAGCTTCCTCACTAATTGGTGTAGGAGTCACAGGAACAGATTTCTGTGATGAACTACTTTCCAATAAGGGAGCAGGTACATTACCTCATCAAGTTCTACTTTCCTCCCACTCACTTCTTTCGAGAGAAACTCCTTCTCTAGAAAGGATCCATTCTTAGTAACGTATGTCTTGCCTTCGGATCTGTGATAGAAGGTGTACCCAAATGTCTCCTTTGGGTATCCTATGAAGACACATTTCTCTGATTTGGGTTTGAGATTATCAGGATGAAACTTTTTCACATAAGCATCGCAACCCCAAACTTTAAGAAACGACAACTTTGGTTTCTTGCCAAACCACAGTTCATATGGTGTCGTCTCAACGGATTTAGATGGTGCCCTATTTAACGTGAATGCGGCTGTCTCTAATGCATAACCCAAAACGATAGAGGTAAATCGGTAAGAGACATCATAGATTGCACCACATCTAATAAAGTACGGTTATGATGTTCGGACACACCATTACGATGTGGTGTTCCAGGTGGCATGAGTTGCGAAACTATTCCGCATTGTTTCAAATAAAAACCAAACTCGTAACTCATATATTCTCCTCCATGATCAAATCGTATAAACTTTATTTTCTTGTTACGATGATTTTCCACTTCACTCTGAAATTCTTTGAACTTTTCAAATGTTTCAGACTTATGTTTAATCAAGTAGATATACCCATATCTGCTCGAGTCATCTGTGAAGGTGAGAAAATAACAATACCCGCCGTGAGCCTCAACACTCATCGGACCGCATACAATAGTATGTATTATTTCCAATAAGTCAGTTGCTTGCTCCATTGTTCTGGAGAACAGAGTCTTAGTCATCTTGCCAATAAGGCATGGTTCGCAAGCATCAAGTGATTCATAATCAAGTGATTCCAAAATCCCATCAGCATGGAGTTTCTTCATGCGCTTTACACCAATAAGACCTAAACGGCAGTGCCACAAATAAGTTGCACTATCATTATTAACTTTGCATATTTTGGCTTCAATATTATGAATATGTGTATCACTACGATCGAGATCCAACAAACCATTTTCATTGGGTATATGACCATAGAAGGTTTTATTCATATAAATAGAACAACAATTATTCTCTAACTTAAATGAATAAATGTATTGCAATAAACATGATCAAATCATATTCATGCTCAACGCAAACACCAAATAACACTTATTTAGGTTCAACACTAATCCTGAAAGTATAGAGAGTGTGCGATGATGATCATATCAGTCTTGGAACTACTTCCAACACACATCGTCACTTCACCCTTAACTAGTCTCTGTTCATTCTGCAACTCCTGTTTCGAGTTACTAATCTTAGCAACTGAACTAGTATCAAATCCTGAGGGGTTGCTATAAACACTAGTAAAGTACACATCAATAACATGTATATCGAATATACCTTTGTTCACTTTGCCATCCTTCTTATCCGCCAAATACTTGGGGCAGTTCTGCTTCCAATGACCAGTCCCTTTGCAGTAGAAGCACTTTAGTCTCAGGCTTAGGTCCAGACTTGGGCTTCTTCACTTGAGCAGCAACTTGCTGGCCGTTCTTCTTGAAGTTCCCCTTCTTCCCTTTGCCCTTTCCTTGAAACTAGTGGTCTTGTCAACCATCAACACTTGATGCTTTTCTTGATTTCTACCTTCGTCGATTTCAGCATCACGAAGAGCTTGGGAATCGTTTCCGTTATCCCTTGCATATTATAGTTCATCACGAAGTTCTAGTAACTTGGTGATAGTGACTAGAGAACTCTGTCAATCACTATCTTATCTGGAAGATTAACTCCCACTTGATTCAAGTGATTGTAGTACTCAGACATTCTGAGCACATGCTCACTAGCTGAGCTATTCTCCTCCATCTTGTAGGCAAAGTACTTGTCAAAGGTCTCATACCTTTCGACTTGGGCATGAGTCTGAAATACTAATTTCAACTCTTGGACCATCTCATATGCTCCATGGCGTTTCAAAAACGTATTTGAAGCCCCGATTCTAAGCCGTAAATCATGGTGCACTAAACTATCAAGTAGTCATCATATCGAGCTTGCCAAATGTTATAACGTCTGCATCTGCTCCTGCAATCGGTCTGTCACCTAGCGGTGCATCAAGGACATAATTCTTCTGTGCAGCAATGAGGATAATCCTCAGCTCATGGATCCAATCCACATCATTGCTACTAACATCTTTCAACTTAGTTTTCTATCGGAACATATCAAAAATAAAACAGGGGAGCTAAACGCGAGCTATTGATCTACAACGTAGATATGCTAATACTACCAGGACTAAGTTCATGATAAATTAAAGTTCAATTAATCAAATTACTTAAGAACTCCCACTTAGATAGACATCTCTCTAATCATCTAAGTGATCATGAGATCCATATAAACTAAACCATGTCCGATCATCACGTGAGATGGAGTAGTTTTCAATGGTGAACATCACTATGTTGATCATATCTACTATATGATTCACGCTCTACCTTTCGGTCTCAGTGTTCCGATGCCATATCTGCATATGCTAGTCTCGTCAAGTTTAACCCGAGTATTTCTGCGTGTGCAAAACTGGCTTGCACCCGTTGTATATGAACGTAGAGCTTATCACACCCGACCATCACGTGGTGTCTCGGCACGACGAACTTTGGCAACGGTGCATACTCAGGGAGAACACTTGTACCTTGAAATTTAGTGAAAGATCATCTTATAATGCTACCGCCAATCAAAGCAGAATAAGATGCATAAAAGATAAACATCACATGCAATCAATATAAGTGATATGATATGGCCATCATCATCTTGTGCCTTTGATCTCCATCTCCAAAGCACCGTCATGATAACCATTGTCACCGGCGCGACACCTTGATCTCCATCGTAGCATCGTTGTCGTCTCGCCAACTATTGTTTCCACGACTATCGCTACCTCTTAGTGATAAAGTAAAAACAATTACAGGGCGATTGCATTGCATACAATAAAGCGACAACCATATGGCTCCTGCCAGTTGCCGATAACTTCGTTACAAAACATGATCATCTCATACAATAAAATTTAGCATCATGTCTTGACCATATCACATCACAACATGCCCTGCAAAAACAAGTTAGACGTCCTCTAATTTGTTGTCGCAAATTTTACGTGGCTACTACGGGCTGAGCAAGAACCGTTCTTACCTACGCATCAAAACCACAACGATATTTCGTCAAGTATGTGTTGTTTTAACCTTCACAAGGACCGGGTGAGGGAGTCCTGGATTAGGGGGTATCCAGACTGCCGGACTGTGTAGAACGTCCGGACTATTTAAGTGTGAAGATACAAGACTCAAGACTTCGGCCCATGTCCGGATGGGACTTTCCTTGGCGTGGAAGGCAAGCTTGGAGATACAGATATTATATTTCCTTCCTTGTAACCGACTCCATGTAAACCCTAGCCCTCTTCGGTGTCTATATAAACCGAAGAGGTTGGTCCTTAGAAGGCCGATCACAATTACAATCATACCATCATAAGCTAGCTCTTAGGGTTTAGCCTCTACGATCTCGTGGTAGATCTACTCTTGTACTACCCATATCATCAATATTAATCAAGCAGAAGTAGGTTTTACCTCCATCGACCGAACACAGGTAAACATCTGTGTCCCTTGCTTCCTGTTACCATCAGCCTAGACGCACAGATCGGGACCCCCTACCCGAGATCCGCCGGTTTTGACACCGACATTGGTGCTTTCATTGAGAGTCCCTCTGTGTCATCGCCGTTAGGCTCGATGGCTCATCTCATTGTCAAGGACGACATTACCTCGGAGGGGGCTCTGGCTATAGGCCAGACACTCCGGCTCGGCGGCTTTATCATGGCCGCCCCATCGGCGGTGGCGCCGACGATGACTTCTCGGGTCATCAATCATAACCTTCGCGTCAGTTCGGAACTTGCCGAACAGATGGATCCAATGGTTCTCTCCTCCCTTGACGAACTCTTGGATCGCATCGCTGCTCTGGGAGTCGCTACAGACTACGACCGGATTGGGCTTAAACCCGACCAAAGGGACATCAGGTCCCCGCCGGCCACCCATGAGATAGTGGTAGTGGAGGAACCACACGCGGATTGCCCCTCAACTTTGAGGACAAGTTGTGTTCGGATCACCGAACTCCTTGATCCAAAGACCTGCTCAAAGGAAAACCTAACCCAGGTCCCGGACATAAAATCGGGCATCGGGCCGAAGAAATTGGGCACCCCGGATTCTGAGCTGTTTAGCTCGGGACTGCACGCGCCCTTGGGCGTTAGATTGGATCAAAATCCGGACTCTAAACTGGACCTAAACTGTCTCTCCCGCATCAGGCAAGAGCCCCAGGAAACCGTACATCGCTACTGGGCCAAATTCCTCCTTGCGCTTAACAAGGTTAGGGACTGCCGCGAAGAGGACATGGTCTCACTTTTCTGCAAAAACTGCACGGATGAAGGACTCCTCAATGTTATAAGCCGCCGTGACATAGTATGCCCATGAGACTTGGCAAGCGATAATCTGAAATCTTGTGCGATGGAAGCGCTTGGAAGACCCAAACAGAATTTTGGGATAGTACTGCTCTGGCCAAAACCTTTGTCCGAACTAAACGGACGAACTCTCGTAAGTCGTCCGACCCAACCCCCAAGAAACCAAAGCCCACTCCAGGGCAGAGATCCATATTGGAAGAATGGCTCGACGGACCATGTAAGCTCCACGGTACTCCGGATACAACACCTACTCATAGCCTTAAGGCATGTTGGATACTCCGGCAGGTGGCAAAAAGTGGCGAGGACCTTCTTGTGGGCCATAAAGCGGAACAATATCCCGCCAGCGAACACAATACGGTACTAACAGTCTTCGAGACTTTCGCCTCAAACAATAGGCGCAAGCGAGCTCGTCGAAGCTCCGCTGAAATTTACCGTGTGGCAAAAATAAACCCTTGGAATGACACTGCTATAACTTTTAATGCCAGTGATGAACCTCGATTCCGGGCTGTCCGAGCACCAGCCGCTCTGGTCCTTAGTCCGATCGTAGATGGCTTTCGGCTCACTAAAGTACTCATGGACGGAGGAAGCGGATTAAATCTGATTTATGAAGAAACACTCAGCAAGATGGAGATTGATAAAAGCCGCATTGAACAAAGCGGCACGACCTTCAGGGGAATTATCCCTACTCGGGAAGCACGGTGTGCGGGAAAAATCACACTCGATGTGGTATTCGGTACCCCGGAGAATTATAGGTCCGAGGAAATCACATTCCAGGTGGCTCCTTTTAGCAGCGGATACCACGCCCTTCTAGGGCGGGACGCGTTTACAAGCTTTCAAGCTGTACCCCATTATGGGTACATGAAGCTTAAAATGCCCGGACCCAATGGAATCATCACTCTAGCGATGATCCGGACGTTGCGCCGTGCGAAAATAAAACCGCAGCTCTAGCCTTGGAAGCATTATCGAAGCCCTAGAAGCGAAGAGTTAACAACACTGCGGGCCTTTGTGGACAGGGACGACGTGATACTAGACAAACGACCCAAGTCCACCTCATTCAAACTGCGAGCGAGATAGTCAAATTCGAGGTCCACCAGCGGACCCCACGAAGACAGCTTCCATCAGGACACAGCTGAGCCCCACAATTGACGCCGCACTACGAGATTTCTTACGCGAGAATTGGGACATTTTTTCCTGGCGCCCATCGGACATGCCAGGCATCCCACGCAGATTGGCCAAACACAGCCTCAATATTCTAAAAGGATATAAACCAGTCAAGCAGCCCCTAAGGCGATTGAGGGAGTCCTGGATTAGGGGGTGTCCGGATAGCCGAACTATCACCGTTGGCCAGACTCCTGGACTATGAAGATACAAGATTGAAGACTTCGTCCCGTGTCCGGATGGGACTTCCTTGGCGTGGAAGGCAAGCTTGGCGTCTGGATATGTAGATCTCCTACCATTATAACCGACTCATGTAACCCTAACCCTATCCATTTGTCTATATAAACCGGAGGGTTTTAGTCCGTGGGGCGAACAACAATCATACCATAGGCTAGCTTCTAGGGTTTAGCCTCTCGATCTCGTGGTAGATCCACTCTTGTACTACCCATATCATCAATATTAATCAAGCGGGAGTAGGGTTTTACCTCCATCAAGAGGGCCCGAACAGGTAAAACATCGTGTCCCTTGTCTCCTGTTACCATCCGCCTAGGCGCACAGTTCGGGACCCCCTACCGAGATCCGCGGTTTGACACCGACATTGGTGCTTTCATTGAGAGTTCCTCTGTCGTCATCTTTAGGCCCGATGGCTCCTTGATCATCAACAATGGCGTGGTCCAGGTGAGACTTTTCTACCGGACTGATCTTCGATTCGGCGGCTTTGCTGCGGGCAATTCACTTGGCCATCTGGAGCAGATCGAAGCTCGCCCCCCCGCCATCAGTCAGATTTGGGAGTTTGAACTACGGCCGACATCGCGGAGACTTGATCTTGACGGATTCGAGCCACAATAAGCAGCGCCAAGACCGCCTCGATGGGCATGATCTAGCTCTGCCGCCGAACAGTGCCCTGGAGACCACACCAGCGTTCGCTCCGACCCTTAGCTCGGAGCCGACTCCGTCGATCGAGGACGAGTGGCTGGACACCGCCTCGGGGGCTACGATCTCTACGGTGATTGAGCCGAACTCCATCCCTGTCCTTTGCAAAGACCATGACTCCAAGGTGCCGGACTCCTCTCCGGACTCCGAACCCTCCGTGCCCCTACCAATCGAATCCAATTGGGCGCCGGTTATGGAGTTCACTACCGCGGACATCTTTCAGCACTCGCCCTTTGGCGACATCCTGAATTCACTAAAGTCCCTCTCTTTATCAGGAGAGCCCTGGCAGGACTATGGTCAGGAAGGTTGGGATGCGGATGACGAAGAAATTCAACGCCCACCCACCACCCACTTTGTAGCCACTGTCGATGATTTAACCGACATGCTCGACTTTGACTCCGAAGACATCGACGGTATGGGCGGCGATCTTTGGAGCGACCAAGAACCAGCGCCACGAGGGCCTTTGGAAGGCCACCTCGTCATACGACATATACATGGTGGACATCCCAAAAGATGGGAATGGCGACGGAACAGCGGAGGATGACCCCTCCAAGAAACAGGCCCCTGCACCATGTACCAGGGGCTCCCGATTGTGTCTTTCTTTTTCTTTCTTCTTTTCTCTTACTTTCAGGACTCCGTTTTCCAGAAGCCCTGTCCGGCACTAGAATTGCCGAACTCACGATGAAATAGCCAGGGAAGCAGAAAGCTATGTTGAGTGTCCAGGTGGTCTCTACTACGAGCATTATACCTGTTTTACATACCATCCCGCAGCTTACCCCTGGAGGGGGGCATGTTAAATAGTCCCATCCCTTGCTTATCGCACTATTTGTATCGTTCTGCTTTCATTGCAGTACCTTTTTGAATAAACAATACATAGCTTTTGCCTATTATTGCACTCCTTTCTTTATCTATATATATATGTTCATTCATGACACGTTGCACCCGTACACTTTGGTACGGCCAATACACCAGGGGCCTAAGTACCCCAAAAATATGGTGTGATAAGTCCGAACACTTTCACAAGTGCGGCACCCCGAACTTATAGCATTATATGCATCGGCTCCGAATCATGTCTTGGGTCAATAGTTGGGTTTGCCCGACTCCATGTTTTGGTACCTTATGTTCCGTTATATCGGCTAAGGTAGGCTGAGAGAACCACTGCGATTGTGCCCGGTTGAGCGGGTTGAGCACCTCGATGGAGAAAGCTAAAACTGACCGTCATGATAGAGGCGAGCCGGTCATTGTTCGAGAGGTTTTTCGGGTCCCTAAAGACTTATGCCGCTTAGAGCGAGGAGTCGGCATTGTCCGCCAAAGGCGTGGATAGCGCCCGAACTCGGTCTTCCGAATACTAGGGGCTTCACGAAATTTAAAATTATAGAATTCTATGGCTAAGTGAGAGTGGTCAAGCACTATAGTCCGGTTGCCTTGTTCGTTCGTTGGCGCCTCCCTCGAAGGACCCAAGAATGGGAACAAGAGCGCTCAAGTTTATCCCGAACACCCCAAAGACTCGTGGCATGGGGCTGAAGCCAACGACTTGCCATCTCTCAAATTTGATAAACGGACGCACAGAAGGTAATATTTTAAATTCACAAGCGTTGCTTAGCGCATATGAACAAGTTTTCGCACACACTTGACGCGCTATCCGCGCTCATTATACCTGGGGGCTTCTTTAACAGAAGCTTATTTATACGGGCTTTATGCCCAACACATGTGTCACACTTCCTCATGTACCTTTTATTCACCATTATATGCATCGATATGACTTAAGTTTTGGCCAAGCTGGGTTGCTCGGCTCTGTGCTTACCCTCGTTCCCGATTGTTCGGCTAGGTGGTAAAGGAGCACCTCTGCGATTATTACCGCCGGGTCAGCAGGGCGTGTACCTCGGTGGGTGAAGCGAAAGCTAGCGTTCTTAAGGGAATATTCGTCGGTGAACTAAAAGACGATTTTTATTTTTCATTTATTTGCCCCAAGATGCTTTTACTGCTTTTTTCGCAGTCCGGACATGCACTTTAGGGCATGCCTCCCAGGGAAAGGAACCCCTAACGGTACTATTCTCCCTGGAAGATGTTTCTTACTAACCATGTAATATAACATAACTAGTTGGGCATTTGTCCGATAAAGCACTCATGACCCCTACGCTTTGGTCTCCACGCATGCCCCGTTTTTACATAACCGCGAGGTATTGAGACACTCCGGACTATTGGGTCCCGAGGTTGAAGCGAAAAGGTCCACTACGACAAACGATCTACAATCCGGCTAGAAGGCATTTTACATGTCATTTTAAATTACATAGTCAAATTGATGATTGTATTCCTCTTCAATGCCATCTAATAGGCTGTCTAGTTTTTGATCCTGCTGGGAATACTTTGCGGCCAACTCTACTTGGTCGTACACTAAGCTCACAGGATCTCCTTCCCGTCGGCCCCACAAGTCCGACCTCGGCCATGTGGTTTGGGTCCGCCTGTACAGCGTCTTCACCATGGCCCGAGCCTCCCTGGCGCCTTGACGACAGCCGATATCTTCCATAGTCGGAGCGCCGCCGTGCTCCCTGAAGCTTCTCTACAAGCTCTCCAAGGCCTTGAGCGGGGAGATAGATGGCCACAAGGCTGGCGGCGCCTTTCATCACCTGCCGAACTTCGTTAGATGCAGTTGCAATAACTTCGGGAAGAAGGTCGCCCGTAGAACAGGGTATTTCTCTGCGGGACGACCCATGAGCATACCTACGAGACATAACTCGTTAGTTGACTTCCTCGCCGAACTCTTTTTCAAAGTTCGCTCAAGCACTTACTATAAATGCCGCGACGAAGTCGCCGATTCTCCTTCACGGAGTCGGACAATTTGAGCACGAACATCCTTTAGTTCCTCACCCAGCTGGGTGTTGGCATCTTGGAGATTATTTTCTCTTGCCTCACCCTTGTAAGAACATTCTCGCGGCATTCAACCGGCGCAAGAGCTGTTGCTTGTCCGGATCTAGTCGGCGCCATCTGTAATATTATTGTCGATTTACACACACCGCACTTCACAAACTACTTATCTTTTGAAGCATATATTACGGAGGGGTCTCTATGGCTCCCCCATGGCGGCTAGTCTTGACCTCAAGTTGGGCCTTGCATTCTTCAAGCTCCAGGACAGTCGGGTATTCTTTTTGTAAGATCCTGCATAACAAATGATCCTTAAATCATTTATTCTAACTATTTTAAGTCTCGGGACTCTTGGCATATATAATCATCAAATTTCCTCACCAGTATGTCCTTTACATTTGCTCCGTGGTTACAGCTAGACCATCTTGGCGGCATGGAGGTGCGCATCTCCGAATTGAAGACATTCAATGCCTCTTGGGAGAAACATGTGTCACGAAGAACTGTCGTGGCGCCTGTGATTCATGGCACTCTCCACCTCGGAGTTGGTGGCGGACAATCTGTCGGCATCCTCTGTCGGAGGAGCATCGGCGCATGCCTCGTGCTCGCCTCCGCCTGGACCCGGCTTTGGAGCTGGTGGCGGAGGCTCGATTGGCAACCTCTCCGGACATAGTCCGGCGGCGCTTTTTCTGAAAAGAGCACCAGCGTTAATCGCCTCCCAGGAATTAATCTGGGAATATGGTTCTACGCCATACCGTTCGGGCGGCGTTTGATCGAGACCGCACTTCTTTTTAGCTGCTTGGGCCGTGCTGCCCCTTGTTGGCTAACCGCCGCTGAGCTCGGCCTCCTGCCTCGAAGGCACCCCTGCGAAACACCATTGGTATACGGTGATCAAAAATAAGCACGGATGGGTCATTATCAGAGTATTGGGACCTCGGTCTCGATTACTGTGAGGCTGGAAGTATTCCGGGTAATCGGCCGTAATGGCAACCAAGGCATTATCGATGCTCAGCTGGTGAAATACCCCATCAATCAGCTCCACCAATATGTCCGGATCCTCTTGGGAGGCCGGATCAAGGAGCCGTTTCAGATCCTCGGGTTGTGGAGGCGGGCTGTTTATGTCTTTTACGGCCTGGCGCAGTTCCTGTGTCAAAATCACAAAATAAGATACCCAACCATGGGAATACGGATTGGATGTGCAAAAAAGAAATGTCCGCTTACCCAGCTTCGAGGATTGTTCATAGAAAATCCGTTCAATGGACTGACGCGGAGAAAATCCTCCTCTTCTCCCTTGTACAGCGCGGACAAGATCTTCACTAGATCGGAGACCGATCCCGGCCCCTTACGGCCATGACGGGTGGCATCGTCCTCCCCGTTGAAATCCCACATGGGGTGGCCCCTATACTGGAGCGGCTGCACCCCCCGCATAATACATGTGGCCATGACGAGCTAACAATCTTATTCGGCTCATCAGGTAAAGGACGTCCCTGTCATCTTCCCTCTGGGGGCTCCGCGGGCGCCAACTCAGGCGTTTCTTCAAAGGAGCATTGCTGAACTCTGGGAGACCGATCCGAACAGGATCCGGCAGCGGGACGTATTCTATATAAAACCATTCCGAAGGCTAGTCTTCGGACGCCTTCTTCGGGGTTCTGGATAGATATCCGGTCCCGGCGATACGCCACAGCTCGGCTCCGCCCACTTGATATATTGACCCCTCATGAGAACGGGGTACAAGGCAGAATAATCTCTTCCATAGCGCAAAATGAGCCTCGACGCCCAAGAACAGTTCGCAAAGGGCCACGAAGCCCGGATGTGCAAAATGGAGGCGGCGAAGGTGGTGCAACTGGAGGCGTAGAACTCCAAGAGCCCCGAGAAACGGATGAATTGGAAATCCGAGTCCTCTTACTAGATAAGAGATAAAGCATACCCGCTCTCCTTTGGAGGGATCGGGACACTCTCCGCTTGCTTTCCGCCCTTATAGGTGGCGAGTCCGGCTCGAACCGAACCATGAAGGCCGGGGAAGAAATCCCTTGGTTTGGAGTGTCACTAGCTTGCTATGTGGGATCTGAGCATCTCTCCCAATTTCGGTGAGGGCTGGGAGCGCGAGAGGAGGAGCCGCGTCGACTGTCCATGATAGAATGGATTTTTGTCAGAGACGCTCCGATGAAACCTCACGGCGGGAGGATGGTGTGACTCGGATCTAGATCCTCGTCCCTTTTATAGACAGCTCATTTGCGCAGCTAGGGGGATAAGTGTAAAAATACCCTGGCTTTTCGCATTCATTCAACACGTGGAAGATGGCCATTATTGGGCGTGGAAGCCAAGGGCGCAACATTTATTAGAAGCGGACACTATTCGACAAGTATATGGAATTTGGAGAAGAACCCGCCGCAATGTCGAAGACAATCTACGCGCCGGACTCATCGCCATTGAAGCCTAGTTCGGGGGCTACTGAGGGAGTCCTGGATTAGGGGGTGTCCGGATAGCCGAACTATCACCGTTGGCCGAACTCCTGGACTATGAAGATACAAGATTGAAGACTTCGTCCCGTGTCCGGATGGGACTTTCCTTGGCGTGGAAGGCAAGCTTGGCGATAAGGATATGTAGATCTCCTACCATTATAACCGACTCTGTGTAACCCTAACCCTATCTGGTGTCTATATAAACCGGAGGGTTTTAGTCCGTAGGACGAACAACAATCATACCATAGGCTAGCTTCTAGGGTTTAGCCTCTCTGATCTCATGGTAGATCCACTCTTGTACTACCCATATCATCAATATTAATCAAGCAGGAGTAGGGTTTTACTCCATCGAGAGGGCACGAACCTGGGTAAAAACATAGTGTCCCTTGTCTCATGTTACCATCCGCCTAGACGCATAGTTCGGGACCCCCTACCCGAGATCCGCCGGTTTGACACCGACAGCGATTCTCAGAGCCAAAATGACAGGCAATGGGGGAAGAGTTAGCCAAGCTACTAGAGGCCGGATTTATCAGAGATATCAAACATCCGGATTGGCTGGCAAATTTGGTGATGGTACCAAAGAAGGACAAATCCTGGCGCCTATGCGTCGACTTCAAAGACCTCAACAAGGCTTGCCCCAAGGATCCCTTTCCCCTCCCTCGCATCGATCAAATCATTGATGCCACAGCTGGACACGACTCGCTGTGTTTCCTCGACGCATACTCTGGATACCATCAAATAAAGATGACAGAGTCTGACCAAGCTGCAACACTTCCATAACGCCATATGGCCCTTTCTGCTTCAACACTATGCCTTTCGGGCTCAAGAACACCGGTGCAACCTACCAACGCATGATTCAAACATGCCTGGAAAAGCAAATCAGCAAAACAGTGGAGGCATATGTGGACGACGTGGTCATAAAAACAAGACACGTCGAAACCCTAATAAATGACTTGAGGCTTACATTCAACAATCTCCGGACATACGACATCAAGCTGAATCCGGAAAAATGTGTTTTTGGCGTCCCCTCGGGGAAGCTACTCGGCTTCATCGTTTCCAACAGAGGAATTGAAGCAAAACCGGCAAAGATCCGAGCTCTGTCACAGTTGTCCATACCAACAGACCTCAAGCACATCCAAAAACTAGCCGGATGTGTGGCTGCTCTCAGCCGCTTTATCTCCAGGTTAGGAGAAAAGGCACTACCGCTTTATCGCCTTCTTCAACAAGACCGAACACTTCGTGTGGGCCGGATGCAGCCGCCGCCGATGGATGAAATAAAGACCTTATTGGCCAGTAATCCAAGTACTAACGGCGCCAAATGTCGATGAACCTATCTGTTGTTGTACATAGCTGCAACGCATCAAGTAAGAAGCGCAGTGCTCGTCGTTGAGCGAGAGGTCGCGGATACAAATACCCGCTCCAAAAGACGGTCTACTACGTGTCCACGGTCCTAACCCCATGCAAATCCCGATACCCACACTATCAAAAAATAGCATACGTGGTGTTCATGGCATCCCGGAAGCTACGACACTACTTTCAAGAGTGTTCGATTACGGTGGCCTCTGAAGTACCACTCAATGACATAATAAATAACCGCGATGCTACGGGCCGGATTGCCAAATGGGCCATTGAGCTCCTCCCATTCGACATAACGTACAAACCTCGGTGGGCCATCAAGTCGCAAGTGTTGGCGGACTTCGTCGCCGAATGGACAGAAGCCGAACTCCCTAAAGAGTACGGCGCATACTCAAACTGGATCATGCACTTCGACGGCTCTAAAATGCTGGCCGGATTGGGAGCAGGTGTAGCCCTGACGTCTCCCACCGGAGACACGGTCCAGTACGTCCTCCAAATATTATACACAGACTCCAACAATGCAGCCGAATACGAGGATCTGTTGCACGGTCTTCGGATGGCAGTCTCTATGGGCATTCAACGCCTAGAAGTGCGCGAGGACTCAAACCTCGCAATATCACAGATAAACGGAGATTTTGATGCCAAGGACCCGAAAATGGCGGCCTACCATAATGCCGTCCTCAAAATGTCAGCTCGGTTCGAGGGGCTCGAATTCCACCATGTGGCTCGAGAAAACAATCAAGCGACGGATGTCCTCGCTTGCATCGGCGCTAAATGCGACCCTGTCCCACCTAACATATTCTTGGAACGGTTGTTCAAGCCATCCGTAGTATGGGAAGGGGAGTCCGGCAATACTAGCACGGATCCGAATACATCCCCAGATTCAGAACCATCAGACATAGTCGGAGGTTCTACCCCGAAATAACGTCCTCGGCCCATGAAATCATGGCTGTAATCGCCCCGTGGACCGAGCCCTTCTTGGCCTACCTAAATAGGAAGGAGCTCCCCGAAGACCAAAATGAAGCACGCTGCATTGTCGAGGCGTTCTAAAGCTTACAAAGTCTCTGAAGGGAACTCTACAAGAAAAGCGCTACCGAGTACTACAAAGATGCATCTCCGAAGAGGAAGGCGGCAGCTCTTGGCTGAAATCCATGCCGGCTGGCGGGCACCACGCCGCTGCTCGGGCATTAGTCGCAAGGCCTTCCGTACAGGCTTCTATTGGCCGGCGGCGAAAGCAGACGACAAGACCTTGTCCAACACTGCGTTGGTTGCCCGCTCTTTGCCAATCAGTCATATGCCCCTACCGCTCTCCAAACAATCCCCATAACTTGGCCCTTTGCGGTGCAGGGGCTGGATATGGTCGGACCTCTTAAAGGGGAATCCATAAGAAGAAATACTTATTGGTCATGGTGGACAAATTCACCAAATGGATAGAAGCTAAACCAGTCAAAGCGGCTGAATCCGGACCGATAATAGACTTCATATCGGGGTCGCATTACACGATACGGTGTCCCCCATAGCATCATCACTGATAATGGCTCAAATTTCACAGCCGACGAAGTGAAAACTTTGTGCGCAAAAATGGGCATCAAGCTCAATTACGCTTCCGTCTACCATCCCCAAACAAACGGCCAGGTAGAGCGGGCAAATGGTCTCATCATGAGTGGCATCAAACCCAGACTAGTGCGATCCTTGACAGAGTCGGATACACACTGGGTGGAGGAGCTCGACTCCGTACTCTGGGGGCTACGGACCATGCCAAATCGCACCACCGGATATACACCATTTTTTATGGTGTACGGCGCGGAAGCAGTCTTACCTTGCGACATAATACATGATTCGCCACGCGTACGCATGTACGAAGAGAAGGAAGCCGAGTTAGATCGGCAGGATAATTTGGATGCCTCGGAGGAGGAGCGATGTCGCAAAAGCCCGTTCCGCATTCTATCGGCCAGCAGGCTCGGCGATACCAAAGGAGAAGTGCGGGCCAAAACTTACAATATTGGCGAGCTCGTTCTACGACTACGGAGAAGAAGAAGGACAAACTCAAACCCAAGTGGGAGGGTCCCGTCATTGACAAAGTTCTCACCGGAGGGCGTACGCCACGTAATGCATCCAATAACAGACTCGAGTCGAACCCATGGAGCGCGGCGGACTCCGGACATTCTCGCCTAGCGCCCGAACTCAGTGTTCGTCTCCTAACCCCTCCTTTTTAATTATGCTCCATCCCTTTTCCTTTCTCGACCTTTTCCTCTTCACACAAAGTATTCAATACAAGTACGGACTCCGGAATCCTTCGGCCGCACTATGTGTGTAACTAATACACAGGGGCTTCCTATCACGGAAGCTAAAATAATTACTCACATGGCTTTACGCCCATCACATATGCATTATTTTTCCATATGTGCCTTTTCTTCACCATTATATGCATCGATATGACTTAAGATGTTGCCAAGCTAGGTTGCTGGCTCTTGTGTTTATGCCCCACGTTCCCGTTAATTGGCTAGGGCATAAGGGAGCACCTCTGCGATTATTCTTGCCGGTTCAGCGGATGTGTACCTCGGTGGGTGAAGCGAAAGCTAGCTTCCTTAAGAGAATATTGGTCGGTGAACAAAAGATGTGTTCGTTTATTATAACATAAATCCCGAAGTCTTGTATCCTGCGCCATCGTTCGCAGTCCGGACATGTGCATCGTCGCATGCGTGCCAGGAAAGGAACCCTAACGGAACTATTCTCTCGGAAGATGTTTCTTACTATCCATGTAATATAACATAACTAGTTGGGTACTTGTCTGTTCAAGCATTTATGACTCCTACGCCTTGTTTCCACGCATACCCCAGTTTTGTATAGCTGAGCGGGTATTCGGACACACCCCAGACTATAGGATTCGGGGGCTGAAGCGAAAAGGTCTGCCATGACAAATGATTCTAATCCGGCTAGGGGCTCATCATGCCCATTAAATTACACAGTCATTTGGACTGATTACATTCCTCTTATATACCATCCAACAGGCTATCTAGCTTACAATCTTGTTGAGAATACTTAGCGGCTAACGCTACCTGGTCATACACCAGACTAACGGGAATTTCTTGCCCATCTGGCCCCGCCGGTCCCACTTCGGCCATATGGTTCAGGTCCAGCTTGGTGTAGCGCGTCTTCACCATTGCCCAGGCTTCTCTTGCTCCTTGCTGGCATGCTGATATCTTCCATAGACGGAAGCGTCGCGGGCTCCTTGAAGCAGGTCATAAGTTCCCCATGCCATTCGGGCAAGAGGCTTGATGGCCACAAAGCACGAGCAACACCTGCATCACTTGCAAGGCTTCGCTCGTGCGATTCTGAAAGGTCTTGCGATAAATCATTTGCGATGATGGGCATCTCCTCCTCGGGGCGACCCGTTAACATTCCTGCAAGCAAAATTCTTTCAATATACTTCCTCGCCAAACTGTACAACAGTTCGTCTAAGCACTTACCATAAATGCCGCGTCGAAGCCTCTTGTTCTCCTTCACGGAGTCCGCCTTGGTGGCCGGAGATCTTTTAACTCCACGTCCAGCTGAACTTTGGCATCTTGAAGATCGTTCTTATCCCGCCTAACTCGTGTAAGAATGCGCTTGCCAGCCTCTAGCTACTTTTTGAGATGCGATGCGTCCTCTCTTACGCCCTCCGGATTCACCCCGGGATTGTCTGCAGAATTTTCTGTTAGACTTGTCACATCAGCCATTTACTAACTGGTGCATCTTCGTGCAATTGTGACAATTGTTACCATATGAGGGTTTTGGGGTTCCTCTAATTTGGCAACTGCGGCCCTCAGTTCGGCCTTGCATCCCTCCAGCTCCCGAGACAATTGCTCGTTCTTCTCTACAAGGACCTGTACATACATTGATCCTTAAAACTGTTGTTTCAACCGTTTCAAGTCTCATGGGCTACTGCTACACATGCTTATCAAATTTTCTTACCCGTATATCTTTCGTATACTGGTCCGTCGCTCGGGCAAGCCCGCCTTGAGCAGCTCGGATGTATGCGTCTCCCGAATTGAAGGCATTAAATGCCTCTTCGGAAAAGATGTTGTTTCGAAGTACGGCCTGTTGGTGCCTGTGATTCATGGCGCTCTCTACTTCGGAATTCGTGGCTGAGAGCATATCTACACTCTCTGTTGGAGAGCTATGCGGTGCTGGCCCCGTGTCCGCCTCCGCCCCCGAAGCCGGTTCTGGAACTCAGCTGGTGGAGGCGTGATTGGTAGGGTCGCCAGATATAGTCCGGTTATTCCTCTTCCTGCCAGACACAAAGGGCACTGTCATATTTTAAATTCTATAATTACAAGACAGGTCATTGCGTTACCTCTGTAGCGGTGTGTCAACCCTCACCGCCTTCCTCTTAAGCCTGCCCGATCTGGACGCTCGTGGTTGACGAGTCCCTAGGGGCTGGGCCCCTCGCTCCGGCCGTCGTTTCTGCAAATAGAACGACACCTTAAAGGTAAATTGTAATACCTGGGAAGAGTCCTCTTCGAAGGATAGGGTTTTTTAGTTCGGCTTACATGCGAAGCGGGGAGCAGTCCAGGGTAGTTGGCCGTAATGGCCACTAGAGCGCCATCCCAGCTCGCCTGATAGAATACCCCATTGACAAGCTCCACAGTGATATCCGGATCCACTTTAATTCCCGGATCTAGAGCCCTTCCAGGTCCTCTCGGTTATGGGGGCTGAAGATTCCTTCACGGCCCTCCTTAGTTCCTTCCCAGAAGCATTGATGCAAGTAATCTTAGCAGAAGAACGCTAGAGTAAGTAAAGCAGGGAAAAAGAATGGCAACTTACCCACGGGGTTGTACATGGAGAATCCGTCCAGCGTTTTTTATGCGAAGAATTCCTCCTCTTCCCTTTGTACAACTTCGGACAATATCCTTGCCGAGCGGCAGTGAGTCAGGACCTTACGGCCGCAGCGGGTGGCGCCATCTTCCCCGTTGAAATGCCACATGGGCTTCCCCCGATATTGGAGCGGCTGCACTCCCCGTCTTATGCATATCGCCATAACCTCAACTATCGTCAGTCTGGATTTGGCCAGTAACTTTATCCTGTCCATCAGCAGGAATAATTCCCTTGTGTCCTCTTCTTGAGGGCCCCCGGGAGGCCACCTTAGGCGTGCCCTCGGCGAGGCGTTGCTGAACTTGCGGAGACCTGGCCGGACTGGATCCGGAAGGGGGACGTCATTTATATAGAACCACTCTGAAGGCCAGTTTTCTGGTGCCTTCTCAGGAGTGCCGGACAGGTATCCGGTCTCGGCAATACGCCATACTTCGGCCCCGCCCACTTGACATAGGGACTCCCCCTGGGTGCGGGGGACGAGGCAGAACAACTTCCTCCATAATCCGAAGTGTGGTTCGCAGCCTAAAAACAGCTCGCAAAGGGCAACATACCCCGCTATGTGCAGAATAGAGGCAGCGGTAAAATCGTGTAACTGGAGGCCGTAGAACTTCAGGAGCCCGCGAAGAAACGGGTGGATAGGGAACCCGACGCCCCTCAGCAAATGAGGGATCAGACATATACGCTCCTCCGGAGATGGGTTAGGAGATCCCTCAGCTAGGTCTCCTCCGTAATAAGTGGCTATTCCAGCTCGGACGGGGACCATGAACGCCGGTGGGAGAAACCCTTGGGTTTGTAACTTTATCAAACGGCTGTGAGGAACTGAACACTCTCCCCAATCCCCCGACTTGGAATGAGAAGGGCAAGCAGAAGAGCTGCGACGGCCGGCCATGTTGGAATGGCTTTTCGCGGAGCGCTCTGTTCGATGCTGGCTCTGGGAGGGAGAGTGAGGTTTGGATCTCAGAATCCCCATCCCTTCAAATAGACGGTTATCCTGGAGGATTAAGGGTGACAAATGCAAAAATGCCTCGACTCCTCGCATTCGCCCGACACGTGGAGATGGTCATTACTGAGGCACCGAGGTCGAGGAACACAACATTGATTGGAGGCCGGACATTATTCGTCTTAACAGGCACTTTGGAGTATGCAGAGAAGGAACCCGTCCTGCAATGCCGAAGACAAAACTGCGCGCCGGACTCATCGTCATTGAAGCCTGGTTCAAGGGCTACTGAGGGAGTCCTGGATTAGGGGGTATCCGGACTGCCGGACTGTGTACAACGTCCGGACTATTGAAGTGTGAAGATACAAGACTCAAGACTTTGGCCCGTGTCCGGATGGGACTTTCCTTGGCGTGGAAGGCAAGCTTGGCGATCCGGATATTATATTTCCTTCCTTGTAACCGACTCCATGTAAACCCTAGCCCTCTCCGGTGTCTATATAAACCGGAGAGGTTGGTCCTTAGAAGGCCGATCACAATTACAATCATACCATCATAGGCTAGCTCTTAGGGTTTAGCCTCTATGATCTCGCGGTAGATCTACTCTTGTACTACCCATATCATCAATATTAATCAAGCAGGAAGTAGGGTTTTACCTCCATCGAGAGGGCCCGAACCTGGGTAAACATCTGTGTCCCTTGCTTCTTGTTACCATCAGCCTAGATGCACAGATCGGGACCCCCTACCCGAGATCCGCCGGTTTTGACACCAACACCGGGCGTAGCCACACTCGATTCAACTAAAGTTGGAGAAACTGACACCCGCCAGCCACCTATGTGCAAAGCACATCGGTAGAACCAGTCTCACGTAAGCGTACGCGTAATTTCGGTCCGGGCCGCTTCATCCAACAATACCGTCGAATCAAAATATGACATGCTGGTAAGCAGTATGACTAGTATCGCCCACAACTCACTTGTGTTCTACTCGTGCATATAACATCTACGCATAAACCTGGCTCTGATGCCACTGTTGGGGAATGTAGTAATTTCAAAAAAAATCATACGCACACGCAAGATCATGGTGATGCATAGCAACGAGAGGGGAGAGTGTTGTCCACGTACCCTCATAGACCGAAAGCGGAAGCGTTATGACAACGTGGTTGATGTAGTCGTACGTCTTCACGATCCAACCGATCCAAGTATGAAACACACGACACCTCCGAGTTCTGCACACGTTCAGCTCGGCGATGTCCCACGAACTCACGATCCAGCAGAGCTTCGCGGGAGAGTTCCGTCAGCACGACGACATGATGATGGTGATGATGATGCTACCGACGCAGGGCTTCGCCTAAGCACCGCTACCATATTACTGAGGTGGATTATGGTGGAGGGGGGCACCGCACACGGCTAAAAGATCAACTGATCAACTTGTGTGTTCTAGGGTACCCCCCTCCCCACGTATATAAAGGAGGGAGGGGAGGCCGGCCGGCCTCTCTAGGCGCGCCAAGGGGGGAGGAATCCTCCTCGTAGTAGGAGTAGGATTCCTCCTTTCCTAGTCCTACTAGGAGGGGGAAGGAAGGAGAGGGGGGAGAAGGAAAGAGGGGGCGCAGCCCCTCCCCTAGTCCAATTCGAACTAAGCCCATGGGGGGCGCGGCCGGCCCTCAAGGCTTCTCCTCTTTTACCCCTAAAGCCCACTAAGGCCCATATGTACTCCCGTATTCCCGTAACTTCCCTGGTACTCCAAAAAATACCAGGATCACTCGGAACCTTTCCGATGTCCGAATATAGCCTTCCAATATATCGATCTTTACGGCTCGATCATTTCGAGACTCTTCGTCATGTCCCTGATCACATTCGGGACTTTGAACTACATTCAGTACATCAAATCACATAAACTCATAATACCGATCGTCACCGAACGTTAAGCGTGCGGACCCTACGGGTTCGAGAACTATGTAGACATGACCGAGACACGTCTCCGGTCAATAACCAATAGCGGAACCTAGATGCTCATATTGGCTCCCACATATTCTACGAAGATCTTTATCGGTCAAACCGCATAACAACATACGTTGTTCCCTTTGTCATCGGTATGTTACTTGCCCGAGATTCGATCGTCGGTATCTCAATACCTAGTTCAATCTCGTTACGCAAGTCTCTTTACTGCTCAGAATGCGTCATCCGCAACTAACTCATTAATCACATTGCTTGCAAGGCTTATAGTGATGTGCATTAACGAGAGGGCCCAGAGATACCTCTCCGACAATCGGAGTGACAAATCCTAGTCTCGATCTATGCCAACTCAACAAGTACCATCGAAGACACCTGTAGAGCACCTTTATAATCACCCAGTTATGTTGTGATGTTTGGTAGCACACAAAGTGTTCCTACGATATTCGGGAGTTGCATAATCTCATAGTCACAGGAACATGTATAAGTCGTGAAGAAAGCAATAGCAATATACTAAACGATCGAATGCTAAGCTAACGGAATGGGTCAAGTCAATCACATCATTCTCTAATGATGTGATCTCGTTAATAAAATGACAACTCATGTATATGGCTAGGAAACTTAACCATCTTTGATTCAACGAGCTAGTCAAGTAGATGCACACTAGTGACACTCTGTTTGTCTATGTATTCACACATGTACTAAGTTTCCGGTTAATACAATTCTAGCATGAATAATAAACATTTATCGTGATATAAGGAAATATAAATAACAACTTTATTATTGCCTCTAGGGCATATTTCCTTCACTTCTCACCTTGTATGCACGACACAAGGCCTTTCTTAAGTTGCTTCTTCAACTTTGCATTCTCCTCAACAAGATACACATGCTCACAACATGGGTTAGTAGCATTTGCATTATCAATTAAAACCATATGAGGAAACGTGGCTTTCTCCGTGGTTAGCTTCACTTGGAGTTGATCATGAGACTCCTTAAGGCTAGCATGAACACCTTTCAAGGCCTTGTGAGCCTTGTCAAGTATATCAAACTCCTCCTTGAGTCTAGCAAGATCAACCCCAAGCTTGGCATTCTCGAAGTTTAGCACACGAGAAACAACAGGTGCATGTAACACCCGGATAATTAAGCTACAGTAATCACCTCGGTTACTGTGACTAAACTCACGTTGATTCGATCCCGGTTCAAATTCAAATTTAAAACGAAAGCAAACGATAAAAGTTTTCAAAAACTAAAACTAAAATGTTTGGGGGTTGTCAAAAATTACAAAGCTAATTATGGTGGGGTGCACGCATTTTTGTAAAGTGTTTAGATATTTTAAATAAACCAAAACAGAAAAAAGGAAAAACGAAAACAAGAAAATAAAACAAAAAAAAAGAGTGGGGGAGAACCCCCCCCCCACTGGCCCAACTGGGCCAAGCCCACCTGGCCCAGTCGGCCAGCCTCCTGGTCCCGGCCCGCCGCCCACCTTATCCACCCCCTCCCGTTCGGTGGAACCCTAGCCACTCACTCGCCTCCCGATCCCTTTCTCCTCCTCCCCGCCTGATCTAGATCAGGCCGACCGATCCCGGCGACCCCCGACGACGGCGACCCCCGCCGCCCCGACCGCACCTCTTCCCCTCCTCCCCGACCGGGCTCAAGGCCCCTCGTCGCCTCGGGCCGACCCCGCCCGGACGCCACCTCCGGATCCACCGTCGCCGTCGGCCGCCTCCCGCCCGCCTCCTCACGGTCGCCACCGAGCGCCCCGAGCCCACCTCATAGACCTCGCGCTCCCCGTGAGCACTCCTCTCTCCCCTAGTCCCCTCCCGAGCGCCACGCGCGCCCCGCCGCTCGGCCGCCGCCCCCAGCACCTCCTCCCTCTCCCTTTCCCTTGCCGAGCACGGGCGTGCTCCCGGCCTCCCTCTCCTCCTCGCCCGGCGGCCCCCCCTCCGCCGCACCAATGTCCCCCCAGTGGATCTCATCACGGCGCCCCGGTGACCAAATGGTCACGGGCCGAGCTCCATCAGGCTCGGCGCGCCTGCAAGTCCCTCCTGCCACAGAGTACGCCCGGGGCTCAAACCCCGCCACCTCCGCTGGCTCGCTGGGCCGATCCGGCCGAGCCGGCCGCGCTTAACGCCACCGGTGGACGCGCGCCGCCCTCAAGACTTTGAACGCGACCGCCCGCGCTTGTTTTACACCGAGCACGAAGAGCTCGGCGCCCCGGCTTCTCCCATGGGACGCCACCGGAGCTAACTCCGGTCCCCCCGACGTGGCATGGCCGGGGCCACCGCTTTGGGCCATCGGTGGTGGGCCAGGCCCCCGCCACTCTGTTGACTCGGTCGGCCGAGGGTGACCGTCCACCCCCTCTCTGTTTATGACACGCAGTCCCACTGCGAGCGTTTGAAAAAAAAGAAAAGGAAAATGAGATTTAAATAAAAATAAATAAAATGAATAAAACTAATTAATTAATTAATTAAGTAAGTAAGTAATTAATTAATTTAATTAATCCTGATTAATTAAACCTAATGACTAATTAACCTAATTAATCATCATTAATTAAACTTAACTAAGTTAATTAGTTAACGATTGTATGACTTAACAGGTCCCACATGTCAGGGTTGACCTAGTCAACCCTGTTGACTGCTGACGTCAGCATGACATCATGCTGACGTCATAAATACATTTTTTTCGAATTAATTAATTAAATAATTAAATTCCAGAAATTAATAAAATCTTTAAAAAATCATATCTTTTAATCCGTAACTCGGATTAAAATATTTTCAACATGAAAGTTGCTCAGAACGACGAGGCGAATCCGGATCGCGATCCGTTTGTCCGCCACACACCCCTAACCTATCGAACCTGCAACTTTCCCCCTCCGGCTCCTCTGCCCGAAAACTCGAAACACCGGGAATATTTTCCCGGATGTTTCCCTCTTAACCAGTACCCCCTCATACCACGTTAGGGCACGCCTAGCATCGCTTCTTGGCATGTCATGCATCGATATGCATCTGTTTACTTGGTATTCATTGTTTCTTCCCCCTCTTCTCTCCGGTAGACTACGAGACCGACGCTGCTTTGGCGCGGTTCGACTACGGTGTTGACGACCCTCTCTCTTGCAGAGCAACCAGTGCAAGCCCCCCCCTTGATCACCGGATATCGCCTACTCTTCTCTATCTGCTTGCATTAGAGTAGTATAGCATGTTCTTGTTTTCAGATACTCCTATACCGCTGCATAGCTTTGTCCTTGTAACTTCATTGTTACCTTACGCAATCCTATATGCTTAGTATAGGATGCTAGTACTTTCATCTGTGGCCCTACATTCTTGTCCGTGCGCGTGCTATACTATCGGGCCGTGATCACTCGGGAGTTGATCACGGATATATACTATATACTTATACATGATACATGTGGAGACTAAAGTCGGGTCGGCTGATGGAGCACCCGCGAGTGGATCTTTGTGGCGGAGCGGCAGGGCAGGTTGAGACCGCCTAGGAGAGAGGTGGGCCTGGCCCTGTTCGGCGTTCGCGGTTACTTAACACGCTTAACGAGGTCTTGGTATTTGATCTGAGTTGGCTACGAGCTTATACGCACTAACCATCTACGCGGGAGTAGTTATGGGTATCCCGGCGTCGTGGTATCAGCCGAAGCACTTCAGACGTCGTGGCGGAGCGGGCGCGCCGGATTGGACTGGAACGCTTCTTTGGGCTAGGAGTGCGCTTCGGCCACAGACGCATAACGTGCAGTGTGTGCTCGAGGCGATGGGCCTGGACCCTGCGTGCTTAGGTTTAGACCGGCGTGTTGGCCTCTCTGTTGTGCCTAGGTGGGGCTGCGACGTGTTGATCTTCCGCGGCCGGGCATGACCCAGGAAAGTGTGTCCGGCCAAATGGGATCAAGCGTCTTTGGGTAAGATGGTGCACCCGCAGGGAAGTTAATCTATTCGGATAGCCGTGATCTTGATAATGCAGGGACGACTTGGAGTTGTACCTTGAGCTTATGACAACTAGAACCGGATACTTGATAAAACACACCCTTCCAAGTGCGGATACAACCGTGTTCGCTCTCTCTCGTGGATATGAGCAGGGATCGCGGGTAGGATTCTTGCTATATGATGTTACTTGGAGGACTTGATTGTCCCCTCCTACATTGCATGACGGTGACGAGCGTAGTCTTCGTTAAGACTAGCTATCCCCTCTTATTCGGCATTCTGCATTCGGTCATCGATATGGCCCTTTACACATATATCCATGCATATGTAGTGTAGCTCCTTGCTTGCAGTACTTTGGATGAGTACTCACGGTTGCCTTGTTCCCCTTTTCCCCTACCTCTACTCGATTGCTGCAACAGACGATGGAGCCCAGAGCGAGACGCCATCGCCGATGGCGACTACTACTGGAGGTGCCTACTACTACGTACAGCCCGGCGATTTACCACCGGGAGTAGCTTAGGAGGATCCCGGCGGGAGGCCTGCTCCTCTTCGATCAGATCCGGTTTGTGCTAGCCTTCTTAAGGCAAACTTGTTTAACTTATGTCTCGTACTCAGATATTGTTGCTTCACTGACTCGTCTATGATCGAGCACTTGTATTCGAGCCCTCGAGGCCCCTGGCTTGTATTATGATGCTTGTATGACTTATTTTATTTGTAGAGTTGTGTTGTGATATCTTCCCGTGAGTCCTTGATCTTGATCGTACACATTTGCGTGCATGATTAGTGTACAATTGAATCGAGGGCGTCACTGTGCATGATCAAGATCTTTATTTAATTTAGCGTGTTCATCATTGTATGACTCCTCAAGAGCTAAACGAAGACATCGCTCTTCCTCAAGAGCATTGGAAAGATCCGAAATCTCATCGGCATAGTCACGACTATGCCCTTCCATCTTAGAGATGGTATCTTCGTGAGCCTCGATCATGTCATTGGCTTCACCAAGTTGTTCCAAGAGAGCAACGAAGTGCTTCTTGGATTTACCCTTGAGCTTACTCATAAAAGACTCAAATTCATTCTCCTCCACACTAGACCCCTCATGTTCATCAATGCAATCCGTCAAAGAAGGATTATTAATGATGGTAGTTTTGATGTTGGGGGTTACCTTGTTGGTGGCTTTAGCCATGAGGCACTTGGCAGTGATGTTCTCATTGGGTGAGTTGAAGAGAGACACCCGTGGAGTTGTCGCAATGGCATGGAGGCCACGGCAACCGACTCACCATCTTCATCATCATCATCATCATCATCATCATCCTCATTGTACTCTTCTTGTGCCACCAACCCCTTGGGAGGAGTCTTATTGGTGAAGTTGCTCTTGTTGGGGAAAGACTTGGTCTTGTCCTTTCGGATGAGCTTGCCACCATTGTCTTCCCTCTTCTCATAAGGACATTCCGCAACAAAATGGCTCACATTACCACAATTATAGCAAGTCCTCACTCGTTGCTTGACCTTCACGCCACTTGAGTTGTTCTTGTTGAAGTTGGGCCTTGTGTTCTTCTTACTCCAAAATTGCCTTGAAGCAAGAGCCATGTGTTCATGATAAGCATACTTTGTATCTTCGGGGTTGCTCTCCTCTTCTTCCTCTTCTTCCTCTTCTTCCTCTTCTTCCACACTAACCTTGGCCTTCAAGGCAAGGTTGGGCTTCTTTGCTCTTTGAGAGCGTAACACCGCATTGTCGGCGGTCTTGTCCAAGATGCTCATAGCCACAAACTCATCCAACACTTCACTTGAGGACAAGGTGTGGAAGTCCGGCCTTTGATGAATGACGGAGGACATGGCCTTGTGGTAAGGCATCATGGCCTTGAGGAATTTGCGCTTGATCCAATTTTCATCCGTATCCTTGCTCCCATGATCTCGGAGCGAGACCGCGAGAGTAGTAAATCTCCGATAAAGCTCACGAGGTTCTTCATCTTCTTTCATTGAAAACTCATCGGCTTCATCTTGCACCACTTCATAGTTGGAGCATTGAATGCTTGCGCTTCCCCGGTAGAGGGACACAACGTGGCGCCATGCATCCTTGGCCACAGTGAATGGTCGGAGGTGAGCAAGATCTTCGGGTGGAATTGCATCTTGGATGATGAAGAGAGCATTCTCATTGAATTGATTGTCCACGGCTTCTCTAGGGGTGAAGTTGCTTCGGTCATGCGGATACAAACCTTCTTCAATGATTCTTCAAAGGTTAGTATTAACATGGTTCAAATGACGCTTAAAACGATAAAACCAAGAATCAAAGTCCTCATTTTTCACAATCTTAGGGGGAGGACCGGCATGATTCAAATGAGTGGAAGGAATCGTTCCACCATAAGTAAGTGGAGGTTCCACATGGGCAAAGATGTCGTTGCCGTTTTTACCACTAGTAGAAGGAGCCTTTTCACTAGTAGCTTCCCCCTAGTCGGAGTTAGCATCCGTCACCTTGTTAGTGGGATCACCCACTTTCATCGGTGCGGTGGATAGTTTAAGCCCTTCTAAGAATTTATTAAACATGCTTTCAACCTCGGTCGCCATGGAGGTTTTCAATGTGTCCAAAGCCACATTGAATTACTCACGAGAGACCACGGTTCCCCCATCGGCCCTAGACGAGATTGGATTCACACCGGAGTGCTCCTCACCACCGTCTACGGTGTCAACCATACTCTTTGAACGACAAAGTCCTTAAAAAAGAGACGAGGCTCTGATACCAATTGAAAGGATCAATATAGTTGACTAGAGGGGGGTGAATAGGTAACTAACAATTTTTAGCTTTTCTTTACCAATTTAAACTTTGCATCAAAGTAGGTTGTCTAGATATGCAACTAGGTGAGCAACCTATATGATGCAACAACAACAAGCACACAAGAAAGCAAGGGATATAATCACAAATAAGCTTGCACAAGTAAAGGCACGAGATAACCAAGAGTGGAGCCGGTGAAGACGAGGATGTGTTACCGAAGTTCCTTCCTTTTGAGGGGAAGTACGTCTCCGTTGGAGCGGTGTGGAGGCACAATGCTCCCCAAGAAGCCACTAGGGCCACCATATTCTCCTCACACCCTCACACAATGCGAGATGACGTGATTCCATTATTGGTGCCCTTGGAGGCGGCGACCGGACCTTTACAAACAAGGTTGGGGCAATCTCCACAACTTAATTGGAGGCTCCCAACGACACCACGAAGCTTCACCACAATGGAATATGGCTATGCGGTGACCTCAACCGTCTAGGGTGCTCAAACACCCAAGAGTAACAAGATCCGCAAGGGATTAGTGGGGGGAGTCAAATTTCTCTTGGTGGAAGTGTAGATTGGGGCCTTCTCAACCAATCCCTAGAAGATCAACAAGTTTGATTGGCTAGGGAGAGAGACCGGGCGAAAATGGAGCTTGGAGCAACGATGGAGCTTGGGGATGGAAGAGGTGGTCAACTCGGAGAAGAAGACACCCCTTATATAGTGGAAAACCAAATCCAACCGTTATCCACCAACTCAGCCTGCATAGCATGGTACTACCACGCTAGGGACGCGGTACTACCGCAGGGCCCTGTGGTACTACCACCCGTGCAGCAGAAATCAGAACAGCCCAGATTCAATGAAGCAGAGGGCGGTAGAACGTGGCGGCGGTATTATCGCTCCCCTTGTGGTACTACCGCAAGGCAGGGATAGTCTGATTCGAGAAGGCGCGACATATAAATATACATCGTGGCAACTTCATCGAGTTGGGATCTATGCAAAATCCGACACGGTAGTCTTGCAAGCCAGGAGCGGTACTACCGCGCGGGGCGTGGATGTAAAAAATTACATCCACCCCTCACCGTCACAAGATGCAATCGAGCTGGCAGGCGCGCGGTACTACCACGCACGCCGGGGCGGTATTATCACAGAGGGCGCGGATGTAAAAAATTACATCCGCCCCTACTACGCAATAGCCGCAGCGCCTGGCCTGAGGCCACAGTACTACCACTCTGAGGAAGCGGTACTACCGTGGGCACTTGCAGTACTACCGCACCAGAGACGGGTACTACCGCAAGGGCCTGCGGTACTACCGCTCCTAGGAGCAGCACTACCGCATGCCCCAGTTCAGCAATCACGACCTTTTGCATAGATAAGAAAATACGGTGGATGCTCCAAAGTGCCAAAGGAAAGGCGGTGCAAAGGAGTAGATGTGTACATGATGATTCCACCAAGGCCTTTCCAAAGCGGACCCCCTCTTAATAGTATGGCTTTCCTATGACTCAAATCCATCGAAAAGAAACGTAGAGAAACGCCGTCTTCAATAGTCTTCGAGGGGCACCAAGTCGTCTTGTGCCTAGTGATGAACTGTCTGAAATAGTCAATGCACACGATTAGTCCGCAAAATCATTATCATCAATCACCAAAACAACTAAGGGATAAAAATGCCCTTACAACCGGCCAGTTTCCTGCGTTTACATTGGGTAACCGATCGTCCACCTACCCGGCATTCACCAGGGAGCGGAGCCCGGGAAGCCTACCTTTGCGCTCCACATTAAACCGTCGCTCCATCTGTCCCAGCTATTTAAGTTAGGCTACCACACCCCAAAACCCTACCCCTCTGAGACCTTTTCTCACTATCTGGGACGCCATTCAACCACCCCTTCACCCCTCGCATTCATGTCTGTCGTTCGCCATCGCGATGGGCCGGTCCTGTGCCATGTGGTACAGGAGCCTCAAGCTTGTGTGTCCCCTCAACTCACAGTGGATATCTCCGAGCTCTTTCAGGAGCTCGGAGGTGGAGGAGGAGGATGTTGGGGAATGCAGTAATTTCAAAATTTTCCTACGCACATGCAAGATCATGGTGATGCATAGCAACGAGAGGGGAGAGTGTTGTCTACGTACCCTCATAGACTGTAAGCGGAAGCGTTATGACAATGCGGTTGATGTAGTCATACGTCTTCACGATCAATCGATCCTAGCACCAAAAGTACATCACCTCCACGATCTGCACACGTTCAGCTCGGTGACGTCCCACGAACTCACGATCCAGTAGAGCTTGGAGAGAGAGCTTCGTCAGCACGACGGCATGATGATGGTGATGATGAAGTTACCGGCGCAGGGCTTCACCTAAGCACTATGACGATATGATCGAGGTGGATTATGGTGGAGGGGGCACCACACACGGCTAAAAGATCAATGATCAACTTGTGTGTTCTAGGGTGCCCCCTGGCCACGTATATGAAGGAGCAAGGGGAGGGGGCCGGCGGCCTCATAGGGTGCGCCCCAAGGGGGGAATCCTACTCCTACTAGGAGTAGGTTCCCCATTTCCTAGTCCAACTAGGAGGGGAAGGAAAGAGGAGGAGGGGAGAAGGAAAGAGGGGGCCGGCCCCCAAAGCCCTAAACCAATTCGGTTTGAGTCTAGGGGGCGCACCCCACACTTCCTTGTTGCCCTCTATTTCCACTAAGGCCCATGAAGGCCCATTGACCCCCGGCGAATTCCCATAACTCTCCGGTACTCCGAAAAATACCCGGATCACTTGGAGCCTTTCTGATGTCTGAATATAGCCTTCCAATATATCAATCTTTACGTCTCGACCATTTCAAAAACTCCTCGTCATGTCTGTGATCTCATCCGGGAATCCGAACAACCTTCAATACATCAAATCACATAACTCATAATACAAATCGTCATCGAACGTTAAGCGTGCAGACCCTACGGGTTTGAGAACTATGTAGACATGACCGAGACACATCTCCGGTCAATAATCAATAGCGGAACCTGGATGCTCATATTGGCTCCTACATATTCTACGAAGATCTTTATCGGTCAAACCGCATAACAACATAAGTTGTTCCCTTTGTCATCGGTATGTTACTTGCCCGAGATTCGATCGTCGGTATCACCATACCTAGTTCAATCTCGTTACCTGCAAGTCTCTTTACTCGTTCCATAATGCATCATCCCACAACTAAATAATTAGTCACATTGCTTGCAAGGCTTATAGTGATGATCATTACCGAGAGGGCCCAGAGATACCTCTCTGATACTCGGAGTGAAAAATCCTAATCTCGATCTATGCCAACTCAACAAACACCATCGGAGACACCTGTAGAGCATCTTTATAATCACCCAGTTACGTTGTGATGTTTGATAGCACACAAGGTGTTCCTCCGGTATTCGGGAGTTGCATAATCTCATAGTTTGAGGAACATGTATAAGTCATGAAGAAAGCAGTAGCAATGAAACTGTAACGATCATAATGCTAAGCTAACGAATGGGTTTTGTCCATCACATCATTCTCCTAATGATGTGATCCCGTTTATAAAATTACAACACATGTCGATGGTTAGGAAACATAACCATCTTTGATAAACGAGCTAGTCAAGTAGAGGCATACTAGGGACACTTTGTTTTGTCTATGTATTCACACATGTACTAAGTTTCCGGTTAATGCAATTCTAGCATGAATAATAAACATTTATCATGAAATAAGGAAATAAATAATAACTTTATTATTGCCTCTAGGGCATATTTCCTTCAGTCTCCCACTTGCACTAGATTCAATAATCTAGTTCTTGTCGCCATGTGATTTAACACCAATAGTTCACATCACCATGTGATTAATACCCATAGTTTACATCACTATGTGATCAACACCCAAAGTGTTTACTAGAGTGAGTAATCTAGTTCACATCGCCATGTGATTAACACCCAAAGAGTACTAAGGTGTGATCATGTTTTGCTTATGAGAGAAGTTTAGTCAACGGGTCTGCCACATTCAGATCCGTATGTATTTTGCAAATTTCTATGTCTACAATGCTCTGCACGGAGCTACTCTAGCTAATTGCTCCCACTTTCAATATGTATCCGGATTGTGACTTAGATTCACCCAGATCGGTGTCAAATCTTGCATCGACGTAACTCTTTACGACGAACTCTTTATCACCTCCATAACCGAGAAATATTTCCTTAGTCCTTTAAGGATAATTTTGACCGATGTCCAATGATCTACTCCTAGATCACTATTGTACTCCCTTGCCAAACTTAGGGCAGGGTATACAATAGGTCTGGTACATAGCATGGCATACTTTATAGAACCTATGGCTGAGACATAGGGAATGACTTTCATTCTCTCTCTATCTTCCATCGTGGTCGGGCTTTGAGTCTTACTCAACTTCACACCTTGCAACACAAGCAAGAACTCCTTCTTTGACTCTTCCATTTTGAACTTAATTCAAAAACTTGTCAAAGTATGTACTCATTGAAAAAAACTTATCAAGCATCTTGATCTATCTCTATAGATCTTGATGCTCAATATGTAAGCAGCTTCACCGAGGTCTTTCTTTGAAAAACTCCTTTCAAACACTCCTTTATGCTTTCCAGAAAATTCTACATCATTTCTGATCAACAATATGTCATTCACATATACTTATCAGAAAGGTTGTAGTGCTCCCACTCACTTTCTTGTAAATCTGAGGCTTCACCGCAAAAGTCAGATAAAACTATATGCTTTGATCACACTATCAAAACATACATTCCAACTCCGAGATGCTTGCACCAGTCCATAAATGGATCACTGGTGCTTACACACTTTGTTAGCACCTTTTGGATTGACAAAACCTTCTGGTTGCATCATATACAACTCTTCTTTAATAAATTCATTAAGGAATGCAGTTTTGACATCCATTTGCCAAATTTCATAAAATGCGGCAATTGCTAGCATGATTCGAACAGACTTTAAGCATAGATACGAGTGAGAAACTGTCATCGTAGTCAACACCTTGAACTTGTCGAAAACCTTTTGCAACAATTCTAGCTTTGTAGATAGTAACACTACTATCAGCGTCCGTCTTCCTCTTGAAGATCCATTTAATCTCAATGGCTAGCCGATCATCGGGCAAGTCAATCAAAGTCCACACTTTGTTCTCATACATGGATCCCATCTCAGATTTCATGGCCTCAAGCCATTTCGCGGAATCTAGGCTCATCATCGCTTCCTCATAGTTCGTAGGTTCGTCATGGTCTAGTAACATGACTTCCAGAACAGGATTACCGTACCACTCTGGTGCGGAACATGCTTCGATTGACCTACAGGGTTCGGTAGTAACTTGGTCTGAAGTTTCATGATCATCATCATTAGCTTCCTCACTAATTGGTGTAGGAATCACTGGAACTGATTTCTGTGATGAACTACTTTCCAATTTGGGAGCAGGTACAATTACCTCATCAAGTTCTACTTTCCTCCCACTCACTTCTTTTGAGAGAAACTCCTTCTCCAGAAAGGATCCATTCTTAGCAACGAATATTTTGCCTTCGGATCTCTGATAGAAGGTGTAACCAACAATTTCGTTTCGGTATCCTATGAAGATGCACTTCTCCGATTTGGGTTCGAGCTTATCAGGTTGAAACCTTTTCACATAAGCATCGCCGCCCCAAACTTTAAGAAACGACAGCTTAGGTTTCTTGCCAAACCACAGTTCATATGGCGTCGTCTCAACGGATTTAGATGGTGCCCTATTTAACGTTAATGCAGCTATTTCTAATGCATAACCCCAAAACGATAGTGGTAAATCAGTAAGAGACATCATAAATCGCACCATATCTAATAAAGTATGGTTATGACGTTTGGACACACCGTTACGCTGTGGTGTTCCAGGTGGCGTGAGTTGCGAAACTATTCCTCATTGTTTCAAATGAAGACCAAACAACTCAAATATTCGTCTCCGCGATCAGATCGTAGAAACTTTATTTTCTTGTTACAATGATTTTTCTACTTCACTCTGAAATTCTTTGAACTTTTCAAATGTTTCAGACTTATGTTTCATCAAGTAGATATACCCATATCTGCTCAAATCATCTGTGAAGGTTAGAAAATAACGATACCCGCTGCGAGCCTCAACACTCATCGGACTACATACATCAGTATGTATTATTTCCAACAAGTAAGTTGCTCGCTCCATTGTTCCGGAGAACGGAGTCTTAGTCATCTTGCCCATGAGGCATGGTTCGCAAGCATCAAGTGATTCATAATCAAGTGATTCAAAAAACCCATCAGCATGTAGTTTCTTCATGCGCTTTACACCAATATGACCTAAACGGCAGTGCCACAAATATGTTGAACTATCATTATCAACTTTGCATCTTTTGGCATCAATATTATGAATATGTGTATCACTACGATCAAGATTCAATAAACCATTCACCTTGGGTGTATGACCACAGAAGGTTTTATTCATGTAAACAAAATAACAATTATTCCTTGACTTAAATGAATAACTGTATTGCAAGATCCAATCATATTCATGCTCAACGCAAACACCAAATAACATTTATTTTAGGTTCAACACTAATCTCGAAGGTAAAAGGGAGTGTGCGATGGTGATCTTATCAACTTGGAATCACTTCCAACTCACATTATCACCTCGCCCTTAACTAGTCTCTGTTTAGTTTGCAACTCCCATTTCGAGTTACTACTCTTAGCAATTGAACCAATATCAAATACTGAGGGGTTGCTATAAACACTAGTAAAGTACACATCAATAACATGTATATCAAATATACCTTTGTTCACTTTGCCATCCTTCTTATCCGCCAAATATCTAGGGTAGTTACACTTCCAGTGACCATTTCCTTTGCAGTAGAAGCACTCAGTTTCAGGCTTGGGTCTAGCTTTGGGCTTCTTCATGGGAGTGGCAACTTGCTTGTCATTCTTCTTGAAGTTCCCTTTCTTTCCCTTGCCCTTTTACTTGAAACTAGTGGTCTGTCAACCATCAACATTTGATGCTTTTTTTAATTTCTACCTTCGTCGATTTCAGCATCACGAAGAGCTCAGGAATCGTTTCCGTTATCCCTTGCATATTATAGTTCATCACAAAGTTCTAGTAACTTGGTGATAGTGACTAGAGAACTCTGTCAATCACTATCTTATCTGGAAGATTAACTCCCACTTGATTCAACTGATTGTAGTACTCAGACATTCTGAGCACATGCTCACTAGCTGAGCTATTCTCCTCCATCTTGTAGGCAAAGTACTTGTCAAAGGTCTCATACCTTTCGACATGGGCATGAGTCCGAAATACTAATTTCAACTCTTGGAACATCTCATATGCTTCGTGGCGTTCAAAACGTCTTTGAAGCCCCGACTCTAAGCCGTAAAGCATGGTGCACTAAACTATCAAGTAGTCATCATATCGAGCTTGCCAAACGTTCATCACGTTTGCATATGCTCCTGCAATCGGTCTGTCACCTAGCGGTGCATCAAGTACATAATTATTTTGTGCAGCAATGAGGATAATCCTCAGATCACGGATCCAATCCATATCATTGCTACAAACATCTTTCAACTTATATTTCTCTAGGAACATATGAAAATAAACGGGGAGCTACATCACGAGCTATTATTCTACAACATAGATATGCTAATACTACCTGGACTAAGTTCATGATAAATTAAAGTTCAATTAATCATATTACTTAAGAAATCCCACTTAATAGATATCCCTCTAATCATCTAAGTGATCACGTGATCCAAATCAACTAAACCATGTCTGATTATCATGTGAGATGGAGAAGTTTTCAATGGTGAACATCACTATGTTGATCATATCTACTATATGATTCACGCTCGACCTTTCGGTCTCCAGTGTTCCGGGGCCATATTTGCATATGCTAGGCTTGTCAAGTTTAACCCGAGTATTCTACGTGTGCAAAACTGGCTTGCACCCATTGTATTTGAACGTATAGCTTATCACACCTGATCATCACATGGTGTCTCGGCACGACGAACTGTCGCAACGGTGCATACTCAGGGAGAACACTTATACCTTGAAATTTAGTGAGAGATCATCTTATAGTGCTATTACCGAACTAAGCAAAATAATATGCATAAAAGATAAACATCACATGCAATCAATATAAGTGATATGATATGGCCATCATCATCTTGTGCCTTTGATCTCCATCTCCAAAGCACTGTCATGATCACCATCGTCACCGGCGCGACACCTTGATCTCCATCGTAGCATCGTTGTCGTCTCGCCAACTATTGCTTCTACGACTATCGCTACCGCTTAGTGATAAAGTAAAGAAATTACATGGCGATTGCATTTCATACAATAAAGCGACAACCATATGGCTGCTGCCAGTTGTTGATAACTCCGTTACAAAACATGATCATCTGTACAATAAAATTTAGCATCATGTCTTGACCATATCACATCACAACATTCCCTGCGAAAACAAGTTAGACGTCCTCTACTTTGTTGTTGCAAGTTTTACGTGGCTGCTATGGGCTGAGCAAGAACCGTTCTTACCTACGCATCAAAACCACAACGAATTTTCGTCAAGTATGTGATGTTTTAACCTTCAACAAGTACCGGGCGTAGCCACACTCGATTCAGCTAAATTTGGAGAAACTGACACCCGCCAGCCACCTGTGTGCGAAGCACGTCGGTAGAACCAGTCTCGTGAAAGCTTACGCGTAATGTTGGTCTGAGCCGCTTCATCCAACAATACCGCCGAATCAAAGTATGACATGCTGGTAAGCAGTATGACTATTATCGCCCACAACTCTTTGTGTTCTACTCGTGCATATAACATCTATGCATAGACCTGGCTCGGATACCACTGTTGGGGAACGCAGTAATTTCAAAAATTTCCAACGCACACGCAAGATTATGGTGATGCATAGCAACGAGAGGGGAGAGTGTTGTCTACGTACCCTCGTAGACTTTAAGCGGAAGCGTTATGACAACGCGGTTGATGTAGTCGTACGTCTTTACGATCGACCGATCTTAGCACCGAAAGTACGGCACCTCCACGATCTGCACACTTTTAGCTCGGTGACGTCCCACGAACTCACGGTCCAGTAGAGCTTCGTCAGCATGACGGCGTGATGACGATGATGATGAAGTTACCGGCGCAGGACTTCACCTAAGCACTACGACGATATGACCGAGGTGTATTATGGTGGAGGGGGCACCGCACACGGCTAAAAGATCAATGATCAACTTGTGTGTTCTAGGGTGCCCCCTGGCCACGTATATAAAGAAGCAAGGAGAGGGGGCCGGCGGCCTCATAGGGTGCTCCCCAAGGGGGGAATCCTACTCCTACTAGGAGTAGGTTCCCCCTTTCCTAGTCCAACTAGGAGGGGAAGGAAAGAGGAGGAGGGGAGAAGGAAAGAGGGGGCCAGCCCCCAAAGCCCTAAACCAATTCGGTTTGGGCCTAGGGGGCACGCACCCCACACTTCCTTGCTGCCCTATATTTCCTCTAAGGCCCATGAAGGCCCATTGCCCCCCCCCCCCCCGGCGAATTCCCGTAACTCTCCGGTACTCCGAAAAATACCCGGATCACTTCGAACCTTTCCGATGTCCGAATATAGCCTTCCAATATACCGATCTTTACGTCTCGACCATTTTGAGACTCCTCGTCATGTCCGTGATCTCATCCGGGACTCCGAACAACCTTCGGTACATCAAATCACATAACTCATAATACAAATCGTCATCGAACGTTAAGCGTGCGGATCCTACGGGTTCGAGAATTATGTAGACATGACCGAGACACATCTCCGGTCAATAATCAATAGCGGAACCTGGATGCTCATATTGGCTCCTACATATTCTACGATGATCTTATCGGTCAAACCGCATAACAACATACGTTGTTCCCTTTGTCATCGATATGTTACTTGCCCGAGATCCAATCGTTGGTATCACCGTACCTAGTTCAATCTCGTTACCGGCAAGTCTCTTTAGTCGTTCCGTAATGCATCATCCTGCAACTAACTCATTAGTCACATTGCTTGCAAGGCTTATAGTGATGATCATTACCGAGAGGGCCCAGAGATACCTCTCCGATACTTGGAGTGACAAATCCAAAACTCGATCTATGCCAACTCAACAAACACCATCGGAGACACCTGTAGAGCATCTTTATAATCACCCAGTTACGTTGTGACGTTTGATAGCACACAAGGTGTTCCTCCGGTATTCGGGAGTTGCATAATCTCATAGTCTGAGGAACATGTATAAGTCATGAAGAAAGCAGCAGCAATGAAACTGTAACGATCATAATGCTAAGCTAACGAATGGGTCTTGTCCATCACATCATTCTCCTAATGATGTGATCCCGTTTATCAAATGACAACACATGACTATGGTTAGGAAACATAACCATCTTTGATAAACGAGCTAGTCAAGTAGAGGCATACTAGGGACACTTTGTTTTGTCTATGTATTCACACATGTACTAAGTTTCCGATTGATACAATTCTAGCATCAATAATAAACATTTATCATGAAATAAGGAAATAAATAATAACTTTATTATTGCCTATAGGGCATATTTCCTTCAGAGGAGGGCAACCCATGGCCATGGTGGAGATCGCATGGAGTAGGAGCATGCACCCGTGTCGGTGGAGGAGCCGATAGTGTCCGGGTTCATCATGCTTCAGGTGAGGTAGCACTATGACCAGGTGCTGGAGGAGGAGAATGGCAGACGCATGCACCAATGGAGGAGCCACCAGTGTCCGTGTTCAAGAAGCTATTGGAGGAGCTGTACAACAACCTCCTTCTCTAGGACCAGTTGGAGGTGGAGCTCCCGTCTGAAGTTGTCATCGCGGTCATGGTTGAGGCGGACATGATTGTCAGTGTCAACCGGGCCATGTTAGAGTCCATGCACAATGCCATCACATTCGCAGCAAGAGTCGATGGCTCCGGATCAACGAGGCGGAGCGCAACCGGCTCTTCAAGGGGCTAGAGGCGGAGGACGACAACTCGCTGAAGCAGCACAACGATGATGCCAAAGAGGCACCCATCATCAACTCCGCCTCGCTCACGTCGACGAGGTTGGACCATCCCACGAGGCTCGTCGACCTCACCTCTGACGGTGAGGAGTAGAGTAGGATTCATTTGTTTTTAGATTGTTTTGCTATGTAGAAACTATTCCAAAAAACCCAATGAAAATTGATGTCCGCTTTTATTCGGTGATTCCGGTTAGATGGTTGGTGTCGTGCCCGCTGCCTGCAGACATTTGATGTCGTTCGATTGATGATCTGCGCTGGAGTTGCCCTAATATCAATACCTATTGTTTGATGACAATCTTTTATTAATACTAGATTATACTCCCTCCATCTCAAATTAAGTGTCGGGGTTTTAGTTCAATTAGGGAGTATATTTTATTTCATGCAGAACCTTTTGTTTGAGAAACCGACAGAGCTAGTGTCCATCCCTTCGAACTTTTCGGCGGCGACGCTTTATGTCGTTACCCTCCTCAGGGCGCCGTCGTGGAGCTCAGATGCCTTAGGTCGTACCATGGTGTCGTCTTCGGGCGCTCTTGTGTTCTTGCTCGATAGCATAATTGCGGCGTTTGTATATATATGTTTTTTATGGTACGATCTCTGTTGTCCAATTTTCTCTTTAATATGTCTTGTAGGAGGGATTCTTCACTTGTATCATTTTACCATGTGGTGAAAGGCTATTTCAAAAGAAAGAAAAATGTGGGTGCTTGTAGAAATGACTTTATCCCTTTCACCTCGACAAAGGGAGTACTACTAGGCTATCCCAAATCAATCAGGTATTGAATATATCTACCACAACTTTCATTGTTGGCTTAAGTTTCCTTTTTACAAGTCCGAAAACACTGCTTCCTGAGGAAGGCAAGGGAGACCAAACCCTAGTCGCCACACCATGGTTCAGTCCCTCTCGCCACCGCCAAGGTTAGTTGTCAGGCAAAGCACGCGCGAGCACCGGCGACAACGGGAAGGTTGCTGTTCATCGGGGGCTCGGTATGGCAAGCGATTCTTGACGACAGCCGACGATCTTTAACGGGGGAATGTCCAGGCTAGGTCACCGAAGAAGAAGAAGTTGGTGCCTGGTCCTGGATGACGGCAAGATCGACAGCTGACCTGTACGTTTTGAGCAATGACATGTGTGATTTTTTTAGCTTTTCTTTAGGGAGTCTTCGAGTTTGTTTAGGGCAGCAATGCGCCATCCCCGTATAGGAATAATGTTCTCCCATCTCTTTCCCTGTTTCATTGGTGTGCTTATCACCGATGGAGAGTGTGTGGAGCCGTGTCTCCGGGTCTTTCGAGATCCGGTCGGTTAAGGTTTCAGGTGAATTTGTTTGAATTCGGCTGGCGTTCTTGGTCTTAAGAGTTTCTACATGCCCTTATCGACGTTTTTCTTCTCCGGGACGACGATTTGCTTCGCGGATCACGGCCGCAGACGTCTCCTAGTCTGCATTGATGACTTTTCGGCCACGGCTTCCTCAAGCTCCTGAGTTCAAAAACTTTGCTCCACCGAAGTAGAGGACCGGAGCTGACATTGAGCTATATATGACCTTGGGCTCCTGAGCTCAGGGCACGTCGCCAATGGATGCGGGAGGAAGAATACTTCGACACCCCCAAAGGTTTGTTATATCTTTCCGTATGGATGTGTTTGTAAGGACATGTACTACTTAATACATGACCTTGGGCTCTTTCACATTTTCTTTTGCTTTTTACTAGTAATAATGTACGTGCAATGCACGTTAATATTAGGTGGATGTTAGTTGCACGTTATATTAGATAAGATATATCTATTGCACGTTGGTATTTGGTAAGATATCAATTACTTTTTCAAGGGGATGGCAGGATATTAATTATATGGCAGATTTCAAGGGATAGCGTTGAGTCAAAACGTGTTTATAACCAATGGCAGTGGTGGATAATTAAAGCGTTAAACGTGTTTGGTGTTCAACATTGGAGCGATTTGAACCGCTAGATAACATGATTTGACGGTCGAGATGGTTTGGATCTGCCTATTTAGGTCTTTTTATAGAGGTATAGATACGACAAGAAGAATAAGTCTGTTTTTTCCGTGGAGTATGTAGGACCGTGTCTTGCCGGTGGTCATGGCCATTACTCTCTCCGGTTCATAAATTTTGTCGTGGTTTTAATTTAAATTTAAAGTAAACCCATAAAAAGGTTCCCCCTCGCGCCTCTGTCGTGGCCGGCCGCCCTCCCCTCCCACGCCTCCGGCCGCCGGCTGCGCGCGCCGCGCCACACCCCGCCTCCCTCCCCCCTCATGGCCCGCCCCCCGCGTCGTCTCCCAGAGCGAGGCGACCGGGGGCCCCTCTCCTTGCCCCCAGCGCCTCCCTCCCCTTCCCCTCCTCCCGCCACCGCCGGCCTGCACCACCGAGCGCTGCCCACATTGTGTTGGCAGCGGCGGCCTTTCCTTCCCCGCGCACGATGCTCCTCGGTCTATGGTGGTTCCGGCTGCGGCGGCTGCTCAAGGCGGCGTGGCTCCGGGTGGCCTAGAGGCGACGGCGCGACCACTTGGCGGTAGGCTGGCGCGGTGGATGGTGGCGGCGCCCTCCCGGCCCAGATCTGGGCCCTTTTGGGCCCCATTTAGGTCTGGGCGGGCCTGACTCGGTCTCGCCTGTGGCGGCTCCGGCGGGGGCGGTGGTGGCGCGGCTTGTGCGGGGGTTTGTGGAGACGGCGGCACGTCTACTACAACGCGGCGACGGGTGCTTCACGATCCCCTTTTGGGCTCGGCCGGGCCTCGAGGGCCTGGTACGCTCCCCTTGCCGCGTCCGGTCGATGACCGCCGATGGCGGTGGAGGTTGTTTCCTCCGGCGTGGTTGCTGTCGCTCCTCGTTCCCGGCTGCTCCCTCTCGACCTCGTCGGTCTCGCTTCGATGACCATGGTGAGGCGGCGGTGATGATGACAAGACCGTGGTGGCGCACGTTCGTCGGTGGCATGTCTGGTGGAGCGCGTCGGACCGTTCAGAGATGTGGGTGTTTGGCGGATGGGAGAAATCCGTGCCGGATCGTCGGCACCGACGCGGTGACGCCTGTGGGCGCCACCGTTCCTTCCTGAAGGGCGTCGGGTAGTCCCCTTCCCCACGCCCCTCCGCGTACCGGGGGAAACCCTAGGACCTGTCCGGGCAGCAGCGTCGTCGTCGTCGTCGTCGTGTTCCTTCCTGAAGGTGTTGCTTGGTATGCGGAGGTTCGAGGTGCTTGGAGCGAGGTGGTATATCTCCGGTGAGCGCAGCGGTTTCGGGTTATCATCGTTTTCGTCGATCCGACACTGTTAATGTTATTTTCTCTCTTCTTTCGCTTTTGTTTCTTTTGGGCATGCTTGTGTTGTTTGCCCCAGCATTGGACTCTTTGTTGTATCGGACAGTTGCTATATCTATATAGCCGGGCGAAAACCTATTTTGTCAGAGCATCTCCAACAGCGCGCTTACGCTACCGCCTAAAAAATGCATTTGCAGCAAGGCTTCTCCTGCTTTTTCTTGGGGAGGCGCCGGCTCCAACACCAGCTATAATGCAGCAGCAGCCTCGCCCAGCAGTGCCCAAAAATGCAGCGCGCGCAGCAAGCACAAACCACATATACATTTCAAAAAATAGGAAAAAAACCATCAAACAAACAAAATAAATCAACAATAAATAGTTATTACAACTCAAACAAATAGTTTATCGTTCTACAACAAATACAATAAACACAACCAATAGTTCATGAACAATACAATACAAATAATGCAATCAAATCATGCTCTTTGTCGTCCATGCCATGCCCACCATTCTTCAATCAGATCCTTCTGAAGCCGGGGAAGCGCCTGGAACGGTCGCCGGGAGGCGCGGCGCGGCGGCCGCAGCGGAGACAGACTCGGGAAGCGCTTGAGTGGTCGCCTTGGCGGGCGCTGGCGACGGCGGGCTGAGGATAGGCGGGAAGCGCTGAACGGTCGCTGGGCGCGAAGGGCGGCGGCGGCGCGCTGATCGGACGGGTGGGCGGCTTGTCGCGAGAGTGGAGGAGGGAGCGAAAGCGAAGAAGAGAGCGATGGCGAAGCGGGAGAGTCAGCCTTGTGAGCCAGCGCAGCAAATAACGGGCGCGGATTGCGTTTGCCAGCGCTGAATTGAAATGGCGCGCGCGCCGTTTTTGCTGTCGCTGGAGCTGCCGCCAGCGCGTCGCAGCGCTAAAACTGCCTTTTTTACGGCGCGGCGCTTGTATAGCGCGGCTGTTGGAGATGCTCTCAAAAGAATTATGGGATGGAGGGAGTATCATGTAACTCAGTCTTGCTCTAGGTTTTCCGTTTCTCAAAAAACTGTCATCGCTTTCTATTACCAGCTCGCATGCTATTCAAGTTCAAAAAACTCAGGTGTTCCATGCTGACAAATCGTCCATGTCAGCCAGCGCCGCCCAGCAGGCGAATAGCTTCGCGTGGACAAGGGCGGCGACAGCGACGGCCATGCTGATGCTGGTGCCGGACCGAGCGGCCAAGGCCACGCTCACGCCGGCATGCTGTCTCGCCGTGCGTGCAGCGCGACACGGCTGGTTCGCCAAACACGGCATGCGCCCACAAACTCCCCTCACCCTCAGGTTTGCATCTCCTCTCCACTCCAGTAGCCAGTCTGTAGCGGTGCACGCAAGGCGCTTGTGGAAATGCCTGAATGGGTGTCATGGCACCCAGAGCGCTCGCTATATAGCTCAATTCTTTCCGTGCCAGTTGCAAATTCTTGCAGGTCCATTCTCTCACAAGATGAGAGCTTCTGATTTTGTTATTAGCCCACGCGAGTTCATCGAGGCTCACGAATATTGGCATGGGTTGCCCCCAACGAGCACCGTTGGCACGCAAGTTGGTCAGCTCAAATATCCTCCTCTTCTACTCTGTAACTACACTTGGTTCATTCTCTACGAATCTATACAGTTTAAGGTGAAGTAACCAATTATGTCTTTTACTTCGTCAGTTTTTTTTAACTGTTCGTCAGTTGTTTCTTATTCCGATAAAAGAACCCATCGCTCCAGATTTCATTAGCGAAATCAACAAAGTTCAGTTCGTGGGTTGAGAAAATGTATTGTGAATTAATCATTAATTGAGTGAAAAGTTTAAATTTCACTGGGAAGTTATCAGTTGGCAGAATATAGTTTAACTCTGCATTGACCATGACAGCTCACTTAGCCACTACAGCGTTGCACAAAGTCAAGATGAAGCTAAGATTAGACTCTTACAAATAAATGGTTTTGTGGGCACTTGATATTTTTCTTCTCACTCTTTTTTTGGAGGAGTTGAGCTCTTGACATAAAAAACTATCAAAGTATACTAATCCTAACCTCATCTTCCCCGATGGACCCATGTTCACCTAATCTTTAGCTCTTTCTGCATTATTGCCTGCCCAACTAGTCTTCACCTAATCTGCACTGGAGTACATCGATCTCTTCTTGGTCACCATTGAGACTCGGTTAACAGTACTATGGCAGAATCATTGCTTCTTCCTGTGGTACGAGGCGTGGCCAGCAAGGCCGCGAGCATCCTCGTCCAGACCGTGACCCGCATGTGTGGTGTTGACGATGACCGCTGCAAACTGGAGCGCCAGCTGCTGGCCGTCCAGTGCAAGCTGACCGACGCCGAGGTGAAGAGCGAAACCAACCAGTACGTCAAGAGGTGGATGAAGGACTTCAGGACCGTCGCCTATGAGGCTGACGACGTCCTCGACACCTTCCAGTATGAGGCGCTGCGCTGCCAAGCCCATATCGGCGTGTCCAGGACACACAAGGTACTCAGCCACTTCACGTCACACAGCCCGCTACTCTTCCGTCTTACTATGAGCAGGAAGCTGAGAAACATCCTCGAGAAGATCAATGAACTTGTCACAGAGATGAACACTTTTGGCCTGCTGAACAGTGTGGAGCCGCCGCAGGTTCCTTGTCGGCAGACACACTCAGCACTGGATGAATATGCGGAGATCTTTGGAAGGGATGATGACAAGGAGGTGGTGGTGAAACTTTTGCTCGACCAGCAAGATAATCAGAAGTTGCAGGTGCTGCCTGTTAAACAACGTTTGACATGTCACGATCCCAACCAGGAGGTGTTCGGCTATGATCCAGGAGGTTCTTCGGGTATGGTTAGGTTAGAGATAGATCTGGCTAAGTAGTTTAAACACATCACAATTGTAACTACTTCTATCTCCTCCTCTCCAAGTAATCTCTCTCTGTACCGAACTCCTGATCCTCTGTATCGATCGTTGGGGTCGCGTCCCCTCTTTATAACGTGAACCACGTCCCTCGAGAGAGGTAAGACGTTTTCCGCTATCGCACATGGTATCAGAGCCTTCCTATCGAATCCATCTAAGCCTAGCCATGTCTTCCTCCTCCGCCTCCGGTGCCTTCTCCTCAAACCTCAATAGCCAGGTCACGGAGAAGCTGTCCCGCACGAACTACGTGCTATGGCGAACGCAGATCACCCCCCAACTGCGTGGCGCCGGCGTCTACGGCTACGTCGACGGCACCACACCGGAGCCGGCGAAGCTCCTCATCACCACCAAAGAAGGCAAGGAGACTTCATCACCCAACCCTCTCCACCCTCTCAGGTCCGGAGGACCAGCAGGTCCTTGGCTTCCTCGCCGCCAACCTCACAAAGGAGGTTTCGTGACGGTGACCACGGTCACCACGGGCGAGCGCGCTCTGGACGACGCTCGCTGCCATGTTCTCATCGCACTCGGCGAGCCGCATCAACAACATCTGCACCTCCCTCATCAACGCACAGAAGGGTAATCTCCCGGTTGCCTCTTACTTTGCTGCCATGCGAGGTTTTGCAGATGAACTAGCCGCGGCGGGCAAGGCCATCCAAGATGACGAACTCGTCTCCTACATCATCCACGGGCTAGACGCCGATTACCAGCCTCTGGTGTTTGCTCTCGACGCTCGTGTGACCCCCGTCACACTCGATGAACTCTACGCCATGCTCTCCAACTTCGACCAGTGCGTGGCTCATTACCACGGGTCCGGCGGCGGCGGCTTCAAATCTTCAGCCAACATGGCGTCGCGTGGGCGGGACGGCGGCCCCCGTTCACGTGGCCCTCCTCGAAACAAAGGGCGATCTGGTGGCGGCGGCGGCAGTGAACGCGGCTCCTCTCCTCAGCGCACGGGCGGCAGAGGCCGTGGCCGTCGCGGTCGTGGCAGCGGCAACAGAACGCGCCCCGACACTCCACGATGCCAAATCTGCGGGAAACCTGGACACACAGCAAAGGATTGCTGGTACAGGTACGACGAGGATGATGATGATTCCCAGGACGATGACAAGGTTGCTGCGGCGGCTGATGGGTCCTACGGCGTCGACACAAATTGGTACGTCGACAGTGGGGCCACAAATCACATCACCAATGAACTCGAGAAGGTGACCATGAAGGAAAAATATCGCGGCAAGGATCAAATCCACACTGCTAGCGGAGAAGGTATGAGTATATGTCATGTTGGTCACTCAATATTTCGTACCCCTAGACGTAAACTACATCTTAGGAAAATCTTGCATGTCCCTAGTGCACATAAAAATCTTCTTTCTGTTCATCGAATTGCCATCGATAATCATGTTTTTCTCGAGTTTCACCCTTATTTCTTTTTGATCAAGGATCAGGCAACGAGGGAAATACTCTATTGAGGTAGATGTGTTCGAGGGCTCTATCCGTTGATTCCAGAGTTTAGAAGATTCAATAAACAAGCTTGTGGTGCTATCAAGCTTACGTCCACACGATGGCACGATCGTTTAGGACATGCCTCTTTTTCTTTAGTTGAAAAGTTGCTTAGGAAAAATAAGCTCCCGTTTGTTGGTGAGCGTCATGTTGAAACAATTTGTGATTCATGTCAACGAGCAAAAAGTCATCAATTACCATACCTGTCTCTACTAGTGTTTCTACCAAACCTCTCCAACTTATTTTTTCGATGTTTGGGGTCCATTTCACACTGCTGGTAGACATCGTATTATGTCAGTTTTATTGATGACTACAAGAATTCTCTTGGATCTATCTTCTCAAACGAAGATCGATGTGTTTCAAGTTTTCCAAAACTTCCAAGCTCTTGTTGAACATAAGTTTGATAGCAAAATAATCGCTGTCCAATCAGACTGGGGGAGTACGAAAAGTTGAACTCCTTCTTCCAAAACCTTGGTATCTCTCACCAAGTATCATGCCCACATGCTCACCAACAAAACGGCTTAGCTGAACGCAAGCATAGACACATCGTAGAGGTCGGCCTTGCTCTTTTGGCAGGAGCCTCCATGCCTCTCAAGTTTTGGGATGAAGCATTCCTCACTGCTGTTCACATTATCAACATGCTACCCAGTCGTGTCATTAATAATGAAACTCCGGTAGAACGCCTCCTTCTCACAAAACCAGACTACAAATCTCTTCGAGTGTTTGGGTGTGCATGTTGGCCAAATCTCCGTCCCTACAACAATCGCAAACTCATGTTTCGATCAAAACAGTGTGTCTTCCTAGGATACAGCGCCCAGCATAAAGGTGTAAAATGTCTAGATGTCTCCACTGGTCGTGTTTACATCTCACGTGACGTCGTCTTTGATGAAACCAAATTCCCATTTGCTGATCTTCACCCCAATGTTGGCGCTCTTCTTCGAAAGGAAATCCTCCTTCTGCCTTCCCATCTCACTAGTTTTGATCAAGGGGGGCAAAATATTGATGATCAATTAGTGACTAACTCATCTAATGATCTGCATGAGCTTTGTGTTGATGATACAGGAGAAATCCGTGAAGAAATTGCTGCTAAATTTTTTTCAGATGGACCATACCTTATGTGTCCCACCAGAGGAGACAGATTCTCCTCGGGATCCGCCCAGGTGCAGCGAATCAGATCAGCTCCGGGATCGGAGCCCAACGCAGGCGCAGGCGAGCGTGCGGTCTCCCCTGATTCCCGCAGTGCCGGTCCCACGAGCGACACGCGGGCCTCGTCCGCTGGCTGCGCTGGCTCCCCTGCTCCGCACCAATCGCCGCCCTCCACTTGGCCGGCTCCGGGTGGCCCAGACGCTGCGCGCTACCCCATCCAACCGGTGACGTACACGAGGCGTACAGGTACGCGGTCCAGGGAGGGCGCGGGGCCTGGCACGGGCCCGACTGCTCCTGGCGCGGCCCCTGGCGCGGAAATTCGCGCGGATCCAGGCGCAGATCCGACCGGCGCAGAAACTCAAGTGGATGTGGCAGCCCCGGGATCTTCTGTGGCTGCTTCAGGCATCCCGCCTCGCGTTTCAACCGCAGAAGATCCGACGCTGCTGGGTGGTGCTGCTGCTACTGCTGCCGAATCCTCCTTGGGTTCTGGTCCAGCCAATGATTTGGGGACTACGGGATCCTCTGTGGCAGCAGATATGAGTGCTCAGCAGCCACGTCGTACACGTCTTCAACAAGGAAAAATTCAACCTATCAACTACAAGCATATATCCAAGTATGGTGTGGTCTGTTCCACAGGTGAACCAGATGAACCTAACACCCTTGAAGCAGCATTGTGTGATGATAGGTGGAAGAAAGCCATGAATGAAGAATATATGGCATTGAAAAAAAACAAAACATGGCATTTGGTTCCCCCACAGCAAGGTAAAAATTTAATTGATTGCAAGTGGGTTTTCAGGATTAAAAGGAAAGCTGATGGAACTATTGATCGCTATAAGGCTAGGCTAGTAGCAAAAGGTTTTAAACAGAGATATGGTATAGACTATGAGGACACATTTAGTCCGGTGGTAAAGGCTGCCACTATTTGTCTTGTCCTATCTATTGTTGTTTCCAGAGGATGGAGTCTCAGACAGCTTGATGTTCAGAACGCGTTTCTCCATGGTGTTCTGGAAGAGGAAGTGTACATGAAACAACCTCCTGGGTTTGAGAGTAAGAATGCTCCTTCATATGTATGCAAGCTTGATAAGGCACTATATGGGTTGAAACAGGCTCCAAGGGCATGGTATGCTCGTCTCTGTCACAAAATGCAAGCACTTGGTTTTGTTCCCTCTAAATCTGACACATCATTGTTCATCTACAACAAGTCCAACACATGCATATTTGTTCTCATATATGTTGATGATATTATTGTAACCAGCTCATCTGATGAAGCTATCAGAGGACTTCTTAAGGATCTAAGTGCAGAATTTGCTCTAAAGGACCTTGGTGACTTGCACTATTTTCTTGGGATTGAGGTGAAGAAGCACAAAGATGGACTTCTGCTCTCTCAAGAAAAATATGCCACTGATTTGGTTAAGAAGGCTGGGTTACAGGGATGTAAGCCTTCCCTCACTCCATTGTCTAGTTCAGAAAAACTATCTCTTGCAGAAGGTGAGCCCTTGAATCAAGAGGACAGCACAAAATACAGGAGTTTGGTAGGAGCTCTTCAGTACCTCACACTTACCAGGCCGGATCTGTCTTTTGCTGTTAACAAAGTCTATCAGTTTCTTCATGCACCTACCAATGTTCATTTGACAGCTGCAAAACGAATAGTTCGGTATGTAAAGCATACTCTGAACTTGGGACTGAACTTTAGCAAGTCACCCTTCACTCTTGTCGCTGCATTCTCGACTCAGATTAGGCAGGCAGTCTTGATGATGACGCCCATCGGTGGCTTTGCAGTGTTCTTTGGACCAAATTTGATATCTGGTGTGCACGAAACAGGCTCTCGTATCCAGGTCCAAAGACAGAGGCAGAATACAAGGCATTGGCAAATGCTACAGCTGAAATAATATGGGTTCAGTCTATGTTGAAGGAACTTGGTGTACAAAGTAAACAAGCTCCCTGCTTATGGTGTGACAATCTTGGTGCCACATACCTCTCTCGCAAATCCGTGTTTCATGCCAGGACAAAGCACATAGAGATTGATTTTCACTTTGTCGAGAAAGAGTTGCTCAGAAACAACTTGACATTCGCTTTGTGCATTCCAGAGATCAACTTGCAGATGGATTCACAAAGCCCTTGCCCACAAGAAGTTTTGAAGACTTCAAGCATAATCTCAACTTAATGAAGTTGTGATTAAGGGAGGGTGTTAAACAACGTTTGACGTGTCACGATCCCAACTAGGAGGTGTTCGGCTATGATCCAGGAGGTTCTTCGGGTATGGTTAGGTTAGAGATAGATCTGGCTAAGTAGTTTAAACACATCACAATTGTAACTACTTCTATCTCCTCTCCAAGTAATCTCTCTCTGTACCGAACTCCTGATCCTCTGTATCGATCGTTGGGGTCGCGTCCCCTCTTTATAATGTGAACCACGTCCCTCGAGAGAGGTAAGACGTTTTCCGCTATCGCACACTGCCAATCTTTGGGATGGGATGTTTGGGCAAGACGACTCTTGTCAAGATGGTGTACAACGACCACAGGGTCCAGCAACATTTTCATTTGAGCATGTGGCACTGTGTCTCTGAAAACTTTGAAGCCACTGCTCTTGTGAGATCAGTCATTGAATTGGCTACCAAGGTAACATGCAACTTGCCAGACACCATCGAGATGTTGCGGGGGCGACTTCAGGAAGTCATTGGGCAGAAAAGGTATCTCCTTGTTCTTGATGACGTATGGAATGAAGAGGAGAGGAAGTGGGAAGACGATCTGAAGCCACTGCTCTGTTCTGTTGGTGGGCCAGGAAGTGTTGTAGTTGTCACATGTCGAAACCAGCAAGTGGCGTCCATAATGGGCACGCTAGGACCTCATAAGCTAGCATGTCTAAGCGAAGATGATTCATGGGAACTGTTCTCGAAGAAATCTTTTAGTAATGGTGTAGAGGAGCGAGCAGAGTTGGTCGCCATTGGCAAGCATATTGTCAAGAAATGCAGGGGGCTCCCTCTTGCTCTGAAGACGATGGGTGGTTTGATGAGTTCCAAACAACTAGTGCAGGAATGGGAGGCCATAGAAGAAAGCAGTATTGGGGATAATATAAGAGGCAAAAATGAGATCCTACCCATACTAAAATTGAGCTACCGACACTTGACAGCCGAAATGAAGCAATGTTTTGCCTTCTGTGCTCTCTTTCCCAAGGACTTTGAGATGGAAAAGGACACATTGATCCAGCTATGGATAGCAAATGGTTTTATTCAAGAAGAGGGCACAATGGATTTGACACAGAAGGGAGAATCCATTTTTCGTGATCTGGTTTGGAGATCCTTCCTCCAAGATGTGAAGACAAAGAAACTTTATTCCGTTGGCACAAGATATGAGGCAATTGGATGTAAAATGCATGATTTAATGCATGACCTAGCGAAAGATGTCACAGATGAATATGCAACTATAGAAGAGCTGATTCAGCAAAAGGCAATGATAAAAGATGTTCGTCACATGACAACTGTATATGCATGGTCTGAAGAGGAGCATGTTAGTAGTGCGTTGAAAGACACAGTCTCTCTCCGCACTGTCTTTAAGCCTTTAATACTACCCAAGAATTTGAAGGAGTCAGGACTGGAATCGTTAAGAGTCTTGTGTTGCTGGGATCCTTCTATTATCCATAATCGGGTCATAAATGGAAAACATTTGCGGTATCTGGACCTTTCTATGTCTGGCATTATTAGAATGCCAAATTCAATATGTTCGTTGTATAACCTGCAATCTTTGAGGCTTAATGGTTGCAGCCTTCTACAACAGTTACCAGAAGGCATGAGTACTATGCGGAAGCTTATCCACCTTTATCTTTTTGGATGTGATAGTTTGGAACGGATGCCTCCAAATATTGGACTACTGCACAACCTTCATACCCTAACAAATTTTGTTGTGGATATTGAAGTTGGTTGTGGAATCGAGGAGCTCAAAGATCTGAGGCACCTTTCAAATAGGTTAGAACTGTACAATTTGAGAAAAGTAAAGAATGAAAATAATGCTAAAGAAGCCAATCTCCACCAGAAGCAGAATATAACTGAACTGTTGATGCGTTGGGGGTGCGGGAAATATGACATGCCTGAAGATGAGGCTTGTAATGATGAACAAGTGCTGGAGTCTCTTATACCTCACAGTAAGCTCCACGTTTTGGGGGTACATGGATATGGTGGCCTAGAAATATCCCAATGGATGAGAGAGCCTGAGATGTTCCGGTGCCTGAGAAAGCTTGATATGTCCAACTGCCCAAGCTGCAAGAATATACCCATAGTATGGCTATCAGACTCTCTTGAGTATTTGTTGTTATACAACATGTGTAACCTGACCACATTATGTAATAGTCTTGACGTGGAAGGTGGAGGACACATCACCCCTCTTCGGATTTTCCCGAATTTAATGGAAATGACTTTAGATAAGTTACCGAACTTGGTGATATGGGTAGAGAACAGTGTAACAGAGCGGAATAGGTTGGTAAAAAGTGTTAAAAATGAAGGATTGCCCGAAACTTGCGAGTGTTCCGGAGAGCCCTGTCCTGAAAGATCTGAACATAGAAAATTGTTGCAGTCTTCCAATGAGTTCACTTACGCATCTAAAATCGTTGTGTGACCTCCAATGCGATGGAAAAGGTATTGTGTGTACAAATATGCCTTTGGGCTCTTGGCCATCTCTTGTCAGTTTAACTGTTCTCTCACTCGTGAACATGATGATGGCCCCTCTAGAGGACCAGCAAACCCGGAGACATGCGGAAACCCTTCGGTTTTTGAAGCTTCATGGTCCCAACTGCTTCTTAACAACACCAGGATTGTCAAAATCGCAACTTGGCCTTTGGGAATGCTTTTCTTTTGTGGAAGAATTGTGGCTTAATCAGTGCGATGATCTTGCCCGCTGCCCAACAGAGGAGCTCCAGAGCTTGCAACGCCTCCGCTCTCTGCATGTTTGGTCTTGTGCCAACCTGGAGGGGAGGGGTTCATCGTCTGACGAGACTTTGCCACTGTCTCATCTGGAGAAGTTGGATATTCGCAATTGTCGCACTTTATTAGAGATTCCCAAGTTGCCTGCATCCCTGGAGGAATTGCAGATTACCCAGTGCAAGAACCTAGTGGCGCTGCCTTCAAACCTTGGAGATCTAGCCAGACTGAGGGTTCTCTATGTGGATCGTTGTTGTGGCCTAGAGATTTGATGATAACCCCCCCAGGCCACTTAAACCCCACATGTCAGAGACAGCGGCGGGGGGTATATGATCAAGGATTTGCGAACAAGGGGGGTTATCGTCAATTATCCCCTGCAGTTTGTCATGGGGTGGAGGAATTCCAGCAGGTTCCCGTTCAGTGACTCCCAGCCATCAAATCCTTCATAATAATGGGCTGCCCAGAGTTGCAAAGACGCTGCAGAGAAGGCGGGGAGAATTTCCAATTGGTCTCCTCTATCCCGGGTAAATTCATTCCATCACCAGAACCCCAGCACGAAGAAACCGAATCGAGCATGAAGAAGTTTCTGAAGAGGCTCCTCCCTTCGTGTGCTGATGGCTCACTCTGACTTAACTCTGATTCAGCCACTCAGGTGCGTATGCCCGCCTGTGCCCCACCCCTCTTCCATTACCTCTTTCCACTGCTAACCTGGATTTCTCGAGTGCAGCATGTTCTTCTGCATGTTCGAGTTAGGATCCTAGATGAAAATCCATCTTCACCTTTGCTGACTTTGAGATTTTTGGGTTGGGTCACATGGACTCCATTTGTCGCATTTGTTCTCCGGAGTTCACATTTGGGCCATTCCCAGCACGTTGACCTTATCTCATCGATCACTGTAATTAGCAGAGAGGTAAACTTCCAATCCAATGCAATTATAGTAATTCGTACAATTGCCTTGTGTTAAGCTGTCAACTCCGCAGATGCAACTCATGGAGGTCTTATTAGTAGCTACTCGAACTGTTAGCTGGTGATTCAGTGGAGATATTAAGCATCTACCGTTCTGGTAGTCGGCTTGCGGCGTCCCATGAGGAATTGGTGATTTCAGATTGCAAAAAGGTTTTGTGGCATGGCTTTCAAACCTGAGAAAACTGGGCAAGCTAAGGATGCTCTGACAGCGCCGCATGATGGACTGAATGGCCTCACTTCTCTTCAGCAATAGGTAAACTTCCAGCCAGTCCTGTGTTCATATGCCATCTACTACTTCTACTACCTGTGCAGCTGCATTATGTCGCCATCAGTCCGTGCAAGTTCATTCGCTACATCCAGGGACCCCTGTTCCTTTTCAGACATTTCATTTGTCTTTGTGCTCCCACCACCAGGGCATTTGTGGGTGCATTTAGGGGCTTTTTAGTTTTCATTTCCCTCTGCCTAGGCATAGCTTCGGTCTTGTATGCCTGCTATTTGCCTGCGTGATTCTTTATGTGTGTGAGTTGGTGTTGGTTGTGTGCATCCTAGTTATGCAGAGGCCGGGTGTGTGGTCATTGTGTTTGTATCCCTTGAGCATTGATGCTTCATTTCACCCTTTGTCGAAAAAATGACCCCTTGCTGTCATTTTCTTTGATCTGCAGCAAGCCAATAGTGATAGAATGGCGAGTCCTGAAACTTTTGTTTATTTGCTTGTCCTTGTGCAGTTAGGATGGATTTGCAGTGCAGATGAGGAGTGCCATATGAAGGAGTGAGGACTGAAGAGACAATTCCTCGTTGTGTGCTTTTTGGTCCTATAGAGTGAGGTTGTTGCTGAACGTTGCAGTGTGATATTGTATCTACACATTAGGTAACTCTGCCTGTGCTTGACCCAACAAATTAAGTAAATCGTCTAGAATTACTCTGAAATAATGCTCCTATATCTTTTTTTAGGGTCCTGGTTTCTGGCTCCAGCACCACAACTTTTGCCCAGCTCAGCCTTATAGGCTGTGTTTGGTCGGACTTCAGCTTCTAACTACTGAGTAAAAAAGCTAGAATCTGAACCAAAGGGTTGGGTTGAGAAACAACTTCTTCACAATCTGTAGCTTTTGCTAGTTCAATTTTCGTAGCTGGGGTACCCCAACTTCTTCAGCTTTTAAACCAACCAAATATGCATGTCCCCCTAACATTTTTCTTACATTGTATAATTTCTTTAAAATGTCATAAACATATTTGTTAATAGTGTAATCATTTTATAAAATGTCATATACATTATTTTGAATAGTACGAAGCATTTTTTACATTGTATAACGTTTTTTAAATGTCATGAACATTGTTTTGTAACACATGACATTTTTAAATGTCACGTACATTTTTTAATGCACAACATTTGTTTGAATTACACAAACATTTTTCTACACTATAAACGTCTTTCTTATGTTATGAACATTTTTTGAAATGCCACAAACATTTTCAGAATTGCTATCGATGTTTCTTGAAAGTTGCACAAACATTTTTTAACACCGCTTAATTTTTTGAACGGATAATGTTTTTTTTAAATTAAGTTAAATGTTTTTAAATTTTGAAAGTACAAGTAAAAGCAACAGAAAAAGGAAAAAAATGTGTGCTACAGAGTTAGAGCTTCTCCTGCGCTGGGCGGGCCATTTAGGGGCGCCTGAGGTGAGCGGTTGCTCCATGTAACAATAAGTGAGGTATGCCCGAAGATCGGTTTACCGAAAAAGAAGAGAGCAACTAGTCAAGGGTATCCCTTGTGGGAGCTCGGCAAGGGTCAATTTTGTGGGTTGAGAGCGCACTAAGTGGTGTGTCCCGCCACCACCACCTGGATTTCGTGTTTTATTTTTCTGAACATGTGTTTCGGGTTTGAGATGTTTTTTTGGCTTTTCAGTTTATGCCTGTTTTTCCCTAGGGTGTTGGAGAAAAAAACTGAAAACTTTTTTGCGCGAAAAAAATTGTGCTTCCAAGAAGCGCAATTTGCTTTTCGTGGAGACATAGATTGCGTCCACGAGAAGCACGGAAAGAGAATTTTTTTTCTCTTTCCTGAGAAGCACAGATTTACTTCTCGTGGAGGCACAGAGGAAAAATACATGAATTTTTTTGCAGAAAGAATTCTACTTCCAAGAAGCGCAGATTTGCTTTTCGTGGAGACACATATTGCGTCCACGAGAAGCACAGAAAGAGAAAAAAATACATTTTTTTCTTTCCCGAGAAGCCCATAGTCCCTCTGGTTCTTTTTAGTTTGCATATAAATTTTGTCTGAAGTCCAAACTTATAGAAAAGAATATTAACATTCACAATGCCAAATCACTATTGTTAGATTCATTATGAAATGTACTTTAATAGGATATATATTTGGTATTGTAGATGTTGATGTTTTTTATAAATTTGGTTAAACTTTGCATAGTTTGACTTGACACAAATCTAATACGCGAAGTGAAAAGAACCAGAGGGAGTATTTGCTTCTCTTGGAGGCACAGAGGAAAAATACATGATTTTTTTGCGTGAAAAAAATTATGCCTCCAAGAAGCGCAAACTTGCTTTTAACGGAGACACAGATTGCGTCCGCGAGAAGTACGGAAAGAGAAAAAGAGCACAATTTTCTTTTCTTTCCCGAGAAGCACAGAGAAAAAAGACAGATTTTTTTGTGTGTTTTTTTTTTGTTTTCACGAGAAGCAAAAATTTACTTATTGTGAAGGTACAAATTTGATTCTGCAAGAAGCTTAACTGTGCTTATCCAAAAAAGCAAAAAAAAAAAATCACGATTTTTTTGTGCAATTTTTTTCTTCCACGAGAAGCACAGATTTGCTTCTCCTGGAGGCGTAGACTTGTTTCCTTTGGAAAAGGGAAAAATTCGTGAATTATTTTCTGCATTTTTTGTGTGTGCTTTGGTTAGAAGCACAAATTTGCATCTCATGAGGGCATAGGCCCTGTTTGTTTGGGCTTTTGCAGCTTTTTCACTTTGGCCAAAAAGCCATAAAAGCTCCTAAATAGGTGCTTTTGGAGCTTTTATGGCTTTTGATCTCAGTCCAAAGTGAAAAAGCTGCAAAAACAGAAGCAAAAGCCCAAACAAACAGGGCCATAGATATGTGCTTCTCGAAAAGAGAAAAAAGTGAAGAAAAAAATGCTTTCAACTTAGCTTTTTCTGTGAGCAGAAAGTTCGTTGGAACTTATTAACATGAGATCTAGTTTCGAATGTCTCGATGCAAGAAATCCAACGGTGAAATGGCTCAAAAGATAAAACTGTTTGAAATTATGAATCTACAAAAAAGGAAAACTCTCAGGTTGCGACAAGTGTCAGCCCCTGTAAAGGTGAGAGTGATCTTTGCAAGGGGTATCTTTAACTAAGGATTTTGGGAAAAGAAAGGAAGAAAATTCAGAGAAGTGTGGTGCACTCATCAGCGCCTGAGAAGCCAATTTTTTTATTAATAGTAAATGATAATTCTGTAATTCCGAAACTGGTAAAGGACCGGTGAAAATTATAAAAATAGGAAGGACGCTAGGAATAACAGCGTCGATGATGGACTCTATTGCTAACTGCATCCAGGTCTGGATGCTAGTACGGATGGCGTCCAGTCATTGCCCTGTGAATGGTGCTTCGACTGGGCTCAACCGAGTCGTTTTACTTTGATAGATAGTGGTTTCATGACATATATACTCTAATACGTCTACAACCATCGCTTCTTACCCTACTAGGTGGTAAGCAAGCTCTAGCACGGACATCATCAATCATCACAGGAGCAACATCATCTCACTAGCTGCTTGTCATTAGGATCATCCACTAGACCTATGGTTGGAGCATGTGAGTTGTTCCATGGCCTCGTTGAATCTTCTTTGTTTGGTCTTGTGTACAATTTATTCAATGGTTACAAGTGTACATTATATATGTGACTAGGTTGTTACTTTTGGGCAATACAATTGGTAATTGGCTAGTTTATGATAACAGATAAGTCGATCTTGAGCCGGCGGTTGTGCTTTTGCCTCTACGTGTCAGTGCACCACCGCCAGCACTTCTGGAAGCATGGTGTGCCAGTGCGGTAGCCCGACGTGAACCTGCCGCACGGGTGACACCTCAACCTCGATAGGGTTCTGGTGCCGACCGTGCGGGACTCAGGCCGCACGCAGCTGATGGAGATCCACCATCATCGTTTCTACTCCCGGAAGACCTACGCCGTGACCCAGCATTCACGATGGATTCGCGGAACTAGGACGCGTAGTTTGCCACTGAGCACAACCAGCGTTGTCGGTCGTGCTTCAAGGATGCGTCCCGTGCACCATGCGCGCTCACCGCTCCACCATCACCGTCGGTCATGGTGAAGGGGGGAGGATTAGGAGGCCTACATTGTGGCCCTCGAGTACATTGTGGCCCTCGAGGAGGCCACAAGGAGGTCCATTGAGGAGTCCGAGCGCAAGGAGCTCGCCAAATGGCCTGGCCTTGCACACACGCTGGTAGAATCAACGGCTGGAGTGGAGGCTAACATACCCCCACCGCCGCGCCCGAGCCTGTGGAGGAGGAGCCATGGCCGCTGCTTGGGAAATCATGGTCGTGGACGAGCACATTACCGTCGTATATCGTGCACGCCCGTGTGAGTGGGCACAATAGACGAGGAGGCCGAGCGGCAAGCTGCAGAGCGGGCGATGAAGGCCGAGCGGCAGGAGAAGCAGCAGCTAGTGGCGCAGCAAGCGGCGACGTTGCCAGCCATCCAGTAGGCGTTCCCATGGATGGAGACGCCGGTCTACGTTGACCTGGCCAAGGAGGAGGAGGAAAATGACCATGCCTAGATCTACTGCCCACTGCTAAGTGTTTCTTTTATCTTTTCATTTAATAATTTTAGTTTTAATTAATGTAAATTGGACTTCTGCTGGCTGTTTTATTTTTAAAATATTTCCGAAATCCAGCGCAAATGTGAAATATGTTCATGTTGCTCGCATCTTCGTACCGGCAGACAAAAACGAAATTTGACGTCCGCCTGACTGATCGAAATGAACAAAGAACGAACAAAATCTGCGTCACTTTAGGTTGCCGCGTCGGAGTTCCCTTAGGTTGGACGAAGGCGAGGACTTTTCTGGGCTAGGTTGAACCAAACACCGGACACTGCTAAGAATAGCGTCCAGGTGTGGACGTGGTTTGCAACAGCGACCAGGTCTGGACGCTAATATTGATGGCGTCCTTCCTATTTTTTGAAATTCTAACTTATTATTACTAGTTTCGGAATTACAGCATTTTATTTATTATTAATAAAAAAATCGGCCTGAGAAGGTCCTAACTAGCGATTTCGGAAAAAAGAAAGGAAGTAGATTTAGAGAAGTGTGGTTCATGGGCTAGTCGGCAAAGGGCCGATCAGGCCTGGTCAGTCCAACACCTTCAATGGGCTAAATCCAAATCAAATAATTGTCCACGTCTAGGCCTGGCCCAGGAACCGCTTAAGCACGAAACAGGTCCCACGCATTCCACGGTGGACGAATCACGAAAAGCAACGGCCACGCTTGCCGCAAAATATCTCCACCGCTTGGCCGGTGGCGCCCCACCTGTCAGCACCTCCGGCAAACAACTTGTGGCCCCACCAGTCAGTCACCCGCAGCCTAGGGTTTCATCCCCAGCGTCGTAACTACATAAACCTCTCGGCCTCGGACCTCTCTTCCCCCTCTTTTCCCGGCTGCGCATCCCTTGCCAGCCTCCCACCCTCCCCACCCCGCCGCCGCCGCCCCCGCCCCCTCCCGTCGATGCCTTCCATCGCAGCCATCCCCGAGCCCATGGCCGTCGACGACTCCGCCTCCAAGAAGGCCAAGCGCAAGCAGCTCAAGGCCGAGGCCGCCGCCGCGGCCGAGGCCGCCGCTGCCTCCTCCGGCAAGAAGGACAAGAAGGAGAAGAAAGACAAGAAGCGGAAGACCAAGGAGCCGGCCTCCTCCGACGAGGAGGGCCGGAGCAGCACCAGCTCCGACTCGGACCGGGCGCCCGCCGCCAAGAAGGCCAAGAAGGAGAAGAAGGACAAGAAGGTCAAGGCCGAGCCGGCCGAGGAGCCGGCCAACGACGACGGGGAGCTCACCGCCAGCGGCGAGGAGGAGGAGCCCGCCGACCCCAACGCGCTCGCCAACTTCCGGATTTCCGACAAGCTCAAGGACAAGCTCAAGTCCAAGGGCATCAACGCGCTCTTCCCCATCCAGGCCACCACCTTCGCCCTCGTCCTCGACGGCAACGACCTCGTCGGCCGCGCGCGCACCGGACAGGTTACTGTTCCCCCCTTCTCTGTCTCATTTGATTGATTGATTTGTCATGTAGGAACCGCTTAGCTGGGTTGTAGTTTCATCTGCGTTTAGATTTAGTAACAAGCGTGCTTCGCGATTTTGACACGATCAATCCCATAATTTTAAAGAGAATAAATCTTTAATTTATTACCATGATCATTGTCAGAATTCCATGGATTAGAAGAGAAGGGTTGTTCCTGTCTCGGAATTGCACGCACTTTGTTCACATGGGACATTTTTATGTAGTTATACAGTTAATAGGGAAGTGTTAATATTTAACAGGCCATAAGGTCTGTGCAACATTGCTTGTAGTTATCGTTCTCGGTGTACTGATGTGGCTGAAAACATTGTGTTCATTTTGATTGTAGGGCAAAACGCTGGCTTTTGTTCTACCCATATTGGAATCATTGGTTAATGGGCCACACAAGGCAACTAGAAGGACTGATTACGGCAGGCCTCCAAGTGTTTTGGTTCTGCTACCAACCAGAGAGCTGGCCAATCAGGTATGTCCTACCGTCTGACACTCAAGAAAGATAGATCCTTCCTCTAAATCCAATGTGATCTGACATTCCCAACAAATTACAGGTGCATGCAGACTTTGAGTTTTATGGTGGAACGTTTGGACTTACTACATGCTGTGCTTATGGAGGTTCCCCCTACCGCCCTCAAGAGAATGCACTGAGACAGGGGGTCGACATTGTTGTTGGGACTCCTGGCCGTGTCAAGGTATTTCCCCCCTCTGTTTATCCTGGTTCATTTGCTCTATAGCTCTCTTAATTTTGTTCTGATACTCGCTGCATCACTTTCTTGCCCAGGATCTTATTGAGAAGCAAAAACTCAACTTGAGGTGCTTGAAATTCCGTGTCCTTGATGAGGCTGATGAAATGCTTAACATGGGGTTTAAGGATGATGTCGAGCTTATTCTTGGTATGTCTGCATCCTTGTAATACTAAATGTTCATTCTACGAAGTTGTCTGTATGGTGTTACGCAAGTGAATACCTGACTTTGCATGTAACTTGCTTGCCCAAGTTAACCCAAATTCCTTTACTGTCTTAAACAGGCAAGGTTGAAGATGTTACAAAAGTACAGACACTTCTTTTCAGTGCTACTCTACCGGAGTGGGTAAAAAAGGTATGAACCACTTTGGCCAGATATGTTACTTCTATTGATAATCTTCTTTTTGACAAGCATGTGAACTGACTATACTGTGGAATGACTGTAGCTCTCAATGAGCTTTCTGAAAGCTGACAGAAAAACCGTTGATCTTGTTGGCAACGAGAAAATGAAAGCTAGTGCATCTGTTAAGCATCTTGCTCTTCCTTGCAACAAGGCTGCAAGGTCACAGATTATTCCAGACATCATAAAATGCTACAGCCAGTATGTACTTCTACCAAATCATCCTGTTGGCAGCTACACTAATGCAATTCTCGCAAGTTCTTACTGTATTTTTAATCTTTGCGTTCAGTGGAGGACGGACCATTATTTTCACCGAGACAAAAGAATCTGCATCTGAACTCTCTAGTTTGATTCCTGGATCCCGTGCCCTGCATGGAGATATCGCACAAGCTCAACGTGAAGTAAGTGATTCTGTTTGACCATGCTCGTGCCCAATCTGCTTGAAGTGAACTAATGTGCTGTTCTCTCCGCAACTATTTTTCTAACCAACACATTTTGATTGAGCTCTATGAGAATATATCATTTATGTTATATATGCTAGTTGACTTGGATATTATAGTATTTTGTTTACTTCTTCATCCATTTGTACTGATTACCGGATGGTTATGCAGGTCGTCATTGCTGGATTTAGGAGCGGGAAGTTCCTCGTTTTGGTTGCTACAAATGTGGCAGCAAGAGGCCTTGACATTAATGATGTGCAGCTTATCATTCAGGTATGCCAATAACTGCAGTTGATTAACTTCTCTGACAATTAGCTCCCTCACTGATCATATTCCAAATCTCTAGTGTGAACCTCCGCGTGATGTTGAAGCCTACATACATCGGTCAGGTCGGACAGGGAGGGCTGGCAATACTGGCATTGCAGTCATGCTTTTTGAACCCAGATATAAATTCGGTGTGACCAGAATAGAGAGGGAGTCTGGGGTGAAGTTTGAACATATATCTGCACCGCAGCCTACTGATGTGGCACAATCTGCTGGCAATGAAGCAGCAGAGGCTATTGCAAGTGTGTCTGACAGGTAATGCATTTTAATTAATTAATTTCTGGTACTAAACAGATTCTGTGTTAGATTGAGTTGTGCCATTAACTACGTGGGTGGATACATTGCAGTGTTATTCCTGTTTTCCGGCAACAAGCAGAGGAACTGCTAAGCAACTCCAGCATGTCTGCAGTGGATCTACTAGCCAAAGCACTCGCAAAGGCAGTAGTAAGTCTGTTTGTAGTTCTTTATTTGTTCTGATCATACTGGCTGTTAATGGGGTAATTAACAGAATATGCTTCTCTTAGGGCTACACTGACATAAAGAAGAGATCTTTGCTTTCATCTATGGAGAACCATACTACACTACACCTTCAAACTGGCCGACCATTGTACACACCATCGTGAGTAACTGCTGCGCGTGCTGGTTTAGTGTTATGTCTTATGTCTTGTTGGATGTTGGATTGATTCAAAAATGTATCTTGTGTGCAGGTTTGTTATTAGTACATTGAAAAGGTTCATGCCAGAAGATAGACTTTCAAGTCTACATGGTATAACCCTGACCACTGATGGGACAAGCGCTGTGTTTGATGTTCCTTCAGCAGAGGTTCAAGACTACATTCAAGGTATATACTCTTTCTGTACTGTTCCACTTGTACAGTTGTAATTTATATTTTTTGACTGAATTTACATTAGAATGCATTTCACCTCTTTTGTGCATTGGGTATTATTACAACCTCACCTGCTAAAAAATTCTTCATGATCCCCTGCAGGCGCGGAGAACGCGGCCGGGGTGACAATTGATGAAGTGAAGCAACTGCCAGCCTTGCAAGAGAGGGAACAGTCTAGGGGTAACTCCGGCGGGTCGAGGTTTGGCGGCCGTGGAGGTGGTGGAAGGAGGTTCGGTGGTGGCGGAGGTGGACGGTTCGGTGGTGGCGGAAGAGGCAGGGGAGGCGGCGGAGGCAGGTTTAACAGGAGGTGAAGACCTAGAAGAGTGCTATAATCTATTTTTGACGGGAGTTTGAGAGATGAAAGAAGGCACAGGGAATCGTCAAAGTTTTGACTGCGCCGTGTATCGGGTTTTTTGTTTTATTTGTTTGTGTTGTGTCCCCGAGATTATGACGATCAAGTTTGCCAACGTAAGAGTGTAAAATATTGATCTGATACTCAGCCACTGTTATGAACGAGAATATATGTTGTTTTGTTTTGAGACAGCAGCTTCAGTTATCAGCTCTGTTTTTCTGTTCTTCCTATGGAGCAAGTGGTGCCTGTGAAGCAGCATGTCCAGATGTGTGACGCGCTTGCTCATTGTCCTAGTTTGCCTGTGACCCGACACTGGTGGCCATCTTTATGGAGTTCAGTTGTTCGTCCAACCAGAAAACCTCTTTGTGGTGCTGATGCAGGTGCAGTATCGCTGTTGTTCCGGCCAGTAGTTGCTCGCAAGTCGTAATCTAACATATAAAGCCTCCTAGAGTACCTGCCCATCTGAAGCCACCGCTTGTTGGGCCGTCTGATTTTTTACTGTCGCTCTGGTTTTGGCTACTGGCGTGTGGTGGGCTGTACGTTTTTTTTCACGTTCATGACTGTCTCCACAGTGAATGAGGAGTGGGCCTTGTCACAGGTGGGGTCAAGAGAATGGCGTGGCTCTCGTCCAATTTTGCGTAACAGAATGGCGTGGCTCTCGTCCAATTTCGCGTAACAGAAGCAACAAGCCCTAGATCAACGAGGGGTAAAAAGGAAAAAGTAACGCAGCAGCCTTATCTCCTCGCTCGCTCCCTCCTCTCTCTCCCGCGCCGCCCCTTCCCTCTCCCCGCTCGTCTCCTCATCTCCTCTTTCCTCGACGCCGGCTCCCCTGCTTGCCTCTCCGACCTGGGCCAGAGCCTCGCCGGTCGCTCCCCCCAGCCGGCGCCCACTAGCTGCTTGCGTGGAGGGGAGCTTCTCCGATGGCGACGGCGACCACCATCCTGGCCTCCTTGCTCACCGAGGAGATGCAGGCGAGGAGGAGCGGCGCCTGCTGGAGCTCTCCACGGAGGAGGAGATTTTGTGGCGGTGGTGCGGAGCGTACGGCGGTGGAGGGGCTGGAGAGACCGGGCCCACATCGCTGAAGCAGCGGGCGTGGAGCAGGGGAGGATGAGGGCGATGGGCATGAGGGAAGGAGCAACGAGGTCGGAGTTCCAGGGGTTGTCGACCGTCGGTCGCTCCCTCCTATCTCTCCCACGCCGCCCCTTCCCTCTCCCCGCTCGTCTCCTCATCTCCTCTTTCCTCGACGCCGGCTCCCCTGCTTGCCTCTCCGACCTGGGCCAGAGCCTCGCCGGTCGCTCCCCCCAGCCGGCGCCCACTAGCTGCTTGCGTGGAGGGGAGCTTCTCCGATGGCGACGGCGACCACCATCCAGGCCTCCTTGCTCACCGAGGAGATGCAGACAAGGAGGAGCGGCGCATGCGGGAGCTCTCCACGGAGGAGGAGATTTCGTGGCGGTGGTGCGGAGCGTACGTCGGTGGAGGGGCTGGAGAGACCGGGCCCACATCGCTGAAGCAGTGGGCGTGGAGCAGGGGAGGATGAGGGCGATGGGCATGAGGGAAGGAGCAACGAGGTCGGAGTTCTAGGGGTTGCCGACCGTCGTCACATGTCCCCAGTGTAGGTTGCCCATCTGCGGCCAGAGTTATCTTCCTCCTCAGTTTTCACTCCTTGATTTATTATTTTTCTGAACATATGTGTGCAGATCTGAGGAACAAAAAGAAGGGGATGAATCTTGAGGAAGAACTTGGCTAAGAACAAGGTAATCTCTCTCTCTCTCCATCCCTCTCAATTTAAATCCAGTTTCATGTTCTTTCCTTCCCAGTTTCTGATTTATTGTTTTTTTAAACATATGTGTGCAGATTTGAGGAACAAAAATAAGGGGATGAATCTTGAGGAAGAGCTTGGATAAGAACAAGGTGATCTCTCTCTCTCTCTCTCTCTCTCTCTCTCTCTCTCTCTCTCTCTCTCTCTCTCTCTCTCTCTCTCTCTCTCTCTCTCTCTCTCTCTCTCTCTCTCTCTCTCTCTCTCTCTCTCTCTCTCTCTGAATTTAAGTCCAGTTTCATTGTTCTTTATTGATGCCATTTCTCATGGGATATTCAGGAGTTGAGAACACATATTTTGTAGGTGTTCGTAATGGCAATGGTTGTAATCAACGATGAGAAAAAGAGACTGAGATTGGATTTGTACTAGGCATGTTCCTCGTCTCTCTCAGTCCTTGTTCCTATCCCCACCCTGATGTAACTGCTTCTTCACAACTGTTGGATGTGTCTTAGGAGATAAATGCCATGAATTGTTTAGATTCTTGTTGAGCTAACCAATAATCAAATTGTTTGTCCCCTTGTTAAAGCTAATCATAGTAATATCTGGTAATCGTCCCAGTAAAAAAAAAATATCTGGTAATCGTCCGGCTGATGTGTATAGTGGCAACCAAATTCATGTTGATGAACTGAATCAAATCTATAGTAAAGTTAGTGTTAAATCACACATGTGTACATTCAGGTTCAATACACTCGAGCAGTTTTGTCACATCTGTGGATTTAGTATGACAAGAAAATTACTTGGAAACCCTCTTCTTCACGTCCAAGCGGCCGACGCAGCTCTCGTGCCCTCCCAGCACTGGCGGTTGGGAGCTTCTCCATCCTACGCCGCTGCCTCGTATCGGCTGTGCGGAGGAGTTGTGTGGACTCCCTGCGCCGCAGCTGCCTCTTTGCCATTGCTGCGATGCCTCTGAAGGAAATATGCCCTAGAGGCAATAATAAAGTTATTATTTATTTCCTTATATCATGATAAATGTTTATTATTCATGCTAGAATTGTATTAACCGGAAACATAATACATGTGTGAATATATAGACAAACAGTATGTCACTAGTATACCTCTACTTGACTAGCTTGTTAATCAAAGATGGTTATGTTTCCTAACCATGAACAAGGAGTTGTTATTTGATTAACAAGGTCACATCATTAGTTGAATGATCTGATTGACATGACCCATTCCGTTAGCTTAACACTTGATCGCTTAGTATGTTGTTAATGCTTTCTTCATGACCCATACATGTTCCTGTAACTATGAGATTATGCAACTCCGTTTACGGAGGAACACTTTGGTACTACCAAACGTCACAACGAATCGGGTGATTATAAAGGAGTACTACAGGTGTCTCCAAAGGTACTTGTTGGGTTGGCGATTTCGAGATTAGGTTTTGTCACTCCGATTGTCGGAGAGGTATCTCTAGGCCTTCTCGGTAATACACATCACTTAAGCCTTGCAAGCATTACAACTAATGAGTTAGTTGTGAGATGATGTATTACGGAACGAGTAAAGAGACTTACCGGTAACGAGATTGAACTAGGTATTTGATACCGACGATCGAATCTCGGGTAAGTAACATACCGATGACAAAGGGAACAACGTATGTCGTTATGCGGTTTGACCGATAAAGATCTTCGTAGAATATGTAGGAACCAATATGGGCATCCAGGTTCCGCTATTGGTTATTGACCGAGAATGGTTCTAGGTCATGTCTACATAGTTCTCGAACCCGTAGGGTCCGCACGCTAACGCTTCGATGACAGTTCATTATGAGTTTATAAGTATTGATGCACGAAGTTTGTTCGAGTCCCGGATGTGATCACGGACATGACGAGGAGTCTCAAATGGTCGAGACATAAAGATTGATATATTGAAGCCTATGTTTGGACTTGGAAGGGTTCCGAGTGAAAACAGGATGTTATTAGGAACACCGGGTTACGGAACCCCTCGGGGGGTATATGGGCCTTAATGGGCCACAAGGGAGAAGAGGAAGGGCCGGACAAGGTGGGCTGCGCGCCCCTCCCCTCTAGTCCGAATAGGACAAGGAGAGGGGCGCGCCTTCCCTCTTCCCTCCCCAATCCTACTCCAACTAGGAGAGGGGAGTCCTACTCCCGGTGGGAGTAGGACTCCTCCAGGCGCGCCTCTCCTAGGCCGGCCGCACCCCCCCTTGTCTCCTTTATATACGGGGGCAGGGGGCACCCCATGATAGACACAAGTTGATCTACGGATCTTTCCTTAGCCGTGTGCGGTGCCCCTTCCACCATATTCCACTTGGTCATATCGTCGCGGAGCTTAGGCGAAGCCTGCGCCGGAGAAGTCATATCGTCGCGGAGCTTAGCGAAGCCCTGCGTCGGTGGAGCATCAACATCGTCACCACGCCGTCGTCTTGACGGAACTCATCCCGACACTTTGCTGGATCGAGTCCGGGATCGCCATCGAGCTGAACGTGTGCGTAACTCGGAGGTGCCGACGTTCGGTGCTTGGATCGGTCGGATCGTGAAGACGTCGACTACATCAACAGCGTTGTTATAACGCTTCGCTTTCGGTCTCACGAGGGTACGTGGACGGACACTCTCCCTCTCGTTGCTATGCCATCACCATGGTCTTGCGTGATCGTAGGAAATTTTTGAAATTACTACGTTCCCCAACAATGGCATCCGAGCCTGGTTTTATGCGTTGATGTCATATGCACGAGTAGAACACAAGTGAGTTGTGGGCGATACAAGTCATACTACCTACCAGCATGTCATACTTTGGTTCAGCGGTATTGTGAGATGAAGCGGCCGGACCGACATTACGCCAGACGCTTACGCGAGACTGGTTTCACCGCTCGAGCACTCGTTGCTTAAAGGTGACCGGCGGTGTCTGTCTCTCTCACTTTAGTTGAATCGAGTGTGGCTACGCCCGGTCCTTGAGAAGGTTAAAGCGAGTCTATTTGACAAACTATCGTTGTGATTTTGATGCGTAGGTAAGAACGGTTCTTGCTCAGCCCGTAGCAGCCACGTAAAACTTGCAACAACAAAGTAGAGGACGCCTAACTTGTTTTTGCAGGGCATGTTGTGATGTGATATGGTCAAGACGTGATGCTATATTTTATTGTATGAGATGATCATGTTTTGTAACCGAAGTTATCGGCAATCGCGAGGAGCCATATGGTTGTCGCTTATTGTATGAAATGCAACGCCATGTAATTGCTTTACTTTATCACTAAGGAGTAGCGATAGTCGTAGAAGCAATAGTTGGCGAGACGACAACGATGCTACGATGGAGATCAAGGTGTCGCGCCGGTGACGATGGTGATCATGGCGGTGCTTGGCGATGAAGATCACAAGCACAAGATGATGATGACCATATCATATCACTTATATTGATTGCATGTGATGTTTATCCTTTATGCATCTTATCTTGCTTTGATTGACGGTAGCATTATAAGATGATCTCTCACTAAAATTATCAAGAAGTGTTCTCCACGAGTATGCACCGTTGCCAAAGTTCAGTAGTACCCGACACCACGTGATGATCGGGTGTGATAAGTTCTCGTCCATCTACAACGGTGCAAAACAGTTGCACACGCGAATACTCAAAGTTAAACTTGACGAGCCTAGCATATAACAGATATGGCCTCGGAACACGGAGACCGAAGGTCGAACGTGAATCATATAGTAGATATGATCAACATAGTGATGTTCACCATTGAAACTACTCCGTCTCACGTGATGATCGGACATGGTTTAGTTGATTTGGATCACGTAATCACTTAGATGAATAGAGAGATGTCCGTCTAAGTGGGAGTTTTTTAATATGATTAATTGAACTTAAATTTATCATGAAACTAGTACCGATAGTATTTTGCTTGTCTATGTTTATTGTAGATAGATGGCTCGTCTTTGTTGTTCCGTTGAATTTTAATGCGTTCCTTGAGAAAGCAAAGTTGAAAGATGATGGTAGCAATTACACGGACTGGGTCCGTAATTTGAGGATTATCCTCATTGCTGCACGAGAAAAATTACGCCTGGAAGCACCATTTGGGTGAGCGAACTTCTGCGCAGATCTTGAGCGGTTGTGAACGTCTGGCAAAGCGAGTGATGACTACTCTATAGTTCAATGTGCCATGCTTTACGGCTTAGAACCGGGTCTTCAACGACGTTTTACGTCATGGAGCATATGAGATGTTCCAGAGTTGAAGTTAATATTTCAAGCAAATGCCCGGATTGAGAGATATGAAGTCTCCAATAAGTTCTATAGCTGCAAGATGGAGGAGAATAGTTCATCGGTGAGCACATACTCAAAATGTCCGGGTATAACAATCACTTAATTCAGCTGGGAGTTAATCTTCCGGATGATAGTGTCATTAATGAATTCTCCAATCATCGCCACCAAGCTACAAGAGCTTCGTGATGAACTATAATATGCAAGGGATGACTAAGACAATTCTTGAGCTCTTCGCGATGCTAAAAGTCATGGAGGTAGAAATCAAGAAAGAGCATCAAGTGTTGATGGTCAACAAGACCACTAGTTTCAAGAAAAGGGCAAAGGGAAGAAGAAGGAAACTTCAAAAGAACAGCAAGAAAGTTGCTGATCAAGAGAAGAAACCCAAGTCCGGACCTAAGCCCTAAATCGAGTGTTTTACTGCAAGCAGACCGGACATTGAAGCGGAACTGCCCCAAGTATTTGGCGGATAAAAAGGATGGCAAGGTGAACAAAGGTATATGTGATATACATGTTATTGATGTGTACCTTACTAGAGCTCGTAGTAGCACTGGTATTTGATCTTGGTTACATTGCTAATATTTGCAACTCAAACAGGGACTACGGAATAGACGAGCAGCGGCAAAGGACGAGGTGACGGCGCGTGGGAAATGGTTCCAAAGTCAATGTGATCGCGGTCGGCACGCTACCTCTACATCTACCTTCGGGATTAGTTTTAGACCTAAATAATTGTTATTTGGTGCGGCGTTGAGCATGAACATTATATCTGGATCTTGTTTAATGCGAGACGGTTATTCATTTAAATCAGAGAATAATGGTTGTTCTATTTATATGAGTAATATCTTTTATGGTCATGCACCCTTGAAGAATGGTCTATTCTTGTTGAATCTCGACAGTAGTGATACACATATTCATAATGTTGAAGCCAAAAGATGCAGAGTTGATAATGATAGTGAAACTTATTTGTGGCACTTGCCGTTTAGGTCATATCGGTGTAAACGCATGAAGAAACTCCATACTGATGGGCTTCTGGAATCACTTGATTATGAATCACTTGGTACTTGCGAACCGTGCCTCATGGGCAAGATGACCAAAACGCCGTTCTCCGGAACTATGGAGCGAGCAACTGATTTGTTGGAAATCATACATACCGATGTTTGTGGTCCAATGAATGTTGAGGCACGCATGGTATCGTTATTTTCTCACCTTCACAGATGATTTGAGCAGATATGGGTATATCTACTTAATGAAACACAAATCTGAAACATTTGAAAAGTTCAAAGAATTTCAGAGTGAAGTGGAAAATCATCGTAACAAGAAAATAAAGTTTCTACGATCTGATCGTGGAGGAGAATATTTGAGTTACGAGTTTGGTTTACATTTGAAACAATGTGGAATAGTTTAGCAACTCACGCCACCCGAACACCACAGAGAAATGGTGTGTCCGAACGTCGAATCGTACTTTACTAGATATGGTGCGATCTATGATGTCTATTTCGATTTACCGCTATCGCTTTGGGGTTATGCTTTAGAGACGGCCGCATTCACGTTGAATAGGACACCGTCAAAATCCGCTGAGACGACGCCTTATGAACTGTGGTTTGGCAAGAAACCAAAGTTGTCGTTTCTTAAAGTTTGGGGCTGCGATGCTTATGTAAAGAAACTTCAACCAGATAAGCTCGAACCCAAATCGGAAAAATGTGTCTTCATAGGATACCCAAAGGAGATGTTGGGTACACCTTCTATCACAGATCTGAAGGCAAGATTTTCGTTGCTAAATTCGGATCCTTTCTAGAGAAGGAGTTTCTCTCGAAAGAAATGAGTGGGAGGAAAGTAAAACTTGATGAGATAATCAGATCTGCTCCCTTATTGGAAAGTAGTTCATCACAAGAAATGGTTCTGTGACAACTACACCAATTAGTGAGGAAACTAATGATGATGATCATGAAGCTTCAGATCAAGTTACTCTTGAACTTCGTGAGGTCAACCAGAGTAAAATACGCACCGAGTGGTACGGTAATCTTATTACGTAAGTCATGTTACTTGACCATGGCGAACCTACGAACTATGAAGAAGCGATGGTGAACCCAGATTCATAAAATGGCTGGAAGCCATGAAATCTGAGATGGGATCCATGTATGAGAACAAAGTATGGACTTTGGTTGACTTGCCCGATGATCGGCAAGCCATTGAAAATAAATGGATCTTTAAGAAGAAGACTGACGCCGATGGTAATGTAACTGTCTACAAAGCTCGACTTGTTGTGAAAGGTTTTCGACAAGTTCAAGGGGTTGACTACGATGAGACTTTCTCACCCGTAGCGATGCTTAAGTCTGTCCGAATCATGTTAGCAATTGCCGCATTTTATGATTATGAAATTTGGCAAATGGATGTAAAAACTGCATTCTTGAATGGATTTCTAGAAGAAGAGTTGTATATGATGCAACCAGAAGGTTTTGTCGATCCAAAAGGTGCTAACAAAGTATGCAAGCTCCAACGATCAATTTATGGTCAGTGCAAGCCTCTCGGAGTTGGAATAAACGCTTTGATAGTGTGATCAAAGCATATGGGTTTATCTGAGACTTTTGGAGAAGCCTGTATTTACAAGAAAGTGAGTGGGAGCTCAGAGCATTTCTAATATTATATGTGGACGATATATTATTGATTGGAAATGATATAGAATTTCTGGATAGCATAAAAGGATACTTGAATAAAAGTTTTTCAATGAAAGACCTCGGTGAAGCTGCTTACATATTGGGCATCAAGATCTATAGAGATAGATCAAGACGCTTAATTGGACTTTCACAAAGCACATACCTTGATAAAGTTTTGAAAAGTTCAAAATGGATCAGCAAAGAAAGGTTTTTACCCGTGTTACAAGGTGTAAGATTGAGTCGACTCAATGCCCGACTGCAGCAGAAGATAGAGAGAAAATGAAAGATGTTCCTATGCTTCAGCCATAGGCTCTATCATGTATGCAATGTGTGTACCAGACCGACGATGCTTAGCTGTAAGCTTGGCAGGAAGGTACCAAAGTAATCCAGAGTGGATCATGGACAGCGGTCAAGAACATCCTGAAATACCGAAAAGGACTAAGGATATGTTTCTCGATATGGAGGTGACAAAGAGCTAGTCGTAAATGGTTACGCCGATGCAAGCTTTGACACCGATCCGGACGATTCTAAATCGCAAACCGGATACGTGTTTTTATTAAACGGTGGAGCTGTCGGTTGGTGCAGTTCTAAACAAAGCGTCGTGGCGGGATCTACATGTGAAGCGGAGTACATAGCTGCTTGAAGCAGCGAATGAAGGAGTCTGGATGAAAGAGTTCATTACCGATCTAGGTGTCATACCTAGTGCATCGGGACCGATGAAGATCTTTCGTGACAATCTTGGTGCAATTGCCTTGGCAAAGGAATCCAGATTTCACAAGAGGACCAAGCATATCAAGAGACGCTTCAATTCCATTCGGGACCAAGTCCAAGTGGGAGACATAGAGATTTGCAAAATACATACGGATCTTAATGTTGCAGACCGTTGACTAAGCCTCTTCCACGAGCAAAACATGATCAGCACCATGACTCCATGGGTGTAAGGATCATTACTTTGTAATCTAGATTATTGACTCTAGTGCAAGTGGGAGATCAAGGAAATATGCCCTAGAGGCAATAATAAAGTTATTATTTATTTCCTTATATCATGATAAATGTTTATTATTCATGCTAGAATTGTATTAACCGGAAACATAATACATGTGTGAATATATAGACAAACAAGATGTCACTAGTATACCTCTACTTGACTAGCTTGTTAATCAAAGATGGTTATGTTTCCTAACCATGAACAAGGAGTTGTTATTTGATTAACAAGGTCACATCATTAGTTGAATGATCTGATTGACATGACCCATTCCGTTAGCTTAACACTTGATCGCTTAGTATGTTGTTAATGCTTTCTTCATGACCCATACATGTTCCTGTAACTATGAGATTATGCAACTCCGTTTACGGAGGAACACTTTTGGTACTACCAAATGTCACAACGAATCGGGTGATTATAAAGGAGTACTACAGGTGTCTCCAAAGGTACTTGTTGGGTTGGCGATTTCGAGATTAGGTTTTGTCACTCCGATTGTCGGAGAGGTATCTCTAGGCCTTCTCGGTAATACACATCACTTAAGCCTTGCAAGCATTACAACTAATGAGTTAGTTGTGAGATGATGTATTACTGAACGAGTAAAGAGACTTACGTAACGAGATTGAACTAGGTATTGGATACCGACGATCGAATCTCGGGTAAGTAACATACCGATGACAAAGGGAACAACGATGTCGTTATGCGGTTTGACCGATAAAGATCTTCGTAGAATATGTAGGAACCAATATGGGCATCCAGGTTCCGCTATTGGTTATTGACCGAGAATGGTTCTAGGTCATGTCTACATAGTTCTCGAACCCGTAGGGTCCGCACGCTTAACGCTTCGGCAGTTCATTATGAGTTTATAAGTATTGATGCACAAGTTTGTTCGAGTCCGGATGTGATCACAGACATGACGAGGAGTCTCGAAATGGTCGAGACATAAAGATTGATATATTGGAAGCCTATGTTTGACTTGGAAGGGTTCCGAGTGAAAACAGGATGTTCTGGAACACCGGGGTTACGGAACCCCGGGGTATATGGGCCTTAATGGGCCACAAGGGAGAAGAGGAAGGGCCGGCCAAGGTGGGCTGCGCCCCTCCCCTCTAGTCCGAATAGGACAAGGAGAGGGGCGGCGCCTTCCCTCTTCCCTCCCCAATCCTACTCCAACTAGGAGAGGGGAGTCCTACTCGGTGGGAGTAGGACTCCTCCAGCGCCTCTCCTAGGCCGGCCGCACCCCCTTGTCTCCTTTATATATACGGGGCAGGGGCACCCATGATAGACACAAGTTGATCTACGGATCTTTCCTTAGCCGTGTGCGGTGCCCCTTCCACCATATTCCACTTGGTCATATCGTCGCGGAGCTTAAGCGAAGCCCCGCGCGGAGAAGTCATATCGTCGCGGAGCTTAGGCGAAGCCCTGCGTCGTTGGAGCATCAACATCATCACCACGCCGTCGTCTTGTGGAACTCATCCCGATACTTTGCTGGATCGAGTCCGGGATCGCCATCGAGCTGAACGTGTGCGTAACTCGGAGGTGCCGACGTTCGGTGCTTGGATCGGTCGGATCGTGAAGACGCACGACTACATCAACAGCGTTGTTATAACGCTTCGCTTTCGGTCTCACGAGTGCGTGGACGGACACTCTCCCTCTCGTTGCTATGCCATCACCATGGTCTTGCGTGATCGTAGGAATTTTTTTGAAATTACTACGTTCCCCAACAGCCTCACCGGCCATGGATCCGCCGCAGATGGAGAGTGCCAACGGGGCCGCCGCCGATGGGAAGTGCGAACAGAGAAAGGATGTGGTCGTCGCCATCGCAAGAAGGTTTGCCCCCTGACAGACCGTGTACTGTTGTCGCGGGTGCTGCAGCAGTCTTGCTCCTTCTTGGAGCCTTTCTCCTCTCACACCACCTCTTTGGCGACCCCTGTAGGTTCATGGTTTTACTCCTGGAGTGGTGTATTCCTTGATGATATGTTGATGCGGTCCGCTTGGTGTTCTTGTTTGCTGTTCTTACTTGGCAATAGAGAAAAGAAATATCATCTTTGAAATGCTTGGAATCGATAGTTCTCCGGTCAGCTTCAGCTGTTTCATTTGAATTTTGGAACAATTACATTACTCCCGAAGAAAACAGAGGCTGTGAGAATTGAGCAGTTCCGGCCTATCTGTCTTCTTAATGTCAGTTTCAAAAAATTTACCAAGGTTGGGACTAATAGACTCACACAGATTGCGATTACGTGGTGCAGCCGACCAAACTGCTTTCATGCCGCATGTAAACATCCTAGAAGGGGTTGTAGTCTTGCATGAGACCCTCCATGAACTCCAGACGAAAAAACTAGATGGGGTCATTTTCAAAGTGGATTTCGAAAAGGCATACGATAAAGTTAAGTGGCCATTTCTACAGCAGGCTTTGCGCATGAAAGGTTTCGACCCAGCTTGGAGAAAGCAGGTTGAATCTTTTACACAAAAAGGGAGTATTGGAATCAAAGTGAATGATGACATAGGTCACTATTTCCAGACACATAAAAGCCTAAGACAAGGAGATCCGATGTCACCTATTCTGTTCAACATTGTAGCTAACATGTTGACCATTCTAATAGGTAGGGCAAAGGATGCTGGCCAAGTAGGTAGCCTTGTACCTCATCTAGTTGATGGAGGGGTGTCTATCCTACAGTACGCTGATGACACTATACTTTTCATGGAGCATGACTTGGCAAAAGCGCGAAACATGAAGCTGGTGTTATGCTTATTCGAACAATTGACGGGCTTAAAGATTAACTTTCACAAGAGTGAATTGTTCTGCTTTGGAAGAGCCAAAGAAGAACAAGAGGCGTATAAGCAATTGTTCGGGTGTGAAATTGGGAGTTTACCTTTTACGTATTTAAGTATACCAATTCACCATAGTAAGCTAACAAATAGAGAGTGGAAGTGTGTTGAGGATCGATTCGAGAAGAAACTAAGCTGTTGGAAGGGCAAGCTGATGTCCTATGGGGGCCGGCTAATTCTTATTAATTCGTTCCTCACGAGCATGCCTATGTTTCTTTTGTCGTTTTTTGAGATACCAGTTGGAGTTAGGAAACGACTGGATTTCTATCGATCCCGTTTCTTTTGGCAGAGTGATGATTCCAAAAGGAAATATCGACTCACTAAATGGGATATTATTTGCCGACCAAAAGACCAAGGGGGTCTTGGGATTGAAAATCTTGAGGTGAAAAATAGATGTCTTCTCAGCAAGTGGCTGTACAAGTTATCTGTAGAGTTGGACGCCTCGTGGGCGCAGATTCTGCGCAACAAGTACCTTCACTCCAAAACTTTGTCACAGGTGACAGTGAGGCTGCCGGACTCACCTTTTTGGAAAGGGCTGATGAGAGTTAAATCGGTCTTTTTCAACAGAACAAAGTTTATTATCGGAGACGGTAGCAATACCAGATTCGGGAGGATACATGGCTAGGGAAACTCCTCTCGCCACAAGATCCGTCTCTTTATAACATCGTGCAACGGAGAGACGCTCTGGTTGCAACCGTTCTCAGGACCGCTCCCCTTAATATTCAATTTAGGAGAACACTTGCCGGAGCGCGTTGGGAAGCCTGGCTACATCTGGTTAGAAGACTGATGGATGTGCAGCTTGCTCAACGGCCGGATTCGTTGAGCTGGAAATTAACCAGGAATGGAGAGTTCACGGTTAAATCGATGTACTTAGATGTCATCAATTCTAGCTCTATTCCCTTCTCCAAGCATGTTTGGAATGTCAAGGTCCCTCTGAGAGTTAAAGTGTTTATATGGTTTGTTCATAAACAAGTTATTTTAACCAAGGATAATTTGACAAAGCGCAATTGGACCGGCTCTAAGAGATGTAGTTTTTGTGATCAAGACGAGACTATCAAACACCTCTTCCTCGATTGTCCTATGGCGAAGGTTCTTTGGCGGACTGTTCACATTGCTTTTAATATTACTCCACCGAATAATATCAACACGTTATTTGGGACATGGCTGGATGGGATAGAGGCCCAAACGGCTAAACACATTCGTGTAGGAGTATGTGCCTTACTCTGGGCAGTCTGGAACTGTAGAAATGATTTGGTTTTTAACAGAACAACAAACACTCATTTTTTGCAGGTCATCTTCCGAGATACTACGTTGATCCGTATGTGGTCGCTAATCACTCAGACGGAGGCCAGGGAGCATTTGGTTACTGGATCTGCCCGATGGGAGATGGTAGCTCGGGCTATTTTCAGCCGGTCTGGATGGCGGTCATGTAATAGGATAGGCAATTAGTTTTCCTATCTTTATTTTGCATGTCGGCTGTGGCTTTTACTTTGCTGCTCTTTGTGAGCCGTTTGGGGACTATTGTGTAACGGAGTTACAGACCTTTGTTGGACCTACTCTATTTTAATAAATGTGGCCGTATGCATCTTTCTGATGCAGAGGCCGGGGCTGCTGCCCTTTTCCAAAAAAAAAGATCATTCATGCCGTGGTTGGATGCAAATTAAGAACTATTGGTATAAGTTTTGTTTTCTTGGTCAGACTTTGTTCATTTGATTGTCTTAGTGCAGCCACATGTGAACACTTTTTGCAGGCATCAATGAAGATTTGGGCAGTAGCTAGGGAGGGATTGCTGGAGTGGAAACATGGCAAGAACCAGAAAGAGCTCAAGATTTTGCTACTACCTTGCTAATAAATTTGTGAGGTAATTCAGCTAGCTACATGTGTGTTTGTTTCTGCTATACCAAGGTCATTATTCTGATTTAGAAAATACAAACATGAATTCTGATATAAGAGTCTAATAGCAAATGTTGGTAGCATTAATAGAATGTGCATTGTACGCACAAGCTAATTGTAGAGTTTAATTCTTCTCAAGTAGCGGTTGTCGATGTAGACTTGAACTAATTAATAAGGCAGGTATCAAGTAGTGATATCGTCCATAATCGATGGACGACTAATATTCTTGAGCAGGCTCACAGAGCGAGAGACGAACCTGGGCTGACCCAGACCCTTCTAAAACTGTTGTACGTGGGCAAATTAACCGAGTTTTAGTTGGGAGAGTTAATGGGAAAGCACGAGTATATCTATGATTCTGATCTGTATAAAAGAACTACATAGGATCATTTTTGTTCTTATTTTTAAGACATGCATGATTATTTTTCCTAGGCGTGTTGCTAACAAATAAAAACCTGAAACTAATTTCTATTTAACATAAACTCTAATATCTATACTATACAGACATTTTAGACATGTATATTGGCTCACCAACAATTTGTTTTCTGTTGAAATGAATGGTAATACTTGATTTTCAATTTCCTAAATCTTTATTATTCTTCTGTTGCAATATAATATAACGAGGCATGGTCAGCAGGAAACCTAATTCTCCGTGAACATGCACAAAAGAGTCAACTTTTAGTTCTTTTAAATTTTTGTTCTTTCCTTAGAGTTCATGAGAATTATTTGTAGACGGTGTTGTGATGCTCCAGTACGTGTGTGATGATATTCTTCTGACTCTTGCAATGTCCTATGCTGACAAATACAAATGCTCTGCTCTATTTGATGCTATAATTGTTCATTTTGAATCCATTGCCTCTTTGTAATGGTAAACCAGAGTCCCTTGACAGTTGGTTGGTCATCTTCTTCTCATGATAGAACTGGCAAGATGTCATGATGGAACAATATCTTTTCTGCATGTAGTAAATTATTTTCTTATTAGTTTAGATCCGGTAACTGCACTATATTTTTAGGAGGTGTCACACTAAGAATTTCCTAGTTGGATTTTGATGTTCCAGGTTGCTTTATGGAAGTATTTACAGGCTTGCCATGACAAGGTATTTTATTAGTTTGTTATCTCCCTTTCCATAAACTTTTTACATTCTACTCTGGTTATTAAGTACGTATACATATAAAGTGTGCTCTATTGCTTAACTAAATTTTGGCCTCGGGTATACTACCTGACGATGCACCCCGTGTTGATAAAAATAATATTGGGATGCACCACATACTGATTCACAAAGTTTAGGTCTGTTTCCTTGGAGATTCACAAACAAGTGATGTAGAATTGGAAAAAAAAAGTGATGTAGAATTGATCTGAATTTTAAACAGACCTGCCCCTGAATTTTAAACAGACCTGCACCTGGGTTTTTAACTGCTTTTTCTGTATCTTATTCTTTTACAGGAATGCATCAATAATCTTGGTATAAAATTTATTTGGATGGTTTAGAACCTTCAGATGGCATGGCTGAGATATAATTTGTTGTATTCAGTTTTTTTTCATCGTCACAGGTTTGCAAATTTTGGTTCTACTGCCAGTGCATACTTTATGTTTCCATTTCCATCAATTCATCTTGTAGAATCTCTGTGACCCTCGACGTTGGTTTGGAAGTTCGGTTCAGTCATAGCCTAATTTTTGGGTCTTCGCAAAAAAAGGCCTAATTTTTGGGATTTAGTAATTGTGGCCTGTTGTTAGTATGCGAGTGTACATACAAATGATTAGCACTATATTTATTTTGATTTATTTGTTGTGATTAAGAGCAGAAGCTCTACTCATCTAGGACGAGGTCTATGACAAGGAAAGTTAATGTAAAAAATCAAAATTGTGTGTGTTTGTATGGTTAATACTCACTTCATTTTGATATATTTGTCTTCTAATAACCCACCGTGCACAGGACAGACCATGCAAGCATCAACTTATCGAGAAATGACTTATTAACCTATTAAAAGACCATACCGGAACCACCTATGGCATAACCTCTTCAAAACATTTAAGTAGGGGTGGGCAATAGAAGCGTTGTAGTAACTGCTCGCTTGCTGAACGGACAAACATTTTGACGATGGATCTTGCTTTCATGGATATACAAAGATAAATGGATGGATGTTGCAAATACAGTAGAAATCATGGGTGCAACAATTTTTATGTCCATGTTTTTCTTTTTGTCTGATTGTGTGTGTATACTGGTTACAGGGCACTATTTGCGTAGAATTTACTTGACCTGTAGGAACTGGCTCTACTATCTAGCTTTTAAATGTAATAAATCTAGAAGGCAATGGAGCATTACTGTCTTTCCCTCTTTCTACATAAGTAGGAAAGCTGTGACTTGGATTCTGGACATGAATCTTGTTAACCTGTTGAAGCAGAAAACTATAGATGCAGAGTCCAATTAGTTGTCCTTTGTGCATACACAAGAAAGTGGAATTTGGAGTCTGAACATGAATCCTTGAGACTGATGGCCAGAAATAGAACACAACATGACGACCTTGAGTGGGACCCTTCTTCACATGTGACTGCTCTCTTTTGGAATACCAGCCATGCGTGACATGTTTAGTAGAACAGATTGTGTCGTACGCCTGGTAGTTGTTGTTGCCTATACAGAGTGATGATCTGAGGGTGTGAACTATTTTTTGTGCAAATTACTTGTTATATAAACTATATGGATGGAGTTACGGGACATTAAGAAAAGATATGAGAAAGAATATAGAGTGTGAAATTTTCTATATAAATTACTTGTTATATAAAAGTTGAATCTCACGATCCAACTTTTTAGAACTATGCCACAACTTTTATGAGGCCATAAGTTTTTCTTTTGAAATCTGCAGGTTATATGATTTGTACATGACGGTGTTACTGAACAGAAGGAGGTAATTTCTTTGCTCTTTCTATTGATTAATATTGTTCTTCACTCTTTCTAAACTATTGAATTTATTAATATTATTCTTGCACAAATTAAATAATGATTATATCATCTTTTGGTCACTCGAGTAAGATAGAACATGATGATCCTCTCTTAATTTGGTTTCTCCTCCGCTGAAGAATATAGGAATCACCAGCAGCCCTTCTCGTGAGCACCATGTCTATGAACTCATCTCCATGCTTACTATCCTTCTATAAACTGGGGGTATCCATGTGTTGCTAATAAGGCATTTTCCATTCTTTGTTTTTCAATTCTGTATCAGTAGTTCCGAGGAAGTGCTCAACCTAGACGTTGTTGGCCGAAGGAGGGGCGGAGCAGGTGCGAGTCAGGTAGGCGGCTCAATGGGTGGGAGATGGCAGCTGTCGATCTCACACGGCTCCTGCGCCCCGCGACCCTCCCCTCCCCGGCTAAGTAGGAGGTTCGAGGGCAGCGACTAAGGAAAGAGCACATCGGCGATGAGGGCTAGCAATAGCAAGACAACTGCCAGGTGCAGTCGATATGCCGCCACGTCGGCCCTTCACGCGCGCCCGCCAGGGTCGGGACCTTTTTCCGAGCAATGCGTAGTGTTTCCTTTATTGTTGTTGTTTGTGATGTCCTTGATATTCCTTTGCCATATGATTTTTTGATCATTTTCTCGCTCATTCCTAGAGGAGCGCTATGGATAATATGATTGAGGTGACTAAGATACATGCTTTTTGTTTACTTGGCATCTGCTTCTCTTAATTTTTCTACAACCCTTCCTTTACATGCTGGTATGTTTTGTTGCCAGGCTCAGATCGGCGAGACCCGTGCCAATGCACGAGGTACAATATTGGTTAATTTTCCATCTCCAATCAGATTAATGGTTTGCATGCAGACCAAGCCCAGTGTTTTATGGTGTTCTTATTCCTGATTTAGTTGTACATTTGACTTTTAGTTTCTTCATAGATAATAAAGTAGTGGCAGATGAACCAGTAAGTTATCTGTGCCCATTCTTTGCTGTAAGCATTAAATTTGCTCTCTGCTTTTACTTTCAATGTGTTATCCGTACCCCTGCTTTTTGTGGCTAATTATTATGTCCTATCAACATATGCAGAGTCCATGGTATCATACGATTTGAAGTTGAAAAAATCATGCTATGGGTGATACGGAAAAGTCATTGCCTTCTTTGCTGGAACATTTCCTAAGATGATCTAAGGTAATTATTTTAGTAACCATGTCATTTATATGCTAAATTCAGTGCGTTGACAACTAGAGATCGCTTCCTTTTTTTGTGTATTGATCATTTCAGTATGATTGTTTGATACACTGCCGACATCATTTTGCTTTCTTCTTGCTTGTTATTTCATTTATTTCCTCCAGCAAGTGGATGGCTATTTCCACTGCTTCAAGTTTTGTTTTGGCTCTAATTGTGTGTATGGCATCTTGGCCTTCTTAGGTGAAGCATTTATGAATATCCTCGCTGATCTATGGATCTATCATTGTAAGAGTCGATAATATATGGTGAGCTGCCTCACACCATCATTTGGTCTTTGTAGCATTTGAGTTGGCAAATTTGTTGGATTCATGCGATTAGGCATGGTAAGTGCTCAGAGACCTCATAGCTCTATAAATTGTGCTTCCAAAAGTTCTGAATCTTTTCTGTGCTTGGTCCTCTCATTGGTGAGAGTAGCCATGTAAATCAATCTGCTATGGGAAATGGGAGTTTGCAAACTAACGGAATCTAATTGCTGAGGGACGAGGTTCATAACTGAGGGTCATGTGTAGAGCTGGAGGAAGAAGTTGTGAGGCTTGGAACTCTCCTTGTGAAGGGCTCAGGGACAACAGTGAGGACAATGCCTCTTTAGTTGTAATTGTGATACTCCTGATGTGCAAGTAAACATTCCTGTGATACTCCTTATGCTAAAATGTTGGTTGTTAGTACAGAGGTGGTGACATTATTTGGTTCTCTGATATTGATTTCATGATTTGTAATATAATCCACATTGCATTATCTTTCCAGTTACATCTCCTACTTATGCACTACTAACATCTTTCTAATTCGGTTCTTGCGCCATTGGCGCAACCGGGTCATCTAGTATCACTAAAGGGCAAGTCTAACGCGCTGATGAATTTCGTCAGCACGTGTGTTTGGGATGTTTGGGGCAAAACGGACAGAAAAAACGGGCCAACGTGCCGATGGCTTTTCGGTTTTTGCCCAACCATGACTCATTTTCAACTTAAATTTTTCGTTCTATGCCGACACATTGCCTGTTCAAATTTGGGCCAGGTTTATGTGACGCCTATTTTCCTTCTGGCCTGCTTGTCAGTGGCACATTCACCCGCATTTTCCTCTTTCCTAATAAAACCTCGTCAAAGTTTTGACTGCACCGAGTATCCTGACAACTGAAACTGTGTGTTGTTTTCAGACACAGCTTTAGTGACCAGCTCTTGCAAATCTATTTTTGGTTGCAATTTTGTCTCCTGTTCTTCACATGGAGTAACTGATAGTCCTTACTACCCTCATCCTCGTTTATTGATCCCTTTTGTATTTTGTGCCAATTTTCCTTTTTAGAACGTTGGCAATAGAGCTGCCAAATTCATTGATTAGAAAAAGTGTTACAAGAACCCTCCGAGGAGGAAAGTACAACAAGGGCTAGTGCAAAAAGAAAAGAAAGCAAAAAATGTCGGCACTACCACAAACCCAAGCTCCACCAATAAGCCATGAACACCAATGAAAACCATTGTTGGGTCTCCAAGGTAACGCCTCCAAGAATGGAGTAATGTCGAGGACGACACCGTTACCCGATCTGGCATAGCCAAATCTTAGATTTTTACCCGGAGACCACAAGCTACGAGGTACGAAGAGCACAACAAGCTCCACGGTGGTACCTCCAAGGAGGAAGACGACATCCCTAGACGTTGTTACCGTCGGCACTAACCCGATCAATGCAGGATTTTCATCCGAAGCCGAGTCTTCCCCCAATTGGATCCAAGGCCTACCAGCGCCAACGTGCAGAAATAGGCCATGAACACTACCAGGAACGAACTTGCCACTGCCGCACGCAGAAACTCAGCGAACATGAGCCAACCTGGCTGAGCCGCCCCACCACATGCAATCCTGGGCGAGCCAAAACCATATCCAGCCATCCCCTGCCTCCGTGCGTAGAAACTGGGCAAGGATCTGCACCGCAGCGCATAGGAAGAGCCGAGTTAGAACCGGAGCTGGCCGGCTTGCACCGCCACATACCAAACTGACCGCCTCGCACCGCCGCACGCAAGGACAGGACTAGCCGAGCTAGATCTGGTCAGCCAACCTACTCTGCACACAACAACCGTTCACTACTAGGAAAATGCTTATAGGTAGACATTTAGCAGTAGCGTTGGTTAGAGACCCCACGCTACTACTATTTAGCAGTAGCGCCGGCCAGCACCAGCGCTACAAGCACACGTTAGCAGTAGAGCTGTATATCACGGCCAGCGCTACTGCTAATGGGCCATGCTCTCGGTCCCCTGTTGCAGCTTTAGCTATAGCGCTGGGCCTCCTCCCCCGCGCTGCCGCTAAGCCCACCTCTGCTTCCTCTCACTTGCGGCCGCGCACCCTCTCCCTCACTCACACTCACACGCTCACACCAGATCGAATCCCTCAATCGTCCCCCGATCCGGCCACCGCCCCCGCGTCCTACTTCGGCCACCCTCCCCGTGCGGGCCCCTCTTCCTCCATCGGCCGCCCTTCCCTTGGCCCTCCTCCCTGCCCCCCCAAGACCGGCCATCCTCCCCCACCGGTCGCCTCCCGCGCCGGCCCTCCTCCACCGAGAGGTACTCCTCCCTCCTTCCTCCTCCTCCCTCCTTCCTCCTCCTCCCTCCCTCCCTAGTTATAGTTATTAGAGAGTAGTTATTTTGAATCCTAGTTGAAAAAATGTAGGTTCTTAGAATAATGTAGGTGTTGTAGTTGAATTTGTAGGTGTTTTAGTTAAATTTGTAGGTGTTTTAGTTAAAAATGTAGGTTTTTAGAATAATGTAGGTGTTCTTAGAATAATGTTGAATTTGTTTTAAGTGTATTTAAAAGAGTTTTAGGTGTTTTAGTTGTTTTAGGTGTAGTTAACAGAATTTTAGGTGTTTTAGTTGTTTTAGGTGTAGTTAACAGAATTCTAGGTATTTTTTAGTTAAAGCAATTGTTGTTATTTTTTAGTTAAAGCAATTTTTCCTGTTATATGCAAATTTGCAGTGGACATGTCATATTTTGAACATGTCACATTTTGGACACGTCATATTTTTTGAGTGGCCTATGTTTTGCCGTAAATGTCAATTCGTTTACGTTACGGCAAATTTCAGCGCTTCGATATGTCCTGTTTTTAGCAAAGATCATGCCAAATTTTGCTAAGTGTTTATTAATTTTGTTTTCATAATTAAGCATTTTGTTCTCGGCGTCGACGATGCCTATCCGCATCCTCGTAAATCGACTCGTGCGGAGGACTCTGGTTGAGCCGAGGGGCCATGTCAGGCTGGGCTCCGCTGGCTGGTCTTGGGTTGTGCTACCTTATGGTGGCGCAGCTTAGTGAGGAGCCAGCCCGTTGTCGACCGAGCTTCTTTGGTGGCGATCACGTGGGCTGCATCGGTGGAGAGGCTTGAGTCCCCAGCGCAGGTGGTACAGCACCGTGTCACGGAGGAGAACGCGACGTCCAGCGCTACTTGGTTGCATTGGCGAACGGCGGTTCTCCAATACCGGCAGATTCTTTGGGGATCTCACGGAGCTATGATCCGTGATGGTTCCTTCTCTTTGGGTGTCCACCGCGGCCCACTGAACCTAGAGGAGCTATTATTCGAGATGTATTAGTAATATTATATGATGATCTTTCCTACAAACTACTATATATGTATTCGATGATGGATTATTAATTACCTATTAGTTATTTGCTTATTGAATGCAAAAGATGGCGCAGTTTGTGCTACAAACTACTATATATGTATTCATGATGGATTATATGATGATCTTTGCTACAAACTACTACAAACTACAAATTTTAGGTTTTTAGTTGTTATATGATGATCTTTGCTACAAACTACTATATATGTATTCGATGATGGATTATTAATTACCTATTAGGAAATGTCTAACGACGAAAGGGAATTCGCTATGTGTAGTATCTGCGAAGATGAGCGCGGTCTTTGCGATGTGCCTCACCGGTAGAAGGTCGGCGTTTCAGCATCAAGCTCCAAGAGACCTTCGATGTTGAAGCAGTGCATAGCGACGACAAGTGTTTTTGTTATTTTTGCACGACTTCTCTGCTTCTTCAACGTGTAATTTCCGTCTTTTACAATTCGACTAGCTTATCCCATGCCATGCAAGACGCTATGTCTTGGAGAAGATGGGTTTTGAAGATCATGAAAGAACGGAGACAAAGATAATTCAACTAAGGACCCATCATGGTTATGATTTTGCTGTAAATCTATACAATTCTATGAACTCATCCAATTTTGGTTGCCTGAATTGGGAAGCCCTTTGCAAGGCGTATGATTTTCATGAGGGTATGCTTCTCACCTTCGATCTTGGTGATCCTGACATTGACGAAAATGATATGACCATATGGGTCCTTGTTGACACGCTTCCAGTTCTACCGCTGTGTGAGTTTCTTAAACATATTTACTAAGTAATTTATATTATTTATTTCAAAATATTTGACAGCTTATTTCCATTGATAGCTTATTTTCATTCTTCAAAAAATGTACGGAAAATGGTAGACATAACCTACTACTACAATGATGAAGCACAATTAACTTATAAGGAGCAAGATGGTCTTATCGCATTTTTTATCGATATTGAGAATTACAATAGCTATTATCAAACTCCTCCACATTATGGTCAATACGTGCCACTAGTGAACGTGTTGAACTACGGTAACATCAATGGAGATATCATGGTAAGATTTTCTACTATTACGACATCCGTGCATCTTTTGCATAAATTCTTCTAAAACTAAACTATATTGCTAACTACAAAGTTATTACTATGTTTTTGAACAGAAAATCCCGATGGATTGTGTGCCTCATCTGATGTTGATGAGAGGCCGCGTTAATGTTATGAACTTACGGCCACCACGGCCAGGTCAGCCGCAGTATCCACATCACTCCTGTCCATACCGGATTTCTAAAAGCGAGGAAGCCATGATAATAAATGATTTCAAAAAATGTTTGAACCATCGTAGAGAGCTACTTGGAAGCAACATTGTGCGTAGGCCAAGACTTGAAGACAGGATGATCTCCATTCTTTATTATGGAGAGTCAATTTTCCTTAATGCAGCTTCAATGCCTATCTTGTTTTATGATATTTTACCTAAGAGAGGGTAGAGTAGGTCCTATGAGAGGAGTAGGTCGTAGCTAGAATGTGTTATTATGTGCTACAATGTGTTAGAGTTGATGATGATGAGGAGGAGCTGTGATTATGACTAGTGACCAACTTGTTATATGATGTCTCATTGACGAACATTGTTTGATGGTGATGACAAGTGGTAATGAATATGCTATTTAAACGGACTAGTTCATGATGAGTTGTTACTGTATAAAAGATATATCTGTTTAAACATGTACAACGCCAAAATGCTAAAAAAAACATAAATTTTAGCAGTGGCGCGGGCCTGAAAACGCGCTACTAGTACTTGAACTTACCAGTACCGCTGGCCTAAAAATGCGCTACTGCTACAAAATAGCTGTAGCGCCGTAGCTGTAGCGCTGGTGCCCGCGCTACTGGTAGCTCAAAAACCAGCACTACTGGTAAGCTTTTCCCTAGTAGTGGTTGCATGGTGCCGCTACTCCAAGAGCAGGACGTGAACACGCTTGGAAAGGAGGGCCCACCAGCATTCGCCGACCCCACCAAACAACCACCACCAGCGTGACCTCGGGCGGCAAGATCCGGCGACAGACATCAGATCGAGAACGACCGTGGCAAGGTCTGCACCTCATGCACAAGCCTGCCCCGTCCTCGACGCCCGACTGGCACGCAGCGCGCCGCGCCTGCCGACGCCTACTCGCCGCACTCGCCACCGCCTGCTCACCGCGTGCACCGTGCCCGCTGATGCCTGCTCCCCGCACCCCCACGCCTCTCCTTGGCTGAGCGCCCCTTCACCCCCCTGACCAGGCGAGAGGGAACAACAGGAAGGCCACACCGCCGCTGCTGTGCGGGCTTTGTCCGACGGTAGCGAGGGGAGGGGGAGATCTAGGAGGGGAGAGCTGGTGTGGTGCCTAGGGTTTCGACCGGGTCACCCACGGCGTGGGGCGACACGAGCGACAGATGAGTATGCAACAGCTGGGAGGTGCATCTTTTATTTTGTGCCAAATTTTGACTAAAGATTAAACTAACAAAATATTAATACATGTCATCAAAAATACATCTTTTATTTTGTGCCAAATTTTGACTAAAGATTAAACAAATAAAATATTAATACATGTCATAAAAATAATATCATTGAAAATTATTTTCAAATACGAATTCAATGATATAATTGTTGGTGACATGCATTAACATTTAATTAGTTAAATCTTTAATTAAAATTTGGAACAAAATACAATAAAGACCAATAAACCCGGAACGAACGAAGTAGTACCAATGAAGCAACTTGTCCAGACGTGCTTCACTTGCTGAGTCCCTGTCACGGTCTAGTTTGTTTGTGACCCGAGGTGGCCATGTTTATGGAATTATGTTGTGTACATGCAACCAAAAAACCTCATTGGTTGAGCTGTCCTACGGTGCTAGTTGTAGCAGTAGCACATCGCTTTGAATGGTGGTTGTGGTAACAGCCAATAGTTGCTCGTAATAACAATCACTAGTGAAAGAACATGCGGTGCCCCCATGTTTGGTTTTGGTAATTGATGACAACCTCTATGGACTAATGGTTGTCTTGAGTTATATTTGAAGGATTTGTCCATAGGCTTTTCTTGAAGTCCATGTGTTGGTTTCAAGGAGTTTATGATTTGACCAAGGTGCTATTAAGGAATTATCCAAAGATTGGTCATGTGAGTGTTGAGCTTATTGCAAGCATGTCTTGAAGAAGAAGATTGTGTGATCATTCATGTTTACCTTCAAGACATCATCCAAATGAAGAGAGTTGGAAAGATTCAAGGTTTATCAAGACTAAGTAAAGAGTTAATCAAGTTGATCAACTCACAAAGCGTAGAAGATGTACCTAGAGGGATCAAGTGATCCCATGGTATGGTAAGCATTATCCATTGCACTTTGTGTACTAACCCATGGTCTACGTGAGAGTTCTATGTGGGGTTAGGTACGTGTCCATGGGCTTGCGTCAAGAGGAAGATATCATACAACCCATGGAAAGGATGACATCAAGTGGTGATCATCATCAAGATTGCAGTGTGCAAGTTCAAGTGGAGCATCATGAAGAGATCAAGTGCTTGAATCTTGCCATCCATTGTGGGTCATCAAGTGGTGATCGTCATCAAGATTGCCGTGTGCAAGTTCAAGTGGAGCGTCATGAAGAGATCAAGTGCTTGAATCTTGCCATCCATTGTGGTGTCAATGGACTTGTGAAGATGTGCCGAAGAGTGGCTCACCCATAGTGGACTATGGGGGAGCAATCATCTAGTCTTGATCGAGCCAACGCAATCAAGAAAGGTGGTCCAACTTGAGGGAGTCAAGATCGTCATCATCTAGCTCAAGTGGACCATGTGCAAGGAAAAGGTTTGCCCTTGATAGGTTTCCTATTTTATCGGTCTCGTGGTGGTAGTTGGGAGACCGGGTTATAGGATCGTTTGCCGTACTATCAAGGGGGGCACTCAAGTTGGTAGCTTGATCGTATCGTTAGTAGAGAGCTCAAACCATTGCATCCTTGCATCATGTTTCTTGGTTCTTGTTTGGTTCTCTTTGTGAGTCTTAGATCTTATGGTCATCTTGATGACAAGCTTGGGTTCATCGAAAACGGAGTTCGCATGCGTCTTCTATGATGTTTTCGGTGTTGGAGGTTTTACCGATCTTATCTGAGGAAGGGTCCTCACCTTTTTATTATGGGCCTTTTCTCATTTGCTTCTTATTGGTATTTCTTTCAAGATTGTGTTAGCCCTTGTTGCTAGCTTTCCAACAAACTTGGTTTCATCGAATTCGGAATCCGTTTGCAAAAGTTGTGGCAGTTTTGGTGTTCTGAAAAGGCTGCAGCGGTACTACCGTGAATTGGAGCGGATGTAATTTTTTACTACCGCTCAAGAGCAGTACTACCGTGACTCCTACAGCGGTAGTAACTCCGGACCAAAAACTCGTCCCAAGTCCTGCGGTGGTAGGCCCGGATGTATTTTTTAGTACCGCTCGCAAGCAGTAGTACCGCTACCCTTTGCGGTAATACCGCGATACCTAGCGGTAGTACCGTGAGGACGAGTGGTAGTACCGCTCCGGCGGTTCTACTGGCCTTTTGCCTCCTCGCTGTTGTTTTTCAAAGGGGTAGTACCGCCCTAGCGGTAGTACCGCTCCTTGGAGCGGTAGTACCGCTCTGTGCGGGCTGTGAGCATAACGGTTGGATTTTTTCCCACCTATAAAAGGGGGTCTTCTTCCCCATTGAACCTTATCCTTTGAGCTTGTGTTCTTCCCCCATTGTTGACCTTCTTCGAGCTTGCTAACTCTCAATCCCTCCATGGATTCTTGCTAGTTTTTGAGGGAAAAGAAAGAGGAGATCTAGATCCACATTTCCACCAATCACTTTCTCCTCTATGTGAGGGGAACCCCTTGGATCTAGATCTTGGAGTTCTTGGTGTTCTCCTTCTTATTCTTCCTCTCATCTTCCTCCCTAGCATTAGTTGCTTCGGTGGGATTTGAGGGAAAAGGACTTGGGCACTCCGTGTGCCCTTGCCATTGCATTTGGTGCATCGGTTTGAGTTCTCCACGTGATACGTGGAAGTTACAAGTTGAGAAGCTTATTACTCTTGGGTGCTTGGTGCCCTTGAGCTTGTTACTCTTGGGTGTTTTGGACACCCTAGAGCTTGTTCCTCTTGGGTGCCTTGGTGCCCTAGACGGTTGGTGTTGTTCGGAGCTCAATCATTGTGGTTTAAAGCTCCGGGCAAGCGTCGGGGTCTTCAATTAGGTTGTGGAGATCGCCCCGGGCAATTTGACGGGTACCAGTGACCGCCCCCAAGGGTTGCCAAAGTGTACGGGTTCGATGACCACCCCCAAGGGTCGCCATTTGTACGGGTTCTGTGACCGCCCTCAAGGGTCCCTTAGTGGAATCACGACATCTTGCATTGTGCGAGGGCGTGAGGAGATTACGGTGGCCCTAGTGGCTTCTTGGGGAGCATTGTGCCTCCACACCGCTCCAAACGGAGATTAGCATCCGCAAGGGTGTGAACTTCGGGATACATCGTCGTCTCCGCGTGCCTCGGTTATCTCTTGCCCGAGCCCTTTACTTATGCACTTTACTTTGTGGTAGCTATATTGTTCTTTGTCATATATCTTGCTATCACATAGTTGGTTATCTTGCTTAGCATAAGTTGTTGGTGCACATAGGTGAGCCTAGTTGTTTTAGGTTTTGTGCTTGACAAATTAACCACTAGGTTTATTCCGCATTTGTTCAAGCCTAAACCGTAATTATTTTAAAGCGCCTATTCACCCCCCCTCTAGGCGACATCCTCGATCTTTCAATTGGTATCAGAGCCTCGTCTCTCTTTGTTAAGCTTAACCGCCTAGAGAGTAAAGATGTCGACTAGGGGATTAGGATTCTCTGGCACACTTAGTTTTGATGGCAGAAATTTTGATGTTTGGGTAATTAGCATGCTTAATCTCTTTAGGGTCATGGACCCAAATTTAGAGCGAATTGTAGATATGGGGTTTTCTCCTCCAAAAGATCCCCAAAGATTATATTTAGAGGATGAGAAAAACTCTTATCTCAATGCTCAAGCTTCTAATGTGCTTTTCGATGCTTTGAGCAATGTAGTTATATTTCAACTCATGCCGTTCTGGGATGCTCATGAGTTATGGATGTTGGGGAACGTAGTAATTTCAAAAAAATTCCTACGATCACGCAAGACCAGGGTGATGGCATAGAAACGAGAGGGGAGAGTGTCCGCCCACGCACCCTCGTGAGACCGAAGCGGAAGCTTTATAACAACGCTGTTGATGTAGTCGACGCCTTCACGATCCGACCGATCCAAGCACCGAACGACGGCACCTCCGAGTTACGCACACGCTCAGCTCGATGACGATCCCGGACTCGATCCAGCAAAGTGTCGGGATGAGTTCCGTCAAGACGACGGCGTGGTGACGATGATGATGATCCACCGACGCAGGGCTTCGCCTAAGCTCCGCGATGATATGACTTCTCCGCGCAGGCTTCGCTAAGCTCATGACGATATGACCGAAGTGGAATATGGTGGAAGGGGCACCGACACGGCTAAGGAACGATCCGTAGATCAACTTGTTTGTCATGGGGTGCCCCTGCCCCGTATATAAAGGAGCCAAGGGGAGGGGCTGGCCGGCCAAGAGGGGGCGCCAGGAGTCCTACTCCTCCGGGAGTAGGATTCCTCCAATCCTAGTTGGAATAGGATTCCCTGAGGGGAAAGAGAGAGGGGCGGCCCACCTTTCCTAGTCCTAATAGGACTAGGGAAGGGGCGCGCGACCACCTAGGGCTGGCCCTTTCTCCTTTCCACCAAGGCCCACTATGGCCCATATAGTTCCCGGGGTTCCGGTAACCTCCTGTACTCAGTAAATTCGATTTCACTCGGAACATTTCCGATGTCCAAATGTAGGCTTCAATATATCAATCTTTATGTCTCGACCATTTCGAGACTCCTCGTCATGTCCGTGATCACATCCGGACTCGAACTACCTTCGTACATCAATACTTATAAACTCATAATGAAGCTGTCATCGAAGCGTTAAGCGGCGGACCCTACGGGTTCGAGAACTATGTAGACATGACCTAGAACCATTCTCGGTCAATAACCAATAGCGGAACCTGGATGCCCATATTGGTTCCTACATATTCTACGAAGATCTTTATCGGTCAAACCGCATAACAACATCGTTGTTCCCTTTGTCATCGGTATGTTACTTACCCGAGATTCGATCGTCGGTATCCAATACCTAGTTCAATCTCGTTACGGTAAGTCTCTTTACTCGTTCCGTAATACATCATCTCACAACTAACTCATTAGTTGCAATGCTTGCAAGGCTTATGTGATGTGTATTACCGAGAAGGCCCAGAGATACCTCTCCGACAATCGGAGTGACAAAACCTAATCTCGATTCATGCCAACTCAACATATACTTTTGGAGACACACTGAGAGTACCTTTATAATCACCCGATTCACGTTGTGACGTTTGGTAGCACACAAAGTGTTCCTCCGTAAACGGAGTTGCATAATCTTATAGTTGCAGGAACTTTGTATAAGTCATGAAGAAAGCATAAGCAACATACTAAACGATCAAGTGCTAAGCTAACGAAATGGGTCATGTCAATCACATCATTCTCCTAATGATGTGATCCCATTAATCAAATGACAACACATGTCTATGGTTAGGAAACATAACCATCTTGATTAATGAGCTAGTCTAGTAGAGGCATACTAGTGACTATCTGCTTGTCTATGTATTCACACATGTATTATGTTTCCGGTTAATACAATTCTAGCATGAATAATAAACATTTATCATGTTATAAGGAAATAAATAATAACTTTATTATTGCCTCTAGGGCATATTTCCTTGATCTCCCACTTGCACTAGAGTCAATAATCTAGATTACACAAGAATGATTCTAACACCCATGGAGTCTTGGTGCTGATCATGTTTTGCTCGTGGAAGAGGCTTAGTCAACGGTCCGCAACATTCAGATCCGTATGTATTTTGCAAATCTCTATGTCTCCCACTTGGACTTGGTCCGAATGGAATTGAAGCGTCTCTTGATATGCTTGGTCCTCTTGTGAAATCTGGATTCCTTTGCCAAGGCAATTGCACCAAGATTGTCACAGAAGATCTTCATTGGTCCCAAGCACTAGGTATGACACCTAGATCGGAAATGAACTCTTTCATCCATACTCCTTCATTTGCTGCTTCGAAGCAGCTATGTACTCCGCTTCACATGTAGATCCCGCCACGACGCTTTGTTTAGAACTGCACCAACCGACAGCTCCACCGTTTAATAAAAATACGATCCGGTTTGCGATTTAGAATCGTCGGATCGATGTCAAAGCTTGCATCGACGTAACCATTTACGACTAGCTCTTTGTCACCTCCATATCGAGAAACATATCCTTAGTCCTTTTCGGTATTTCAGACGTTCTTGACGCTGTCCAAATGATCCCTCTGGATTACTTTGGTACCTTCCTGCCAAGCTTACAGCTAAGCATACGTCGGTCTGGTACACAGCATTGCATACATGATAGAGCCTATGGCTGAAGCATAGGAACATTTTTCATTTTCTCTATCTTCTCATTGTGGTTGGGCATTGAGTCGACTCAATCTTACACCTTGTACTACAGGTAAAAACCTTTCTTTGCTCGATCCATTTTGAACTTCTTCAAAACTTTATCAAGGTATGTGCTTTGTGAAAGTCCAATTAAGCGCCTTGATCTATCTCTATAGATCTTGATGCCCAATATGTAAGCAGCTTCACCGAGGTCTTTCATTGAAAAACTTTTATTCAAGTATCCTTTTATGCTATCCAGAAATTCTATATCATTTCCAATCAACAATATGTCGTCCACATATAATATCGAAATGCTACTGAGCTCCCACTCACTTTCTTGTAAATACTGAGGCTTCTCCAAAAGTCTCAGATAAAACCATATGCTTTGATCACACTATCAAAGCGTTTATTCCAACTCCGAGAGGCTTGCACTGACCATAAATTGATCGTTGGAGCTTGCACACTTTGTTAGCACCCTTTGGATCAACAAAACCTTCTGGTTGCATCATATACAACTCTTCTTCTAGAAATCCATTCAAGAATGCAGTTTTACATCCATTTGCCAAATTTCATAATCATAAAATGCGGCAATTGCTAACATGATTCGGACAGACTTAAGCATCGCCACGGGTGAGAAAGTCTCATCGTAGTCAACCCTTGAACTTGTCGAAAACCTTTTGCAACAAGTCGAGCTTTGTAGAGCATTACATTACCATCGCGTCGTCTTCTTCTTAAAGATCCATTTATTCTCAATAGCTTGCCGATCATCGGGCAAGTCTACCAAAGTCCATACTTTGTTCTCATACATGGATCCCATCTCAGATTTCATGGCTTCAAGCCATTTTATGGAATCTGGGCTCACCATCGCTTCTTCATAGTTCGTAGGTTCACCATGATCTAGTAGCATGACTTCCGAATAGGATTACCGTACCACTCAGTGCGGATTTTATTCTGGTTGATCTACTGAGTTCGGTGACAACTTGATCTGAAGTTTCATGATCATTATCATTATCTTCCTCGCTAATCGGTGTAGTTGTTACGTAAACTGATTTCGTGATGAACTACTTTCCAATAAGGGAGCTGGTACTATTACCTCATCAAGTTCCACTTTCCTCCCACTCACTTCTTTCGAGAGAAACTCCTTCTCTAGAAAGGATCCATTCTTAGCAACGAATGTCTTGCCTTCGGATCTGTGATAGAAGGTATACCCAATTGTCTCCTTTGGGTATCCTATGAAGACACATTTTTCCGATTTGGGTTCAAGCTTATCAGGTTGAAGTTTTTCACATAAGCATCGCAACCCCAAACTTTCAGAAACGACAACTTTGGTTTCTTGCTAAACCATAGTTCATAAGGCGTCGTCTCAACGGATTTTGACGGTGTCCTATTTAACGTGAATGCGGCCGTCTCTAAAGCATAACCCCAAAACGATAGCGGTAAATCGGAAATAGACATCATAGATCGCACCATATCTAGTAAAGTACGATTACGACGTTCGGACACACCATTACGCTGTGGTGTTCCCGGTGGCGTGAGTTGCGAAACTATTCCGCATTGCTTCAAATGTAGACCAAACTCGTAACTCAAATATTCTCCTCCACGATCAGATCGTAGAAACTTTATTTTCTTGTTACGATGATTTTCAACTTCACTCTGAAATTCTTTGAACTTTTCAAATGTTTCAGATTTATGTTTCATCAAGTAGATATACCCATATCTGCTTAAATCATCTGTGAAGGTGAGAAAATAACGATATCCGCCACGAGCTTCAACATTCATCGGACCACATACATCTGTATGTATGATTTCCAACAAGTCTGTTGCTCTCTCCATACAACCGGAGAACGGTGTTTTAGTCATTTTGCCCATGAGGCACGGTTCGCAAGTACCAAGTGATTCATAATCAAGTGATTCCAAAAGTCCATCTGTATGGAGTTTCTTCATGCTTTTACACCGATATGACCTAAACGGCAAGTGCCACAAATAAGTTGCACTATCATTATCAACTCTGCATCTTTTGGCTTCGACATTATGAATATGTGTATTACTACCGTCGAGATTCAACAAGAATAGACCATTCTTCAAGGGCGCATGACCATAAAAGATATTACTCATATAAATAGAACAACCATTATTCTCTGATTTAAATGAATAACCGTCTCGCATCAAACAAGATCCAGATATAATGTTCATGCTCAACGCGGCACCAAATAACAATTATTTAGGTCTAAAACTAATCCCAAGGTAGATGTAGAGGTAGCGTGCCGACCGCGATCACATTGACTTTGGAACCATTTCCCACGCAAGATCGTCACCTCGTCCTTTGCGGTGCTCGTCTATTCCAGTAGTCCCTGCTTTGAGTTGCAAATATTAGCAGAACCAAGATCAAATACCAGTGCTACTACGAGCTCTAGTAAGGTACACATCAATAACATGTATATCACATATACCTTTGTTCACCTTGCCATCCTTCTTATCCGCCAAATACTTGGGGCAGTTCCGCTTCGGTGTCGATCGCTTGCGGTAAAACACTCGATTTCAGGTTTAGGTCCAGACTTGGGTTTCTTCTCTTGATCAGCAACTTTCTTGTTGTTCTTTTTGAAGTTACCCTTCTTCTTCCCTTTGCCCTTTTTCTTGAAACTAGTGGTCTTGTTTACCATCAACACTTGATGATCTTTCTTGATTTCTACCTCCGCGGCTTTTAGCATTGCGAAGAGCTCAGGAATTGTCTTAGTCATTCCTTGCATATTATAGTTCATCACGAAGCTCTTGTAGCTTGGTGGCGTGATTGGAGAATTCATCAATGACACTATCATCCGGAAGATTAACTCCAGCTGAATTAAGTGATTATTATACCGGACATTTTGAGTATGTGCTCACCGATGAACTAATCTCCTCCATCTTGCAGCTATAGAACTTATTGGAGACTTCATATCTCTCAATCCGGGCATTTGCTTGAAATATTAACTTCAACTCTGGAACATCTCATATGCTCCATGACGCTCAAAACGTCGTTGAAGACCCGGTTCTAAGCCGTAAAGCATGGCACACTGAACTATAGAGTAGTCATCAGCTTTGCTTTGCCGACGTTCACAACTTCGTGCAGCTCTGCAGCAGGTTCGGCACCCAGCGGTGCTTCGGGGCGTAATTCTTCCGTGCAGCAATGAGGATAATCCTCGAGTTACGGACCCAGTCCGTGTAATTGCTACCATCATCTTTCAACTTTGCTTTCTCAAGGAACGCATTAAAATTCAACGGAACAACAAAGCACGAGCCATCTATCTACAATAAACATAGACAAGCAAAATACTATCGGTACTAAGTTCATGATAAATTTAAGTTCAATTAATCATATTAAAAACTCCCACTTAGACAGACATCTCTCTAGTCATCTAAGTGTTTACGTGATCCAAATCAACTAAACCATGTCCGATCATCACGTGAGATGGAGTAGTTTCAATGGTGAACATCACTATGTTGATCATATCTACTATATGATTCACGTTCGACCTTCGGTCTCCGTGTTCCGAGGCCATATCTGCATATGCTAGGCTCGTCAAGTTTAACCTGAGTATTCTGCGTGTGCAAAACTGGCTTGCACCCGTTGTAGATGGACGAGAACTTATCACACCCGATCATCACGTGGTGTCCGGGTACTCTGAACTTTTAGCAACGGTGCATACTCAGGAGAATACTTCTTGATAATTTTAGTGAGAGATCATCTTATAATGCTACCGTCAAACAAAGCAAGATAAGATGCATAAAGGATAAACATCACATGCAATCAATATAAGTGATATGATATGGTCATCATCATCTTGTGCTTGTGATCTCCATCTCAAGCACCGTCATGATCACCATCGTCACCGCGCGACACCTTGATCTCCATCGTAGCATCGTTGTCGCCTCGCCAACTATTGCTTCTACGACTATCGCCATCGCTTAGTGATAAAGTAAAGCAATTACATGGCTTTTGCAATTCATATAATAAAGCGACAACCATATGGCTCCTGCCATTGCCGATAACTCGGTTACAAAACATGATCATCTCATACAATAAAATATAGCATCACGTCTTGACCACATCACATCACAACATGCCTGCAAAAACAAGTTAGACGTCCTCTACTTTGTTTTTGCAAGTTTTACGTGGCTGCTACGGGCTGAGCAAGAACCGTTCTTACCTACGCATCAAAACCACAACGATAGTTTGTCAAGTTGGTGCTGTTTTAACCTTCACAAGGACCGGGCGTAGCCACACTCGGTTCAACTAAAGTGAGAGAGACAGACACCCGCCGGTCACCTTTAAGCAACTAGTGCTCGGAGCGGTGAAACCAGTCTCGCGTAAGCGTACGCGTAATGTCGGTCCGGGCCGCTTCATCTCACAATACCGCTGAACCAAAGTATGACATGCTGGTAAGCAGTATGACTTATATCGCCCACAACTCACTTGTGTTCTACTCGTGCATATGACATCAACGCATAAAACCAGGCTCGGATGCCATTGTTGAGGAGCGAGTAATTTCAAAAATTTCCTACGATCACGCAAGACCACGGTGATGGCATAGCAACGAGAGGGGAGAGTGTCCGCCCACGCACCCTCGTGAGACCGAAAGCGAAGCGTTATAACAACGCGGTTGATGTAGTCGACGTCTTCACGATCCGCCGATCCAAGCACCGAACGACGGCACCTCCGAGTTCTGCACACGTTCAGCTCGATGACGATCCCGGACTCCGATCCAGCAAAGTGTCGGGATGAGTTCCGTCAAGACGACGGCGTGGGAGCGATGATGATGATCCATCGACGCAGGGCTTCGCCTAAGCTCGCGATGATATGACTTCTCCGGCGCAGGGCTTCGCCTAAGCTCATGACGATATGACCGAAGTGGAATATGGTGGAAGGGGCACGCACACGGCTAAGGAACGATCCGTAGATCAACTTGTTTGTCATGGGTGCCCCTGCCCCGTATATAAAGGAGCCAAGGGGAGGGGCTGGCCGGCCAAGAGGCGGCGCGAGGAGTCCTACTCCTCCGGGAGTAGGATTCCCCTCAATCCTAGTTGGAATAGGATTCCTGAGGGGGAAAGAGAGAGAGGGGCGGCCCACCTTTCCTAGTCCTAATAGGACTAGGGAAGGGGAGGCGCTTGCCACCTAGGGCTGGCCCTTTCTCCTTTCCACCAAGGCCCACTATGGCCCATATAGTTCCGGGGGTTCGGTAACCTCCGGTACTCGGTAAATTCGATTTCACTCGGAACATTTCCGATGTCCAAATGTAGGCTTCCAATATATCAATCTTTATGTATCGACCATTTGAGACTCCTCGTCATGTCCGTGATCACATCCGGACTCGAACTACCTTGGTACATCAATACTTATAAACTCATAATGAACTGTCATCGAAGCGTTAAGCGTGCGGACCCTACGAGTTCGAGAACTATGTAGACATGACCTAGAACCATTCTCGGTCAATAACCAATAGCGGAACCTGGATGCCCATATTGGTTCCTACATATTCTCTGAAGATCTTTATCGGTCAAACCGCATAACAACATACGTTGTTCCTTTGTCATCGGTATGTTACTTACCCGAGATTCGATCGTCGGTATCCAATACCTAGTTCAATCTCGTTACGGTAAGTCTCTTTACTCGTTCCGTAATACATCATCTCACAACTAACTCATTAGTTGCAATGCTTGCAAGGCTTATGTGATGTGTATTACCGAGAAGGCCCAGAGATACCTCTCCGACAATCGGAGTGACAAAACCTAATCTCGATTCATGCCAACTCAACATATACTTTTGGAGACACCTGAGAGTACCTTTATAATCACCCAGCTACGTTGTGGACGTTTGGTAGCACACAAAGTGTTCCTCCGGTAAACGGGAGTTGCATAATCTTATAGTTGCAGGAACTTTGTATAAGTCATGAAGAAAGCATAAGCAACATACTAAACGATCAAGTGCTAAGCTAACGAAATGGGTCATGTCAATCACATCATTCTCCTAATGATGTGATCCCATTAATCAAATGACAACACATGTCTATGGTTAGGAAACATAACCATCTTCGATTAATGAGCTAGTCTAGTAGAGGCATACTAGTGACTATCTGTTTGTCTATGTATTCACACATGTATTATGTTTCCGGTTAATACAATTCTAGCATGAATAATAAACATTTATCATGATATAAGGAAATAAATAATAACTTTATTATTGCCTCTAGGGCATATTTCCTTCAATGGACAAAGCTTCAAGATAAATATGGTGTGTCCAAGATTTGTGGGGATGATTGTTCTCCCTCCTCCTCCGGCCGTGTTGCCTTCTCAACTTATTATACTTCACCTACATGTGGATTGCCACAAGGCAATGCTAGGGTGAGTAGTGGTGGTCATTGCAATGATGATAGTGTGCTTGTTCTTGGTGATTCTTCATCACTATCTTATTACAATGGTCGTTCTTTGGACTTCAACACTTCGATCACCTTACATGTGTCACTTGCTCGTGTTGGTAGTCCTTGCATATCATGTAGAAATTGCTTGCTCAAATCTCATGATGATATGCTTGCTATGTCTTGTTTCCATGATAAAAATGTATCTATTTCCTCAAGTTGTTGTGCTAACAATGTAGAGGAAACCCAACACTCCATGGAACAAGATGTGGTCTTGAACGGTGCTTCAAGGGATCCTACATCATCATCGATTGCTTTTTGCCTTATGGCTAAGGCTCCAAAGGTATATCCCACTTTGAATCCCAATATATCTTGTGATGATATTGATGATGGCAAGAATGATGATGATGTTGATTATGATGAAGAGAATGATAATGTTGCCTCCTTAAAAATTAAGGGGGAAATGGTTTTTAAAGCTCTTCATAAAAATAAAATTGCTTGTTCCAACTTCATGAAAATTATGTCCATTGACATTAAGGGCTAGAAATATATTGAGGAGTTGGAATCTCATCTCGAGGAGCATGAGGTCACCATTGAGAAAATGGAAGGTCATGAGCGTGATTACGTTAATGATATTGCGGACCTCTCTCAAGCTCTTGAACTTGAACAAACCACCAAGGAATCTCTTGAGGAGACTTTTGCTCTAGAATTATCTAGAGTGAAGGAATCTCGTGATAGAGCTCTTGTGGTGGCCAATGATTTTGAAACTAAAAATGAGGATCTTGAAGTTGCGCATGCTAAACTCTTTGAGGACTTTGAGCACCTCAAAAATGGCTCAAGGGTCATTAAGAGTGATCTCATCAAACTCATCGAGTCTCATGCTCAACTTAAAGCTTCATATTCAGAAGAGCTTGCCAAGTTGTCTTCCCCTCTTGTTGCTAATGATGATGCTTGTGCTACTAACTCTATCTCTTGTGAAGCATCCATATTGAAGGAGAATGTTGAGCTAAGGGCTCAACTTGAGTTGCTATCTAGCAATTATGAGATGTTGGAAGAAAATCATGTAAAGCTCACAATCTATCATGATGATCTTCTAGTATCCCATAATGTGCTAAAGTTAGCTCATGAGGCCATGCTTGCTAAGGTAACATCTAGTGAGCCTCTCATGGATACTAGCACTACCTTTATTCAAAATGCTATATTGCCTTGTGCTAGTCCTCGCAATTCATCCATGCATAACATTGGTACATCTTGTGATGAATTGCTTTCCTTGCCTTGTTGCTCTAACGATGAAGCTTATACCTCCTCTAGTGCTTGTGTTGAGACTAACCACGTAGAGGAAATCAAAGAACTCAAGGCCCAAGTCACTTCTTTGAAGAAATACTTGGAGAAGTGTCATGAAGGGAAGGCCATGCTCAAAAATATCTTGAGTGTGCAAAAATCCCCCAATGACAAAGGTGGACTTGGATTCAACTCCAATAAGAAGAAGAAGTCCAAGAGCAACAAGAAGAAGGGCAAAAAACAAGTCAAGAATTCGGCCAAGATTATTTGCTTCAAGTGCAAAATTGAAGGGCACCATGTTAGATCTTGCCCATTGAAGAAGAAGGCCATTAGTGACAAGCAACAAGGGAAGCGGCTACAAGTGCATTCTCATGCTCAACCTCAAGTTGAAGAAAGGCCTCTTCCCAAGAAGACTCAAGCTAATGCTTCTCAAGTTGAGAAATCAAGTGAGAATAAAGTGAATAGTAGACGTTGCTATCTATGTCGTGAGAAAGGTCACCTCGCTTCTTCATGCACTAGTGGTAACTTATCCAACCCAATTTTTATTGATGATGTCTATTCTACTGGGAAGGATAAGGTTGGCAATGTGTTTGCCAAGTTGTTGGTACTCAAAGTGGTTTGAAGCAAAGAACCATTTGGGTAGCCAAGCCTATTGTGACTAACCTCTTAGGACCCAACTTGGTTGGGGACCAACTAGCTCAAACTTGATCAATAGATGTTGTTGGAGGGCATTGGAGACTTGGATACATTATGAAGAATTAAGGGGACTTCAACACTCTTATTGTCTCAAGCCAAGTCAATTGAATCGTCAAGTTTATATCTTATATCCAATGTGCCTCCTTGCGGTAACTTGTACTTCAAATTGTTTACATTGAAAGTTACTTGCCCCTTTGCATGTTTTGGTTTTGTTCCTTGCATGTGGTTGTATATGTTGTGCCTCCAATTTGCTTATCTTTAGTAATCAAGTATGTGTGTGTTGGTTTGCACATCATATACGTGTGTGTAGTGCGTTGAGCCTTTGCACATATTGTTTATTTCTTAGTTGGCTCTTGTGAGAGATTAATGGAATATCCCATTATGGGGGAGTGATGTGCTTTGTGCACCTCACAATCCTATAAATGTGTGTACATGAGTAATACCATCTAGTATTGATATTTCAAGATTATCTAGTCTTTATGTGGTATGTCTTCTCATGAGAATTCAAATTCTAAATAGTCCATTAATTGTCTCTTGTTGGATCCTTTTATTTGCCTCTTATTTATCCTTAATTGGTATCACATTATGGGGGAGTAATATGCTATGTGTATATTACTAGCCTAGAAAATGTGTACATTTGAGATATTGTCACCTAGAGTTGATATTGCAAATTATCTTGTTCCTAGGTGGCATGTTAGCTTTACAAGTTTCAATTTGCTTGTGTTTGGTGTGAAGATGATGTCGGATATCCTTGCTATCTACCACCGGGAATTACTTCTGAATACTTCTTATCTTTTGACAATTGGTACTCACTTGTGTGTTAGAAATTATTGATCATCTTTACTTTGGCCTTTGCTTTTATTTGCTTTATCTCTTTCCTAAATTGTGTCAACTCCCAGTGCCTTCTGTGCCACTTGAGGATCTTGTTGTGGTCTTGTTCTTGTCTAGTGTTTTCTTGATATAGAGAAAGTGGTGATCCCACCTTGTGCATTTTGTATTCAAATGCAAATACTCTATAATGCACAACTCGTGGGGGAGCTATCCTATTTTCTATAAAACACTCATCTTGTGATCCATATTAAGTGTGTGTTGGTGGATGGCAAGTCATTTCTTTTGGTACTTTGTGCCATCATGAAACTTTGTAGAGAGCTTGGTTTGTTTGGAATCATCCTCTCCTTTGGGAGTTTGACATCTTTTTGTGTGTGTTCCAATGGATATCTCATTCCTTGATTTATCTTTTAATGATATCTTCCAAGTGATGGTTTCTCCATTTGGTATCCTTTTCACTTGGTTTTTCCTTGTTTTCTGGTATCGGTTCTTGAAAGTCTTGAGCATGCATTTTAACTTCATGTAGTTCCTTTGGCATGTTTTCTTTCTTTGATCCAATATATAGGGGAAACTCCACAAAGTCTCAAATTGGATGAGATACGCATGAGATTCATTTTCATATCTATATGCACATATCTATGTGGAGTTTGTCCTATGTATTGTTGGTTCTCTAACTCTTTGGTCCCAATGAGTTTGGGTACCATTTTGTTTGTGTTGTTGTTCTAGGAACAATTGGAGATGCATTGGATACTCGGCTCATTCAAAAGGAAGGTGTTGTCACCATGTACTTATTGGAGTCAAGCTAGGATGATCAATGAACTACTTTCTACCTTCAATTGGTATCTACTACATCCTTCCAATGCTATCTCGGTAACAAGTATCATCATCTACTACATGCACATATTATTGCATCAATCGTGTGTAGGTTGTATCATGGCATGTTATTCTTTCTTTCCCGTGATACTTGTTTCCTTTCTCAAAGCATCCCAACAATGATCTCTTGTTGCTAGTTGTGATGTCTTTGATGGTTGTGTGGTAGGAATTCATTTATATACAATAAGACCATATCTAGCCTTGGGCTATGCTTCCAAGCACATATCTTATTGGTATATGTATGACTTACTTTTGGATATCTTGTTCCTTCATGTTGTAACTATTTCGGGTGTGCATCCTTCTTTGTAGATATATATCATCATGATTTCGTCTACCTAGACCCTTATACACTTGAGAGAAATTACATCTCTAGATGATATCCTTTCTTTCACGTCCACCTTGTCTTTCTTATGTTATTTCTTTGGTGGCTCCGTGAAAGCTTTTGCCTTGAATGTGTGTCTTATCTCGTTGCATCTTGATGCACTGTTGTGTGGTGAAGATTATTTTCCTCATGCTTGTCTTGACGAGGCTTTTGCCATCTTAATTGGTATCCTCTATCTTGATGATGCTTATGCTTTCTATCTTCACCTTGGGTTGTCACAAGTGTTGGTTATTCATTTTGCATATTTAGTGTTCTTGTGAACCCATTTGCTTAGTTGTGTGTGGGAATGAAAGGCTTTGCACCGTGTATCTCATTCATTCAATACTATGTTGATGCTTATGCTCATCCGTATATTAGTCTTCTCATGTGCTTTGCCATGACTCACACACATCATTTTGGTTGAGCCTATTCTTAAGTTTCCTCTTTTACATGTTGCTCAACCATGTGTTCGTTGCAAGTGCTAGGCTTAGTTTCCTTTATGCTCACTTGCACTTGTTGTATGTTTCTATTGATTTTGGGGGAGCTATGATCCTATTTTGTGCACTTTGTATCCAAATACAAATTTTCTTACGCGTGCACAAATCATGGGGAGCTTCTCTAGTTTCTTTAGAACACTCCTATGCTCATATCATAATATCTTTTATTCTTGCGGCTCATAGGTTCTTTGGTCTAGTTGGTTCAATTGGTATCCTTTGATTGCTTGCTTCAATTGGTATATTTGACTGCTTGATTGCTTGTGTCTCTCTTTGTTATGTCTTTGTGGCATATCATTCTTTAGCATTCTTTGTGCCTCAATATAGTTTGTGTTCCTCCAAGTATTTACCCTTGGATATGTGTATTGCATTCCACTCTCTTGTTGAGAAATACACAATTTATGGAGGACCACAATTTATATTGGCCTTCTTAGATTTTCGTCCATTTTGGCAATAGATGCCAATGGGGGAGAAGTTTCAGAGAGTTTTGTGGAGAAGTTTAGAGAGTTATCTCCTCTTGCCTTGGTTTTGTTCCTTAGCATTTGCATCTCATTCGCATGCACTATTGGTTGTTGCATTGCATGGTGATGCATAATTCCTTATATAAACTCTCTTGAAAGTGATTGTCATCAATTACCAAAATGGGGGAGATTGAAAGAACATGCGGTGCCCCCATGTTTGGTTTTGGTAATTGATGACAATCTCTATGGAATAATGGTTGTCTTGAGTTATATTTGAAGGATTTGTCCATAGGCTTTTCTTGAAGTCCATGTGTTGGTTTCAAGGAGTTTATGAGTTGACCAAGGTGCTATTAAGGAATTATCCAAAGATTGGTCATGTGAGTGTTGAGCTTATTGCAAGCATGTCTTGAAGAAGAAGATTGTGTGATCATTCATCTTTACCTTCAAGACATCATCCAAATGAAGAGAGTTGGAAAGATTCAAGGTTGATCAAGACTAAGTAAAGAGTGAATCAAGTTGATCAACTCACAAAGCGTAGAAGATGTACCGAGAGGGATCAAGTAATCACATGGTATGGTAAGCATTGTCCATTGCACTTTGTGTACTAACCCATGGTCTATGTGAGAGTTCTATGTGGGGTTAGGTACGTGTCCATGGGCTTGCATCAAGAAGAAGATATCATACAACCCATGGAAAGGATGACATCAAGTGGTGATCGTCATCAAGATTGCCGTGTGCAAGTTCAAGTGGAGCATCATGAAGAGATCAAGTGCTTGAATCTTTCCATCCATTGTGGTGTCAATGGACTTGTGAAGATATGCCGAAGAGTGGCTCACCCATAGTGGACTATGGGGGAGCAATCATCTAGTCTTCATCGAGCCAACACAAAAGAAAGGTGGTCCAACTTGAGGGAGTCAATGAAGGAAATATGCCCTAGAGGCAATAATAAAGTTATTATTTATTTCCTTATACCATGATAAATGTTTATTATTCATGCTAGAATTGTATTAACCGGAAACATAATACATGTGTGAATACATAGACAAACAGATAGTCACTAGTATGCCTCTACTAGACTAGCTCATTAATCAAAGATGGTTGTGTTTCCTAACCATAGACATGTGTTGTCATTTGATTAATGGGATCACCTCATTAGGAGAATGATGTGATTGACATGACCCATTCCGTTAGCTTAGCACTTGATCGCTTAGTATATTGCTAAGGCTTTCTTCATGACCTATACATGTTCCTGTAACTATGAGATTATGCAACTCCTGTTTACGGAGGAACACTTTGGTACTACCAAACGTCACAACGAATCTGGGTGATTATAAAGGAGTACTACAGGTGTCTCCAAAGGTACTTGTTGGGTTGGCGTATTTCGAGATTAGTTTTTGTCACTCCGATTGTCGGAGAGGTATCTCTGGGCCTTCTCGGTAATACACATCACATAAGCCTTGAAAGCATTACAACTAATGAGTTAGTTGTGAGATGATGTATTACGGAACGAGTAAAGAGACTTACCAGTAACGAGATTGAACTAGGTATTGGATACCGACGATCGAATCTCGGGTAAGTAACATACCGATGACAAAGGAACAACGATGTCGTTATGCGGTTTGACCGATAAAGATCTTCAGTAGAATATGTAGGAACCAATATGGGCATCCAGGTTCCGCTATTGGTTATTGACCGAGAATGGTTCTAGGTCATGTCTACATAGTTCTCGAACCCGTAGGGTCCGCACGCTTAACGCTTCGATGACAGTTCATTATGAGTTTATAAGTTTTGATGTACCGAAGGTTGTTCGAGTCCGGATGTGATCACGGACATGACGAGGAGTCTCAAATGGTCGAGACATAAAGATTGATATATTGGAAGCCTATGTTTGACTTGAAAGGTTCCGGATGAAAACAGGAAGTTATGGAACACCGGGGTTACGGAACCCCGGGGTCTATGGGCCTTGATGGGCCATAGAGAGAAGAGGAAGGGCGGCCAGGGCAGGCGCCCCCTCCCCTCTAGTCCGAATAGGACAGGAGAGGGGGCGCCCCTTCCCTCCCCCTCCTCCAATCCTAATCCAACTAGGAAGGGGGAGTCCTACTCCGTGGGAGTAGGACTCCTCAGCGCGCCCTTGGGCTGGCCGCACCCCCTTGCTCCTTTATATCTGGGCAGGGGGCACCCAACACACAAGTTGATCTACGGATCGTTCCTTAGCCGTGTGCGGTGCCCTCCTCCACCATATTCCACTTCGGTCATATCGTCGCGGAGCTTAAGCGAAGCCTGCGCCGGAGAAGTCATATCATCGCGGAGCTTAGGCGAAGCCCTGCATCGGTGGAGCATCATCATCGCCACCACGCCGTCGCGGCCGACGGAACTCATCCCGACACTTTGCTGGATCGAGTCCGGGATCGCCATCGAGCTGAACGTGCGCAGAACTCGGAGGTGCCGTGACGTTCGGTGCTTGGATCGGTCGGATCGTGAAGACGCACGACTACATCAACCGCGTTGTTATAACGCTTCGCTTTCGGTCTCACGAGGGTACGTGGACGACACTCTCCTCTCGTTGCTATGCCATCACCATGGTCTTGAGTGTGCATAGGAAATTTTTGAAATTACTACGTTCCCCAACAAATGGTATCGAGCCTGGTTTTATGCGTTGATGTCATATGCACGAGTAGAACACAAATGAGTTGTGGGCGATATAAGTCATCGCTTACCAGCATGTCATACTTTGGTTGGCGGTATTGTGAGATGAAGCGCCCGGACCGACATTACGCAGACGCTTACGCGAGACTGGTTTCACCGCCGAGCACTAGTTGCTTAAAGGTGACCGCGGTGTCGTTTCTCTCACTTTAGTTGAACCGAGTGTGGCTCGCCCGGTCCTTGCGAAGGTTAAAACAGCACCAACTTGACAAACTATCGCTGTGGTTTTGATGCGTAGGTAAGAACGGTTCTTGCTCAGCCCGTAGCAGCCACGTAAAACTTGCAACAACAAAGTAGAGGACGTCTAACTTGTTTTTGCAGGGCATGTTGTGATGTGATGTGGTCAAGACGTGATGCTATATTTTATTGTATGAGATGATCATGTTTTGTAACCGAAGTTATCGGCAAATGGCAGGAGCCATATGGTTGTCGCTTTATTGTATGAAATGCAACGCCATGTAATTGCTTTACTTTATCACTAAGCGAGAGCGATAGTCATAGAAGCAATAGTTGGCGACACGACAACGATGCTACGATGGAGATCAAGGTGTCGCTACCGTAACGATGGTGATCATGACGGTGCTTCGGCGATGGAGATCACAAGCACAAGATGATGATGACCATATCATATCACTTATATTGATTGCATGTGATGTTTATCCTTTATGCATCTTATCTTGCTTTGATTGACGGTAGCATTATAAGATGATCTCTCACTAAAAAAATTATCAAGAAGTGTTCTCCCTGAGTATGCACCGTTGCCAAAGTTCGTAGTACCCAGACACCACGTGATGATCGGGTGTGATAAGTTATCGTCCATCTACAACGGTGCAAAACAGTTGCACACGCGAATACTCAGGATAAACTTGACGAGCCTAGCATATAACAGATATGGCCTCGGAACACGGAGACCGAAAGGTCGAGCGTGAATCATATAGTAGATATGATCAACATAGTGATGTTCACCATTGAAACAACTCCATCTCACGTGATGATCGGACATGGTTTAGTTGATTTGGATCACGTAATCACTTAGATGACTAGAGAGATGTCTGTCTAAGTGGGAGGTTTTAATATGATTAATTAAACTTAAATTTATCATGAACTTAGTACCGATAGTATTTTTGCTTGTCTATGTTTACTGTAGATAGATGGCTCGTCTGTTGTTCCGTTGAATTTTAATGCGTTCCTTGAGAAAGCAAAGTTGAAAGATGATGGTAGCAATTACACGGACTGGGTCCGTAATTTGAGGATTATCCTCATTGCTGCACGGAAGAATTACGTCCTGGAAGCACCGCTGGGTGCGTGCTCGCTGCAGGAGCTACTCCGAAGTTGTGAACGTCTCGCGAGCAAAGCTGATGACTACTCGATAGTTCAATGTGCCATGCTTTACGGCTTAGAACGGGTCTTCAACGACGTTTTGAACGTCATGGAGCATATGAGATGTTCCAGGAGTTGAAGTTAATATTTCAAGCAAATGCCCGGATTGAGAGATATGAAGTCTCCAATAAGTTCTATAGCTGCAAGATGGAGGAGAATAGTTCATCGGTGAACATATACTCAAAATGTCCGGGTGTAATAATCACTTGATTCAACTGGGAGTTACTCTTCCGGATGATAGTGTCATTGATGAATTCTCCAATCACGCCACCAAGCTACAAGAGCTTCGTGATGAACTATAATATGCAAGGGATGACCAAAACAATTCCCGAGCTCTTCGCAATGCTGAAAAAGCGGAGGTAGAAATCAAGAAAGAGCATCAAGTGTTGATGGTCAACAAGACCACTAGTTTCAAGAAAAGGGCAAAGGAAAGAAGAAGGAAACTTCAAAAGAACAGCAAGAAAGTTGCTGCTCAAGAGAAGAAACCCAAGTCTGGACCTAAGCCTGGCCGAGTGTTTTTACCGCAAGCGATGGACTTTGAAGCGGAACTGCCCCAAGTATTTGGCGGATAAGAAGGATGGCAAGGTGAACAAAGGTATATGTGATATACATGTTATTGATGTGTACCTTACTAGAGCTCGTAGTAGCACTGGTATTTGATCTTGGTTCATTGCTAATATTTGCAACTCAAAGCAGGGACTACGGAATAGACGAGCACCGGCAAAGGACGAGGTGACGATGCGCGTGGGAAACGGTTCCAAAGTCAATGTGATCATGGTCGGCACGCTACCTCTACATCTACCTTCGGGATTAGTTTTAGACCTAAATAATTGTTATTTGGTGCCGCGTTGAGCATGAACATTATATCTGGATCTTGTTTGATGCGAGACGGTTATTCATTTAAATCAGAGAATAATGGTTGTTCTATTTATATGAGTAATATCTTTTATGGTCACGCACCCTTGAAGAATGGTCTATTTTTATTGAATCTCGATAGTAGTAATACACATATTCATAGTGTTGAAACCAAAAGATGCAGAGTTGATAATGATAATGCAACTTATTTGTGGCACTGCCGTTTAGGTCATATCGGTGTAAAACGCATGAAGAAACTCCATACTGATGGGCTTCTGGAATCACTTGATTATGAATCACTTGGTACTTGCGAACCGTGCCTCATGGGCAAGATGACAAAAACGCCGTTCTCCGGAACTATGGAGCGAGCAACTGATTTGTTGGAAATCATACATACTGATGTTTGTGGTCCAATGAATGTTGAGGCCTTGGCGGGTATCGTTATTTTCTCACCTTCACAGATGATTTGAGCAGATATGGGTATATCTACTTAATGAACACAAATCTGAAACATTTGAAAAGTTCAAAGAGTTTTGAGTGAAGTAGAAAATCATCGTAACAAGAAAATAAAATTTCTACGATCGGATCGTGGAGGAGAATATTTGAGTTACGAGTTTGGTTTACATTTGAAACAATGTGGAATAGTTTCACAACTCACGCCACCGGAACACCACAGAGAAATGGTGTGTCCGAACGTCAATGAATCGTACTTTACTTGATATGGTGCGATCTATGATGTCTCTTACCGATTTACCGCTATCGCTTTGGGGATATGCTTTAGAGACGGCCGCATTCACGCTAAATAGGGCACCATCTAAATCCGTTGAGATGACACCGTATGTACTGTGGTTTGGCAAGAAACCAAAGTTGTCGTTTCTTAAAGTTTGGGGCTGCGATGCTTATGTGAAGAAACTTCAACCGATAAGCTCGAACCCAAATCGGAGAAATGTGTCTTCATAGGATACCCAAAGGAGACTGTTGGGTACACTTTCTATCACAGATCTGAAGGCAAGGTTTTCGTTGCTAAATTCGGATCCTTTCTAGAGAAGGAGTTTCTCTCGAAAGAAGTGAGTGGGAGGAAAGTAGAACTTGATGAGATAATCAGATCTGCTCCCTTATTGGAAAGTAGTTCATCACAAGAAACGGTTCTGTGACAACTACACCAATTAGTGAGGAAACTAATGATGATGATCATGAAGCTTCAGATCAAGTTTCTCCTGAACTTCGTAGGTCAACCAGAGTAAAATCCGCACTGAGTGGTACGGTAATCCTATTCTGGAAGTCATGTTACTTGACCATGGCGAACCTACAAATTATGAAGAAGCGATGGTGAGCCCAGATTTCGCGAAATGGCTGGAAGCCATGAAATCTGAGATGGGATCCATGTATGAGAACAAAGTATGGACTTTGGTTGACTTGCCCGATGATCGGCAAGCCATTGAGAATAAATGGATCTTTAAGAAGAAGACCGACGCCGATGGTAATGTAGCGTTCTACAAAGCTCGACTTGTTGCGAAAGGTTTTCGACAAGTTCAAGGGGTTGACTACGATGAGACTTTCTCACCGTAGCGATGCTTAAGTCTGTCCGAATCATGTTAGCAATTGCGCATTTTATGATTATGAAATTTGGCAAATGGATGTAAAACTGCATTCTTGAATGGATTTCTAGAAGAAGAGTTGTATATGATGCAACCAGAAGGTTTTGTTGATCCAAAGGGTGCTAACAAAGTGTGCAAGCTCCAACGATCAATTTATGGTCAGTGCAAGCCTCTCGGAGTTGGAATAAACGCTTTGATAGTGTGATCAAAGCATATGGTTTTATCTGAGACTTTTGGAGAAGCTTTGTATTTACAAGAAAGTGAGTGGGAGCTCAGAGCATTTCGATATTATATGTGGACGACATATTATTGATTGGAAATGATATAGAATTTCTGGATAGCATAAAAGGATACTTGAATAAAAGTTTTCAATGAAAGACCTCGGTGAAGCTGCTTACATATTGGGCATCAAGATCTATAGAGATAGATCAAGACGCTTAATTGGACTTTCACAAAGCACATACCTTGATAAAGTTTTGAAGAAGTTCAAAATGGATCGAGCAAAGAAAGGTTTTTACCTATATTACAAGGTGTAAGATTGAGTCGGACTCAATGCCCGACCACAGCAGAAGATAGAGAGAAAATGAAAGATGTTCCTATGCTTCAACCATAGGCTCTATCATGTATGCAATGCTGTGTACCAGACACTGACGTATGCTTAGCTGTAAGCTTGGCAGGAAGGTACCAAAGTAATCCAGAGTGGATCTTTGGACAGCGGTCAAGAACATCCTGAAATACCGAAAAGGACTAAGGATATGTTTCTCGATATGGAGGTGACAAAGAACTAGTCGTAAATGGTTACGCCGATGCAAGCTTTGACACTGATTCGGACGATTCTAAATCGCAAACCGGATACGTGTTTTTATTAAACGGTGGAGCTGTCGGTTGGTGCAGTTCTAAACAAAAGCGCCGTGGCGGGATCTACATGTGAAGCGGAGTACATAGCTGCTTGAAGCAGCAAATGAAGGAGTCTGGATGAAAGAGTTCATTTCGATCTAGGTGTCATACCTAGTGCATCGGGACCAATGAAGATCTTCGTGACAATGGTGCAATTGCCTTGGCAAAGGAATCCAGATTTCACAAGAGGACCAAGCATATCAAGAGACGCTTCAATTCCATTCGGGACCAAGTCCAAGTGGGAGACATAGAGATTTGCAAAATACATACGGATCTGAATGTTGCAGACCCGTTGACTAAGCCTCTTCCACGAGCAAAACATGATCAGCACCAAGACTCCATGGGTGTTAGAATCATTACTGTGTAATCTAGATTATTGACTCTAGTGCAAGTGGGAGACTGAAGTAAATATGCCCTAGAGGCAATAATAAAGTTATTATTTATTTCCTTATACCATGGTAAATGTTTATTATTCATGCTAGAATTGTATTAACCGGAAACATAATACATGTGTGAATACATAGACAAACAGATAATCACTAGTATGCCTCTACTAGACTAGCTCATTAATCAAAGATGGTTGTGTTTCCTAACCATAGACATGTGTTGTCATTTGATTAATGGGATCACCTCATTAGGAGAATGATGTGATTGACATGACCCATTCCGTTAGCTTAGCACTTGATCGCTTAGTATATTGCTAATGCTTTCTTCATGACCTATACATGTTCCTGTAACTATGAGATTATGCAACTCCTGTTTACGGAGGAACACTTTGGTACTACCAAACGTCACAACGAATCGGGTGATTGTAAAGGAGTACTACAGGTGTCTCCAAAGGTACTTGTTGGGTTGGCGATTTTGAGATTAGGTTTTGTCACTCCGATTGTCGGAGAGGTATCTGGGCCTTCTCGGTAATACACATCACATAAGCCTTGCAAGCATTACAACTAATGAGTTAGTTGTGAGATGATGTATTACGGAACGAGTAAAGAGACTTACCGTAACGAGATTGAACTAGGTATTGGATACCGACGATCGAATCTCGGGTAAGTAACATACCGATGACAAAGGGAACAACATATGTCGTTATGCGGTTTGACCGATAAAGATCTTCAGAGAATATGTAGGAACCAATATGGGCATCCAGGTTCCTCTATTGGTTATTGACCGAGAATGGTTCTAGGTCATGTCTACATAGTTCTCGAACCCGTAGGGTCCGCACGCTAACGCTTCGATGACAGTTCATTATGAGTTTATAAGTTTTGATGTACCGAAGGTTGTTCGAGTCCCGATGTGATCACGGACATGACGAGGAGTCTCGAAATGGTCGATACATAAAGATTGATATATTGGAAGCCTATGTTTGACTTCAAAAGGTTCCGGATGAAAACAGAAGTTACGGAACACCGGGGTTACGGAACCCCGGGGGTCTATGGGCCTTGATGGGCCATAGAGAGAAGAGGAAGGGCCGGCCAGGGCAGGCCGCGCGCCCCCCTCCCCCTCTAGTCCGAATAGGACAAGGAGAGGGGGGGGGGGCGGCGCCCCCCTTCCCTCTTCCCCCTCCTCCAATCCTAATCCAACTAGGAAAGGGGAGTCCTACTCCCGGTGGGAGTGGGACTCCTCCAGCGCGCCCTTTGGCTGGGCCCCCCCTTTCTCCTTTATATCTGAGGGCAGGGGGGCACCCGAGAACACACAAGTTGATCTACGGATCGTTCCTTAGCCGTGTGCGGTGCCCTCCTCCACCATATTCCACTTCGGTCATATCGTCATGAGCTTAGCGAAGCCCACGCCGGAGAAGTCATATCGTCATGAGCTTAGGCGAAGCCCTGCGTCGGTGGAGCATCATCATCGTCACCACGCCGTCGTCTCGACGGAACTCATCCCGACACTTTGCTGGATCGGAGTCCGGGATCGCCATCGAGCCGAACGTGTGCAGAACTCGGAGGTGCCGACGTTCGGTGCTTGGATCGGTCGGATCGTGAAGACGTCGACTACATCAACAGCGTTGTTATAACGCTTCGCTTTCGGTCTCACGAGGGTACGTGGGACGACACTCTCCCCTCTCGTTGCTATGCCATCACCATGGTCTTGAGTGTGCGTAGGAATTTTTTTGAAATTACTACGTTCCCCAACAGTCAAGATCGTCATCATCTAGCTCAAGTGGACCATGTGCAAGGAAAAGGTTTGCCCTTGATAGGTTTTCTATTTTACCGGTCTCGTGGTGGTAGTTGGGAGACCGGGTTATAGGATCGTTTGCCGTACTATCAAGGGGGGCACTCAAGTTGGTAGCTTGATCGTATCGTTAGTAGAGAGCTCAAACCATTGCATCCTTGCATCATGTTTCTTGGTTCTTGTTTGGTTCTCTTTGTGAGTCTTAGAGCTTATGGTCATCTTGATGACAAGCTTGGGTTCATCGAAAACGGAGTTCGCATGCGTCTTCTATGATGTTTTCGGTGTTGGAGGTTTTATCGGTCTTATTTGAGGAAGGGTCCTCACCTTTTTCTTATGGGCCTTTTCTCATTTGCTTCCTATTGGTATTTATTTCAAGATTGTGTTATCCCTTGTCGCTAGCTTTCCAACAAACTTGGTTTCATCGAATTCGGAGTCCGTTTGCAAAAGTTGTGGCGGTTTTGGTGTTCTGAAAAGGCTGCAGCGGTACTACCGTGAATTAGAGCGATGTAATTTTTTACCACCGCTCCAGAGCGGTACTACCGCGACTCCTACAGCGGTAGTACCGCTCCGGACCAAAAACTCGTCCCATATCCTGCGGTGGTAGGCCCAGATGTATTTTTTTAGTACCGCTCGCAAGCAGTAGTACCGCTACCCTTTGCGGTAGTACCGCGATCCCTAGCGGTAGTACCGTGAGGACGAGCGGTAGTACCGCTCCGGCGGTTCTACTGTCCTTTTGCCTCCTCACTGTTGTTTTTCAAAGGGGTAGTACCGCTGTGTGCAGGCTGTGAGCATAACGGTTGGATATTTCCCCACCTATAAAAGGGGGTCTTCTTCCCCATTGAACCTTATCCTTTGAGCTCGTGTTCTTCCCCCATTGTTGACCTTCTTCGAGCTTGCTAAATCTCAATCCCTCCATGGATTCTTGTTAGTTTTTGAGGGAAAAGAGAGAGGAGATCTAGATCCACATTTCCACCAATCACTTTCTCCTCTATGTGAGGGGAACCCCTTGGATCTAGATCTTGGAGTTCTTGGTGTTCTCCTTCTTGTTCTTCCTCTCATCTTCCTCCTTAGCATTAGCTGCTTCAGTGGGATTTGAGAGAGAAGGAATTGGGCACTCCGTGTGCCCTTGCCATTGCATTTGGTGCATCAGTTTGAGTTCTCCACGTGATACGTGGAAGTTACAAGTTGAGAAGCTTATTACTCTTGGGTGCTTGGTGCCCTTGAGCTTGTTACTATTGGGTGTTTTGGACACCCTAGAGCTTGTTCCTCTTGGGTGCCTTGGCGCCCTAGACGGTTGGTGTTGTTCGGAGCTCGATCATTGTGGTGTAAAGCTCCGGGAAAGCGTCGGGGTCTCCAATTAGGTTGTGGAGATCGCCCCGGGCAATTTGACGGGTACCGGTGACCGCCCCCAAGGGTTGCCAAAGGGTACGGGTTCGGTGACCGCCCCCAAGGGTCGCCATTTGTACTGGTTCGATGACCGCCCTCAAGGGTCCCTTAGTGTAATCACAGCATCTTGCATTGTGCGAGGGCGTGAGGAGATTACGGTGGCCCTAGTGGCTTCTTGGGGAGCATTGTGCCTCCACACCGCTCCAAACGGAGATTAGCATCCGCAAGGGTGTGAACTTCGGGATACATCGTCGTCTCCGCGTGCCTCGGTTATCTCTTACCCGAGCCCTTTACTTATGCACTTTACTTTGTGGTAGCCATATTGTTCTTTGTCATATATCTTGCTATCACATAGTTGATTATCTTGCTTAGCATAAGTTGTTGGTGCACATAGGTGAGCCTAATTTTTTTAGGTTTTGTGCTTGACAAATTAACTGCTAGGTTTATTCCGCATTTGTTCAAGCCTAAACCGTAATTATTTTAAAGCGCCTATTCACACCCCCTCTAGGCGACATCCTCGATCTTTCAACTAGATAGGAAGTGCGGCTTGCCGCACCCCACCCGCCCTAGCCATATCCAACCTGATATGAGATGTTTTGTATTTCATACAATTATATGATGAAAGACAATAGCGCAAAGGTTCAGTAGCTCACAATAATTTATTTACAATATATATTACACAAAGCCACAAAAAAGGGAGTAACATCTATGCATAGTTTCTATACTGAGCATACTGATTGGGAGTCTTCCCCTACTATCAGTGATGGTACACACACATATGATAAAACAAAAAGTAACTAATAGGCACACAAGCCTTTGTTTTTCTCCCAAACAGATTGACCTACAACATGTAAATGCATGCTCTACTTGGGACGATAGCATGCAGGTATTTATGTGTTTGCTGATTGCAGGTCTTTATGTGTTTGCTGATGGTGTAACTTGCACAAGTAACTCCACACTTAGTCCGGCAGAATGATGACGGGTTCCAGTATCAATGGAGCTGCCAGATCTGAGAAGCACAGAGAATGAGAACAGGAGTAAACTGGAGATGTCACGAACATAAATTTGTCAGAAGTACAGGGATCAATGCACGTTATTTATCAATATAATTTGCATCATCAACATAAATCATTGATTTATCTTCTAAAGAGGCCAGGACAGTCGAGCTAGCTGATTTATGTGTAAATGACCATGTGATTCTTCAGCTCTATTAGTTTCCAAGACCTGCAACAATAGCAAAACTTCAATTTTAATTCGACATTTTCATTTTCTCAACAACAAAAATCAGTGGTGTGGGGAAACATGAGAGAAACGATGGAGTTGGTACCTCTCAAGAAGGGGAAGGCATGCCTTTCTCCTCTCCGGCAGATGGTACTTAGGACACCACCAGCCCGCCGTCAAGGGCAGTGTCCTAGATCTCAGATGATGGTTGTGCCCCCCTCCACTGCAAACTCGTGTCCATGCTCCTCCTAAGCGATGAGCAACAGGGAGTCAGAGCACGGTACGAGCGCACCCTGAGTGCCAAGAAGAAGGAACCAACGAGACGAAAGTAACAGGGGGCGAGAGCGAGGCATGCGAACCTGTCCGGGAGTGTGGCGTGTGTGTGGGGGGGGGGGCTATGAGGGCAACGACGATGGTGGCGTCCGGTCGCCAACAACCATGGAGGGCCCCACCAACGCTGTGGCTGGTGGTGTTTCCCTTTTGGGCCGAATCGATGTCGTGCTCCTCTATGCAGAGCAGCAACATGGAAGTGCACCATGGCACACGCTTGCCCTATCCAACCCCGTAGTCCAGTGCTTAGGCCACTGCGCAACATAGACAGAGCAAGATATTGATTTGCATTACCTAAATAATAGTAGTAGAAAACATTACATAAACACATATCCTTCTTACCATCAATCAAAAGTACTTAAAACTAAAATTACAGAAGAACATTTATCTCCTAAGGGCATGACCTAACCAAATGCTGAAGCAAACCGCCATAATTTTTGAAAGTTTCATCATTTGCCAAACTTGTCATTTCCTCCTCTCATCTCGAAACTATCATAAATCCGTATCTTCGGCCTAAAATGGTCTACTTTCTCCATAAATCAATCGACCAAGACAAGTACTACCCTGTAACTAAATATAAGACATTTTTGTTGTTCAAATTGAACTACAAAAATGTCCTATATTTAGTTACAAAGGGAATATCTTTTAAGCATGAGTGTAGATACGACATTAGAAGCTCTGTAGGAGAACAACCATGGGAATGTTTTGAGAATTAGCAAGACTAAACATCAAACACGAATTGTGTGCAACTTGTAGATCTTCTAAAGAGTATAACATCCGAATGAAAACCTAAATCCAAATTTGGTATCTAATAGGATAAAAATAAAGAATCTAAGAAGAAAAATATGAAACATGATCCAGACAATATAGAAACAAATCATCCCTCCCTAATTGCTATCTTAGACAGATCTTAGTGCTTAATTTAAACAATATGTAAGTATTACTATAAATGGGGAATTTTGTAAGGTAGGGGGGAAAGCACTACAACCTGGCCATTAGTTCTACCGATGAGGGACTCAAGGACATGAATATCATCCAACATCAAGCGGAATAGAAAAATGCATGAAGCAAGAATATCAATATTGGCTCGCATGAAGTAAAGAATTTTTTGCATAACAATTAGATCTTGCAAATACTTGCAATTAGGCATTCTAATAAATAAGGTATGCAACAAATAGGAATAAAAAAGGATATCAGAAAGGTGCATCTAGAATAAAAAGGGAAGATAACGAATAGCACAACCTGTACTTTGGATGTATCCTTGGATAGTAAAACGGTTCCCAATACAATGCTGAAAAATGGAAACTATGGTCTTATTAGCTGACACGAACACATAACAGAATTTAGTAAACCAACATCACTTTACTTGATCCCAAGAACACAGATGAAGTAAGTTTTTTTGGAGGTACCAATTGGATGAGTTCATCGTCATTGATAGAGCCGGTTCACCTTCTCATAGAGCCGGAACAACGCTTCCATCTCATTCCCTAAGACTTGCTTTAATTTTAGAAAAAGAAACCTGAATCAAACAACCCAAATGGTGGTAAGAATAAATTGGGAGGAGGAGCTCACATGAAGAGGTGCAAGCAGAGAGAGGATATCACGGTGGGAGGCTCAGGACTTTGGTTACCTTCACAGGAGCAGGGTAGCAGACTCATTTTCATCAGTGGTGGATCGCAACCTGGACAAATTATCAAGATTCAACATCGTGTCAAAAAATGCTTGGATAATAGTCTGGTGGTCAGGAAATTTTTAACAGAAATTGCTTCGATATTAGTCTATCTTGGAATCTTACCAGATGAGTGGAGATTCATGTATGTGGAACTTCATACGCAGCTACACAATCGTAAGAATTGTCCATCAATATGTCCTGCCACAAAAATCGTTTAATTAGGTGCTAAATATATGCATCACCAACAATATATAAATCTGCCAATTGTGAGCGACAAGCCAAGGAAAAGGCTGACAATTGTAATCATGAAATGGATGCAAGCATTTCTAGCCATAAGGCAGATGGTAATAAGCAGGATATTTGACAAATCACAATAGAAAAAAAATAAGGGAACATCCATAACCATTCCCCACCACTATCGCTCCAGAGGCACCAAGAAAGAAGCTATCAAAGGCTCAGGACATGAACTAATTCAGTTTCAACCCACAACTCAGTGATCCCCATCAAACTGATGGGGTTCTACCACGAGGAGAACGAAGCATGCGTGTAATAACTAACAATAGGAAGTCGAGCGTAACAGCAAGCACTGAAGAAACTAAATTCAGCAGGCTTTAATCCGAGATTGGACTGTACACCACACATGCACACCTACCGAATCCAATCCAATCATTATAATACCCAGATCGTCGCAGTGGAGCTGCGAGACCTAAACATCAAAATGGAGTACAACAGGAGAGAGATGGAAAGGAGTGGTGGACAGGATAGGCATACTTGCAGCAGAGCATCAATACTGAAACTTACTAGTGGGCGAGAGGTCGACCCGGTGTGGAAGGAGGGGCAAGAGAGAAGACCACCGGGCTCTCCCTTCGATAGACGACAGTGGAGCCAGACCACCATGAGCATGTCACCGCAGGTGGCTTTCTCGATCTCCGGCTAAGGTTGCGCCCCACATGTGATCTATCCGCCACAGAACCAGAACCAACGCTCGGTCACTGGGCTCTCCACCTCCCTCTCCCTCTCCATCTGGCACGTGGTGGAGGAGAGCTGGATGTGCATGGATGCATCTTTCCACCCGAGAGCACATCCCGGCGCGCCCATCATCGGCAGCTGGCCGTGCATCTCCTTGTCCACCATAGTCTGTTGCCCTTTCATGACTCAAGCACAAGGGAGGGTTGGTCGTAATCCCATGGGGAGGAGGTTGGAGGCTCAGAGGAGGGCGGCAGCTCGGGTCGGAGAGAGGGAGGGCAGATCAGCGACGACGGCTGCAGGGCGGTAGTGGCGGCTAGGGTTTTCGTGGGAGGGGCGGGGAAGGGATGAAGTGGGCAGGAAGGGGAGGGGAACGGGAAGAGAGGAGACTGCCTCGCTCTCAGGGTCTCATCCCTGTCGCTATTGGGTAGTTTTCCAACGATGTGAAATACCAAAAATGACCTCGGCGGGGCACCGAATTTACAGACAGTGGCACGACCATTTCGACACTGTTTCGATCTACAGTGCCAACTTTTGATCCGACGGTCGGCGTCTGTCCATCTCTAGATCGGACGGCCCAAAATGCATCAAGAAATCGATCCAGCAGCCAGGAACAACTAAACTGTGAGGAGGTTGGGTTCCTCCCACTATGTATCTTATGGTATTTGACATGCCTGCCAAATCATGGCATTTTCAACAAAATCAAACATTGAGATATGAATTTTGACCGGACCATATAAAAAACGGTTTTATGCGTGGGATTTTTGTTAAATCAGTAGCGGGGACAACGAAGCCATGTACAAGTGAAACCTAACGGGGTGGTCGTCGGAGTTGTTCATTGGGGCGAGGCTTAGAGGAATGGTTGGGGCGGCGGTGGATGGAGGGCAGGGCGGCAAGGAGGCTATAGCCGTAGGCCATATGAGCGGAGGCAGGTGGCTAGGGTTGGGTATGCCGCGGGGAAGGAAGAACCGTGACGGTAGAGGAGGAAGTAGATAGGGGGGGGGGAATAAAATAAATATGTAGCTTCTGACATTTGGCTTGATCTGATGGCCAGAATAGAAGTGACCGTCACAGATGATTTTTTTCAAGGACTTGACGTGCTTCGAGAAAAGAACGTTTTGAGCTGTGAATTTTGATTGTATTTAACCGAAGAAGTGTGAAGGACGCAACTCCGTGTCACTATCATATCGGTCACTTTTATCTGTGATGCCGAGCCGTGTACAAGTGGGAGCCCATAACAAAAGAAGGGGGTTGCCGAGTTGTTCGTTGAGACGAGGCTTAGAGGGATGGCTGTGGCGGTGGTCAGCACAATGATGGGCGAAGGTCGAGGGAAGGGTGGTACGGTAGGTGGTTAGGGCTAGGTAGGCTGCGGGGCGGGGAGGAGGAAGAAGATGAACAGGTGGCAGCACACTTCTCCCGTCAGATATTGATCTGATGGCCAGAAATAGAAGTCACCGACACGAATTGTCCTTTTCAGGTACGTGACCTATAGGTGCTCGTTCTGAATCACAGATGACGCAACAACAAATTATTGGCGCACGCGGGACGCCCGTCACATCACGTCGGTTGCGTAGGGATCGAGGTGGAGGCCCACCGCCGACACCAGCGGCGGCCCGCGCCGCGCCGCGAGCCATATCTTCACCGTCCGCCCGGCGACGGGGCAGGCCAGCCGGTGCAGCCGCTTGTGGCCCACCGTGGTGCCGCGGGCCACGGCCACGCCGTCCACGTACACCTCGTGCCGCTCCACCCGCTGCCCCAGCGCCACGTGCTCCTGTATCCTCACCACGTTGAACGCCCGCGCCCCCGCCGATCGCTGCAGCTCGATCCAGTACCCGTTCCGCCGCCCGTCCTCCGCCGTCGGCGCCCAGTACGTCTCCTCGCGGCCGTCCAGCACCTTGCCCGCCTCGAAGCCGCCGCCGCGCTCGCTGCTGGCCCGCGCCCTGCTGCCCTCGGCCAGGTCCGTGCCGAAGATGCGCTTCACGGCGGCGCCGAACTCGCGCAGCCTGGCCATGTCGGCGTCGTCGATGAGGCCCGTGGCGTTGGGCGGCGCGTTCAGCAGCAGCACGCAGTTGCGGCCCACCGAGTTGTAGTAGATGTTGAGCAGCTGGCTCAGCGGCTTGGCCGTCTCGTTCCGGTGCCAGAACCAGCCCGGCCGGATCGACACGTCGCACTCCGGCGGCACCCACTCCGTGCCCCGCGGATCGCCCTCGTTCAGGTACCTGACAACCCGCTGTCAGTCAGGAACGGAACAGAGCAATTCTTTCTCGTTTGGTCGTGTAACTGCTTGGTAAGATCATGTTGTATGTGTGTACGTACTTCTCGATGCCGGCGCTGCCGATGGTTATGGAGGATTGGTTGACGGCGGACCAGCAGGTGGTTCCGGCGAAGCCGTTCTCGTCGCCGACCCACCGGATGTCGGGGCCGGCGTCGGAGAAGATGTTGATGGAGCCCTGCAGCTGCTTCACCGTGTCGAACCACTCTTGGAAATGGTACGTCATCTTGGTCGCGTTGGTCCCCTTGTTGCCGTCGAACCAGATCTCCCACACCCTCCCGTACCTACACATGCAACAATGATACGTCAACAATGGCCGGCCCTTGTTGCCGATGTATGTATGCGCGTTCGGGCACTGACCGGGTGAGGAGCTCGTGGAGCTGGGCGAGGTAGTACTCGTTGTACGCGACCTCTTGGCCGTAGCGGCGGTCGTGGAGGTCCCACGGCGAGAGGTAGAGGCCGGCGTCGACGCCCCGTGCGCGCGCCGCGGCCGTGAACTCGCCGACGACGTCGCCGCTGCCGGCGCGCCAGGGGCTGGCGCGCACGGAGTGGGCGGTGTAGGCGGACGGCCAGAGGCAGAAGCCGTCGTGGTGCTTGGCGACGAGGATGGCGAGCGAGGCGCCGGCGGCGGCCGCCGCGTCCATCCACTGGGTGGCGTTGAGCGCGGCCGGGGCGAAGAGGGCCGGGTCCTCGGCGCCCGTGCCGCGCTCCACGTCCGTGAAGGTGTTCATCCCGAAGTGGAAGAACATGATGACCTCGCGCCGCTGCCACGCCAGCTGCGCCGCTGTGGGGATGGGCAGCACCGGCAGCGGCGGCGGCACGCTCGTTCCAGCCCCCGCCGCCGCCACCACTCCGGCGACGAACACCAGGCAGTAGTAGCACAGCAGCGACATCGACGGACCTCCCCCCATGCCGTCTCTCTCTCCCTCCCCGGTGTCCACTGTCCAGCCCTACATACATATACTGCCAACGCCGCGGGCTGTAATAACGGGGCCACGGGACTCCGGCGATGGAAGAGGGAGAAACGTGACACGACGAATGCGGACAGGCCAGTGGCGGATGTGAACCTGAGCGAGCGAGGTTGGATTTTTACTCGAGTTTCGGTGGCTACGTACGCGTCCCGATCGATCCGGTACCCGACACCTACGTTGCGCGGATACTTCAAAAAGTACGCATATCCAGCCGGATACTGCCCTGATACTTTCCGATACGTATCCCGTAAGTATCCTTCAATATTTTGATATTAAAAAAAAATAATGTTTGATACTCCCAGGATACTTCGCAATACGTTTGAATACCGAAACCCTCGCTCGACGCGAAATCCCTCAATAATAAAGCGCTGAAGATTCCCAACGTGGGCGTGAGTTTATGTGAAACACGTTCACAATGTTTTTATTCAATTGAAAAGTGAAGAAGAGAGAATCGACGATCGTTGAATAAAGCAAACCCTGGCCAAATCTCACGGCCAATTAATAAAAGTGGCTAAGTGCAAGAAAAGAAATGGGTAATCTTATTGAGGCATGCTTTGACCTAGAAGCTCCTTAATTTTTTTCTTCATATTTGTAATAATTGATACTTAACATCTATATATAAACGTATCCCCGTATCCTGTTTTTAGAAAATTAACGTATCGAGCGTATTCCTGTATCACGTATCCGATACGTATCTAAGTATCTGTGCAACGTAGCCCGACACCCTGATCGATCGCCCTCGATCCGGGTATCCAGTCCGTGTTACGGGACGAGGACGATCGGTCGTCGGTCACGCTGGGGCTCAGTAACTTGAGTTGCTTTCAGTGGGTGGCCGGCCGGTCCGATAACGCACAGGCCTGCATGCCGGCTGCCATTCTCGGCATCTTGCGGAAGGACGGGAATATTGCTGCTGGAAGGAGGCGCATAGCTCGGCATCGATGGGCCTGAAGCTCCAGAAGGCTCCAAGTCGGCAACGGCAAGGCGACCCTGCCCTGGCTTGGCTTGCTGTCGCTGGTCTGGAAGAAGATGCCACTTTGTCGCGGCCACCGGGGCCGGGACAAGTGAACAACCATGGCGGCCGCCACAGGACAGGTGAATTGGCCTCTTCATTCAAGCAGCATCCACGGGCACCATCAGCAGCGCGAGCGCGGAGCACGCTGGCTTTGGATGTAGCTGCTGGCTGCACTGCTGCCGCAGGGAGGGCGAGCGAGGTTGTGGCGTCGCTTTATCAGTGTTGAGGTTCGTCATCAATGAGAAAATGAAGCACCTAACAACACATCTTCATAGACCAAAAACTACAAAATCACCCTTTTCATTCTCGGGGTGACGAAGGGATTGTACCATTCGAACCTTTTATTCATGCTTTTCCAAGCGGTCTCGAAGAAGTAGCAATCAATAGGACTTTCCTAATACTCATTCGGGGATGATGCTTGGTGCGCTTTAAAGACCTACGCATGTTTACGATACGCCCACAGGTGGCTGGCCCACATGTCGATGTGACCCAAAGCGCAGCGTTTTTTAAAGACCGGTCAAGGCCCCTCATTCGGGTGTAAAGTACAAACCTGATGGTTGTTTGTTATCCCAACTATTCTTTCCCGTCCTAGTACCGATCAGGAAAGGGGTAATTTTCAACAAAGTTTTTGTCTCGTTGAAACACTTGCCTTCCACAATAATTTTTTAGTGTTTAGGAGACGCGAAGCGAAAAGCAAAACTCGCTATGAGCAGGAGACTAAACAAGAGAGGTTTGATCAAGAAAATTGTTGTCTAGTTGAGTTTGATCATCCTCTTTTTCTATTTCTCTTTCTTTCAAGAGCTGAATAAGGGCATATCCGCAAAGGGAACAGAAATCAGACTTTCTTCTTTACCCCTCCTCATTATTCAAGACGTGAATATAAAGTGTATTGTACTCCCTTGGATCTTTACTCCTCGTTGATCAAGGAAGCTAGAAGGAAGATGGGTGGTAGGGTGAATGGACATTCATATCCACTTTGAATCCTCGGTTAGGAGAGTAGCGACCAAAAAGAAATCATTACACATGATAACTACTATAGAGATAAAATATAGGAAGGAGAAAGTTAGTTTCAATGACTCATGTGAATTGTAGAAGAAATAGGTAAACATGGTGGGTTAATATATAAACGTTTGAGTAACTTCACTGGGTAGCCTTTTCCGAAAAAGAATAAGGGAAGAGAATGTTGTCGTGGTGGGCAATCGAGATACCTCCGGGGGCCTGCATGAAAGGGTGAGCCTATGTCTCGATAAGCTCGCTTACTGCGCCGGCTGAAGGCGAGAGCGACACTGGGCCAGCCCAGCAAGCAAGACCACATGCCTGAGGTTCATTTTTTTCCTTTTCTTTTAATCACTTTTTATATTTCAAAATATATATATATATATATATATATATATATATATATATATATATATATATATATATATAGGACAAATGTTTCCTACAAGCAGTGGTAGTTACCACCACTTCATGCTTTTGTATGTTGTATGTAGTATCTGTCGAAACCGAGAGTATGTACGTGTAGTATGTAGTATATAATAATGATTAGGTAGTATATATACTAATTTTAGGTAGTATGTACCATTTTTGAGTATGCTCTTTTTACGCATAAATATGTACGTATTTCACAAATATATAAAAACTATGGGCTCATATGCAATTTTTTCATGTAACTTGCTTTGGAATATCTTAGATATATTATATGAACATATTTGAAATAATAAAATAGTATATATAGTACCACATGGTAGTATATGAGACATGTGGGGTAACTACCACGGGTGGTAGGATGGATTTTCCTATATATATATATATATATATATATATATATATATATATATATATATATATATATATATATATATATATATATATATATATATATACATATATATCGCAATTTGTTTTTCATAAAACATTGAAAACGTTAATCATTCATATGAAAAATGATAAATGTGTATTCATGTATACGAAAAATGTATAAAACGTGTATGAAAAAAGTTGATCAAGTATTCAAAAATGTTAATCAAGCATTTGAAAAATGTTGAAGCAGAATAGAAAAGTTGTTTCTCATGTATACGAAAAATGTTTACAAAATATATAATGTGTATGAATTTTTTGATCATCTATTAAACCATGTTAATCAAGAATTTGAAAATGTTTAATCTATGAAGAAAAATGAGTCTCATGTCTACGAAAAATGTATACAAAAACATATAATGTGTATGAAAAATGTTTGTCATGCATTTAAAACTATTAATCAAGCACCTAAAAAGGTTAAATATATGTAGAAAAATATTTATTATTTATTCGATCAATGAATACAAAAATATACAATGTGTATGAAAAGAGAGTTGCTCATGTATTTAAAAATGCTAAACATGTATTACATTTCTTTAATGTATATGAAAATGTACAATGTACATTGAATAAAAGTAAATATAAAAAAATATTTGAAATTTTAATTTGTATTTATAAATGTTAAACATGTATATAAAAATGTTAATGGTAAAACATGGACCACGTATTGAAAAAATATTGACCCTGTATTTTCAAAATTGTTCAGAAATTGTATTTAAGAAAATAATATACATCTTGTACTCCCTCCATCTCATAATGTAAGATGTTTTTTGACACTAGGTGGAGGCAGTACTTAAAAAATAGTGAAAACCAAGAAGGAAACAAAGAAAACTAAAAAACTTATGAACAACAAGAAAGAAAAAAAAGAAAAGTAATGAAAAATAACAAAGAAAAGAAAAGCCAGTGAAGACGACAAATGAACAAAAAAGGGCGGAAGTAAAAAAAAACTAAGAAAATCTTCGCCGACGATGAAAAAAGTAGATGAAAAAAAGGAAAAGCGAAGAGAAAAGGAAAACGCAAGAAAACCGGTGAAGAAATGAATAACAAAAGAAAAAAAATAAAATCAGACCCTGAAACAGTGAAAACCTGTATTTTTTTATAAAAACCCGCCTAAACAGTTTTTTTTAGACATGCCTAAACAGTTTTTATTAAAGGGAACCCGGCCCAAACAGTAAAAAAAATAACAAAAACACAGCAAAAAGACCGAACGCTCTGCAACAATGATGGGCTGGCCAAGTTTCGCCGCCCTTCGCATGAAAGGCCAGAACGCTGCGCCGATCGTGTGCATGCAGCCCTGCCTTGCTTAGCCAAACATAATCAGTAGTACAAGGAAGATGCGCTAGGCCAGGTTCACAATACAAAGACGCAGACGTTCATAGAATGGCCGAAATATCACTTGCAAAGGTCATCCCCACTTTCTCAGGTGATAATAAGTGGTGCACTTCATGTACGTCATTTGTCACAATCTGAATGTTTTTTTCTTTTTCTAGATTTATTTATTCAAAATGGTTTATCTCTTGAACCGTGCGTTTAAGTCTCCTACCGTTTTTATCATTGAATTTCTCGCATCGAGATTAAATGGTTGTGGTCTTTGATTTTTTTTCAAGAAGATCACTTTTTTAGTTGTGGAAGCACATTTTTGTTCCTTTTTGAGAAGTATAATAGTGCTTATCCTGGAACCAAATCTGTGGGTCCACGAGAAGCAAATATCTGCTTCACGTGGAATAACATCTTCTTCTCCTTTCCAAGAAGCACAATTATACTTCTCGCGGAAGAAAATGTGTGCTTCTCATGGACAACCATCTGGAACCCGAAAAAGCGTATAGAAAAAATAAAATAAAATAAATCCTGAAAAAGCGCCCAACACGCGACAGGTGACGGTGGCTGCGCACTGCACTTGACAAGCTCACATGCCAAGAAAGTGACCCTAGTGAGTGCCAACCCTTGGATAGTTGCTCCCATAACCAAATAATTTTTATTTAAACTAAAACACATTCGTTACATTTTTAACATATTTCATTAAACAGAAGCATCTGGAAGTTAGCATAGTGTAAATCTTAGTCGACGTTCGTTCTTCAAGCCCTTTTGTTTCCATGTCTAGCATCCTCGACGACCGTGAGCCCGAGAAGTGAAGCCGCAGATCACCGGTGAGGAAGATTAGGACACAGGATATGGACTAGCCCACATGGGACACATGGAACCACCGTCTCCTATGTCCTACTCTTCCTCGTCGGAGTCCGCCGCCTGATCATCTCGTTGGAGGTGAGATCGATGATGGACATGGACGGGCCGGTCTCGTGGTCGTCGTGGTGCCAATGGCAAGTAGCTGCCGACGCGAATGGCGCACCACTGCCGACATTCTTGTCCACAAGCGCCTCCGTCGCCCGCTCGTTTGCTGTCGTTGCTCTAGCACTGCATGCGACCTGATACGTCTCCAACGTATCTATAGTTTTTGATTGTTTCATGCTATTATACTATCCATTTAGGATGTTCTATATGCATTTATATGATTTTTGGGACTAACCTATTGACCTAGAGCCCACTGCCAGTTTCTGTTTTTTCCTTGTTTTTGAGTTTTGCAGAAAAAGAAAACCAAACGGAGTCCAATTGACCAGAAATTTGACGGAGTTTATTTTTGGACCAGAAGAAGGCCATGGAGTAAAAGAGTTGGGCCAGAAGAGTCCCGGGCTGCCCACGAGGGTGGGGGGCGCGCCCACCCCCCATGGGCGCGCCTCCCTACCTCGTGGATAGCCCGGAGACCCCCCTGACTTATTGCCGACGCCAACACCTCTTATATACACCCAAACTTCCAGAAAGAAACCAAGATCGGGAGTTCCGCCGCCGCAAGCCTCTGTAGCCACCGAAAACCAATCTAGACCCATTTCGGCACCCTGCCGGAGGGGGGAACCCTCACTGGTGGCCATCTTCACCATCCCGGTGCTCTCCATGACGAGGAGGGAGTAGTTCACCCTCGGGGCTTAGGGCATGTACCAGTAGCTATGTGTTTGATCTCTCTCTCTCTCTCTCTCTCTCTCTCATGTTCTTGAGGCGGTACGATCTTGATGTATCGCGAGCTTTGCTATTATAGTTGGATCTTATGATGTTTCTCCCCCTCTACTCTCTTGTAATGGATTGAGTTTCCCTTTGTAGTTATCTTATTGGATTGAGTCTTTAAGGATTTGAGAACACTTGATGTATGTCTTGCATGTGCTTATCTGTGGTGACAATGGGATATCACGTGATCTACTTGATGTATGTTTTGGTGATCAACTTGCGGGTTCCGTGACCTCGTGAACTTATGCATAGGGGTTGGCACATGTTTTCGTCTTGACTCTCCGGTAGAAACTTTGGGGCACTCTTTGAAGTTCTTTGTGTTGGTTGAATAGATAAATCTGAGATTGTGTGATGCATATCGTATAATCATACCCACGGATACTTGAGGTGACATTGGAGTATCTAGGTGAATTAGGGTTTTGGTTGATTTGTGTCTTAAGGTGTTATTCTAGTATGAACTCTAGGATAGATCAAACGGAAAGAATAACTTCGTGTTATTTTACTACAGACTCTTGAATAGATCGATCAGAAAGATCAACTTTGAGGTGGTTTCGTACCCTACAATAATCTCTTCGTTTGTTCTCCGCTATTAGTGACTTTGGAGTGACTCTTTGTTGCATGTTGAGGGATAGTTATATGATCCCATTATGTTATTATTGTTGAGAGAACTTGCACTAGTGAAAGTATGAACCCTAGGCCTTATTTCCTAGCATTGCAATACCGTTTACACTCACATTTACCACTTGCTACCTTGCTGTTTTTATATTTTCAGATTACAAAAACCTATATCTACCATCCATATTGCACTTGTATCACCATCTCTTCGCCGAACTAGTCCACCTATACAATTTACCATTGTATTGTGTGTGTTGGGGACACAAGAGACTCTTTGTTATTTGGGTGCAGGGTTGCTTGAGAGAGACCATCTTCATCCTATGCCTCCCATGGATTGGTAAACCTTAGGTCATCCACTTGAGGGAAATTTGCTACTGTCCTACAAACCTCTGCACTTCGAGGCCCAACAACGTCTACAAGAAGAAGGTTGCGTAGTAGACATCAAGCTCTTTTCTAGCGCCGTTACCGGAGAGGTGAGTGCTTGAAGGTATATCTTTAGATCTTGCAATCGAATCTTCTAGTTTCTTGTTTTATCACTAGTTTAGTCTATAAAAGAAAACTACAAAAAAATGGAATTGAGGGTACCTCATATGCTTCATCTTTTTAATATCTTTCATGAAAATAAGGATTCCGATAATTGTGCCAAAATGTTAGAAGAAGAATGCATTAGAATGTTTGGCACTAAATATTTGAATGATGAGCATGATTGCAATGTTGTTAGTATGAATTCTTTGAATATCCATAGTACTAATGATGATTGCACTAGTCATGATGAAAATGTCTCTTATAAGCATGTCAACTTTTATGGAATACATAGAGCTTGCAAGTACACACCAAATAGGGAAGATAGATTTTGCAAGAGGCATAAGTATTGGGAAACTAAATGGTCGCAAGAAAGGTTGATGATTGTGCTGAAAGATTCAATATTTATCGCCATCCTTGTGAACTTTGCAATGAACATGGTCATTTAAAGCTCCAATGCTATTTGTTTCATGATCAAATCGTGTCCAAAAATTGTGATAACTTGATTACCCTTGAGCATCATAAAGAGCTTAGTCTTATTTTGGGGTATGAAGAAATGAAACATATAACTGAGGGTATTCCAAAATTTAATCTTGATAGATTTCTTGATTTTGATCTAGAAGAAATTTTTATGTATTGTGCGGTGAATTGCATTGAAAATCCTTATATTGCCAATTACATAAATAAAATAAAACAAATAGAAGATGAAGAGAATACTAATGAAAGGGAAGAGACTTCCCAATATCCTCCTATTATTTCTTATGATGAATCAGGTAACGAGGAGGAGCTTTCCATTCAACCAATCTCATTAATATGGAGCTCAAAAAAGAGGGTTAAACCCACACATGATGTGAAGAAAAAGAAGAAAAGACTGAGAAGCAAAGGTAGAAAGGTATCCCTCCCAAATGATGTTGCTCCTTTTACTCATTGTGATGATGATAATTGCTATACTATTGGTGCTATCCATACTATTAATGATGAGAGTGATTATGCTTATGATATGAAAAGTCCCAAGCTTGGGGATGCTATGTTTGATGAGAATGACAGGTTTGAGAATATATTTGCCGCAATTAATGTTTGTTCCAAGCTTGGGGATGCTATGTTTAATGAAGATGATGTTTTTAGCCTCCCAAGTTTTGACGAGCAAGTTTATTATGATGATAGCATGCCTCCTAGTTATGATGATTATTGTGATGACACTTATGCTATAAAAATTAGTGATGATTATATTTATAAAACTTGTCATGATTATAATTACCCTTTTTCTGAACATTACTCTTTTAATGTTGAAACAATTTATAGTATTTGAGTTTCTTATGATACTCCCACTACTATTCATGAGAAGAAATTTGCTTATGTGGAGAGTAATAAAAATTCTATGCTTGTAGATCATGAAAAGAGTGCTTTATGTGATGGTTATATTGTTGAATTCATTCATGATTATACTGAAAATTATTATGAGGGGGGAATATATGCTTGTAGGAATTGCAATAATATCAAGTTTCCTCTCTATGTGCTTAAAGTTTTGAAGTTATGCTTGTTTTGCCTTCCTATGCTAGTTGATTATTGTTCTCATAAGTTGTTTGCTCACAAAATCCCTATGCATAGGAAGTGGGTTAGACTTAAATGTGCTAGTCATATTCTTCATGATGCCCTGTTTATGTTTCAATTCTTATCTTTTATGTGAGCGTCATTGAAATCATCATGCCTAGCTAGGGGCGTTAAACGTTAGCGCTTGTTGGGAGGCAACCCAATTTCATTTTTGTTTCTTGCTTTTTGGTTCTGTTTAGTAATAAATCTTTGATCTAACCTCTGGTTAGATGTGGTTTTATGTTTCAATTAGTGTGTGTGCCAAGTAAAACCTATAGGATCTTCTTGGATGATAGTTATTTGATCTTGCTGAATAAAATCAGAAACTTTCTGCTCACGAAAACAATTGTTAAAAATCACCAGAACGTGATAAAATACTGATTCCAATTGCAGTAGATCAATAAACAAATTATCTACTCGTCCTATTTTGATAGAATTTTTGAGTTACAGAAAGTTTGCGTTTGATACATATTACTATAGATTGTTCTGTTTTTGACAGATTTTGTTTCTCATGTGTTGTTTGCTTATTTTGATGAATCTATGGCTAGTATCGGAGGTTGTGAACCATAGATAAGTTGGAATACAGTAGGTTTAACACCAATGTAAATAAATAATGAGTTAATTACAGTACCTTTAAGTGGTGGTTTGTTTTATTTCGCTAACGGAGCTCATGAGATTTTCTGTTGAGTTTTGTGTTGTGAAGTTTTCAAGTTTTGGGTAAAGATTCGATGGACTATGGAATAAGGAGTGGCAAGAGCCTAAGCTTGGGGATGCCCAAGGCACACCAAGGTAATATTCAAGGACAACCAAGAGCCTAAGCTTGGGGATGCCCCGGATGGCATCCCCTCTTTCGTCTTCGTTCATTGATAACTTTACTTGGAGCTATATTTTTATTCATCACATGATATGTGTTTTGCTTGGAGCATCATTTTGTTTTATTTTGTTTTGCTTGCTGTTTGAATAAAATACCAAGATATGAAATTCTTAAATGTTAGAGAGTCCTCACATAGTTGCATAATTATTCGACTACTCATTGATCTTCACATATATCTTTCGGAGTAGTTTGTCATTTGCTCTAGTGCTTCACTTATATCTTTTTAGAGCACGGTGGTGGTTTTATTTTGAATAAATAGATGAACTCTCATGCTTCACTTATATTATTTTGAGAGTCTTTTAGAACAGCATGGTAATTTTCTTAGGTTATGAAACTAGTCCTAATATGATGGGTATCCAAGAGGGATATAATAAAAACTTTCATATAAAGTGCATTGAATACTATGAGAAGTTTGATTCCTTATGATTGTTTTGAGATATGATGATGATAATATTAGAGTCATGCTAGTTGAGTAGTTGTGAATTTGAGAGATACTTGTGTTAAAGTTTGTGATTCCCGTAGCATGCACGTATGGTGAACCGTTATGTGATGAAGTCAGAGCATGATTTATTTTTTGATTGTATTCCTTATGAGTGGCGGTCGGGGACGAGCGATGGTCTTTTCCTACCAATCTATCCCCCTAGGAGCATGCACGTAGTACTTTGTTTCGATAACTAATAGATTTTTGCAATAAGTATATGAGTTCTTTATGACTAATGTTGAGTCCATGGATTATACGCAATCTCACCCTTCCACCATTGCTAGCCTCTCTAATACCGCACACCTTTCGCCGGTATCATACACCCACCATATACCTTCCTCAAAATAGCCACCATACCTACCTATTATGGCATTTCCATAGCCATTCCGAGATATATTGCCATGCAACTTTCCACCGTTTCGTCTATTATGACAAGCTTCATCATTGTCATATTGCTTGCATGATCATGTAGTTGACATCGTATTAGTGGCAAAGCCACCGTTCATAATTATTTCATACATGTCACTGTTGATTCATTGCACATCCCAGTACACCGCCGGAGGCATTCATATAGTCATATTTTGTTCTAAGTATCGAGTTGTAATTCTTGAGTTGTAAGTAAATAAAAGTGTGATGATCATCATTATTAGAGCATAGTCCCAGTGAGGAAAGGATGATGGAGACTATGATTCCCCCACAAGTCGGGATGAGACTCCGGACGAAAATAAAGTAAAAAAAGAAGGCCAAAAAAAGAAAAAAAAAGAAGAGAAGGCCCAAAAAACAAAAAAAATGAGAGAAAAAGAGAGAAGGGGCAATGCTACTATCCTTTTACCACACTTGTGCTTCAAAGTAGCACCATGATCTTCATATGATAGAGAGTCTCCTATGTTGTCACTTTCATATACTAGTGGGAATTTTACATCATAGAACTTGGCTTGTATATTCCAATGACGGGCTTCCTCAAAATGCCCTAGGTCTTCCTGAGCAAGCGAGTTGGATGCACACCCACTTAGTTTCTTTTGTTGAGCTTTCGTACACTTATAGCTCTAGTGCATCCATTGCATGGCAATCCCTACTCACTCACATTGATATCTATTGATGGGCATCTCCATAGCCCGTTGATACGCCTAGTTGATGTGAGACTATCTTCTCCTTTTTGTCTTCTCCACAACCACCATTCTATTCCACCTATAGTGCTATGTCCATGGCTCACGCTCATGTATTGCGTGAAGATTGAAAAAGTTTGAGAACATCAAAGTATGAAACAATTGCTTGGCTTGTCATCGGGGTTGTGCATGATTTAAAATGTTTGTGTGATGAAGATAGAGCATAGCCAGACTATATGATTTTGTAGGGATAGCTTGCCTTGGCCATGCTATTTTGAGAAGACATGATTGCTTTGTTAGTATGCTTGAAGTATTATTGTTTTCATGTCAATATTAAACTTTTGTTTTGAATCTTATGGATCTGAATATTCTTGCCACAATAAACAAGATTACATTTATAAATATGTTAGGTAGCATTCCGCATCAAAAATTCTGTTTTTACCATTTACCTACTCAAGGACGAGCAGGAATTAAGCTTGGGGATGCTGATACATCTCCAACATATCTATAATTTTTTATTGTTCCATGCTATTATATTATCCATATAGGATGTTTTATATGCTAGTTTATATGATTTTTGGGACTAACGTATTGACCTAGAGCCCAGTGCCAGTTTATGTTTTTTCCTTGTTTTTGAGTTTCGCAGAAAAAGAAAACCAAACGGAGTCCAATTGACCTGAAATTTGACGGAGCTTCTTTTTGGACCAGAAGAAGGCCATGGAGTAAAAGAGTTGGGCCAGAAGAGTCCTGGGCTGCCCACGAGGGTGGGGGCGTGCCCACCCCCCTGGGCGCGCATCCCTACCTCGTGGACAGCCCGGAGACCCCCCTGACTTGTTCCCGACGCCAACACCTCTTATATATACCCAAACTTCCAGAAAGAAACCTAGATCGGGAGTTCCACCGCGCAAGCCTGTGTAGCCACCGAAAACCAATCTAGACCCGTTCCAGCACCCTGCCGGAGGGGGGAACCCTCACCGGTGGCCATCTTCATCATCCCGACGCTCTCCATGACGAGGAGGGAGTAGTTCACCCTCGGGGCTGAGGGTATGTACAGTAGCTATGTGTTTGATCTCTCTCTCTCTCTCTCTCTCTCTCTCTCTCTCTCTCTCTCTCATGTTCTTGAGGCGGTACGATCTTGATGTATCGCGAGCTTTGCTATTATAGTTGGATCTTATGATGTTTCTCCCCCTCTACTCTCTTGTAAAGAATTGAGTTTTCCCTTTGAAGTTATCTTATCGGATTGAGTCTTTAAGGATTTGAGAACACTTGATGTATGTCTTGCATGTGCTTATCCGTGGTGACAATGGGATATCATGTGATCTACTTGATGTATGTTTTGGTGATGAACTTGCGGGTTCTGTGACCTCGTGAACTTATGCATAGGGGTTGGCACACATTTTCGTCTTGACTCTCCGGTAGAAACTTTGGGGCACTCTTTGAAGTTCTTTGTGTTGTTTGAATAGATAAATCTGAGATTGTGTGATGCATATCGTAGAATCGTACCCACGAATACTTGAGGTGACATTAGAGTATCTAGGTTACATTAGGGCTTTGGTTGATTTGTGTCTTAAGGTGTTATTCTAGTATGAACTCTAGGATAGATCAAACGGAAAGAATAACTTCGTGTTATTTTACTACGGACTATTGAATAGATCGATCAGAAAGAATAACTTTGAGGTGGTTTCGTACCCTACAATAATCTCTTCGTTTGTTCTCCGCTATTAGTGACTTTGAAGTGACTCTTTGTTGCATGTTGAGGGATAGTTATATGATCCAATTATGTTATTATTGTTGAGAGAACTTGCACTAGTGAAAGTATGAACCCTAGGCCTTCTTTCCTAGCATTACAATACCGTTTACGCTCACTTTTACCACTTTCTACCTTGCTGTTTTTATATTTTCAGATTACAAAAACCTATATCTACCATCCATATTGCACTTGTATCACCATCTCTTCGCCGAACTAGTGCACCTATACAATCTACCATTGTATTGGGTGTGTTGGGAACACAAGAAACTCTTTGTTATTTGGTTGCAGGGTTGCTTGAGAGAGACCATCTTCATCCTACGCCTCCCACATATTGATAAACCTTAGGTCATCCACTTGAGGGAAATTTTCTACTATCCTACAAACCTCTGCACTTGGAGGCCCAACAACGTCTACAAGAAGAAGGTTGCGTTTGATCTATGCCTCTACTAGACTAGCTCGTTAATCAAAGATGGTTAAGTTTCCTGACCATAGACATGTGTTGTCATTTAATCAACGGGATCACATCATTAGAGAATGATGTGATGGACAGGACCCATCCGTTAGCTTAGCATTATGATCATTAAGTTTATTGCTATTGCTTTCTTCATGACTTATACATATTCCTCTGACTATGAGATTATGCAACTCCCGAATACCGGAGGAACACCTTGTGTGCTATCAAACGTCACAACGTAACTGGATGATTATGAAGATGCTCTACAGGTGTCTCCGATGGTGTTTGTTGAGTTGGCATAGATCGAGATTAGGATTTGTCACTCCGTGTATCGGAGAGGTATCTCTGGGCCCTCTCGGTAATGCACATCACTATAATCCTTGCAAGCAATGTGACTAATGAGTTAGTTACGGGTTGATGCATTACGGAACGAGTAAAGAGACTTGCCGGTAACTAGATTGAACTAGGTATGATGATACCGACGATCCAATCTCGGGCAAGTAACATACCGATGACAAAGGGAATGACGTATGTTGTTATGCGGTTTGACCGATAAAGATCTTCGTAGAATATGTAGGAGCTAATATGAGCATACAGGTTCCGCTATTGCTTATTGATCGAAGATGTGTCTCGGTCATGTCTACATAGTTCTCGAACCCGTAGGGTCCGCACGCTTAATGTTCGATGACGATTTGCATTATGAGTTATGTGATTCGATGACCGAAGTTTGTTCGGAGTTCCGGATGAGATCATGGACATGACGAGGAGTCTCGAAATGGTCGAAAGGTAAAGATTCATACATTGGAAGGCTATATTCGGACATCGGAATGGTTCCGAGTGATTCGGGTATTTTTCGGAGTACCGGAGAGTTACGGGAATTCGCCGGGGGAAGTTAACGGGCCTTATTGGGCTTTAGTGGAGAGAGGGAAGAAGGGCCACAAGGTGGCGCGCGCCTCCCCCCTACCCAAACCGAATTGGACAAGGGGTGGGGGCACCCCCTTTCCTTCTCCCTCTCCCTCCTTTCCTTCTTTCCCACTCCGAAAAGGAGAGGGAATCCTACTAGGACTTGGGAGTCCTAGTAGGACTCCGTACACTTGGTGCACCCCTAGGAGGGCCGGCCTCTCTCCCTCCCTCCTTTATATACGTGGGCAGGGGGCACCCCATAGACACACCAAGTCTTCTCTTAGCCGTGTGCGGTGCCCCCCTCCACAGTTACACATATCGGTCATATTGTTGTAGTGCTTAGGCGAAGCCCTGCGCCGGTAACTTCATCATCACCGTCGCCACACCGTCGTGCTGACGGAACTCTTCCTCATCTTCAACATGGATCAAGAGCTCGAGGGATGTCATCGAGCTGAACATGTGCTGAACGCGGAGGTGCCGTACGTTCGGTGCTTGGATCGGTTGGATCGTGAAGACGTTCGACTACATCAACCGCGTTACAAAACACTTTCGCTTTCGGTCTACGAGGGTACGTGGACACACTCTCCCGTCTCGTTGCTATGCTTCTCCTAGATAAATCTTGCATGATCGTAGAATTTTTTTTGAAATACTCCGTTCCCCAACAGGACTGGCGCGGGGAGGGGCGCCGGATCCTTGTCGCTCACCTCTGGCGAGCATGCCGAAAAGCCTGCTTGTAACCGACATACACGAAGGCACTGCTAGCCGGCCGAAAGGTCGGCCACCTCGTGCTTGTGCTTCATGGAGAGGCTCTACCACATTGCTCTAGAGCTCACGGTCATGGCGAAGGTGGTGTATCAAGGAGTATTGGAAGCGGCCGGGCTGTGGTGCAGATCGTGCAAGGGAGGCTACATTTAAATAGTGGGCGACAAATAGGCCAAGCGGCGGGCTGTGTCAATGTAGGCGCCGGAGCGTGTTTTTCGGCTACCACGCCTGTTTAATGCCGGTAGGCAGATGGAGGGCACCAGTCGTCCCATACATCTAGTCATGTCGCTCCGGTATTGAACATGCATGGAGACTGGGACGCGGCGTGGGCGGCTCTCTCAGCCAACAAACTGCTTCAATGCCGGCTCCAGTGAGAGATCGCGTCCGCTCTGCGCCGGCATGAATGCGGCGCCGACTAGCATGAATGTACGGGAACTGCTTCACGTGAGAGAGGGCGCAGGTGCAGAAGAGGTTTTTGGGTGGTTCCTGGGTTGCGGATGCGTATCTGGCAGCGGTCGTCTGCAAAGCCTCCCTAGTTTTGGGATTTTGGACTGGTCCGTGGACCGATGGGGTAACACGTTGGATGGTAAACTGTGTCAGAACAGCTATGTTTGGACGTATGTAGATGTTTTGAGGGTCCGTGTTGGATATCCCTTACGGGAAGGTTCGGTTTTGTTCAGTTCTTTTCAATGGTGACCACCTGAGAATTTTAAACCGACCTGACGAATCCAACAGGGAGATCATATTTTTCCATATTTATTTCTGTTAGCTACTGAAGGTTTATCTTCTTTGTTGAAAGCTAGATGTGCACTCTTGGAGGTAATTGATTTGAAGGTGGCACCAATGGCACCAACGATGAGCCTTTTTTGTGTGTGTGTAGATGATAGTATCCTCTTTATGAGAACTTCACCCCAGGCTGCCGATGAAGCTAGGGATGTGCTAAACTTATACAGCAGTGCTTTTGGTCAAAGGGTGAGTCTTGATAAGTCATCAGTATTTTTGGTTGAAGGTGGCGTATTTTTGGTCAAAGGGTGAGTCTTGATAAGTCATGAGATGCTAACAAGATGATCTGGTATTGGAATGCCACTCTGAGCTTCGATACCAGATGCATTTCGATAAGCATATCACTTTTTTTTTTGAAATATCGTACCTCTTTCAGCACCATGTCAATATTAATAACATGCATCTGTTTTCAATTTCAGATTTTTTAAAACATATTTCAAAAATTTGTTTTTTAGATCTTTTAAATATATATTTTAAAAAACATGTATTTCAAATTGATTTAAATTATTTATAAAACAATTAATTAATGTGATACAGAAATATGAAATTAAAATTTCGCAATCTTATTATGAATGAGAAACTGAAATAGTGAAAACTAAACAACTTTCGCTGGCTATATGGGTCTACAAAAAATGCCATCCAGGGTTCGCAAGTGCCACTCTAGCTGACGAACGTTCGTCAGCTATGGGTGTCCACATGTAAAAGCTTGCACGGATCTCTAAAAAATGTTGAATGATGGTTTTTTACCCGGTACATTAATCCTTCGCTAGAAAATGCATTATCGATCTCACCCACTCCCTCTCGTTAGCGTGTCGACACTGTAGCCGGAGCCACCGAGTTGAATCGACCATGGAAAGGACTTGAGGTGCCACCCATTTTTGCACCCTTCACCAACTGTGCATCGCGCATTTGCGCTCCTGCTTGGCCATTCCCGTGTAAGTATGCGCGATGCCTGCCTGAGCTGCCTCGTCAGCGTCCATGTGCACCGCGCATTAGAGCATCTCCAACAGCCGCGTCAAAAGACGCGCGCGGTAAATTTGATTTTTAGCGTGTTTCGCGGGCTTCAGTGGTGGCTGGAAATAAGCGTGCGGGAAACAATTGCGCGTGTGCAGAAAAGGGCGGCAGCTCGTGTGCAACTTTTGACGTGCCGCTTCCGGCGCGCCTATAAAATGCGGCGCTCGCCACACGCCTATCCATACTGCCACGCGCGCCTCGTATCTTCTTCGCTGCTCCAGCTCCTCCACTGCTTCCTTTCCTCGCCGCTCCACCGCCCCGTCACCGATGCGCAACCATGTCGCCGCGCCGCTGAGGAGCGTCGGGCTACCGCGGCGTCCGCCAGCGCCCCAACGGCTGGTACTCCGCCGAGGTTCGGTCCGGCGACGTCCGGCTCGGCCTCGGTACGTTCGAGACCTCATACGAGGCCGCATGCGCCTACGACGCGGCGGCGTGGCGCCTAGACAAGCCGCGCCAGCAGATGAACTTCCAGGATGTCCACACGCGCCAGCAGGCGCAGGACGTCGCCACTCCGCCTCGCCTTATCATGGATCAGGACCGTGCGGAGCACTCGGCGGCAGCGCCGCCTCCTCGTCGCTGATGAGGACGAGTGGGCCATAGCGGAGTGGCGCCGGCGCCACCCGGAGGACGTCGCCAATGAGGAAGCCTTCAGGGCAAGGCGCCGCAAGAAGCAGACGACAAAGCGCCGCGCGGAGCGGTTGGACAGGCGTCGGCGGAGGGCCCTGGCGATATCGCAGTGCGAAATCACTCAAAATGGTGGGCAGACGATCTTTTCGTCTGATGATGACCGTTGGGAGGACATGTGGCTCGATACCTCGGACCAGACCAGCGAGGATGGCGATGGTGATGATGATGACGACGACTGGGAGTAGGTTGTAGTTGCACTATTTTGTAGTTTTTTTTATATCGTTGCATCGTAGTTTTTTAATCTATTTATGCTATGGAACTATGTAAAATATCTATGTATCGCTTTTTATCTATGAATTCTATTTATCATTTTTATTAAAAAAATTGTACGTAATGTTTAGCGCGCGCTACATTTTAACCCGGCCGCTGGAGCTACGCGAAGCCGCTTTAATTTTAACGCGGTCTCGGAGCCGACGCTGCCGCCACCTTGTAAATAAGTTTTTAGCGACGCAAGGTCTTGGCTATTGCCGGAGACGCTTTAGGACGACACGATCGAGATCCATCGGCTCTACGTACGTACCTAGCGTAGCTACTGCATGTCCTCTCCCTCTGTTGGTACGTGCATGTAGAGGCTTGACCATGCTAGCTACTGCCCGGCACGTATACGTGCAGCGTCTGTAACCAGGACACTAGAGGGCGGCTACCGCTACTGTTCATAGGCCGGGTTGCTTTCATGGCGAAAGCTACTACTCTTCGCTTTTATGTGGCCGGCCGGATCGCTCTTGTCCCTTCTTCAACTCTGGTTGCATCGATCTCAAAGCAAAACGTCTTGTTTTTTTAGCAGTTTTCGACCATGCATGTTACGCGGGCAACACGATCGATCTTGACGTACGTTACTTTGCAACGGACACAAAATTCATGGCGTGCACATGCGCATGCAGACTTGTCACGGCCACATGAGCTGGGGACGACGCACCATATAAGAGGCCTCGCATTGCACGCCACACACATACGCGGCGTCCAAAATATTCAAGAGATCGCGAGATAAGCAGCAGCCCGAACGGACATGGAGATGGCGCACAGAGACCACCTCCTCGCCGCCGTGCACGGCGTTCTCGGCGTCGCCGTCTTCATCCTGTGCCTCGCTGCCGAGCTGTCCGTCCTCGTCTTCCGGCGGCACGCGGCGCTGTACCTCCTCCCCGTCTGCGCGATGATGACGCACCTGTGGCGCTCTGGCCGACGTGCGGACATCGGCCTGGTGGACTTCGCGTACCTGAAGCCGCCCCGCCGGCTGCGCGTTACCATCCCAGGCTTGCTCGAGCATCTCCGCCTCATCGGCTGCTTCGACGCCGGCAGCGTCGAGTTCATGTCCAGGGTCGTCGAGGACAGCGGCATGGGCGACGAGACCTACTTCCCGCCGTCGCTGCACTACCTCCCGCCGTCCGCCACGCACGCCGACGCCGTCCAGGAGGCGGGGATGCTCTTCTTCCCCACGCTCGACGAGCTGTTCGCTAAGACGGGCGTGCCGCCGTCCGCCGTTGGCGCCCTCGTCGTCAACTGCAGCGGGTTCGCCCCTGCCCCGTCGCTCACCGCCATAATCGCCAACCGCTACCGCATGCCCAGCGACGTCAAGACCTTCAACCTGTCCGGCATGGGGTGCGCCGCGGGCATCGTCGGCGTGGACGTCGCGAGGGGCGTCCTGAGGGCGCACGCCGGCGCCGTCGACTACGCCGTCGTCGTCAGCGCGGAGATCGTCACGATCGGGTGGTACAGAGGGAGAGACCGCAGAAAGCTGCTGCTCAACTGCTTCTTCCGCACCGGCTGCGCCGCCGCGCTGCTGTCGAACACCGCATCGGCGGCAGCGCCGGTCAAGTACCGGCTCGTCGCGCTGAAGCGCACGACCATCGCAGCCGACGACCGCGGCTACAATCTGGCCGTGAGGGAGGAGGACGAGGAGGGCATCACGGGGTTCACAATCGGCCGCGGCCTCGGCCGTGTGTTCCGGGACCTCCTCCGCGCCCACCTCCCCGCCTTCGGCGCCACCATCCTCCCGTGGCACGAGAAGCTCCGCTACGCCGCAGCGCTCGTGCGATTCCACCGCCGCCGCCGGAGCATCAAAAAGCTCCAAGGCGGCGAAGGCCACGTGGAGTCGCCGAAGCCGAACTTCCTGGCCGCGGCGAGCCACTTCTGCCTGCCGTCGTCGGGGATGCCGAACATACGGAGGCTGGCGGAGGGGCTGGATCTCGGGGAGAGGGAGGCGGAGGCGGCGCTGGCGACGTTCCAGCGGTTCGGGAACCAGTCAGCGGCGTCGCTGTGGTACCAACTCGGGTACCACGAGTCGAGGGGGCGAGTCCGGCGGGGCGACCGGGTGTGGCAGCTCGGCATCGGGAGCGGACCCAAGGCCAGCAGCGCCCTGTGGGAGCGCGTCGCCGCATACGGCAGCGCCGCGGCGGCCGACGAGGGGCCGTGGGGCGACTGCGTCCTCCGCTACCCGGCGAGGGCACCGGGCGCCCCGTTGGCTTGAGCTGAACGTACGTACCCAGTGCATGTGTTGGGCTCCTGGAGGCTGGATGGATCGGAGGAGAATGCTTGTTTGCAAGTCCGAGGACGGTGTTGTTTGCGCCATGCGCGCGTACGTACGTACTTTCACTTTGATTGCTTGGTTTGCTTAGAGTCGTTGATCGTCGAGTCGTCGTTTGGAGCTGCAAGGTGATTGGTAGAGCGGAGAATAAGCTCGGAATCTTCAACTGGGTTTTCTCAGTTTTATTGTACTTAGATCTTGTTTCCTGCCTTTCGTTTTGTTTGCACAATCATTCTTCATGAAGTTTTAAATTACCAATTTTAGGCATCTCTAGCACCGACTCTTAAAATAGACACACAATCCGACTGTGGACCACGTCTGGACCAATTTGCGGAGCCATCCAATCATGTCCCCTAAACGTCCTCCCCAGACTTTTTTCTCTTACATCCGCAACACTCAAAATACAAAATAACTATAAAAATAACACAATTCATCCATAAACATGCAAATACTCCTAGTACAACAATAGTCAAATATGAATATTCGTTCGAGATAACCAGATGTTCAACAAGATTTTTGAATTCAACAATACTCCAGACAGATTCAGTGCATGTCGTCCCATGCACTGTGTCCCTTAAGGTTCATCCAACAATGTATGAACATAAATGACCCGCCCTCGGTCCTGTGGTAACAACATGGCAGCACGTCCGGGCTATACAACATAATTATTATCAAGTTGCATCATTGAGCGAATCAATGAATGGATCAATATGTAGAGCAACAAGAAGAAGCAGAACTGACAGGGGGCGGCTCGGGCGAACCCTAGCGCCGGTGCCGTCACCCTCCTTCTCCAGCCCCTCCCCTCGCCGCCGCTGGGCAAAGGAGATCATGGCCGGGCATCATGGGGCCCTAGGTGCGAGAAGATCCCCTGTTGGCGTGGTGCGTCGGCTCTGGACGAGGCGCCCGGCCGGTGGCCCCGGGACCTGGCGGTGGTGTGGCGGCTTCTGCGGCTGCGGCTGTTGGGGTAGCGCGGCAACCGGATCTGATGGCGCCGGATGGCGGTTTGGTCGTGGCAGCTCGGTGGCTCGGATCTGGCGTCATGGCCATGGGTTGGGCGGCTCGGTGATGGTCCGGTGGAGCGTGAGCGGCGTAGGGGCTTGCAGCACGGCTGCTCGCGCGTGGCCGCCGGGTCAGCCTGCTCTGGCTTCGCCAGATCTGGTCGCCGGGGATCCCGCCGGTGCTCCGGGGCTGGTATGCTGGGGCGGCGGCCCCAAGCTGCGGTGGACTGCCCTCCTCTTCCCGGGGCAGAGGCGCGACGAGGTGGATGGCCGGGCATCATGGCCGGTTGTGATGTGATGTCCTGGCGGCGCTGCATTCCCTGTCCGTGAGGGCGGCGGGGCTGTACCCGGCGCGGGCACCGGGCGCTCCGTTGGCTTGATCTGAACGTACCTAGTGCATGGGTACAAGGTGTTTGGGCTCTTGGATGGATCAGAGGAGAATGTTTGTTTGCAAGTGCGCGGGCAGTCTTGGTTGTGCCGTGCGTGCGTGCGTACGTACTTTCACTTTGCTTGCTTGGCTTGCTTAGAGCATCTTTAACACATACGCGATTGCGCGGAGCGTTAAATTTTTTCATCGTCAAAATAGTTTTATTGCACGCAGAAGTGACGAAAAGATTTGTCAGATGCATAAAAATACGGCGCCCAATCCGGTGTCTCCACCTGCAGCCAGTGGCGGAGCGTGATGATAAACCGGGGGTGGGGGGGCAAAATTTTCACGGAAACAGTGTAGCTCACAGGCTCATAAGATAAACCAGGGCAGAATACACAACTCATATACATATGTCTATATATAGCTTGTTCACACAGGCAGTACTCCACAGCCAGAACCATATACGCGCGGAAAAAAAGACGGCCGAAAAACAAACTCTCGATCAGGATCGATCTCGCGCCCTCGCACTTCCAAAGAGCGAGGCTAACCACTTGACAAGCCAAATTATTGTGATTCTTTTGAGCATGAACATTTTAAAGAATAGAAATACAGACTCACTATTAATTTTGCATTATACTGTAGCATTTAGATTTTCCAATTTTTTTAAAAATGTGCACATATTACAAATGCAGTTCATGCACATGCAAAAAAAGTTCGCGTATTCAAAAAATAGTTCACCAAATAAAAAAAACTATGTATTCAAAATAAAGTTCACAGATTCAAAAGAGTTCCTCGATTTTCAAAAGATGTCCATCGAAAAATAAAAGTAGTTCATCAATTTGAATAAAAAACGTTCATCAAATTTTTAAAAATGATCATCGGATTTGGAAAAAGTTCATGTATTCAAAAAAGAGTTCACAGATTCAAAAGGGTTCATCGATTTTCAAAAATGATCATCGAACAAATGAAAAGTTTTTCATCTATTTGAATAAAAAAAGTTCATTGAATTTGAAAAAAAATCATTGAATTTGGAAAAAGTTCATCGATTTTGAAAAAAGTAGATAAGGTAGATTGAATTTGAAAAAAGTTCATCGATTTTGAAAAAAGTTCATTGAATTTGGAAAAAGTTCATCGAACAAAGGAAGATTGCCCCGACCTGAGCTTCATTTCAATGCACACAACTATTTATTAGATAAGGTAGCAAGATAATCATCGGGTGAGCTATGAAAGAATGGTAGTACTAATAGGGTGAGCTCCAGCACATCATTATTTCAATCTGAAAAAGGGAAGGCTGGGAGATGTGGTAATCTGAAAGATGCTGACATTGCCATATCTTAGTTGGGTTTAGAGTTAAGGTGGTAAGGGCATCTTGAACGTGGACCTCCAAAACGTCCGCATGCGTCTTGACCAAGCTGTTTGAACGTATTTTGCCATCCAACATGGCATCCCATCAGCCTGCGGACATGTCCGATTGTTTAAAATCTCATAAATTGGACGTAAACATGGGGAGCTTTGTGGGAGCCCGGACCGTCGTCAATTAGGACTCCGACACCCGGCTCACTCAAATCCCCTTCTAGGTCACTTTTCTTCCACTCCGCACCTGCTCTCCGTTCCCTCCTTGTCTGGCGCCACTGTTGTATCTCTTGGTTGCCGCTCAGGTAGTGCCGGAGATCTACAACCCCCACCCACGTGCCTACTCGCTTTGGACTACGTCGTCGTCCACCCAGGATCCGTCTGTATCCAGGTGCCTTCTGCCCCTCTGTTGACATCGTCCATGGCAGACACCACCCCCGACAGGTGTTCAGTCAAATGCCATCGAGCTTTTTTATTGAACTTCTTATTGTTTTTTAGAGTAAGCATGATGACAGGGTACTCGGTGATGAAGAATGAATTGTTGTGTGATGCGTGGAAGGTCGTATTTGTGGACTTTATAGGCATGAGGGGCTTCATCTTTTGGCAAATGCGCATGCTTCATTTCATGAGCAAAAGCACAAAGCACCGTACAACATGCAAATATCCATGATCACAATGTGAAGTCGCTTGCCCGTCGGTGGTACACCATCTCCAACACCATCATAAAGTTGTGTGGTGCGATTGCACAAGTGGAGAGAAGGTGGCCTCCGGGCTCTTCAACCATCAAGATCGTAAGTTTTGCTTCTTGTTGCTCTACATATTGGTCCATTAATTGATTCACTCAATGGCGCAACTTGATAATAATCACGTTGTATAGCCCAGACGTGATGCCCTGTTGTTACGACATGATCGAGGGCAGGCCATTTATGTTCATACATTGTTGGATAAACCTCAAGGGACAAAGTGCATGGGACAACATGCGTTGAATCTCTCCGGAGTATTGTTGAATTTGGAATTGATGAATTCGAAAAACTTGTTGAACATCTGGTTATCTCGAGCGAGTATTTATATTTGAACTATTGTTGTACTAGGGATATTGCATGTTTATGGATGAATTGTGTTATTTCCTATAATTATTTCAAGTGTTGCAGACGTAAGAGAAAAAAGGCAGGGGAGGATGTTTAGGAGGACATGATTGGATGGCCGGCTCGCGTATTGTGTCTGCGAACGGGTCCGGATGCGGTCTGTAGCCGGATAGTGTGTCCGTTTTAAGAGTCGGCATTACAGATGCCCTAATTTGGTAATTTGAACTTCATCAAGAATGATTGTGCAACAATTTATGACCAAAGTTGAAAACTGTCAAAATACGCCATGGATTCCGACCGAAAGGCAGGAAACAAGATGGAAGTACAATAAAAGCGAGAAAAACACAAAGGAAGGTTCCGAGCTTATTCTCTGTTTTAGCAATCACCCTGCAGCTCCAAACAACGACTCGACGATCAACGATGACTAACAACATCTCCGACAGACGCGTTAGATAAGCCACGCACTAAAAAAATAGCTATATAGCGCGCGATCAAAACTAGCGCTCCAGCAGTCGTGCTAAAATCCCGCGCTTGGTAAACAAGGTTCAACGTGCTGGGGTAAACGGTATCACGCGCTGCATATTTAGTGTGCCCGCTTGCGCGCGCTGCAGAATCTCGGCTGCTGCAGGCACTGGTGGAGCCTCTTGGAGGCCCAAAGGGGCCACGACCCCCCTTACAAAATTGGAAACAAAAATTAATACTAAGCATCGCATTCGGCCTAGCCCACAACCAACAGGGACAGCGACATCACCTCTCCCACGGCATGGTTCTGGGGCATTCCCTATTTGGCGCTGTACGCGCCCGTTACATGCCATTTTCGCTAACGGGCGCCTGCATCGAACAACCCCTCCCGCGACTGGGCCGGCCCATCTTTCATTTTTCTTCCGCTTTCTAAACTCCAAGGAAAACTGCAAAAACACAGGGATAACCAACCCGACCACCTCACTAGTTGTGATAACAAACACATTTTTCATGAGAGCGGCGTTTTGGCTCCTAGGTGCATATGCATCCATTGTCGAAATACACATTTTGAAAAGTTAAAAAATTCGGAACAAAAATCTCACGTGTATATTTGGACATTTTATGTGCGTTCACAAGTTTTCGGTGAAAAACGACGTTTTTTGTGGCTTGTGTAAAAAAGATAAAGAAATGCCTCGTGAATAGTTAGAATGAAGTATCAGAAATTGTCTTTTTTACACAAGCCACAAAAAACGTCGTTTTTCACTGAAACCTTGTGCACACACATAAAATGTCCGGATATACACGCGGGATTTTTGTTCCGAATTTTTCAATTTTTTGAAATGTGTATTTCAACAATGGGTGCATATGCACCTAGGAGCCAAAGGCAATTACCGATTTTTCATCCATTTCTTTCTTCCTCCTTTTCCTTTTTTCTTTCTTTCTCTTTTTTCTCTGTCCTTTTCTTCTTTCTATTTCCAAATTCGTAATTGTTTTCTTTAGATAGCTGAACTTGTTTTCGAAATCCATGAACTGTTTTTTTTTAAACTCGTGAACCTTTTTCAAAATCGATGAACTTATTTTTCAAATATAATGAACTTTTTCCTTTTTTTGATCTTTTTTCTCAAAATCGATGAACTTTTTTTCAACGTTGATGAACTTTTTTCAAAATCGATGAACTTTTTCCAAATTCAATGAACTTTTTTTCAAATTCAATGACCTTTTTTTATTCAAATAGATGAACAACTTTTCATTTGTTCGATGGTCATTTTTTAAAATCGATGAACTCTTTTGAATCTGTGAACTCTTTTTTGAATACATGAACTTTTTCCAAATCCGATGAACTTTTTTAAAAATTTGATGAACGTTTTTTATTCAAATTGATGAACTACTTTTATTGTTTGATGGACATTTTTTGAAAATCGAGGAACTCTTTTGAATCTGTGAACTTTATTTTGAATACATGATTTTTTATTTGGTGAACTATTTTTTGAATACGCGAACTTTTTTTGCATGTGCATGAACTGCATTTGTAATATGTGCACATTTTTAAAAAAATTGGAAAATCTAAATGCTACAGTATAATGTGAAATTAATAGTGCGTCTGTGTTTCTATTCTTTAAAATGTTCATGCTCAAAAGAATCACAATAATTTGGCTTGTCAAGTGGTTAGCCTCGCTCTTTGGAAGTGCGAGGGCGCGAGATCGATCCTGATCGAGAGTTTGTTTTTCGGCCGTCTTTTTTTCGCGCGTATATGGTTCTGGCTATGGAGTACTGCCTGTGTGAACAAGCTATATATAGACATATGTATATGAGTTGTGTATTCTGCCCTGGTTTATCTTATGAGCTTGTGAGCTACACTGTTTCCGTGAAAATTTTGCTTCTAGATTGAAATTGACCATCCACCCCCCACCCCGGTTTATCATCACGCTCCGCCACTGGCTGCAGGTGGAGACACCGGATTGGGCGCCGTATTTTTATGCATCTGACAAATCTCTTCTTCGCTTCTGCGCGCAAAAAAACTATTTTGACGATGAAAAAATTTAACGCTCGCGCAACCGCGCGTGTGTTAAAGATGCTCTAAGCAAGCAAGCCAAGCAAGCAAAGTGAAAGTACGTACGTACGCACGCACGGCACAACCAAGACTGCCCGCGCACTTGCAAACAAACATTCTCCTCTGATCCATCCAGGAGCCCAAACACCCTGTACCCATGCATGCACTAGGTACGTTCAGATCAAGCCAACGGATTGCCCGGTGCCCGCGCCGGGTACAGCCCCGCCGCCCTCACGGAAAGGGAATGCAGCGCCGCCAGGACACCACATCACAACCGGCCATGATGCCCGGCCATTCACCTCGTCGCGCCTCCGCCCGGGGAAGAGGAGGGCAGTCCACCGCAGCTTGGGGCCACCGCCCCAGCATACCAGCCCCAGAGCACCGGCGGGATCCCCGGCGACCAGATCTGGCGGAGCCAGAGCAGGCCGACCCGGCGGCCACGCTCGAGCAGCTGTGCTGCAAGCCCTTACGCCGCACGCTCCACCGGACCATCACCGAGCCGCCCAATCCATGGCCATGACGCCAGATTCGAGCCACCGAGCTGCCACGATCAAACCGCCATCCGGCGCCACCAGATCCGGGTGCCGCGCTGCCCCAACAGCCGCAGCCGCAGAAGCCGCCACACCACCGCCAGGTCCCGGGGCCACCGGCCGGGCGCCTCGTCCAGAGCCGACGCACCACGCCAACAGGGGATCTCCTCGCACCGAGGGCCCATGAAGGAAATATGCCCTAGAGGCAATAATAAAGTTGTTATTTATATTTCCTTATATCATGATAAATGTTTATTATACATGCTAGAATTGTATTAACCGGAAACTTAGTACATGTGTGAATACATAGACAAACAGAGTGTCACTAGTATGCCTCTACTTGACTAGCTCGTTGATAAAAAATGGTTAAGTTTCCTATCCATTGACATGAGTTGTCATTTGATTAATGGGATCACATCATTAGAGAATGATGTGATTTGACTTGACCCATCTGTTAGCTTAGCACTATGATCGTTTAGTTTATTGCTATTGCTTTCTACATGACTTATAAATGTTCCTATGACTAAATGATACATAATGATGAAGTGTTATGTAGTCGACGTTCACATAACACCATTAGAGTCTAGACAACATACATCTCATTAAAATATCGAACGAATACCAAATTCACATGACTACTAATAGCAAGACTTCTCCCATGTCCTCAGGAACAAACGTAACTACTTACAAAGCTTATTCATGTTCATAATCAGAGGGGTATTAATATGCATAAAGGATCTGAACATATGATCTTCCACCAAATAAACCAACTAGCATCAACTACAAGGAGTAATCAACACTACTAGCAACCTACTAGTACCAATCCCGGACTTGGAGACAAGAATTGGTACAAGAGATGAACTAGGGTTTTGAGAGGAGATGGTGCTGGTGAAGATATTGATGGAGATTGCCCTCTCCCTATGAGAGGAGCGTTGGTGATGACGATGGCGATGATTTCCCCCTCCCGGACGGAAGTGTCCCCGGTAGAACAGCTCTGCCGAAGCCCTAGATTGGTTCCGCCAAGGTTCCGCCTCGTGGCGGCGGAGTTTCGTCCCGAAAGGTTGCTTATGATTTTTTCCTCGACGAAAGACCTCATATAGCAGAAGATGGCCATCGGAGAGCCAACAGGGGGCCCACAAGGTAGGGGGCGCGCTGGGGGGTAGGGCGCCCCCACCCTCGTGGACAGGTGGGCCCCCTCCGGTGAACTTCTTCCGCTGGATATTTTTATTATTTCCCAAAATGACTTTCGTGGAGTTTCGTGACTTTTGGAGTTGTGCAGAATAGGTCTCTAATATTTGCTCCTTTTTCAGTCCAGAATTCCAGCTGCCGGCATTCTCCCTCCTTATGTAAACCTTGTAAAATAAGAGAGAATTGGCATAAGTATTGTAACATAACGTGTAATAACAGCCCATAATGCAATAAATATCGATATAAAAGCATGATGCAAAATGGATGTATCAGTGACTTTGGAGTGACTCTTTGTTGCATGTTGAGGGATAGTTATATGATCCAATTATGTTATTATTATTGAGAGAACTTGCACTAGTGAAAGTATGAACCCTGGGCCTTGTTTCCTAGCATTACAATACCGTTTACGCTCACTTTTACCACTTGCTACCTTGCTGTTTTTATATTTTCAGATTACAAAAACCTATATCTACCATCCATATTGCACTTGTATCACCATCTCTTCGCCGAACTAGTGCACCTATACAATTTACCATTGTATTGGGTGTGTTGGGGACACAAGAGACTCTTTGTTATTTGGTTGCAGGGTTGCTTGAGAGAGACCATCTTCATCCTACGCCTCCCATGGATTGATAAACCTTAGGTCATCCACTTGAGGGAAATTTGCTACTGTCCTACAAACCTCTGCACTTGGAGGCCCAACAACGTCTACAAGAAAAAGGTTGCGTAGTAGACATCACGACCTCATAGAGCGCCCGCTATTCTCACTGAAGTTCGGGCCCTCCATGGCTATGGCCGTTACGACCTCCGCGCTCGCGAACTCGTTGTATATTTGTCCCTTAGCCAACAGGTGATGCTCCAGGAGGGCGACATTGTAGTGCTACTCATCCTGCACCTACCAAAACGCCGACACTTGCTGCTCCTTCGGTTGCACCCTTGTCATGATGGCAATGAAGTGCACCTGCGCCATGGTGATGCTGGCAGGGACCTGAAGGAAATATGCCCTAGAGGCAATAATAAAGTTGTTATTTATATTTTCTTATATAATGATAAATGTTTATTATTCATGCTAGAATTGTATTAAACGGAAACTTAGTACATGTGTGAATACATAGACAAACAAGGTGTCCCTAGTATGCCTCTACTAGACTAGCTCGTTAATCAAAGATGGTTAAGTTTCCTGACCATATACATGTGTTGTCATTTGATCAACGGGATCACATCATTAGAGAATGATGTGATGGACAGGGCCCATCCGTTAGCTTAGCATTATGATCGTTAAGTTTATTGCTATTGCTTTCTTCATGACTTATACATATTCATCTGACTATGAGATTATGCAACTCCCGAATACCGGAGGAACACCTTGTGTGCTATCAAACGTCACAATGTAACTGGATGGTTATGAAGATGCTCTACAGGTGTCTACGATGGTGTTTGTTGAGTTGGCATAGATCGAGATTAGGATTTGTCACTCCGTGTATCGGAGAGGTATCTCTGGGCTCTCTCGGTAATGCACATCACTATAAGCCTTGCAAGCAATGTGACTAATGAGTTAGTTACGGGTTGATGCATTATGGAACGAGTAAAGAGACTTGCCGGTAACGAGATTGAACTAGGTATGATGATACCGACGACCGAATCTCGGGCAAGTAACATACCGATGACAAAGGGAATGACGTTTGTTGTTATGCGGTTTGACCGATAAAGATCTTCATAGAATATGTAGGAGCTAATATGAGCATACAGGTTCCGCTATTGGTTATTGACCAGAGATGAGTCTCGGTCATGTCTACATAGTTCTTGAACCCGTAGGGTCCGCACGCTTAACATTTGATGACGATCGGTATTATGGGTTTATGTGTTTTGATGTACCGAAGGATGTTCGGAGTCCCGGATGTGATCACGGACATGACGAGGAGTCTCGAAATGGTCCAGCCATAAATATTGATATATTGGACAATGTTATTCGGACACCGGATGAGTTCCGGGGGTCACCGGATAAATATCAGAGTGCGGGGGGTTATCGGAACCCCCGGGGAACTAATGGGCCTTTATGGGCCTTAGCGGGAAGAGAGGAAAGGCCAGGAGGGGCTGGCCGCCCCCCAACTTGGGTCCGAATTGGACAAGGGGAAGGGGGCGGCACCCCCTTTCCTTCCCTTCCCCCTCTTCCTTCCTTCCCCCTCTCTCCCTCTTGGTGGATTCCTACTAGGACTTGGAGTCCTAGTAGGATTCCCCTCTTGGAGGCGTGCCCTAGGGGCCGGCCGGCCTCCCCGTTGCTCCTTTATATACGGGGGCAGGGGGTACCCTAGAACACACAAGTTGACAGTTGTGTTAGCCGTGTACGGTGCCCGCCTCCACAGATTTCCACCTCGGTCATATCGTTGTAGTGCTTAGGCGAAGCCCTGTGTCGGTAACTTCATCAACACCATCATCACGCCGTCGTGCTGACGAAACTCTCCCTCGACCTCAGCTGGATCTAGAGTTCGTGGGACGTCACAGAGTTGAACGTGTGCAGATCGCGGAGGTGCCGTACGTTCGGTGCTAGGATCGGTCGGATCGTGAAGCCGTGCGACTACATCAACGGCGTTGTTATAACGCTTCCGCTTTCGGTCTACGAGGGTACGTAGACAACACTCTCCCCTCTCGTTGCTATGCATCACCTAGATAGATCTTGCGTGATCGTAGGAATTTTTTTGAAATTACCGCGTTCCTCAATAGTGGCATCTGAGCCAGGTCTATGCGTAGATGTTATATGCACGAGTCGAACACAAAGAGTAATGGGCGATAATAGTCATACTGCTTACCAGCATGTCATACTTTGATTCGGCGATATTGTTGGATGAAGCGGCCCGGACCGACATTACGCGTACGCTTACGCGAGACTGGTTCTAACAACGTGCTTTGCACACAGCTGGCTGGCGGGTGTTAGTTTCTCCAACTGTAGTTGAATCGAGTGTGACTACTCCCGGTCCTTGTTAAAGGTTAAAACAACACACTTGAAGAAAATTTGTTGTGGTTTTTGATGGGTAGGTAAGAACGGTTCTTGCTAAACCCGTAGCAGCCACGTAAAATTTGCAACAACAAGTAGTGGACGTCTAACTTGTTTTTGCAGGGTTTGCTGTGATGTGATATGGTCAAGACGTGATGATATATAAATTGTTGTATGAGATGATCATGTTTTGTAACAGTTATCGGCAACTGGCAGGAGCCTTATGGTTGTCGCTTTATTGTATGCAATGCAATCGCCATGTAATTGCTTTACTTTATCACTAAGCGGTAGCGATAGTCGTGATAGAAATAGTTGGCGAGACGACAATGATGCTTCGATGGAGATCAAGGTGTCAAGCCGGTGACGATGGTGATCATGACGGTGCTTTGGAGATGGAGATCAAAGGCACAAGATGATGATGGCCATATCATATCACTTATATTGATTGCATGTGATGTTTATCCTTTATGCATCTTATTTTGCTTAGTTTGGCGGCAGCATTATAAGATGGTCTCTCACTAAATTTCAACGTACAAGTGTTCTCCCTGAGTATGCACCGTAGCGAAAGTTCGTCGTGCCGAGACACCACGTGATGATCGGGTGTGATAAGCTCTACGTTCACATACAACGGATGCAAGCCAGTTTTGCACACGCAGAATACTCGGGTTAAACTTGATGAGCCTAGCATATGCAGATATGGCCTCGGAACACTGAGACCGAAAGGTCGAGCGTGAATCATATAGTAGATATGATCAACATAGTGATGTTCACCATTGAAAACTACTCCATCTCACGTGATGATCGGACATGGTTTAGTTTATTTGGATCACGTGATCACTTAGATGATTAGAGGGATGTCTATCTAAGTGGGAGTTCGTAAGTAATATGATTAATTGAACTTTAATTTATCATGAACTTAGTACCTGATAGTATTTTCCATGTCTATGTTGTTGTAGATAAATGGCCCGTGCTACTGTTCCGTTGAATTTTAATGCATTCCTAGAGAAATCTAAGTTGAAAGATGATGGTAGCAACTACACGAACTGGGTCCATAACTTGAGGATTATCCTCATTGCTGCACAATAGAATTACATCCAGGAAACACCTCTAGGTGCTAGGCCTGCTGCAGATGCTACTGATGATGTTAAGAACGTCTGGCAGAGCAAAGTTGATGACTACTCGATAGTTCAGTGTGCCATGGTTTATGGGACTTCAACGACATTTTGAACGTCATGGAGCATATGAGATGTTCCAGGAGTTGAAGTTAATATTTCAAGCAAATACCCAGATTGAGAAATATGAAGGCTCCAATAAGTTTTACAGTTGCAAAATGGAGGAGAATAGTTCTGTCAGTAAACATATACTCAGAATGTCTAGGTACCACAACCACTTGACTCAGCTGGGAGTTAATCTTCCCGATGATAGTGTCATTGACAGAGTTCTTCAATCACCGCCACCAAGCTACAAGAGCTTTGTGATGAACTATAATATGCAAGGGATGGACACGACAATTGGTGGCTGCCATGATAGCTTGCCAGGCCTCTGGAGGCGGAGGTGGAGGTGGAGGGTTCGACTGATCCCCATCATTGCGATCCGGATTCAGACGCGTTGGCGGAGCCATCCTGAAGAGGGTGACATCCGTTAGTCCTTTGATAGACAAATAGTCAAGTTGAAATCAACGGATAGAAATTGCAACATATAGTCTTCACAATAAACATTCGAACAAGAATGAACGAATGAATTCCAAAGTTAATCATCACACGTCCATTAAGGTGAGAAGCCACTTAGATAAGGATATGGAAACAACATCTGTCTTAGAAACAAATCGAATATCACAACTGAAAACAAAAGATTGGCTTCTAGAATGATCCGGAACAAACACATGATAGAGATTTCGCCCAAAGTGTTCGTGGTGGGGCCCACACGGACACGACGTATAGCGGACGTCACGAATGACAAACAAGACGTCCCCGAATCAGCATAGCCAAGGATTCTTTAAGGCGTCTCGCGACCATCAGAATCGACCGTGAATGGGCGGACCACTAGACGTTGAACCCCAATCTCAAATCATACATCCGCCGGAAAGAATATCCCGTAAGCTACTAGAATTCCCACCTATAAACTCCCGAAACTTTCTGGTTATGCAATCTGGTGTTGGGGATACAGGGGACACAAAATATATCACCCAAACTAACAATACCTAGATCCAGCTGTATCCATCCGTCAACACATAACCAAGAAATCCTCGGAAATCGTGTACCTCGACCTTCGAAAAACATCCGTTATACAAGTCATGGCAATACTCCCGCACTCAGCTCAGTACTGGGTTATCGGGGTTATCTCACCAACAACTGCACAAAAGAGATTTCGATGTCGGCAAAACTCAGGTATTCCAGAACTGCAACGATAAAATTGTGACGACAACACCTCGGAGCTCAACTCCCCGGGACACTGCCACAACCCCTAAATGTCAGGAGACACCAAGAACAATGTTCTCGTCACAAAACCATCGGAACGATCCCAAGATACCCACGTGATCCTAAATTTTTTTTAGTGAAATTTGAGGAGAGAAGGGTCAAAACTCTACGTCAGGAGACCTCACAGAGCTGCATTTAAGGACTGGGGAGTAAAAGAATCCTACTCTCCGATATATATAATCCTAAGACTCAAAACATTTTCCATTCTAGACTCAACAACGCATGACAAACAATCAAGTAGGGGCTCCTAAGTCGGGAAGGCTCGATTACCAACATAACGCCCCGATGCGGCTATATCTCCCACGTGTCGAGGCACGACTTAGAGGCATAACCGCATTGAAAGCAATGTCGCAAGTGAGGTAATCTTCACACAACCCATTTAATACATAAGGGAAAGAGATACATAGTTGGCTTACGGTCGCCACTTCACACAGTACATAAATAAACATCCATCATTGAGTACACTCAAGGTCCGACTACGGAACCAAAATAAAAGAAGATACCCCAAATGCTACACAGATCCCGATCGTCCCAAGCTGGCACCACTCACGATCATCAGGAAAAGACACATAGTAACGACCACGTTCCTCGTCGAACTCCCACTTGAGCTCGGATCGTCACCTGCCTGGCATCATCGGAACTGCAACTGTTTTGGTAGAATCTGTGAGTCACGGGGACTCGGCAATCTCACACCCGCGAGATCAAGACTATTTAAGCTTATAGGAAGGACAGGGTAGTAAAGTGGAGCTGCAGCAGCGACTAGCATATATGGTGGCTACATTCGCAAAAGAGAGCGAGAAGAGGAGCAAAGCACGGTCGTGAAGCTAGTAGCGATCAAGAAGTGATCTGAACTACTTACGTCCGACATAACTCCAACACCGTGTTCACTTCCGGACTCCGAGAAGAGACCATCACGGTTACACTTGCCGTTGATGTGTATTTTATTGAGGTCAACTTTGGGTTTTCTACAACCGGACATTAACAAATTCCCATCGCCTCATAACATGGGCACGGCTTTGAAAGATATTACCTGCGCAGGGTGTCCCAACAGACCATTATAAGCTCTCACGGTCAACGAAGGATATTCCTTCTACCGGGAAGACCGATCAATCTCGAATCCCGGACTACAAGACATTTCGACAGCAATAAAACAAGACCAGCAAAGCCGCCCGAATGTGCCGACAAATCCCGATAGGAGCTGCACATATCTCGTTCTCGAGGCACACCGGATGAGCAGACGTCGGGTTGGCATAAACCCTGATTGCCCAAGGCGCCGGACATCGCTCAAGTTGGACCAGCACTCGAAGGAGAACTGGCCCGGGGTTAAAATAAAGATGACCCTCGGGCTCGCGAAAACCGGGGAAAAGGCTTAGGCGGCAAATGGTAAAACCAAAGTTGGGCCTTCTTGGAGGAGTCTTATTCAAAGCGAACTGTCAAGGGGTCCCATAAATCACCCAACCGTAAGGAACGCGAAATCAAGGAACATAACACCGGTATGGCGGAAACTAGGGTGGCAAGAGTGGAACAAAACACGGGCATAAGGCCGAGCCTTCCACCCTTTACCAAGTATATAGATGTATTAAAATATAGCAGATATATATTGTGATATCCCCAACAAGTAAACATGTTCCAAAAAGGAACAACATCTCCATGTTCAACAAGGAACAAACTTCACTTCACTGCAACTAGCAGCGCTATAAGAGGGCTGAGCAAAGCGGTAACATAGCCAATCAACGGTTTGCTAGGAAAAGGGTGGTTAGGGGCTGACATGGCAATATGGGTGGCATGATATAGCAAGTGGTAGGCATCGCAGCATAGGCATAGCAAAAGAGCGAGCAACTAGCATAGCAAAGATAGAAGTGATTTCGAGGGTATGGTCATCTTGCCTGCAATGTTCTCAGAGTTGTCGAAAGCTTGATCCTCGTAAGCGTTCTCAACAGGTTCCTCGTTCACGTACTCGTCTCCCGGCTCTACCCAAAGCAACAACACAAACAAAGGAACCACAATAAATCACGGTGCAATGCACAAATCTGCCATTAACAGCATGATGCCACTTAGCAAGCAACAAGAAATTAAGCTACTGCACCCAAACGTATCAACAAAGTACATGGCAGTGATCTACACAAGATACTCGACAAAAGATGAGCACTGAGCTACGGCTAGTTCGCATCATAACAAGTTCAAACAAGCATGGCAAAAGTGCACAAAATAACAAGCTGGACATGGCAAAAACAGCATCAGGTTGCAATGTTCAGAGCAAGAAAACTACATGCTACAGGAACTTAAAATAGCAAAACAAGGCATGGCATGAATCTACTCAAAGCATAGAACAAAAGTCGCTTACTGACCATAAGCCAAAAAGGACCCGAAAATATAGTAACATCCATGTCAATATTGAAAGTTTCGTTAACAGATTCAGCAACATGGCATGTCAAAAACTGATAACAAGTAGGCATGTTTACAAGCTCAATGCACTCACTACAGAGCCTTATAACATAAACTAAGCATACATACATCAAGAAGACATGGCATAGAAGACATACATGGCAAGAACAATAACATAGCATACATGGATCAACCACAACAAGCTTGGCAAAATTGAATAACATGTAAACAATCTGCCAGGAAACATTTGATAGCAAAAGTAGAGCTCGATTAACTCAAGCTATGGCACTCCATAATTGCAAACAAGGGCATGGATGGATAGAGCAAGACATGCTTAACAAAACATCCTTACTGAAGTATCTCAAAATATGCATAGATCGCTCGGTAGCATCAAGTTAACATGGCATCAAAATATCAGCTAAACAGGGCTGAAAACAGCAACATCAGGACACCTACTTTGCATGCTTGTGCTAGTCACCACATAGATCACAAAAATACATGGCATATACCCCTGGAAATATGGCATGACATATTACAAAACACATGTAGGACTCCAATTCATAGGGTGCACACATCAATCATGGCAAAAATAACAAAACTGCAAGTTCTGTTAAGAAACAGAAACTAACATCACATAGCCCTCTTCTAACAGCATTTCGGGCATCAAGATGAGCTTAAATGAAAATGATGCAATGAGATGAAATGATCTACTCTTCGAGGCGAACATTTTGATATATTATACGCGCAAAATGGACCTACAGATGCAAAGATATATCATGAAGAAAATGACACAAAATAAACGCAGGGCGCAAAAACTTAGAAGAAAAAAAGAGGGGGAAAAAGAAGGTCAACGGGATCGGGCGCGCGAACCGAGGCCGGATCGGGCTCCGCCCGATCGGATCGGGGCGACGGCGGCTCGGGCTCGCCGGAGCCGGGCGAGGAGGAGGAAGGCGGCGGGCGGCGGAGAGAGGCCCGCGGTGGGTGCGGGCGCGCTGTGCGGCACGGGCGCGGCGCGGCGGATCGGGCGGCGGGCGTGGGTGGCCGGAGCGGCCGGGCGGAGAGGCCGGCCGGGCGGCGGCGTGACGGCGTGGAGGCGGCGTGGGCGGCGGCGGAGAGGCGGCGGGGCTGGGCATGAATGGGCGATCGGCCGGAGAGGGCAGCATGGAGCCCATGGGCGTGCGCGGGCGGCGACGAATCGGGACCGGCGCTGCCACGTGGCACGCCCAGTTGGTTGGCGGCGGCGGGCGGACGGTCCGCCCGATCGGACACGCCGCGCGCGTGAGGGAAAATTTGCTAGGTTAGGGGAATTGATCCGGGATTTTCGGGGGAGGTGTTTAAATAGGCATAGAGGGAGCTAGGAGAGTCCAAATGAGGTGTAGTTTTCGCCCACACGATCGTGATCGAACGACGGAGAGCATGGAAGTGACTTAGATGGTTATTGGGCTGTTTTGAAGGGGTGTTGGGCTGCAACTTAAAAGAGGCCTTTGCGAGAGTGCGGTTAACCGTTGGAGTACCAAACGAGCTCCAAATGACCCGAAACTTGACCGGTGGTCTACGGGTGGTATACCAAGGCCACTTGACAAACCTCGGTCCATTCTGAGAAGGTTTAGTACCCGCACATGGAAAAACGTAAAAGGGGCCGCCGGGGGAGATAGGAGTGTCGGATTGCAAAACGGACAACGGGAAAAATGCTCGGAATCATGAGACGAACACGTATGCAAAAGCGATGCACATGATGACATGATATAAAATGCATGACATGGACAAAATGCAAAATGAAGAAAAAAACCCAACCACGGAGGGAATATCATATCACAATGCCGAAAATGGCAAGAGTTGGAGTTACAAATATGGAAAGTTACTTCCGGGGTGTTACGACACTCCACCACTACAAGAGGATCTCGTCCCGAGATCTAGGATTGAAAGAACTCCGGATATTCGGAACGGAGGTGATCCTCGCGCTCCCAGGTAGCTTCTCGGTCGGAATGGTGTGACCACTTCACTTTCAGGAATTTGATTGACTTGTTGCGAGTCTTGCGCTCGGTTTCTTCAAGAATAGCAACGGGGTGCTCATGATAAGAGAGATCTTCTTGAAGGTCAATCTCTTGAAGTTGATAGTGCGTTCAGAGTCTTGAAGCACTTGCGAAGCTGTGACACGTGAAACACATCGCACGTTTGCAAAGTTGGATGGAAGCTCAAGTTGATAGGCGAGATCGCCTCTTTTGCCAATAATCTTGAAAGGACCCACGTATCTAGGGGCAAGCTTCCCTTTGATACCGGGCGGCGAGTGCCTTTCATTGGAGACGCGGAGGTAGACATGGTCTCCGATTTCAAAACCCACATCACGGTGCTTATCATCATAATAGCTCTTCTGGCGCGATTATGCGGCTTTGAGATTCTCACGAATGACTTTGCACATTTCTTCCGCTACGTGATCAAGTCATTGCCAAGAAGTTGGCGTTCACTGTCTCGGACCAATTGAGAGGAGTACGACACTTTTCGCCATAGAGAATTTCGAACGGGCCTTGCCCGAACTCGCTGGAAGCTGTTGTTGTAGGAGAACTCGGCATATGGAAGACAATCTTCCCACTTCATACCGAAAGAAATGACACAAGCCCGAGCATATCTTCAAGGATTTGATTTACTCGCTCAACTTGGCCACTTGTTTGAGGATGGAAAGCTGTCTTTGAAAGCGAATGTTGGTGCCCATGGCCTTTGAAAAGAATCCCAAAACTTGGAGGTAAAGATGCTGCCACGGTCGAAGAGATCACTTGTGGAATGCCGTGCAAGGAGACAATCTCGAGGTGTATAGCTCGCCAACCGAGCTGCTGTGATAGATTCTTTGATAGGAAGAAAATGAGCCACTTTAGTAAGTTTGTCAATGACAACGAAGATAGCATCATTTCCACGCTTGGACTTTGGAAAACCAGTCACGAAGTCCATTTCAATATGATCAAACTTCCATTCTGGAATAGCAAGAGGTTGAAGGAGACCAGCTGGTCGTTGGTGTTCTGCTTTCACTCTTCTGCAGACATCACACTCATTCACGAATTGAGCAATTTCTCGCTTCATTTGAGTCCACCAATATGACTGCTTGAGGTCCTGGTACATCTTCGTACTTCCAGGATGAATGGATAGAAGCGAATTGTGGGCCTCGTTCATAATGACTTTTCTCAGATCACCCTTAGGAACCACAATCCGGTCCTCAAAGAAAAGAGTATCTTTGTCATCAACGTGGAAGCACTTGTACTTGGAAATGCCCTTGTCGATACCACGTTTCACCTTTTTCACCATGGCATCCAGAAGTTGAGCCTCACGAATCTGATCTTCCAAAGTAGGAGATACTATGAGGTTGGCAAGAAAGCCTTGAGGAACAACTTGAAGATTCAGCTTATGGAAAGCTTCACAGAGATCCGGTGAAAGGGCTTGAGGATTAGGCATTGCGATAAGCTTTCTGCTCAAAGTATCTGCAATGACATTGGCCTTGCCCGGAGTATATTCAATACTTGGGTTGTACTCTTGAATCATTTCGACCCATCGAGTCTGCCTGAGGTTGAGGTTGGGTTGAGTGAAGATGTACTTGAGACTCTTGTGATCGGTGAAAATGTCTACTTTCCTTCCCAACAAGAGATGTCTCCACGTTATCAATGCATGGACAACTGCTGCCAACTCAAGATCATGAGTGGGGTAGTTCTTTTCGTTGGGCTTCAACTGGCGAGAGGTATAAGCCACAACTCTCTTCTCTTGCATTAACACAGCACCGAGACCTTGAAGAGAAGCATCACAGAAAACTTCGAATGGCTTGGATTCATCAGGAGGAGTCAAGACAGGAGCTGTGATGAGTTTCTCTTTGAGAGTATTGAAAGCAACGTCACACTCAGGAGACCAGACATACTTCACATGCTTCTGGAGGAGGTTGGAAAGAGGCTTTGCAATCTTGGAGAAGTTCTCAACGAATCTTCGGCAATAGCTTGCAAGACCAAGAAAACTGCGGAGCTGCTTGACATTCTGAGGAGGTTCCCAATTCACAATTGCGGACACCTTCTCGGGATTAACAGCGATGCCCTTGGCGGAGATGATATGACCAAGATAAAGCACTTCATCAAGCCAAAATTCACATTTGGAGAACTTAGCATAGAATTGATACTCTCGAGCTTGTCTAGCACCAATCGCAAATGTTTGGCATGATCCTTCTTATTCTTGGAGAAGACCAAAATATCATCAAGATAGACCAAGGCGAATTCATTGGTGTAGGGGTTGAATATGAAGTTCATCATCCGAGAGAATGTTGGAGGAGCATTGACAAGGCGAAAGACATGATAGTATATTCATAAGAACCAAAGCTTGTTCGAATCTTTGTCTTGGGAATATCTTGTTCACGAATCGAATCGATGATAACCCATCTGAAGGTCAAGCTTGGAGAACACTTTAGCACCTTTGAGTTGCTCGAAAAGCTCATTGATGTTGGGAAGTGGATACTTGTTCTTGATTGTCTTCTTATTCAATGGACGGTAATCGGCGCAAAGTCGGTCCGTGCCATCCTTCTTCCGGACAAAAGAACACCACAACCCCAAGGAGATGAACTCGGTCCGATCAAACCAGACGCTCTTGTTCATCGAGCTGCTTCTTCAATTCCTTCAGCTCATCAGGTCCAAGCTTGTAAGGACGCTTGCAAGCGGGTTCGATGCGGGCTCAAGATCGATAACGAACTCAAGCGGCGATGAGGAGGCATACCCGAAGCTCTTCGGAAAGACATCTTGGTACTCACAAACGATGGAATCGAGAGATAGCATCCAATTCGCCCTTCTCATTGAGAGAAAACAACGAATGGTTTCATCACGAGCGGCATAGATGATCACATCATTAGAAGAGTGAGTCAATTGAATTTCCACGGCAGCACAATCAAGCTGAGCTTTGTCTTGATAAAGCCATCCATCGAGAATAAGATCAATATCCGAGTCACCAAGGACAATTGGTTTAGCAGAAATCTATAATCGCCCATCTTGATAGAAACATCCGAACCATGGAGCTTGCATGCATGAATTTACCCGAGAGACAACCGATAATGGTTTAGGCAAATCTTGAAAACCAACTCATGCTTAGATGCAAAAGGTCTTGAAATGAAAGAAAGCGATGCACCAAAGTATCAAATAAGACTTTTGCAGAATATCATTAAGCGAGAGATTACCCATTATCACATCGAAGATTCCTCCGCTTGAGCTGCATCCATCATATTCACCTTTGCCGACTTGGGATTATGCTTGACCTTTGCATTGCTGGAAGATTTCACAGAGGAGGAGGCGGAAGGCGCCTCTGGTTGAAGCACTTGTTAGCATAGTGACCTTCTGCGACACTTGTTGCAAGTCACTTGAGAGCGGACGGTGGTAAGGAGCACTTGACCTTGGAGCTTGAGAATTAGGCTTGTTCGATAGCTTGGGTTGGGTGGGTGGGAAGATCCACGGCCACCTGAGTTCTTCTGGCGATAAGGCCGACGGAACGGAGGAGGAGGAAGGTAGAACTTGCCGCTTAGCTGCCACTTGAGAGGAAGAAGAAGACTGAACTGCATCCCGATTCTCTTCTTAGAAGCCTCACATTTGAGCTGGGCAGCTTCTTGCTTGATGCCATGTTGTAGAAATCATCATACTTTTACGGCTCAAAAGCACAAGAGCTAATTGCAGATCTTCTCTCAGACCACCTCTGAATTGATAGATCATACTCTTTTCATCAGGTACGTCTTGCTTAGCAAAACGAGCGAGTTTCTGGAACTGGATATTGTATTGATAGACAGACATGTTGCCCTGCTTGAGATTGCGGAACTCCTCACGCTTGCTCTCAACAACACTTTTCGGAATGTGATGAGCTCTGAAATCACGGCGGAACTCATCCCAGGTAATGACACGACCTCCTCTGGAATCTTTGTATTCCTGGTACCACTCAGCAGCTTGATCCTTGAGTTGAAACGATGCAAACTTGACAAAGTCCTCAGGTCTGACATTGCTATAATCGAAATGCTTGCTGATGTCCACAAGCCAATCGTCAGCGTCTGTGGCCTCGACACAGAAACTGAAAGACTTCGGCTGATTAGCGAGGAACCGATCGAGAGTAGCAAAGTGTGGCTGATTGTTGCCTTGACCTTGATTTCCTTGATTGCCTTGCCCTCGATGCGTTCTTGCAAGAGCTGCAAAATCATCGAGCATTGGCATTGGTGGCTGCCATGATAGCTTGCCGAGCCTCTGGAGGCGGAGGTGGAGGTGGAGGTTCGGTGATCCCCATCATTGCGATCCGGATTTCGACGTTGGCACGGAGCCATCTGAAGAGGGTGACATCCGTTAGTCCTTTGATAGACAAATAGTCAAGTTGAAATCAACGGATAGAAATTGCAACATATAGTCTTCACAATAAACATTGAACAAGAATGAGCGAATGAATTCAAAGTTAATCATCACACGTCCATTAAGGTGAGAAGCCACTTAGATAAGGATATGGAAACAACATCATCTTAGAAACAAATCGAATATCACAACCGAAAACAAAAGATTGGCTTCTAGAATGATCCGAACAAACACATGATAGATATTTCGCCCAAAGTGTTCGTGGTGGGGCCCACACGACACGACGTATAGCGGACGTCACGAATGACAAACAAGGCGTCCCGAATCAGCATAGCCAAGGATTCTTTAAGGCGTCTCGCGACCATCAGAATCGACCGTGAATGGGCGGACCACTAGACGTTGAACCCCAATCTCAAATCATACATCCGCCGGAAAGAATATCACGTAAGCTACTAGAATTCCCACCTATAAACTCCGAAACTTTCGGTTATGCAATCTGGTGTTGGGGATACAGGGACACAAAATATATCACCCAAACTAACAATACCTAGATCCATTGTATCCATCCGTCAACACATAACCAAGAAATCCTCGAAATCGTGTACCTCGACCTTGAAAAACATCCGTTATACAAGTCATGGCAATACTCCCGCACTCAGCTCGATTGGGTTATCGGGGTTATCTCACCAACAACTGCACAAAAGAGATTTCGATGTCGGCAAAACTCGGGTATTCGAAGCGCAGCGATAAAATTGTGGCGACAACACCTCGGAGCTCAACTCCCGGGACACCGCCACAACCCCTAAATGTCAAGAGACACCAAGAACAATGTTCTCGTCACAAAACCATCGAACGATCCCAAGATACCCACGTGATCCTAAATTTTTTTAGTGAAATTTGAGGAGAGAAGGTCAAAACTCTCGTCGGGAGACCTCACAGAGCAGCGAAGGACTGGGAGTAAGACCTTCGGGATTAACTGCGATACCCTTGGCGGAGATGATATGACCAAGATAAAGCACTTCATCAAGCCATTCACGAACTTAGCATAAATTGATACTCTACGAGCTTGTCTAGCACCAATCATAAATGTTTGGCATGATCCTTCTTATCCTCAAGATAGACCAAGGCGAATTCATTGGTGTAGGGGTTGAATATGAAGTTCATCATCCAGAGAATGTTGGAGGAGCATTGACAAGGCGAAAGACATAGTATATTTAGAACCAAAGCTTGTTGAATCTGTCTTGGGAATATCTTGTTCACGAATCACGAATCTGAGATAACCCATCTGAAGGTCAAGCTTGGAGAACACTTTAGCACCTTTGAGTTGCTCGAAAAGCTCATTGATGTTGGGAAGTGGATACTTGTTCTTGATTGTCTTCTTATTCAATGGGCTGATTCGGCGCAAAATCGGTCCGTGCCATCCTTCTTCGGACAAAAAACACCACAACCCCAAGAGATGAACTGGTCTGATCAAACCAGGCGCTCTTGTTCATTGAGCTGCTTCTTCAATTCCTTCAGCTCATCGAGGTCCAAGCTTGTATGGGCGCTTGCAAGCGGGTTCGATGCGGGAGATCGATACGAACTCAAGCGGCGATGAGGAGGCATACCGGAAGCTCTTACGGGACATCTTGGTACTCTAAGCGGCGGAATCGAGAGATAGCATCAATTCGCCCTTCTCATTGAGAGAAAACAACGAATGGTTTCATCACGGCGGCATAGATGATCACATCATTAGAAGAGTGAGTCAATTGAATTTCCTGGCAGCACAATCAAGCTCTTTGTCTGATAAAACGATCCATCGAGAATAAGATCAATATCCGAGTCACCAAGGACGGGAAATCTATAATCGCCCATCTTGATAGAAACATCCGGAACCATGGAGCTTGCATGCATGAATTTACAGACAACCGATAATGGTTTAGGCAAATCTTGAAAAACCAACTCCTTAGATGCAAAAGGTCTTGAAATGAAAAGAAAGCGATGCAGATATCAAATAAGACTTTGAGAATATCATTAGCGAGAGATTACCCATTATCACATGAAGAACTCCCATAAACTTTCTTGGTTATGCAATCTGGTGTTGGGGACTTGAGAACAGGGACACAAAATATATCACCCAAACTAACAATACCTAGATCCATTTGAAGCTTCTTGTATCCATCCACAACACATAACCAAGAAATCCGAAATCGTGAGTACTCCTCGACCTTCGAAAAACATCCGTTATACAAGTCATGGCAATACTGCCCGACACTCAGCTCAAGCCAAGATCGGGTTATCGGGTTATCTCACCAACAACTGCACAAAAGAGATTTCGATGTCGGCAAAACTCGTATTCCAGAATCGCAACGATAAAATTGTGACGACAACACCGGAGCTCATCAGAACCCCAATCTCAAATCATACATCACAAAACCATCGAACGATCCCAAGATACCCACGTGATCCTAAATTTTTTTAGTGAAATTTGAGGAGAGAAGAGTCAAAACTCGGGCTACGTCAGAGACCTCACAGATCCTAAATTTTTTTAGTGAAATTTGAGAGAAGGGTATCGAGGAGACCTCACAGAAATATATATAATCAGGGCTGAAAACAGCAACATCAGGACACCTACTTTGCATGCTTGTGCTAGTCACCACATAGATCACAAAAATACATGGCATATACCCTGGAAATATGGCATGACATATTACAAAACACATGTAGGACTCCAATTCATAGGGTGCACACATCAATCATGGCAAAAATAACAAAAGTGCAAGTTCTGTTAAGAAACAGAAACTAACATCACATAGCCCTCTTCTAACAGCATTTCGGGCATCAAGATGAGCTCAAATGAAAATGATGCAATGAGATGAAATGATCTACTCTTGAGGCGAACATTTTGATATATTATCTGGCATAAAATGGACCTACAGATGCAAAGATATATCATGAAGAAAATGACACAAAATAAGCAGAGATGCAAAAACTTAGAAGAAAAAAAGGGGAAAAAGAAGGTCAGCAGGATCGGTAGCGAACCGAGGCGGATCAGGCTCCCCCGTCGGATCGAAGCGGCAGCGGCTCAGGCTTCATGAGCAGGCGAGGAGGAGGAGAAAGCCAGGCTTTGAAAGGAGAGCCCGCCAGAAGCCTGTGGTGTGTGGTGTGGCCAGCATGGCCGTGAATCAGTGGATGTGAAGAGTGTGAGGCTGGCCAGGCCAGGCGGAGAAGGCCGGCAATGTCCCCAACAAGTAAACATGTGTGGACAGCCGTGATCAGCCAGATGTGAAGCATGCTGAAGAGCCATGGCCAGTCTGTGAGGCAGGCAGGAGGGGCAGCCTTGGGCCCATGGTGTGGCTGATGCCCCAGGGACAGGCGCTGCCACGTGTACGCCCAGTTGTTGTGACAGTGGCAGACGTGTCCGGCCAGAATCGGACACGCCCGTGTGTGGAGGAAAATTGCTAGGTTAGGGGAATTGATCAAGGATTTTGGGAGGTGTTTAAATAGGCATAGAGGAGCTAGGAGAGTCAAATGAGGTGTAGTTTTCGCCCACGATCGTGATCGAGCAGCGGAGAGCATGGAAGTGACTTAGATGGTTATTGGGCTGTTTTGAAGGGTGTTGGGCTGCAACTTAAAGAGGCCTTTTGAAGTCACGGTTAACCGTTGGAGTACCAAGCGAGCTCAAATGACCGAAACTTGACCGGTGGTCTCTGGTGGTATACCAAGGCCACTTGACAAACCTCGGTCCATTCGAGAAGGTTTAGTACCCACATGGAAAAAGCGTAAAAGGGGCGCGGGGAGATAGGAGTGTCGGATTGCAAAAGCGGACAACGGGAAAAATGCTCGGAATCATGAGGCGAACACGTATGCAAAAGCGATGCACATGATGACATGATATAAAATGCATGACATGGACAAAATGCAAAATGAAGAAAAAACCCAACCACGGAGGAATATCATATCACAATGCGAAAATGGCAAGAGTTGGAGTTACAAATATGGAAAGTTACTTCCGGGGTGTTACAACACTCCACCACTACAAGAGGATCTCGTCCGAGATCTAGGATTGAAAGAACTCGGATATTGGAGCGGAGGTGATCCTCGCGCTCCCGGTAGCTTCTCGGTGAATGGTGTGACCACTTCACTTTCAGGAATTTGATTGACTTGTTGCGAGTCTTGCGCTCGGTTTCTTCAAGAATAACAGCAGGGTGCTCATGATAAGAGATCTTCTTGAAGGTCAATCTCTTGAAGTTGATAGTGCGTTCGAGTCTTGAAGCACTTGCGAAGCTGTGACACGTGAAACACATCGTGCGTTTGCAAAGTTGGATGGAAGCTCAAGTTGATGGCGAGATCGCCTCTTTTGCCAATAATCTTGAAAGGACCCACGTATCTAGGGGCAAGCTTCCCTTTGATACGAGCGGCGAGTGCCTTTCATTGGAGAGAGCGGAGGTAGACATGGTCTCCGATTTCAAAACCCACATCACGGTGCTTATCATCATAATAGCTCTTACGGCGCGATTGCGCGGCTTTGAATTCTCACGAATGACTTTGCACATTTCTTACATACGTGATCAAGTCATTGCCAAGAAGTTGGCGTTCACTGTCTCGAGACCAATTGAGAGAATCGACACTTTCGCCATAGAAATTTCGAGCGGGGCCTTGCCGAACTAAACAGGAAGCTGTTGTTGTAGGAGAACTTCGGCATATGGAAGACAATCTTCCACTTCATACGAAAGAAATGACACAAGCCTGAGCATATCTTCAAGGATTTGATTTACTCGCTCAACTTGGCCACTTGTTTGAGGATGGAAAGCTGTCTTTGAAAGCAGAATGTTGGTGCCCATGGCCTACGAAAAGAATCCCAAAACTTGGAGGTAAAGATGCTGCAGTGCAGAAGAGATCACTTGTGGAATGCCGTGCAAGGAGACAATCTGGAGGTGTATAGCTCGCCAAGGCGAGCTGCTGTGATAGATTCTTTGATAGGAAGAAAATGAGCCACTTTAGTAAGTTTGTCAATGACAACGAAGATAGCATCATTTCACGCTTGGACTTTGGAAAACCAGTCACGAAGTCCATTTCAATATGATCAAACTTCCATTCGGAATAGCAAGAGGTTGAAGGAGACCAGCTGGTCGTTGGTGTTACCTTTCACTCTTCTGCGGACATCACACTCATTCACGAATTGAGCAATTTCTCGCTTCATTCGAGTCCACCAATATATTTGCTTGAGGTCTGGTACATCTTCGTACTTCGGGATGAATGGATAGAAGCGAATTGTGGGCCTCGTTCATAATGACTTTTCTCAGATCACCCTTAGGAACCACAATCCGGTCCTCAAAGAAAAGTATCTTTGTCATCAGCGTGGAAGCACTTGTACTTGGAAATGCCCTTGTCGATACCACGTTTCACCTTTTCACCATGGCATCCAGAAGTTGAGCCTCACGAATCTGATCTTCCAAAGTAGGAGATACTATGAGGTTGGCAAGAAAGCCTTGAGGAACAACTTGAAGATTCAGCTTGCGAAGCTTCACAGAGATCCGGTGAAAGGGCTTGAGGATTAGGCATTGCGATAAGCTTTCTGCTCAAAGCATCTGCAATGACATTGGCCTTGCCGGAGTATATTCAATACTTGGGTTGTACTCTTGAATCATTTCGACCCATCGAGTGCACTGAGGTTGAGGTTGGGTTGAGTGAAGATGTACTTGAGACTCTTGTGATCGGTGAAAATGTCCACTTTCCTTCCCAACAAGAGATGTCTCCACGTTATCAATGCATGGACAAGCTGCTGCCAACTCAAGATCATGAGTGGGGTAGTTCTTTTCGTTGAGCTTCAAGCTGGCGAGAGGTATAAGCCACAACTCTCTTCTCTTGCATTAACACAGCACGAGACCTTGAAGAGAAGCATCACGAGAAAACTTGAATGGCTTGGATTCATCGGGAGGAGTCAAGGCAGGGCTGTGATGAGTTTCTCTTTGAGAGTATTGAAAGCAACGTCACACTCGGGAGACCGGACATACTTCACATGCTTACGGAGGAGGTTGGAAAGAGGCTTTGCAATCTTGGAGAAGTTCTCAGCGAATCTTGACAATAGCTTGCAAGACCAAGAAAACTGCGGGCTGCTTGACATACGAGGAGGTTCCCAATTCACAATTGCGGACACCTTCTCGGGATTAACTGTGATACCCTTAGCGGAGATGATATGACCAAGATAAAGCACTTCATCAAGCCAAAATTCACATTTGGAGAACTTAGCATAGAATTGATACTCTCTGAGCTTGTCTAGCACCAATGCAAATGTTTGGCATGATCCTTCTTATTCTTGGAAGACCAAAATATCATCAAGATAGACCAAGGCGAATTCATTGGTGTAGGGGTTGAATATGAAGTTCATCATCGAGAGAATGTTGGAGGAGCATTGACAAGGCGAAAGACATGATAGTATATTCATAAGAACCAAAGCTTGTTACGAATCTTTGTCTTGGGAATATCTTGTTCACGAATCTGAATCGATGATAACCCATCTGAAGGTCAAGCTTGGAGAACACTTTAGCACCTTTGAGTTGCTCGAAAAGCTCATTGATGTTGGGAAGTGGATACTTGTTCTTGATTGTCTTCTTATTCAATGGGCGATGTCGGCGCAAAAGTCGGTCCGTGCCATCCTTCTTCGGACAAAAGAACACCACAACCCCAAGGAGATGAACTCGGTCGATCAAACCAGACGCTCTTGTTCATCGAGCTGCTTCTTCAATTCCTTCAGCTCATCAGGTCCAAGCTTGTGGGGCGCTTGCAAGCGGGTTCGATGCGGGCTCAAGATCGATACGAACTCAAGCGGCGATGAGGAGGCATGCCGGAAGCTCTTACGGAAAGACATCTTGGTACTCAAGCATTGGAATCGAGAGATAGCATCAATTCGCCCTTCTCATTGAGAAAACAACGAATGGTTTCATCACGGCGGCATAGATGATCACATCATTAGAAGAGTGAGTCAATTGAATTTCACAGCAGCACAATCAAGCTGAGCTTTGTCTTGATAAAGCGATCCATCCAGAATAAGATCAATATCCGAGTCACCAAGGACAATTGGTTTAGCAATCTATAATCGCCCATCTTGATAGAAACATCCGGAACCATGGAGCTTGCATGCATGAATTTACGGGAGACAACCGATAATGGTTTAGGCAAATCTTGAAAAACCAACTCATGCTTAGATGCAAAAGGTCTTGAAATGAAAAAGCGATGCACGGTATCAAATAAGACTTTTGCGGGAATATCATTAGCGAGAGATTACCCATTATCACATCGAGAAGATTCCTCCGCTTGAGCTGCATTCATCATATTCACCTTTGCCGACTTGGGATTATGCTTGACCACTGCATTCTTTGGAAGATTTCACGGGGAGGAGGCGGAAGGCGCCTCTGGTTGAAGCACTTGTTAGCATAGTGACCTTCTGCGACACTTGTTGCAAGTCACTTGAGAAGCGGACGGTGGTAAGGAGCACTTGACCTTGGAGCTTGAGAATTGAAGCATTACGATAGCTTGGGTTGGGTGGGTGGGAAGATCCACGGCCACCTGAGTTCTTCTGCTGATAAAATTTGTGGAGCGGAGGAGGAGGAAGGTAGAACTTCTGCTGCTTAGCTGCCACTTGAGAGGAAGAAGAAGTGAGCTGCATCCTGATTCTCTTCTTAGAAGCCTCACATTTGAGCTGGGCAGCTTCTTGCTTGATGCCATGTTGTAGAAATCATCATACTTTTACGGCTCAAAAGCACAAGAGCTAATTGCAGATCTTCTCTCGGACCACCTCTGAATTGATAGATCATACTCTTTTCATCAGTGCGTCTTGCTTAGCAAAGCAGCGAGTTTACAGGCTGGATATTGTATTGATAGACAGACATGTTGCCTGCTTGAGATTGCGGAACTCCTCACGCTTGCTCTCAACAACACTTTTGAATGTGATGAGCTCTGAAATCACGGCGGAACTCATCGAGTAATGACCACGACCTCCTCTGGAATCTTTGTATTCTGGTACCACTCAATGACTTGATCCTTGAGTTGAAGCGATGCAAACTTGACAAAGTCCTCGAGTCGACATTGCTACAATCGAAATGCTTCTGATGTCCACAAGCCAATCGTCGGCGTCTGTGGCCTCGACACGAAACTGAAAGACTTGACTGATTAGCGAGGCCGGCGGAAGTAGCAAAGTGTGGCTGATTGTTGCCTTGACCTTGATTTCCTTGATTGCCTTGCCCTGATGCGTTCTTGCAAGAGCTGCAAAATCATCGAGCATTGGCATTGGTGGCTGCCATGATAGCTTGCCGAGGCCTCTGGAGGCGGAGGTGGAGGTGGAGGTTCGTGATCCCCATCATTGCGATCCGGATTGAGGCGTTGGCGGAGCCATCTGAAGAGGTGACATCCGTTAGTCCTTTGATAGACAAATAGTCAAGTTGAAATCAGCGGATAGAAATTGCAACATATAGTCTTCACAATAAACATTGAACAAGAATGAGCGAATGAATTCAAAGTTAATCATCACCGTCCATTAAGGTGAGAAGCCACTTAGATAAGGATATGGAAACAACATCATCTTAGAAACAAATCGAATATCTGGCTGAAAACAAAAGATTGGCTTCTAGAATGATCGGAACAAACACATGATAGAATTTACGCCCAAAGTGTTAGTGGTGGGGCCCCACGGACCTGACGTATAGAGGGCGTCACGAATGACAAACAAGGCGTCCCGAATCAGCATAGCCAAGGATTCTTTAAGGCGTCTCGCGACCACTTTGTAAATCGACCGTGAATGGGCGGACCACTGGCGTTGAACCCCAATCTCAAATCATACATCAGCCGGAAAGAATATCACTGTAAGCTACTAGAATTCCCACCTATAAACTCCGAAACTTTCGGTTATGCAATCTGGTGTTGGGGATACGAGGGGACACAAAATATATCACCCAAACTAACAATACCTAGATCATTGTATCCATCCGTCAACACATAACCAAGAAATCCTCGGAAATCGTGTACCTCGACCTTGAAAAACATCCGTTATACAAGTCATGGCAATACTCCGCTTTTCAGCTCGATCTTTGGGTTATCGGGGTTATCTCACCAACAAGCTGCACAAAGAGATTTCGATGTCGGCAAAACTCAGGTATTCGAACTGCAGCGATAAAATTGTGGCGACAACACCTCGGAGCTCAACTCCGGGACACTGCCACAACCCTAAATGTCAAGAGACACCAAGAACAATGTTCTCGTCACAAAACCATCGAACGATCCCAAGATACCCACGTGATCCTAAATTTTTTTAGTGAAATTTGAGAGAGAAGGTCAAAACTCTCGTCGGGAGACCTCACGGAGGCGACGAAGGACTGGGAGTAAAAAGAATCCTACTCTCCGATATATATAATCCTAAGACTCAAAACATTTTCCATTCTAGACTCAACAACATGACAAACAATCAAGTAGGGGCTCCTAAGTGGGAAGGCTCGATTACCAACATAGCGCCCGATGCGGCTATATCTCCCGTGTCGAGAGCCGACTTAGAAACATAACCGCATTGAAAGCAATGTCATAAGTGAGGTAATCTTCACACAACCCATGTAATACATAAGGAAAGAGATACATAGTTGGCTTACGATCGCCACTTCACACGTACATAAATAAACATCCATCATTGAGTACACTCAAGGTCCGACTATGGAACCAAAATAAAAGAAGATACCCCAAATGCTACAGATCCCGATCGTCCCAAGCTGAGCACCACTCGATCATCGAGGAAAAGACACATAATAACGACCACGTTCCTCGTCGAACTCCACTTGAGCTCGGATCGTCACTGCTTGGCATCATCGGACACTGCAACTGTTTTGGTAGAATCATGAGTCAGGGGACTCGGCAATCTCACACCAGCGAGATCAAGACTATTTAAGCTTATAGGAAGGACAGGGTAGTAAAGTGGAGCTGCGACAGCGACTAGCATATATGGTGGCTACATTACATAAAAGAAGCGAGAAGAGGAGCAAAGCACGGTCGTGAAGCTAGTAGCGATCAAGAAGTGATCTGAACTACTTACGTCGGACATAACTCCAACACCGTGTTCACTTCCGGACTCCGCCGAGAAGAGACCATCACAGTTACACCTTGATTGATGTGTATTTTATTGAGGTCAACTTTGGGTTTTCTGGCGGACATTAACAAATTCCCATCTGCCTCATAACGCAGGCACGGCTTTGAAAGATATTACCTGCGGGGTGTCCCAACAGCCCATTATAAGCTCTCACGGTCAGCGAAGGATATTCCTTCTCTGGGAAGACCGATCAATCTCGGAATCCCGGACTACAAGACATTTCGACAGCAATAAAACAAGACCAGCAAAGCCGCCCGAATGTGCCGACAAATCCCGATAGGAGCTGCACATATCTCGTTCTCGGGCACACGGATGAGCAGACGTCGGGTTGGCATAAACCCTGATTGCCCAAAGGCGCGGACATCGCTCAAGTTGGACCAGCACTCGAAGGAGAACGGCCGGGGTTAAAATAAAGATGACCCTCGGGCTCATGAAAACCGGGGAAAAAGGCTTAGGTGGCAAATGGTAAAACCAAAGTTGGGCCTTCTTTGGAGAGTCTTATTCAAAGCGAACTGTCAAGGGGTCCCATAAATCACCCAACCGTGTGTGAGAGCGAAATCAAGGAACATAACACGGTATGGCGGAAACTAGGGTGGCAAGAGTGGAACAAAACACCGGGCATAAGGCGAGCCTTCCACCCTTTACCAAGTATATAGATGTATTAAAATATAGCAGATATATATTGTGATATCCCCAACAAGTAAACATGTTCCAAAAGGAACAACATCTCCATGTTCAACAAGGAACAAACTTCACTTCACGCAACTAGCAGCGCTATAAGAGGGCTGAGCAAAGCGGTAACATAGCCAATCAGCGGTTTGCTAGGAAAAGGATGGTTAGGGGCTGACATGGCAATATGGGTGGCATGATATAGCAAGTGGTAGGCATCGCAGCATAGGCATAGCAAAAAAGCGAGCAACTAGCATAGCAAAGATAGAAGTGATTTGAGGTATGGTCATCTTGCGCAATGTTCTCGAGTTGTCGAAAGCTTGATCCCGTAAGCGTTCTCAACAGGTTCCTCGTTCACGTACTCGTCTCGGTCTACCCAAAGCAACAACACAAACGGCTCTGCCCAAATGCAACAACACAAACAAAGGAACCACAATAAATCACGATTTGGTTGCAATGATCACAAATCTGCCATGGCACAAATCTGCCATTAACAGCATGATGCCACTTAGCAAGCAACAAGAAATTAAGCTACTGCACCCAAACGTATCAACAAAGTACATGGCAGTGATCTACACAAGATACTCGACAAAAGATGAGCACTGAGCTACGGCTAGTTCACATCATAACAAGTTCAAACAAGCATGGCAAAAGTGCACAAAATAACAAGCTGGACATGGCAAAAACAGCATCAGGTTGCAATGTTCAGAGCAAGAAAACTACATGCTACAGGAACTTAAAATAGCAAAACAAGGCATGGCATGAATCTACTCAAAGCATAGAACAAAAGTCCCTTACTGACCATAAGCCAAAAAGGACCCGAAAATATAGTAACATCCATGTCAATATTGAAAGTTTCGTTAACAGATTCAGCAACATGGCATGTCAAAAACTGATAACAAGTAGGCATGTTTACAAGCTCAATGCACTCACTACAGAGCCTTATAAGATAAACTAAGCATACATACATCAAGAAGACATGGCATAGAAGACATACATGGCAAGAACAATAACATAGCATACATGGATCAACCACAACAAGCTTGGCAAAATTGAATAACATGTAAACAATCTGCCGGAAACATTTGATAGCAAAAGTAGAGCTCGATTGACTCAAGCTATGGCACTCCATAATTGCAAACAAGGGCATGGATGGATAGAGCAAGACATGTAACAAAACATCCTTACTGAAGTATCTCAAAATATGCATAGATCTCTCGGTAGCATCAAGTTAACATGGCATCAAAATATCAGCTAAACAGGGCTGAAAACAGCAACATCAGGACACCTACTTTGCATGCTTGTGCTAGTCACCACATAGATCACAAAAATACATGGCATATACCCTGGAAAGATGGCATGACATATTACAAAACACATGTAGGACTCCAATTCATAGGGTGCACACATCAATCATGGCAAAAATAACAAAAGTGCAAGTTCTGTTAAGAAACAGAAACTAACATCACATAGCCCTCTTCTAACAGCATTTCGGGCATCAAGATGAACTCAAATGAAAATGATGCAATGAGATGAAATGATCTACTCTTGAGGCGAACATTTTGATATATTATCTGCATAAAATGGACCTACAGATGCAAAGATATATCATGAAGAAAATGACACAAAATAAGCAGGTGCAAAAACTTAGAGAAAAAAGGGGGAAAAAGAAGGTCAGCAGGATCGGTAGCGCGCCGAGGCGGATCGAGGCTCCGCCCGATCGGATCGAAGCGGCAGCTCAGGCTCGAGCGGAGCAGGCGAGCGAGGAGGAAAAGCGGCCATGGCCTTGGCCAAGCCAGGTGCCGGAGCCCGGTGGTGTGTGAGGTGAAGCCATGGCCGGGCGCGGCCGGCGGCAGGCCAGCGTGGCGGCCTTGACAGCGTGGCCTATGTGCCTTGAATGATGAGAAGCAGCCCATGAGACCTGTGAAGTCTGGCGCAGGCCGGGCAGGAGGGCAGCCTGGGCCCATGAGCAGCGGTATGCACAGCGACAGCCCAGGGACAGGCGCTGCCATGTACGCCCAGTTGGCCAGTGTGGCGGGCGTGTCGGCCCGAATCGGACACGTCCGTGGTGTGGAGGAAAATTTGCTAGGTTAGGGGAATTGATCAAGGATTTTGGGGAGGTGTTTAAATAGGCATAGAGGAGCTAGGAGAGTCCAAATGAGGTGTAGTTTTCGCGCCCACGATCGTGATCGAGCAGCGGAGAGCATGGAAGTGACTTAGATGGTTATTGGGCTGTTTTGAAGGGGTGTTGGGCTGCAACTTAAAAAGGCCTTTGCGAGTCACGGTTAACCGTTGGAGTACCAAGCGAGCTCAAATGACCGAAACTTGACCGGTGGTCTGGTGGTATACCAAGGCCACTTGACAAACCTCGGTCCATTCGAGAAGGTTTAGTACCCGCACATGGAAAAAGCGTAAAAGGGCGCGGGGAGATAGGAGTGTCGGATTGCAAAAGCGGACAGCGGGAAAAATGCTCGGAATCATGAGGCGAACACGTATGCAAAAGCGATGCACATGATGACATGATATAAAATGCATGACATGGACAAAATGCAAAATGAAGAAAAACCCAACCACGGAGGAATATCATATCACAATGCGAAAATGGCAAGAGTTGGAGTTACAAATATGGAAAGTTACTTCGGGTGTTACAACCTCCACCACTACAAGAGGATCTCGTCCGAGATCTAGGATTGAAAGAACTCCGGATATTCGGAATGGAGGTGATCCTCGCGCTCCCAGGTAGCTTCTCGGTGGAATGGTGTGACCACTTCACTTTCAGAATTTGATTGACTTGTTGCGAGTCTTGCGCTCGGTTTCTTCAAGAATAACAGCAGGGTGCTCATGATAAGAGATCTTCTTGAAGGTCAATCTCTTGAAGTTGATAGTGCGTTCAGGAGTCTTGAAGCACTTGCGAAGCTGTGACCGTGAAACACATCGTGCGTTTGCAAAGTTGGATGGAAGCTCAAGTTGATAGGCGAGATCGCCTCTTTTGCCAATAATCTTGAAAGGACCCACGTATCTAGGGGCAAGCTTCCCTTTGATACGAAGCGGCGAGTGCCTTTCATTGGAGAGGCGGAGGTAGACATGGTCTCCGATTTCAAAACCCACATCACGGTGCTTATCATCATAATAGCTCTTACGGCGCGATTAGGCGGCTTTGAGATTCTCACGAATGACTTTGCACATTTCTTACATACGTGATCAAGTCATTGCCAAGAAGTTGGCGTTCACATCTCGAGACCAATTGAGAGATCGGCACTTTCGCCATAGAAATTTCGAATGGGGCCTTGCGAACTTCGCTTGGAAGCTGTTGTTGTAGGAGAACTTCGGCATATGGAAGACAATCTTCCCACTTCATACGAAAGAAATGACACAAGCCACGAGCATATCTTCAAGGATTTGATTTACTCGCTCAACTTGGCCACTTGTTTGAGGATGGAAAGCTGTGATGAAGCGAATGTTGGTGCCCATGGCCTTACGAAAAGAATCCCAAAACTTGGAGGTAAAGATGCTGCCAGTGCAGAAGAGATCACTTGTGGAATGCCGTGCAAGGAGACAATCCGGAGGTGTATAGCTCTGCCAAGCTGAGCTCTGTGATAGATTCTTTGATAGGAAGAAAATGAGCCACTTTAGTAAGTTTGTCAATGACAACGAAGATAGCATCATTTCACGCTTGGACTTTGGAAAACCAGTCACGAAGTCCATTTCAATATGATCAAACTTCCATTCGGAATAGCAAGAGGTTGAAGGAGACCAGCTGGTCGTTGGTGTTACCTTTCACTCTTCTGCAGACATCACACTCATTCACGAATTGAGCAATTTCTCGCTTCATTCGAGTCCACCAATATATTGCTTGAGGTCTGGTACATCTTCGTACTTCGGGATGAATGGATAGAAGCGAATTGTGGGCCTCGTTCATAATGACTTTTCTCAGATCACCCTTAGGAACCACAATCCGGTCCTCAAAGAAAAGAGTATCTTTGTCATCAACGTGGAAGCACTTGTACTTGGAAATGCCCTTGTCGATACCACGTTTCACCTTTTTCACCATGGCATCCAGAAGTTGAGCCTCACGAATCTGATCTTCCAAAGTAGGAGATACTATGAGGTTGGCAAGAAAGCCTTGAGGAACAACTTGAAGATTCAGCTTGCGGAAGCTTCACGAGATCCGGTGAAAGGGCTTGAGGATTAGGCTATTGCGATAAGCTTTCTGCTCAAAGCATCTGCAATGACATTGGCCTTGCCGGAGTATATTCAATACTTGGGTTGTACTCTTGAATCATTTCGACCCATCGAGTCACTGAGGTTGAGGTTGGGTTGAGTGAAGATGTACTTGAGACTCTTGTGATCGGTGAAAATGTCCACTTTCCTTCCCAACAAGAGATGTCTCCACGTTATCAATGCATGGACAACTGCTGCCAACTCAAGATCATGAGTGGGGTAGTTCTTTTCGTTGAGCTTCAAGCTGGCGAGAGGTATAAGCCACAACTCTCTTCTCTTGCATTAACACAGCACGAGACCTTGAAGAAGCATCACGAGAAAACTTGAATGGCTTGGATTCATCGGGAGGAGTCAAGGCAGGAGCTGTGCGAGTTTCTCTTTGAGAGTATTGAAAGCAACGTCACACTCGGGAGACCGGACATACTTCACATGCTTACGGAGGAGGTTGGAAAGAGGCTTTGCAATCTTGGAGAAGTTCTCAGCGAATCTTGACAATAGCTTGCAAGACCAAGAAAACTGCGGAGCTGCTTGACGATACGAGGAGGTTCCCAATTCACAATGCGGACACCTTCTCGGGATTAACTGTGATACCCTTGGCGGAGATGATATGACCAAGATAAAGCACTTCATCAAGCCAAAATTCACATTTGGAGAACTTAGCATAGAATTGATACTCTCTGAGCTTGTCTAGCACCAATCGCAAATGTTTGGCATGATCCTTCTTATTCTTGGAGAAGACCAAAATATCATCAAGATAGACCAAGGCGAATTCATTGGTGTAGGGGTTGAATATGAAGTTCATCATCGAGAGAATGTTGGAGGAGCATTGACAAGGCGAAAGACATGACGGTATATTCATAAGAACCAAAGCATTACGAATCTTTGTCTTGGGAATATCTTGTTCACGAATCTGAATCGATGATAACCCATCTGAAGGTCAAGCTTGGAGAACACTTTAGCACCTTTGAGTTGCTCGAAAAGCTCATTGATGTTGGGAAGTGGATACTTGTTCTTGATTGTCTTCTTATTCAATGGGCGGTGTCGGCGCAAAAGTCGGTCCGTGCCATCCTTCTTCTGGACAAAAGAACACCACAACCCCAAGGAGATGAACTCGGTCTAATCAAACCCAGACGCTCTTGTTCATCGAGCTGCTTCTTCAATTCCTTCAGCTCATCAGGTCCAAGCTTGTGGGGCGGCTTGCAAGCGGGTTCGATGCGGGCTCAAGATCGATACTTGAACTCAAGCGGCGATGAGGAGGCATACCGGAAGCTCTTACGGAAAGACATCTTGGTACTCACAAGCATTTGGAATCGAGAGATAGCATCAATTCGCCCTTCTCATTGAGAGAAAACAACGAATGGTTTCATCACGGCGGCATAGATGATCACATCATTAGAAGAGTGAGTCAATTGAATTTCCACAGCAGCACAATCAAGCTGAGCTTTGTCTTGATAAAGCGATCCATCCAAGAATAAGATCAATATCCGAGTCACCAAGGACAATTGGTTTAGCAGAAATCTATAATCGCCCATCTTGATAGAAACATCCGGAACCATGGAGCTTGCATGCATGAATTTACCGGAGAGACAACCGATAATGGTTTAGGCAAATCTTGAAAAACCAACTCATGCTTAGATGCAAAAGGTCTTGAAATGAAAAGCGATGCACGGTATCAAATAAGACTTTTGCGGGAATATCATTAGCGAGAGATTACCCATTATCACATGGAAGATTCCTCGCTTGAGCTGCATTCATCATATTCACCTTTGCCGACTTGGGATTATGCTTGACCACTGCATTCTGGAAGATTTCACGGGAGGAGGGCGGAAGGCGCCTCTGGTTGAAGCACTTGTTAGCATAGTGACCTTCTGCTGACACTTGTTGCAAGTCACTTGAGAGGCGGACGGTGGTAAGGAGCACTTGACCTTGGAGCTTGAGAATTGAAGCATTACGATAGCTTGGGTTGGGTGGGTGGGAAGATCCACGACCACTGAGTTCTTCTTGCGATAAGGTGTGAGCGGAGGAGGAGGAAGGTAGAACTTCTGCTGCTTAGCTGCCACTTGAGAGGAAGAAGAAGACTGAGCTGCATCCTGATTCTCTTCTTAGAAGCCTCACATTTGAGCTGGGCAGCTTCTTGCTTGATGCCATGTTGTAGAAATCATCATACTTTTACGGCTCAAAAAGCACAAGAGCTAATTGCAGATCTTCTCTCGGACCACCTCTGAATTGATAGATCATACTCTTTTCATCAGTGCGTCTTGCTTAGCAAAGCAGCGAGTTTACAGGAACTGGATATTGTATTGATAGACAGACATGTTGCCCTGCTTGAGATTGCGGAACTCCTCCGCTTGCTCTCAACAACACTTTTGGAATGTGATGAGCTCTGAAATCACGGCGGAACTCATCGAGTAATGACCGACCTCCTCTGGAATCTTTGTATTCTGGTACCACTCAGCAGCTTGATCCTTGAGTTGAAGCGATGCAAACTTGACAAAGTCCTCAGGTCGACATTGCTACAATCGAAATGCTTGCTGATGTCCACAAGCCAATCGTCGGCGTCTGTGGCCTCGACACGAAGCTGAAAGACTTGGCTGATTAGCGAGGCTGGTGGGAAGTAGCAAAGTGTGGCTGATTGTTGCCTTGACCTTGATTTCCTTGATTGCCTTGCCCCTGATGCGTTCTTGCAAGAGCTGCAAAATCATCGAGCATTGGCATTGGTGGCTGCCATGATAGCTTGCCGGGCCTCTGGAGGCGGAGGTGGAGGTGGAGGTTCGTGATCCCCATCATTGCGATCCGGATTGAGGCCAGCGTTGGCGGAGCCATCTGAAGAGGTGACATCCGTTAGTCCTTTGATAGACAAATAGTCAAGTTGAAATCAGCGGATAGAAATTGCAACATATAGTCTTCACAATAAACATTGAACAAGAATGAGCGAATGAATTCAAAGTTAATCATCACCGTCCATTAAGGTGAGAAGCCACTTAGATAAGGATATGGAAACAACATCATCTTAGAAACAAATCGAATATCTGGCTGAAAACAAAAGATTGGCTTCTAGAATGATCCGGAACAAACACATGATAGAATTTACGCCCAAAGTGTTAGTGGTGGGGCCCACACGGACCTGACGTATAGAAGGGCGTCACGAATGACAAACAAGGCGTCCCGAATCAGCATAGCCAAGGATTCTTTAAGGCGTCTCGCGACCACTTTGTAAATCGACCGTGAATGGGCGGACCACTGGGCGTTGAACCCCAATCTCAAATCATACATCAGCCGGAAAGAATATCACATAAGCTACTAGAATTCCCACCTATAAACTCCGAAACTTTACGGTTATGCAATCTGGTGTTGGGGATACGAGGGACACAAAATATATCACCCAAACTAACAATACCTAGATCCATTTGTATCCATCCGTCAACACATAACCAAGAAATCCTCGGAAATCGTGTACCTCGACCTTGAAAAACATCCGTTATACAAGTCATGGCAATACTCCCACTCAGCTCGATCTTTGGGTTATCGGGGTTATCTCACCAACAAGCTGCACAAAAGAGATTTCGAAATATTGAAAGATTTAGTTAACAGATTCAACAACATGGCATGTCAAAACTGATGATAGCAGTGAGGCATGTTTACAAGCTCAATGCACTCACTACAGAGTCTTATATGATAAACTAAGCATACATACATCAAGAACACATGACATAGAAGACATACATGGCAAGAAAAGTAACATAGCATAAATGGATCAACCACAACAAGCTTGGCAAAATTGAATAACATGTAAACAATCTGCCGGAAACATTTGATAGCAAAAGTAGAGGCTCGATTGACTCAAGCTATGGCACTCCATAATTGCAAACAAGGGCATGGATGGATAGAGCAAGACATGTAACAACACATCCATACTGAAGTATCTCAAAATATGCATAGATCTCTCGGTAGCATCAAGTTAACATGGCATCAAAATATCAGCTAAGCAGGGCTGAAAACAGCAACAACGGGACACCTACTTTGCATGCTTGTGCTAGTCACTAGATCCATCACAAAATACATGGCATATACCCTGGAAATATGGCATGACATATTCAAAAAACACATGTAGGACTCAAATTCATAGAGTGCACACATTAATCATGGCAAAAATAACAAAAGTGCAAGTTACATTAAGAAGCAGAAACTAACATCACATAGCACTCTTCTAACAGCATTTCGGGCATCAAGATGAGCTCAAATGAAAATGATGCAATGAGATGAAATGATCTAATCTTGAGGCGAACATTTTGACATATTATCACAGCATAAAATGGACCTCTAGGATGCAAGTTACACTTTCATGTTGAAAATGCAACAAAATAACAATAGATCTAAAAGACTTAGAAGAAGCTGGAGGGAGAGGGGAGGTCAGCAGGATCGCCTTCGGACCGAGGTCGGATCGGGCGGATCGAGTAGCTGGATCAGGCAATGAGTCATGGGAGGCTGAACAAAGTGGCGCCCAGCGGAGTGAGTCTGTGCTGAGGCCAGCCAATGCCGGCCTGAGTGGCCGGCTAGGCCTTGAGGGGAGGCCTTGAGCCAGCGACAGGCGTGTATGGTGACGGTCAGCCAGTAGGCGTGTGTGGCATGAAGTGTGTGGAGGCCTTGATGAGCGTGGCCCGTCGGCCAGAGGAGCAGCCAAACCTGTGATCCCATGAGTCTTGGCGTGTGAAGCGTAGGCCCGGTGGCGTGTGACCAGGATTAGCCCAGTGTGTGAGCGGAATCGTCCAGCTGCAGGGGCGTGTCTGCCCGCGGAGGAGAAGATGGGTAGGTGAGTGGAATTGATCCAGGATTCTGGGAGGTGCTTAAATAGGCATAGAGGAGCTAGGAGAGTCCAAATGAGGTGTAGTTTTCCCCTGATCGTGATCGAGCAGACGGAAACATGGAAGTGACTTAGATGGGTTATTGGGCTGTTTTGAAGGGTGTTGGGCTGCAACTTAAAGGGAGCCTTTGCGAGAGTCTGGGTTAACGTTGGAGTACCAAGCGAGCTCAAATGACCCGAAACTTGACAGGTGGTCTGGGTGGTATACCAAAGGCCACTAGACAAACCTCGGTCCATTTCGAAAGGTTTAATACCCGCACATGGAAAAAGCGTAAAATGGCGCCGGAAGATAGGAGTGTCGGATTGCAAAAGCGGACACGCGGAAAAATGCTCGGAATCATGAGGCGAACACGTATGCAAAATCGATGCACATGATGACATGATATAAAATGCATGACATGGACAAAATGCAAAATGAAGAAAAACCCAACCACGGAGGAATATCATATCATCATGCGAAAATGGCAAGAGTTGGAGTTACAAATATGGAAAGTTACTTAGGGTGTTACAACACTCCACCACACAGAAAGGATCTCGTCCGAGATCTAGGACTGAAAAGAACTCGGGATACTCGAGCGGAGGTGATCCTCGCGCTCCGGTAGCTTCTCGGTTGAATGGTGTGACCACTTCACTTTCAGGAATTTGATTGACATGTGCGAGTCTTGCGCTCGGTTTCTTCAAGAATAGCAGGGGTGCTCATGATGAGAGAGATCTTCTTGAAGGTCAATCTCTTGAAGTTGATAGTGCGTTCAGGAGTCTTGAAGCACTTGCGAAGGCTGTGACACGTGAAACACATCGTGCCGTTTGCAAAGTTGGATGGAAGCTCAAGTTGATAGGAGCGATCGCCTCTTTTCCCAATGATCTTGAAAGGACCCATGTATCTAGGGCAAGCTTCCCTTTGATACGAAGCGGCGAGTACCTTTCATTGGAGAGAGCGGAGGTAGACATGGTCTCCGAGTTCAAAAGCCACATCACGGTGCTTATCATCATAATAGCTCTTCTGGCGCGATTGCAGCGGCTTTGAATTCTCACGAATGACTTGGCACATTTCTTACATACGTGATCAAGTCATTGCCAAGAAAGATTCAGTTCTGTCTCGAGACCAATTTAGAGAATCGACACTTTACGATAGAGAATTTCGAATGGGGCCTTACGAACTCGCTTGGAAGCTGTTGTTGTAGGAGAACTCGGCATATGGAAGACAATCTTCCCACTATCATACGAAAGAAATGACACAAGCCACGAGCATATCTTCAAAGATTTGATTTACTCGCTCAACTTGGCCACTTGTTTGAGGATGGAAAGCTGTCTTTGATGAATGTTGGTGCCCATGGCCAAATCTAAAAGAATCGAGCAGGTAAAGATGCTACCACGGTCTGAAGAGATCACTTGTGGAATGCCGTGCAAGGAGACAATCACGGAGGTGTATAACTACATAATGAGCTCTTGTGATGGATTCTTTGATAGGAAGAAAATGAGCCACTTTAGTAAGCTTGTCAATGACCGATGATAGCATCATTTCCACGCTTGGACTTTGGAAAGCGATCCACGAAGTCCATTTCAATATGATCAAACTTCCATTCGGGAATAGCAAGAGGTTGGAGGAGACCGGTGGTCTTTGGTTGTTTACTTTCACTCTTCTGCGGACATCACACTCATTCACGAATTGAGCAATTTCTCGCTTCATTTCAGTCCACCAATATGACTGCTTGAGGTCATGGTACATCTTCGTACTTCGGGATGAATGGATAGAAGCGAAATGTGAGCCTCGTTCATAATGACTTTTCTCAGATCACCCTTAGGAACCACAATCCGGTCCTCGAAGAAAAGAGTATCTTTGTCATCAACGATTAGGCACTTGTACTTGGAAATGCCCTTGTCGATACCACGTTTCACCTTTTTCACCATGGCATCGAAGTTGAGCCTCACGAATCTGATCTTCCAAAGTAGGAGAGACTATGAGGTTGGCAAAAGCCTTGAGGAACAACGAAGAAGATTCAACTGCGGAAAGCTTCGAGAGATCCATTGAAAGGGCTTGAGGATTAGACATTGCGATAAGCTTTCTGCTCAAAGCGTCTGCAATGACATTGGCCTTGCGGGAGTATATTCAATAGGTTGTACTCTTGAATCATTTCGACCCATCGAGTCACTTTGAGGTTGAGGTTGGGCTGAGTGAAGATGTACAGACTCTTGTGATCGGTGAAAATGTCTACTTTCCTTCCCAACAAGAGATGTCTCCACGTTATCAATGCATGGACAAGCTCTGCCAACTCAAGATCATGAGTGGGGTAGTTCTTTTCGTTGAGCTTCCCGCGAGAGGTATAAGCCACAACTATCTTCTCTTGCATTAACTTACGCATAGAGACCTTGAAGAAGCATCTAAAAACTTCAAAGGCTTGGATTCATCGGGAGGTGAGCAGGCAGAGCTGTGACGAGTTTCTCTTTGAGAGTATTGAAAGCAACGTCACTCGGGAGACCAGACATACTTCACATGCTTACGGAGGAGGTTGGAAAGAGGCTTTGCAATCTTGGAGAAATTCTCAGCGAATCTTGACAATAGCTTGCAAGACCAAGAAAACTGCGGGCTTGCTTGACGATGCGAGGAGGTTCCCAATTTACAATTGCGGTCACGGGATCAACTGCAATGATGCCTATGGCGGAGATGATATGACCAAGATAAAGCACTTCATCAAGCCAAAATTCACATTTGGAGAACTTAGCATAGAATTGGTACTCTCGAGCTTGTCTAGCACCAATCGCAAATGTTTGGCATGATCCTTCTTATTCTTGGAGAAGACCAAAATATCATCAAGATAGACCAAGGCAGATTAGTTGGTGTAGGGGTTGAATATGAAGTTCATCATCAGAGAATGTTGGAGGAGCATTGACAAGGCGAAAGACATGACGGTATACTCATAAGAACCAAAGCATTACGAATCTTTGTCTTGGGAATATCTTGTTCACGAATCTTGAATCGATGATAACCCATACGAAGGTCGAGCTTGGAGAACACTTTAGCACCTTTAAGTTGCTCGAAAAGCTCATTGATGTTGGGAAGTGGATACTTGTTCTTGATTGTCTTCTTATTCAATGGGATGATGTCGGCGCAAAGTGGGTCCGTGCCATCCTTCTTCTGACAAAAAGAACACCACAACCCCAAGGAGATGAACTCGATGCGATCAAACAGGCAGCTCTTGTTCATCGAGCTGCTTCTTCAATTCCTTCAGCTCATCAGGTCCAAGCTTGTGGGCGGCTTGCAAGCGAGTTGATGCCGGGCTCAAGATCGATGCGAACTCAAGCGGCGATGAGGAGGCATACCGGAAGCTCTTACGGAAAGACATCTTGGTACTCAAAGCTGGGAATCGAGAGATAGCATTCAGTTAAGCCCTTCTCATTGAGAGAAAACAACCGAATGGTTTCATCACGGAAACATAGACGATCACATCATTAGAAAGAGTGAGTCGATTGAATTTCACAGCAGCACAATCAAGAGCAGGCTTTGTCTTTGATAAAGCCGATCCATTCGAGAATAAGATCAATATCCGAGTCACAGAGAACAACTGGTTTAGGCAATCTATAATGGCCCATCTTGATAGAGACATCCGGAACCATGTAGCTTGCATTCATGCATTTACCGGAGAGACAAGCTGCTAATGGTCTTGGCAAATCTTGGAAAGACAAATCATGCTTAGATGCAAAAAGGTTTAGAGATGAAACTAGCGATGCACGGTATCAAATAAAGACTTTTGCAGGAATATCATTAAGCAAGAAGATACCATGATCACATCTGAAGAATCCTCTGCTTGAGCTGCATTCATCATATTGACCTTGGCATACTTGGGATTATGCTTGACCTTTGCATTCTTTGGGAGATTTCACGGAGGAGAGGCGGAAGGCGCCTCTGGTTGAAGCACTTGTTAGCATAGTGACCTTTTGCTGACATTTGTTGCAAATCACTTGAGACAGGCGGACGGTGGTAAGGAGCACTTGACCTTGGAGCTTGAGAATTGAGACTTGTTCGATAGCTTGGGTTGGGTGGGTGGGAAGATCCACGACCACCTGAGTTCTTCCTGGCCAAAGTTTGGCGTGAACGGAGGAGGAAGGTAAAACCTCTTTGCTTAGCTGCCACTTGAGAGGAAGAAGAGGGCAGAGCTGCATCACTAGTTCTCTTCTTAGAGGCCTCACATTTGAGCTGGGCAGCTTCTTGCTTGATGCCATGTTGTAGAAATCATCATACTTTTACGGCTCCAAAAGCACAAGAGCTAATTGCAGATCTTCTCGGACCACCTCTGAATTGATAGATCATACTCTTTTCATCAGTCTGCGATCTTACTTTAACCAGGCTTGACCACAGAACTGGATATTGTATTGATAGAGCAGGACATGTTGCCTACTTGAGATTGCGGAACTCCTCACGCTTGCTCTCAACAACACTTTTGAATGTGATGAGCTCTGAAATCACGGTAGAACTCATCGAGAATGACCACGACCTCCTCTGGAATCTTTGTATTCCTGGTACCACTCGGCAGCTTGATCCTTGAAGCGAAGTGCAAACTTGACAAAGTCCTCGAGTCACGACATTACTCTGATCAAAGTGCTGCAGATGTCCACTAACCAATCGTCGGCGTCGTAGCCTCAACCTGAAACTGAAAGAGGTGGCTGATTAGCCCGAAGCGGCGAGAGTAGCAAAGTGTGGCTGATTGTTGCCTTGACCTTGATTTCCTTGATTGCCTTGCCCTGCATGCGTTCTTGCAAAAGCTGCAAAATCATCGAGCATTGGCATTGGTGGCTGCCATGATAGCTTACCCGAGGCCTGCAGGCGGAGGTGGAGGTGGAGGTGGAGGTTCGGCAGATCCCCATCATTGCGATCCGGATTGGGCAGGTGGTGAGAGCCATCTGAAGGTGACATCCGCTAGTCCTTTGATAGACAAAATAGATAAGTAGAAATCAACGGATGAGAAATTGCAACATATAGTCTTCACAATAAACATTCGAGAATGAATGAGCGAATGAATTCAAAGTTAATCATCACACGTCCATTAAGGTGAGAAGCCACTTAGATAAAGATATGGAAACAACATCTGTCTTAGAAACAAACCGAATATCTGGCCTGAACAAAAGATTGGCTTCTAAAATGATCCGGAACAAACACATGATAGAGATTTACGCCCAAAGTGTTAGGTGGTGGGGCCCCACACGGACCACGACGTCACGTGAGGCGTCCCGAATGACAAACAAAGGCGTCCTGAATCAGCATAGCCAAGAGTTCTTTAAGGCGTCTCGCGACCACTGTAAATCGACCGTGAATGTAGTGCAATGGCGCAGGACCACAATCTCGATTCAGACATGATCCTCAAATCATATATGGAAGCTACTAGAATTATCACCTATAAACTACCAAACTTTCAGGTATGCAATCTGGTGATTGGGGATACAGGGGACACAAATATATCACCCAAACTAACAATACCTAGATCCATTGTATCCATCCGTCAACACATAAGAAATCCTGGAAATCGTGTACCTCGACCTTGAAAAACATCCGTTATACAAGTCATGGCAATACTCCGCACTCAGCTTCGATCGGTTAGGGGTTATCTCACCAACAACTGCACAAAGAGATTTCGATGTCGGCAAAACTCGGGTATTCGAACTGCAACGATAAAATTGTGGCGACAACACCTCGGAGCTCAACTCCCGGGACCTTACAACCCTAAATGTCAAGAGACACCAAGAACAATGTTCTCGTCACAAAACCATCGACGATCCCAAGATACCACGTGATCCTAAATTTTTTTTAGTGAAATTTGAGAGAGAAGGTCAAAACTCGTCGAGGAGACCTCACGGAGCGACGAAGGGATGGGAGTAAAAGAATCCTACTCTCCGATATATATCCTAAGACTCAAAACATTTTCCATTCTAGACTCAACAACATGACAAACAATCAAGTAGGGGCTCCCTAGAGTCGGGAAGGCTCGATTACCAACATTAACGCCCGATGCATTATCTCCCATGTCGAGGCGACTTAGAAACATAACCGCATTGAAAGCGATGTGCATAAAGAGGTAATCTTCACACAACCCATGTAGTACATAAGGAAAGAGATACATAGTTGGCTACGTCGCCACTTCACAGTATACATAAATAAACATCCATCATTCATAGTACACTCAAGGTCAAACTCACGGAACCAAAATAAAGAATATACCCCAAATGCTACAGGATCCCGATCGTCCCAGCTGAGCACCTCACGATCATCAGGAAAAAGACACATAATAACGACCACGTTCCTCGTCGAACTCCCACTTGAGCTCGGTTGAATCACCTGCTTGGCCTCCCCGGAACCTGCAACTGTGTTTGGAAGTGTCTATGAGTCACGGGGACTAACAGCAATCTCACACCAGCGAGATCAAGACTATTTAAACTTATAGGAAGGACGGAAGAAGTAAAGTGGAGCTGCTGACAAAGCGACTAGCATATATGGTGGCTACATACGCCAAAGAAGCGAGAAGAGGAGCAAAGCACGCGATTAGGTGAAGCTAGTAGCGATCAAAGTGATCTGAACTACTTCGTCAGACATAACTCCAACACCGTGTTCACTTCCCGGACTCCGCCGAAGACCATCCACGGTCACAGCTTGATTGATGTGTATTTTATTTGAGGTCAACTTTGGGTTTTCTACAACGGACATTAACAAATTCCCATCTGCCTCATAGCAGACACGGCTTTGAAAGATATTACCTGCTGCGAATCCCAACAGCCCATTATAAGCTCTCACGGTCGGCGGATATTCCTTCTACCAGGAAGACCGATCAATCTCGGAATCCCGGACTACAAGACATTTCGACAGCAATAAAACAAGACCAGCAAAAGCCGCTTGAATGTCGACAAATCCGATAGGAGCTGCACATATCTCGTTCTCGAGACACCGGATTGTCAAACTTCCGATAGGCCAGCTCGGAGTTGCCCAGATGGCCACGGCCATCGACAGGAGTTTGGACCAGCACTCGAGGAGGAGGCGGCCGGGGTTAAAATAAAGATGACCCTCGGGCTCATGAAAGCCAGGGGAAAAGGCTTAGGCGACAAATGGTAAAACCAATGTTGGGCCTTCTTTGGGCAGAGTCTTATTCAGCCCGAACTGTCAAGGGGTCCCATAAATCATAACCGATGTAAGGCATGAAATCAAGGAACATAACACGGTATGGCCCGAAAACTAGAATGGCAAGAGTGGAACAAAACACCAGGCATAAAGCCGAGCCTTCCACCCTTTACCAAATATATAGATGCATTAAATTATAGCAGATATATATTGTGATATCCCCAACAAGTAAACATGTTCCAAAAGGAACAACATCTCCATGTTCAACAAGGAACAAACTTCACTTCACGCAACTAACAGCTATATAAGAGGCTGACAAAGCGGTATAGCCAATCAGCGGTTTGCTAGGAAAAGATGGTTAGGGGCTGACATGGCAATATGGGTGGCATGATGTAGCAAGTGCATGACATAGCAGCATAGGCATGATACAAAAAGCGAAACGCATAGCATAGCAAAGATAGAAAGTGATTTGAGGTATGGTCATCTTGCCGCAATGTTCTGGAGTTGTCGAGCTTGATCCTCGTAAGCGTTCTCAACAGGTTCTCCAGCGTTCTCGTCTCGGCTCTACAAAGCAACAACACAAACAAAGAACCACAATAAATCACGGTGCAATGCACAATCAACATGATCTGAAAACATGACATGATATGCAGGATGTGATTATGCAATGCGTGTAAGAAATGATGAACCAGGCATCAACTTGGCCAAACATGCCACTGGAAAGATGAGATGATTTCAGTTGAAATCGATATAAAGATCACGGAATCGGATGCACGTTTGCAAATGACAAGCAAAACAAATGGCGCAAATCTGCCATTAACAGCATGATGCCAAGCAACAATTAATTAAGCTACTGCACCCAAACGTATCAACAAAGCACATGGCAGTGATCTACACAAGATGCTCGACAAAAGATGAGCACTGAGCTACGGCTAGTTCACACCATAACAGGTTCAAACAAGCATGGCAAAAGTGCACAAAATATCAGGCTGGACATGGAAAAAACAGCATCAGGTTGCAATGTTCAGAGCAAACAAAACTACAAGCTACAGGAACTTAAAATAGCAAAACATGGCATGGCATGAATCTACTCAAAGCCTAGAACAAAAGTAAACTTACTGACCATAAGCCAAAAAGATTAGAAAATATAGTAACATCCATGTCAATATTGAAAGTTTAGTTAACAGATTCAGCAACATGGCATGTCAAAAACTGATAACGAGTAGGCATGTTTACAAGCTCAATGCACTCACTACAGAGTCTTATATGATAAACTAAGCATACATACATCAAGAACACATGACATAGAAGACATACATGGCAAGAAAAGTAACATAGCATAAATGGATCAACCACAACAAGCTTGGCAAAATTGAATAACATGTAAACAATCTGCCAGGAAACATTTGATAGCAAAAGTAGAGCTCGATTGACTCAAGCTATGGCACTCCCTAATTGCAAACAAGGGCATGGATGGATAGAGCAAGACATGCTTTACAAAACACCCTTACTGAAGTATCTCAAAATATGCATAGATCTCTCGGTAGCATCAAGTTAACATGGCATCAAAATATCAGCTAAACAGGGCTGAAAACAACAACAACAGGACACCTACTTTGCATGCTTGTGCTAGTCACCACATAGATCACAAAAATACATGGCATATACCCCTGGAAATATGGCATGACATATTACTAAAACACATGTAGGACTCAAATTCATAGGGTGCACACATCAATCATGGCAAAAATAACAAAAGTGCAAGTTACATTAAAAAAGCGAAACTAACATCACATAGCACTCTTCTAACAGCATTTCGGGCATCAAGATGAGCTCAAATGAAAATGATGCAATGAGATGAAATGATCTAATCTTGAGGCGAACATTTCGACATATTATCTGGCATAAAATGGACCTCTGGATGCAAAGTTACACTCGGTTGAAAATGCAACAAAATAACAATAGAGGCTAAAAGACTTAGAAGAAAAAAGGGGAGAGTCAGCCAGGCGCTCGGACGAGGTCGGATCGAGGCGGATCGAGCCGGCTGGATCGGAGTAGCCAGAATTCGCCAGGCTCGCAAAGTGGCGCCCGACAGGCGGAAAGTCTTGGCTGAGGCTGGTGCAGGGAGCCAGTGGGTGAGAATGGCAATGAGCCAGCCAGAAGCCAAGCAATGGTGAGAATGTCCAGTGAGCAGGCGGGCGTGACGGTCAGTGTGAGCGCCTGATCGTGTGAGTGGAATGTGTGGTATGTGTAATCCGGAGCGAAAGGCAAAATTGACTGTGAACACTGTGGCCCATGTGATGATATAAGTGGCAACGGAGCGGCTGGCGTCATTTGACTTAGGATTAAGCCGGTGGTGAGGATCTTGTCCGCTCGCCCGGACGATGTCATGTGAGGAGGAGGAAAATTACTAGTTTAGGGGTGGAATTGATCCATGATTCTGGGAGGTGTTTAAATAGGCATAGGGGAGCTAGGAGAGTCCAAATGAGGTGTAGTTTTACCCTACGATCATTGATCGAGCGCGGAGAGCATGGAAGTGACTTAGATGGGTTATTGGGCTGTTTTGAAGGGGTGTTGGGCTGCAACAAAGAGAGCCTTTGCGAGAGTCACGGTTAACCGTTGGAGTACCAACGAGCTCAAATGACCGAAAAACTTGACCCGGTGGTCTCGGTAGTATACCAAGGCCACTAGACAAACCTCGGTCCATTAAGAAGGTTTAATACCCACATGCAGGAAGTAAAAAGGACGCGGGGGAGGAATAGGAGTCTTGGATTACAAAAGCGGACAGCGGGAAAAATGCTCGGAATCATGGGGCGAACACGTATGCAAAATCGATGCACATGATGACATGATATAAAATGCATGACATGGACAAAATGCAAAATGAAGAAAAAACCCAACCACGGAGGAAATATCATATATCAATGCGAAAATGGCAAGAGTTGGAGTTACAAATATGAAAGTTACTTCGAGGTGTTACGACCTCCACCACTACAAGAGGATCTCGTCCGAGATCTGGGACTGAAAGAACTCAGGATACTCAGAGCGGAGGTGATCCTCGCGCTCAGTAAACTTCTCGATTGAATGGTGTGACCACTTCACTTTCAGAAATTTGATTGACTTGTTGCGAGTCTTGCGCTCGGTTTCTTCAAGAATAACAACAGGGTGCTCATGATAAGAGATCTTCTTGAAGGTCAATCTCTCGAAGTTGATAGATGCGTTAAAGGGTCTTGAAGCACTTGCGAGGCTGACCACACGTGAAACTTATCGTGCACGTTTGCAAAGTTGGATGGAAGCTCAAGTTGATAGGCGAGATCGCCTCTTTTCCCAATGATCTTGAAAGGACCCATGTATCTAGAGGCAAGCTTCCTTTGATGCAGGCGGCAGTACCTTTCATTGGAGAAGCAGCGAGGTAGACATGGTCTCCGATTTCAAAAGCCACATCACGGTGCTTATCATCATAATAACTCTTACTGGTAGCGATTAGCGGCGACTTTGAGATTCTCACGAATGACTTTGCACATTTCTTACGTACGTGATCAAGTCATTGCCAAGAAATTAAGCGTTCACTGTCTCGGACCAATTTAGAGATCGACACTTTACGCCATAGAGAATTTGAATAGGGGCCTTGCCGAACTACGCGGAATTTGTTGTTGTAGGAGAACTTCGGCATATGGAAGACAATCTTCCCACTTCATACAGAAAGAAATGACACAATACACGAGCATATCTTCAAGGATTTGATTTACTAAGCTCAACTTGGCCACTTGTTTGAGGATGGAAAGCTGTCTTTGAAGCGAATGTTGGTGCCCATGGCCTTCTAAAAGAATCCCAGAACTTGGAGGTAAAGATGCTACCAGATGCAGAAGAGATCACTTGTGGAATGCCGTGCAAGGAGACAATCACAGGAGGTGTATAACTACATGGCCAGGAAGCTGCTTGTGATGGATTCTTTGATAGGAAGAAAATAGGCCACTTTAGTAAGCTTGTCAATGACAATGAAGATAGCATCATTTCCACGCTTGGACTTTGGAAAGCCAGATCCACGAAGTCCATTTCAATATGATCAAACTTCCATTCGAGGAATAGCAAGAGGTTGGAGGAGACCAGCTGGTCTTTGGTGTTCTGCTTTCACTCTTACTGCGAGACATCACACTCATTCCACGAATTGAACAATTTCTCGCTTCAGGTCCAGTCCAATATATTGCTTGAGGTCATGGTACATCTTCGTACTTCCGGATGAATGGATAGAAGCGAATTGTGAGCCTCGTTCATAATGACTTTCGTAGATCACCCTTAGGAACCACAATCCGGTCCTCGAAGAAAAGAGTATCTTTGTCATCAACGTGGAAGCACTTGTACTTGGAAATGCCCTTGTCGATACCACGTTTCACCTTTTTCACCATGGCATCCAGAAGTTGAGCCTCACAGATCTGATCTTCAAAAGTAGGAGAGACTATGAGGTTGGCAAGAAAGCCTTGAGAACAACTTGAAGATTCAGCTTGCGGAAACTTCCACGAGATCCCGGTGAAAGGAGCTTGAGGATTAGGCTATTGCGATAAGCTTTCCTGCTCAAAGCGTCTGCCAATGACATTGGCCTTACTGGAGTATATTCAATACTTGGGTTGTACTCTTGAATCATTTCGACCCATCGAGTCTGCACTGAGGTTGAGGTTGGGCTGAGTGAAGATGTACTTGAGACTCTTGTGATCGGTGAAAATGTCACTTTCCTTCCCAACAAGAGATGTCTCCACGTTATCAATGCATGGACAACTGCTGCCAACTCAAGATAAGTGAGTGGGGTAGTTCTTTTCGTTTGAGCTTCAATTTGGCGAGAGGTATAAGCCACAACTATCTTCTCTTGCATTAACAGCACGAGACCTTGAAGAGAAGCATCACGAAAAAACTTCAATGGCTTGGATTCATCGGGGAAGTCGAGGCAGGGAGCTGTGACGAGTTTCTCTTTGAGAGTTGAAAGCAACGTCACACTCGGGAGACCGGACATACTTCACATGCTTGGAGGAGGTTGGAAAGAAACTTTGCAATCTTGGAGAAATTCTCAGCGAATCTTGACAATAGCTTGCAAGACCAAGAAAGCTTGAACTGCTTGACGATACGAGGAGGTTCCCAATTTACAAGTGCGGACACCTTCTCGGATCAACAGCGATGCCCTTGGCGAGATATGACCAAGATAAAGCACTTCATCAAGCCAAAATTCACATTTGGAGAACTTAGCATAATTGGTACTCTCGAACTTGTCTAGCACCAATCGCAAATGTTTGGCATGATCCTTCTTATTCTTGAGAAGACCAAAATATCATCAAGATAGACCAAAGGCGAATTAGTTGGTGTAGGGGTTGAATATGAAGTTCATCATCAGAGAATGTTGGAGGAGCATTGACAAGGCGAAAGACATGACGGTATACTCATAAGAACCAAAGCATTACGAATGCTTTGTCTTGGAAAGATATCTTGTTCACGAATCACGAATCGATGATAACCCATACGAAGGTGAAGCTTGGAGAACACTTTAGCACCTTTGAGTTGCTCGAAAAGCTCATTGATGTTGAGAAGTGGATACTTGTTCTTGATTGTCTTCTTATTCAATGGATGATGTCGGCCAAAGTGGGTCCGTGCCATCCTTCTTCTGGACAAAAAGAACACCACAACCCCAAGGAGATGAACTTCGATGCGATCAAACCAGGCGCTCTTGTTCATTGAGCTGCTTCTTCAATTCCTTGAACTCCATCAAGGTCCAAGCTATCGGAGCCCAGCCTTCAACAAAGCAGGTTCGGTGCGGGCTCGAGAATCGATACTGAACTCAATGACTGGCGATGAGGAGAAATACCGGAAGCTCTTACGGAAAGAACATCTTGGTACTCTAAGCTTATTTGGAATCGAGAGATAGCATTCAGTTCGCCCTTCTCATTGAGAGAAAACAACCGAATGGTTTCATCACAATGACATAGACGATCACATCATTAGAAGAGTGAGTCAATTGAATTTCCTGGCAGCACAATCAAGCTGAGCTTTGTCTTTGATAAAGCGATCCATCCCGAATAAGATCAATATCCGAATCACCGAGAACAATTGGTTTGGGCAATCTATAATGCCCATCTTGATAGAGACATCCGGAACCATGTAGCTTGCATTCATGCATTTACCGGAGAGACAACGCTAATGGTCTTGGCAAATCTTGGAAAGACAAGTCATGCTTAGATGCAAAAGGTTTAGAGATGAAACTAAGCGATGCAGGTATCAAATAAGACTTTTGCAGAATATCATTAAGCGAGAGATTACCCATGATCACATCAGAAGAATCCTCTTTGAGCTGCATTCATCATATTGACCTTGGCATACTTTGGATTATGCTTGACCTTTGCATTGCTTGGAAGATTTCACAGGAGGAGGGCGGAAGGCGCCTCTGGTTGAAGCACTTGAGCACATAGTGACCTTTTAGCGACACTTGTTTAAAGTCACTTGAGAACAGCGGACGGTGGTGAGGCGCACTTGACCTTGGAGCTTGAGAATTAGACTTGTTACGATAGCTTGGGTTGGGTGGGTGGGAAGATCCGGCCACCTGAGTTCTTCTGCTGGTAAGGTGGCCAGAGCGGAGGAGGAGGAAGGTAAAACTTCTTGCTAGCTGCCACTTGAGAGGAGAAGAGGACTGAACGCATCCTGATTCTCTTCTTGAGGCCTCACACTTGAGCTGGGCAGCTTCTTGCTTGATGCCATGTTGTAGAAATCATCATACTTATACGCCAAAAAGCACAAGAGCTAATTGCAGATCTTCTCTCGGACCACCTCTGATTGATAGATCATACTCTTTTCATCAAGTACGTCTTGCTTAGCAAAAGCAGCGAGTTTACGGGCCCGGATATTGTATTGATAGACAGACATGTTGCCTGCTTGAGATTGCGGAACTCCTCACGCTTGCTCTCAACAACACTTTTGGAATGTGATGAGCTCTGAAATCACGGCGGAACTCATCCCAGTGTGGCCGACCTCCTCTGGAATCTTTGTATTCTTGGTACCACTCGGCAGCTTGATCCTTGAGTTGAAGCGATGCAAACTTGACAAAGTCCTCAATGTCGACATTGCTACAGTCAAAGTGCTTACAGATGTCCACTAACCAATCGTCGGCGTCTGTGGCCTCAACACGAAGCTGAGACTTGACTGATTAGCGAGGCTGGTGAGAGTAGCAAAGTGCGGCTGATTGTTGCCTTGACCTTGATTTCCTTGATTGCCTTGCCCACAGATACGTTCTTGCAAGCTACTGCAAAATCATCTGAGCATTGGCATTGGTGGCTGCCATGATAGCTTGCCGGGACCTCTGGAGGCGGAGGAGTGGAGGTGGAGGTGGAGGTTCGTGATCCCCATCATTGCGATCCGGATTGAGGCGCGTTGGCGGAGCCATCTGAAGAGGTGACATCCGCTAGTCCTTTGATGAACAAAATAGATAAGTAGAAATCAGCGGATAGAAATTGCAACATATAGTCTTCACAATAAACATTCGAACAGAATGAGCGAATGAATTCAAAGTTAATCATCACCACGTCCATTAAGGTGAGAAGCCACTTAGATAAAGATATGGAAACAACATCGTCTTAGAAACAAATCGAATATCACAACTGAAAACAAGATTGAAAGGCTACTAAAATGAGCGGAACAAACACATGATAGATATTTACGCCCAAAGTGTTAAGTGGTGGGGCCCCTGCGGACCTGCGATATATGAGGCGTCACGAATGACAAACAAAGGCGATCCCGAATCAGCATAGCAAAGGATTCTTTAAGGCGTCTCGCGACCCTTGTCGTCGGCCGTGTGAATGGGCGGACCACTGAGCGTTGAACCCCAATCTCAAATCATATATCATCCGGAAAGAATATCACGTAAGCTACTAGAATTCCCACCTATAAACTCCGAAACTTTACGGTTATGCAATGCAGTGTTGAGGATCTGAGGGGACACAAAATATCATCTTAACTAACAATACCTAGATCAATTTGTATCCATCCGTCAACACATAACCAAGAAATCCTCGGAAATCGTGTACCTCGACCTCGACCAACATCCGTTATACAAGTCATGGCAATACTCCCTTTTCAGCTCAGTCTTTGGGCTATCAGGGTTATCTCACCAACAAGCGCACAAAAATCCATGTCAATATTGAAAGTTTAGTTAACAGATTCAGCAACATGGCATGTCAAAACTGATAACAAGTAGGCATGTTTACAAGCTCAATGCACTCACTACAGAGCCTTATAAGATAAACTAAGCATACATACATCAAGAAGACATGGCATAGAAGACATACATGGCAAGAACAATAACATAGCATACATGGATCAACCACAACAAGCTTGGCAAAATTGAATAACATGTAAACAATCTGCCGAGAAACATTTGATAGCAAAAGTAGAGCTCGATTAACTCAAGCTATGGCACTCCATAATTGCAAACAAGGGCATGGATGGATAGAGCAAGACATGTAACAAAACATCCTTACTGAAGTATCTCAAAATATGCATAGATCCTCGGTAGCATCAAGTTAACATGGCATCAAAATATCAGCTAAACAGGGGTGAAAACAGCAACATCAGGACACCTACTTTGCATGCTTGTGCTAGTCACCACATAGATCACAAAAATACATGGCATATACCCCTGGAAATATGACATGACATATTACAAAACACATGTAGGACTCCAATTCATAGGGTGCACACATCAATCATGGCAAAAATAACAAAACTGCAAGTTCTGTTAAGAAACAGAAACTAACATCACATAGCCCTCTTCTAACAGCATTTCGGGCATCAAGATGAGCTCAAATGAAAATGATGCAATGAGATGAAATGATCTACTCTTGAGGCGAACATTTTGATATATTATCTGGCATAAAATGGACCTACAGATGCAAAGATATATCATGAAGAAAATGACACAAAATAAGCAGGTGCAAAAACTTAGAAGAAAAAGGGGAAAAAGAAGGTCAGCGGATCGACGCTGAACGAGGGCGGATCGAGCTCCGCCGTCGGATCGAAGCGGCAATGGGCTCAGACTCAGGCGAGGAAAGCCGGCGGGCCAGCCGATGTGCTGAGTTGGACCAGGCCTGTGCGGGCAGCGTGTGTGTGGTCGGTAGACTGGGCGTGACGGGCAGTGGGCCCATGAACCGGCTGGCGCATGGGGCAGGGCGCCGTGCCGCCCGTTGGGGTGACGTGTCCGGCCCAATCGGACCGTCCGTGGTGGGAGGAAAATTGCTAGGTTAGGGGAATTGATCAAGGATTTTGGAGGTGTTTAAATAGGCATAGAGGAGCTAGGAGAGTCAAATGAGGTGTAGTTTTCGCCCACGATCGTGATCGAGCAGCGGAGAGCATGGAAGTGACTTAGATGGTTATTGGGCTGTTTTGAAGGGGTGTTGGGCTGCAACTTAAAGAGGCCTTTCGAAGTCAGGTTAACCGTTGGAGTACCAACGAGCTCAAATGACCGAAACTTGACGGTGGTCTCTGGTGGTATACCAAGGCCACTTGACAAACCTCGGTCCATTCGAGAAGGTTTAGTACCCTTACATGGAAAAAGCGTAAAAGGGGCCGGGGAGATAGGAGTGTCGGATTGCAAAAGCGGACAGCGGGAAAAATGCTCGGAATCATGAGAGCGAACACGTATGCAAAAGCGATGCACATGATGACATGATATAAAATGCATGACATGGACAAAATGCAAAATGAAGAAAAAACCCAACCACGGAGGAATATCATATCACAATGCGAAAATGGCAAGAGTTGGAGTTACAAATATGGAAAGTTACTTCGAGGGTGTTACAACACTCCACCACTACAAGAGGATCTCGTCCGAGATCTAGGATTGAAAGAACTCGGATATTCGGAATGGAGGTGATCCTCGTGCTCCCGGTAGCTTCTCGGTGAATGGTGTGACCACTTCACTTTCAGGAAATTTGATTGACTTGTTGCGAGTCTTGCGCTCGGTTTCTTCAAGAATAGACAGCGGTGCTCATGATAAGAGATCTTCTTGAAGGTCAATCTCTTGAAGTTGATAGTGCGTTCAGAGTCTTGAAGCACTTGCGAAGCTGTGACCGTGAAACACATCGTGCGTTTGCAAAGTTGGATGGAAGCTCAAGTTGATAGGCGAGATCGCCTCTTTTGCCAATAATCTTGAAAGGACCCACGTATCTAGGGGCAAGCTTCCTTTGATACGAGCGTGAGTGCCTTTCATTGGAGAGCGAGAGGTAGACATGGTCTCCGATTTCAAAACCCACATCCACGGTGCTTATCATCATAATAGCTCTTAGGGCGATTCGCGCTTTGAATTCTCACGAATGACTTTGCACATTTCTTACATACGTGATCAAGTCATTGCCAAAAGTTGGCGTTCACTGTCTCGAGACCAATTGAGAGATCGGCACTTTCGCCATAGAAATTTCGAGCGGGGCCTTGCGAACTAAGCAGAAGCTGTTGTTGTAGGAGAACTTCGGCATATGGAAGACAATATTCCACTTCATACGAAAGAAATGACACAAGCCACGAGCATATCTTCAAGGATTTGATTTACTCGCTCAACTTGGCCACTTGTTTGAGGATGGAAAGCTGTCTTTGAAAGCGAATGTTGGTGCCCATGGCCTTGAAAAGAATCCCAAAACTTGGAGGTAAAGATGCTGCCACGGTGCGAAGAGATCACTTGTGGAATGCCGTGCAAGGAGACAATCTGGAGGTGTATAGCTCATGCCAAGCGAGCTGCTGTGATAGATTCTTTGATAGGAAGAAAATGAGCCACTTTAGTAAGTTTGTCAATGACAACGAAGATAGCATCATTTCACGCTTGGACTTTGGAAAACCAGTCACGAAGTCCATTTCAATATGATCAAACTTCCATTACGGAATAGCAAGAGGTTGAAGGAGACCAGCTGGTCGTTGGTGTTACTTTCACTCTTAGCGGACATCACACTCATTCACGAATTGAGCAATTTCTCGCTTCATTCGAGTCCACCAATATATTGCTTGAGGTCTGGTACATCTTCGTACTTCCGGGATGAATGGATAGAAGCGAATGTGGGCCTCGTTCATAAGCTTTCTCAGATCACCCTTAGGAACCACAATCCGGTCCTCAAAGAAAAATATCTTTGTCATCAGCGTGGAAGCACTTGTACTTGGAAATGCCCTTGTCGATACCACGTTTCACCTTTTTCACCATGGCATCGGAAGTTGAGCCTCCGAATCTGATCTTCCAAAGTAGGAGATACTATGAGGTTGGCAAGAAAGCCTTGAGGAACAACGAAGATTCAACTGCGGAAGCTTCAGTCCGGTGAAAGGGCTTGAGGATTAGGCTGTTGCGATAAGCTTTCCTGCTCAAAGCATCTGCAATGACATTGGCCTTGCCGGTATATTCAATACTTGGGTTGTACTCTTGAATCATTGACCCATGAGTCTGCTGAGGTTGAGGTTGGGTTGAGTGAAGATGTACTTGAGACTCTTGTGATCGGTGAAAATGTCCACTTTCCTTCCCAACAAGATGTCTCCGTTATCAATGCATGGACAACTCTGCCAACTCAAGATCATGAGTGGGGTAGTTCTTTTCGTTGAGCTAGTGGCGAGAGGTATAAGCCACAACTCTCTTCTTGCATTAACCGACACGAGACCTTGAAGAAGCATCACGAGAAAACTTGAATGGCTTGGATTCATCGGGAGGAGTCAAACGGGGGCTGTGTGAGTTTCTCTTTGAGAGTATTGAAAGCAACGTCACACTCGGGGACGGACATACTTCATGCTTACGGAGGAGGTTGGAAGAAGGCTTTGCAATCTTGGAGAAGTTCTCAAATCTTGACAATAGCTTGCAAGACCAAGAAAACTACGGAGCCTTGACATACGAGGAGGTTCCCAATTCACAATGCGGACACCTTCTCGGGATGCTGCGATACCCTTGGCGGAGATGATATGACCAAGATAAAGCACTTCATCAAGCCAAAATTCACATTTGGAGAACTTATAGAATTGATACTCTCGAGCTCTGTCTGCACCAATAAATGTTTGGCATGATCCTTCTTATTCTTGGAAGACCAAAATATCATCAAGATAGACCAAGGCGAATTCATTGGTGTAGGGTTGAATATGAGTTCATCATCGAGAGAATGTTGGAGGAGCATTGACAAGGCGAAAGACATGATGGTATATTCATAAGAACCAAAGCATTGAATCTTTGTCTTGGGAATATCTTGTTCCGAATCTGAATCTGATGATAACCCTGAAGGTCAAGCTTGGAGAACACTTTAGCACCTTTGAGTTGCTCGAAAAGCTCATTGATGTTGGGAAGTGGATACTTGTTCTTGATTGTCTTCTTATTCAATGGGTGATGTCGGCGCAAAAGTCGGTCCGTGCCATCCTTCTTCTGGACAAAAGAACACCACAACCCCAAGGAGATGAACTGGTCTAATCAAACCCATACGCTCTTGTTCATGAGCTGCTTCTTCAATTCCTTCAGCTCATCGAGGTCCAAGCTTGTAAGGGGCGCTTGCAAGCGGAGTTCGATGCGGGCTCAAGATCGATATGAACTCAAAGCTGGCGATGAGGAGGCATACCGAAGCTCTTACGGAAAGACATCTTGGTACTCTGGCTTATGGAATCTGAAGATAGCATCAATTCGCCCTTCTCATTGAGAAAAACAACCGAATGGTTTCATCCACGGCGGCAGATGATCACATCATTAGAAGAGTGAGTCAATTGAATTTCCACAGCAGCACAATCAAGCTGAGCTTTGTGCTGATCGCCATCCATCCAGAATAAGATCAATATCCGGTCACCACAATTGGTTTAGCAATCTATAATGCCCATCTTGATAGAAACATCCGGAACCATGGAGCTTGCATGCATGAATTTCCGGAAACAACCGATAATGGTTTAGGCAAATCTTGAAAAACCAACTCATGCTTAGATGCAAAAGGTCTTGAAATGAAAAGCGATGCACGTATCAAATAAGACTTTTGGGAATATCATTAAGAGATTACCCATTATCAATGAAAAGATTCCTCCGAGCTGCATTCATCATATTCACCTTTGCCGACTTGGGATTATGTTGACCACTACATTCTGGAAGATTTCACGGGAGGAGGGCGGGGCCTCGGTTGAAACTTGTTACATAGTGACCTTCTCGACACTTTTGCAAGTCACTTGAAGGGCGGATGGTGGTAAGGACACTTGACCTTGGAGCTTGAAATTAAACATTACATAGCCGGGGTTGGGTGGGTGGGAAGATCACGACCACGAGTTCTTTGATAAAGGTTGGGAAGGAGGAGGAGGAAGGTAGAACCGCTTAGCTGCCACTTGAGAGGAAGAAAAGCGAACTGCATCCTGATTCTCTTCTTGAAGCCTCACATTTAGTGGGCAGCTTCTTGCTTGATCCATGTTGTAAAATCATCATACTTTTCCCAAAAAGCACAAGAGCTAATTGAGATCTTCTCTCGGACCACCTAAATTGATAGATCATACTCTTTTCATCGATCGTCTTGCTTAAAAAGCGGCGAGTTTGGAACTGGATATTGTATTGATAACGACATGTTGCCTCTTGAGATTGGAACTCCTCCGCTTGCTCTCAACAACACTTTTGAATGTGATGACTGAAATCACGGGGAACTCATCCCGGAATGACCGACCTCCTCTGGAATCTTTGTATTCCGGTACCACTCGCTTGATCCTTGAGTTGAAGCGATGCAAACTTGACAAAGTCCTCGGTCGACATTGCTAAACGAAATGCTTCTGATGTCCACAAGCCAATCATCGGCGTCTGTGGCCTCGAAAGGCCGAAAGACTTGACTGATTAGCGAGGCGGAAGTAAAAGTGTGGCTGATTGTTGCCTTGACCTTGATTTCCTTGATTGCCTTGCCCATCGTTCCAAGAGCTGCAAAATCATCGAGCATTGGCATTGGTGGCTGCCATGATAGCTTGGGGCCTCCGGGCGGAGGTGGAGGTGGAGGTTGGGATCCCCATCATTGCGATCCGGATTGAGGCGTTGGCGGAGCCATCTGAAGGGTGACATCCGTTAGTCCGATGACAAATAGTCAAGTTGAAATCACGGATAGAAATTGCAACATATAGTCTTCACAATAAACATTGAACAAGAATGAGCGAATGAATTCAAAGTTAATCATCACCGTCCATTAAGGTGAAAGCCACTTAGATAAGGATATGGAAACAACATCATCTTAGAAACAAATCGAATATCTGGCCGAAAACAAAAGATTGGCTTCTAGAATGATCCGGAACAAACACATGATAGAATTTACGCCCAAAGTGTTGGTGGTGGGGCCCACACGGACCTGACGTATAGAAGGGCGTCACGAATGACAAACAAGGCGTCCCGAATCAGCATAGCCAAGGATTCTTTAAGGCGTCTACGTGACCACTGTAAATCGACCGTGAATGGGTGGACCACTAGGCGTTGAACCCCAATCTCAAATCATACATCAGTCCGGAAAGAATATCACGTAAGCTACTAGAATTCCCACCTATAAACTCCGAAACTTTCTGGTTATGCAATCTGGTGTTGGGGATACAGGGGACACAAAATATATCACCCAAACTAACAATACCTAGATCAGTGTATCCATCCGTCAACACATAACCAAGAAATCCTCGGAAATCGTGTACCTCGACCTTGAAAAACATCCGTTATACAAGTCATGGCAATACTCCGCACTCAGCTCGATCTTTGGGTTATGGGTTATCTCACCAACAACTGCACAAAGAGATTTGATGTCGGCCAAAACTCAGGTATTCGAGACGCAGCGATAAAATTGTGGCGACAACACCTCGGAGCTCAACTCCCGGGACACTTTGCCACAACCCTAAATGTCGGAGACACCAAGAACAATGTTCTCGTCACAAAACCATCGGAGCGATCCCAAGATACCACGTGATCCTAAAATTTTTTTAGTGAAATTTGAGGAGAGAGGGTCAAAACTCTCGTCGAGGAGACCTCCGCAGGCGACGAAGGGCTGAGTAAAAAGAATCCTACTCTCCGTATATATAATCCTAAGACTCAAAACATTTTCCATTCTAGACTCAACAACGCTGACAAACAATCAAGTAGGGGCTCCTAAGTGGGAAGGCTCGATTACCAACTATACGCCTCGATGCGGCTATATCTCCCGTGTCGAGGCCGACTTAGAAACATAACCGCATTGAAAGCAATGTCATAAGTGAGGTAATCTTCACACAACATGTAATACATAAGGAAAGAGATACATAGTTGGCTTACGATCGCCACTTCACAGTACATAAATAAACATCCATCATTGAGTACACTCAAGGTCCGACTATGGAACCAAAATAAAGAAGATACCCCAAATGCTACGGATCCCGATCGTCCCAAGCTGAGCACCACTCTGATCATCGAGGAAAAGACACATAAGTAACAACCACGTTCCTCGTCGAACTCCACTTGAGCTCGGATCGTCACACCTGCTTGGCATCATCGGACACTGCACTGTTTTGGTAGAATCTGAGTCAGGGACTCAGCAATCTCACCCAGAGATCAAGACTATTTAAGCTTATAGGAAGGACAGGTAGTAAAGTGGAGCTGCTGAGCGACTAGCATATATAGTGGCTACATTACAAAGAAGGCAAGAGAAGAGCAAAAGCACGGTCGTGAAGCTAGTAGCGATCAGAAGTGATCTGAACTACTTACGTCGGACATAACTCCAACACCGTGTTCACTTCCCGGACTCCATGAGAAGAGACCATCACGGTTACCTGATTGATGTGTATTTTATTGAGGTCAACTTTGGGTTTTCTGGCGGACATTAACAAATTCCCATCTGCCTCATAACCATGAGCACGGCTTTGAAGATATTACCTGCAGGGTGTCCCAACAGCCCATTATAAGCTCTCACGGTCAGCGAAGGATATTCCTTCTCGGGAAGACCGATCAATCTCGGAATCCCGGACTACAAGACATTTCGACAGCAATAAAACAAGACCAGCAAAGCCGCCCGAATGTGCCGACAAATCCCGATAGGAGCTGCACATATCTCGTTCTCAGAGGCACACGGATGAGCAGAGCGTCGGGTTGGCATAAACCCTGATTGCCCAAAGGCGCGGACATCGCTCAAGTTGGACCAGCACTCGAAGGAGAACTGGCGGGGTTAAAATAAAGATGACCCTCGGGCTGCATGAAAACCAGGAGAAAAGGCTTAGGCTGGCAAATGGTAAAACCAAAGTTGGGCCTTCTGGAGGAGTCATATTCAAAGCGAACTGTCAAGGGGTCCCATAAATCACTTCAACCGCTGTAAGAGCGAAATCAAGGAACATAACACGGTATGGCGGAAACTAGGGTGGCAAGAGTGGAACAAAACACGGGCATAAGGCCGAGCCTTCCACCCTTTACCAAGTATATAGATGTATTAAAATATAGCAGATATATATTGTGATATCCCCAACAAGTAAACATGTTCCAAAAGGAACAACATCTCCATGTTCAACAAGGAACAAACTTCAGCTTCTGCAACTAAGCGCTATAAGAGGGCTGAGCAAGCGGTAACATAGCCAATCAGCGGTTTGCTAGGAAAAGGATGGTTAGGGGCTGACATGGCAATATGGGTGGCATGATATAGCAAGTGGTAGGCATCGCAGCATAGGCATAGCAAAGCGAGCAACTAGCATAGCAAAGATAGAAGTGATTTGAGGTATGGTCATCTTGCAGCAATGTTCTCGAGTTGTCGAAAGCTTGATCCTCGTAAGCATTCTCAACAGGTTCCTCGTTCACGTACTCGTCTCCCGGTTCTACCCAAAGCAACAACACAAACAAAGGAACCACAATAAATCACAGTGCACTGCACAAGTCACATGATGCAAAACATGACATGATATGCGAGATGTGATAGCAATGCTTATGTCGCTCGGAAGGAAAATGATGAACCAGGCATCAACAGCAAACCAAGTATGCCACTGGAAAGATGAGATGATTTCGGTTGAAATCGATATAAAGATCACCGGAATCGGATGCACGGTTTGGAAATGACAAGCAAAACAAGAATGGCACAAATCTGCCATTAACAGCATGATGCCACTTAGCAAGCAACAAGAAATTAAGCTACTGCACCCAAACGTATCAACAAAGTACATGGCAGTGATCTACACAAGATACTCGACAAAAGATGAGCACTGAGCTACGGCTAGTTCACATCATAACAAGTTCAAACAAGCATGGCAAAAGTGCACAAAATAACAGGCTGGACATGGCAAAAACTGCATCAGGTTGCAATGTTCAGAGCAAGAAAACTACATGCTACAGGAACTTAAAATAGCAAAACAAGGCATGGCATGAATCTACTCAAAGCATAGAACAAAAGTCCCTTACTGACCATAAGCCAAAAAGGACCCGAAAATATAGTAACATCCATCTCAATATTGAAAGTTTCGTTAACAGATTCAGCAACATGGCATGTCAAAAACTGATAACAAGTAGGCATGTTTACAAGCTCAATGCACTCACTACAGAGCCTTATAAGATAAACTAAGCATACATACATCAAGAAGACATGGCATAGAAGACATACATGGCAAGAACAATAACATAGCATACATGGATCAACCACAACAAGCTTGGCAAAATTGAATAACATGTAAACAATCTGCCAGGAAACATTTGATAGCAAAAGTAGAGCTCTATTGACTCAAGCTATGGCACTCCATAATTGCAAACAAGGGCATTTATGGATAGAGCAAGACATGCTTAACAAAACATCCTTACTGAAGTATCTCAAAATATGCATAGATCGCTCGGTAGCATCAAGTTAACATGGCATCAAAATATCAGCTAAACAGGGCTGAAAACAGCAACATCAGGACACCTACTTTGCATGCTTGTGCTAGTCACCACATAGATCACAAAAATACATGGCATATACCCCTGGAAAGATGGCATGACATATTACAAAACACATGTAGGACTCCAATTCATAGGGTGCACACATCAATCATGGCAAAAATAACAAAAGTGCAAGTTCTGTTAAGAAACAGAAACTAACATCACATAGCCCTCTTCTAACAGCATTTCGGGCATCAAGATGAGCTCAAATGAAAATGATACAATGAGATGAAATGATCTACTCTTGGCGAACATTTTGATATATTATCTGTATAAACGGACCTACAGATGCAAAGATATATCATGAAGAAAATGACACAAAATAAGCATAGGTGCAAAAACTTAGAAAAAAAAAAGAGGAAAAAAGGTCAGCAGGATGGCGTGAACCGAGGCGGATCGGCTCCACCGATCGGATCGAAGCGAGCCAAGCTCGCCTGAGCGAGGAGGAGGAAGACAGCGGAGGCGAAGCATGTGTCCCGTCGGAATGTGAGATATGCAGAGCTGGCGGAAGCCAGGTGAGCCGGCAGGTGTGAGAAGCAACAGTGATGCAGTTGGTAGAGTGAGGCGGCCGGGCTCGTGGCAGGACTGCGTGCAGCCCAGGAGACAGGCTGCGCCATGCTTGATGTTCAGCGCCGGTGGCCAGTGTCGGCCCAGATCGGACACGTCGTGGCTGGAGGAAAATTTGCTAGGTTAGGGAATTGATCAGGATTTTGGAGGTGTTTAAATAGGCATAGAGGAGCTAGGAGAGTCCAAATGAGGTGTAGTTTTACGCCCACGATCGTGATCGAGCGCGGAGAGCATGGAAGTGACTTAGATGGTTATTGGGCTGTTTGAAGGGTGTTGGGCTGCAACTTAAAGAGCCTTTCGAGAGTCGCGGTTAACCGTTGGAGTACCAAGCGAGCTCAAATGACCGAAACTTGACCGGTGGTCTCGGTGGTATACCAAAGGCCACTTGACAAACATCGGTCCATTCGAGAAGGTTTAGTACCGCACATGGAAAACGTAAAAGGGCCGCGGGAGATAGGCGTCGGATTGCAAAATGGACAGACGGGAAAAATGCCGGAATCATGAGGCGAACACGTATGCAAAAGTGATGCACATGATGACATGATATAAAATGCATGACATGGACAAAATGCAAAATGAAGAAAAAACCCAACCACGGAGGAATATCATATCACAATGCGAAAATGGCAAGAGTTGGAGTTACAAATATGGAAAGTTACTTCGGGTGTTACAACACTCCACCACTACAAGAGGATCTCGTCCGAGATCTAGGATGAAAAGAACTCCGGATATTGAGACGGAGGTGATCCTCGCGCTCCCGGTAGCTTCTCGGTGGAATGGTGTGACCACTTCACTTTCAGGAATTTGATTGACTTGTTGCGAGTCTTGCGCTCGGTTTCTTCAAGAATAGCAGCGGGTGCTCATGATAAGAGATCTTCTTGAAGGTCAATCTCTTGAAGTTGATAGTGCGTTCAGGAGTCTTGAAGCACTTGCGAAGCTGTGACCGTGAAACACATCATGCGTTTGCAAAGTTGGATGGAAGCTCAAGTTGATAGGCGAGATCGCCTCTTTTGCCAATAATCTTGAAAGGACCCCGTATCTGAGGGCAAGCTTCCTTTGATACCGAGCGGCAGTGCCTTTCATTGGAGAGGCGGAGGTAGACATGGTCTCCGATTTCAAAACCCACATCACGGTGCTTATCATCATAATAGCTCTTACGGCGATTAGGCGGCTTTGAGATTCTCACGAATGACTTTGCACATTTCTTACATACTGCGATCAAGTCATTGCCAAGAAGTTGGCGTTCACTGTCTCGAGACCAATTGAGAGAGTGCGGCACTTACGCCATAGAAATTTCGAGCAGGGGCCTTGCGAACTTCGCTTGGAAGCTGTTGTTGTAGGAGAACTTCGGCATATGGAAGACAATCTTCCACTTCATACGAAAGAAATGACACAAGCCCTGAGCATATCTTCAAGGATTTGATTTACTCGCTCAACTTGGCCACTTGTTTGAGGATGGAAAGCTGTGATGAAAGCGAATGTTGGTGCCCATGGCCTTACGAAAAGAATCCCAAAACTTGGAGGTAAAGATGCTGCCCATGTCGAAGAGATCACTTGTGGAATGCCGTGCAAGGAGACAATCCGGAGGTGTATAGCTCTGCCATTGAGCTGCTGTGATAGATTCTTTGATAGGAAGAAAATTAGCCACTTTAGTAAGTTTGTCAATGACAACGAAGATAGCATCATTTCACGCTTGGACTTTGGAAAACCAGTCACGAAGTCCATTTCAATATGATCAAACTTCCATTCGGAATAGCAAGAGGTTGAAGGAGACCAGCTGGTCGTTGGTGTTCCTTTCATTATTCTGCGGACATCCCACTCATTCACGAATTGAGCAATTTCTCGCTTCATTCGAGTCCACCAATATGATTGCTTGAGGTCTGGTACATCTTCGTACTTCGGGATGAATGGATAGAAGCGAATTGTGGGCCTCGTTCATAATGACTTTTCTCAGATCACCCTTAGGAACCACAATCCGGTCCTCAAAGAAAAGTATCTTTGTCATCAGCGTGGAAGCACTTGTACTTGGAAATGCCCTTATCGATACCACGTTTCACCTTTTCACCATGGCATCCAGAAGTTGAGCCTCACGAATCTGATCTTCCAAAGTAGGAGATACTATGAGGTTGGCAAAAAGCCTTGAGGAACAACTTGAAGATTCAGCTTCGGAAGCTTCACGAGATCGGTGAAAGGGCTTGAGGATTAGGCTGTTGCGATAAGCTTTCCTGCTCAAGCATCGCAATGACATTGGCCTTGCGGAGTATATTCAATACTTGGGTTGTACTCTTGAATCATTTCGACCCATCGAGTGCACTGAGGTTGAGGTTGGGTTGAGTGAAGATGTACTTGAGACTCTTGTGATCGGTGAAAATGTCCACTTTCCTTCCCAACAAGAGATGTCTCCACGTTATCAATGCATGGACAACTGCCGCCAACTCAAGATCATGAGTGGGGTAGTTCTTTTCGTTGAGCTTCAATGGCGAGAGGTATAAGCCACAACTCTCTTCTCTTGCATTAACACAGCACGAGACCTTGAAGAAGCATCACGAGAAAACTTGAATGGCTTGGATTCATCGGGAGGAGTCAAGGCGGAGTGGCGAGTTTCTCTTTGAGAGTATTGAAAGCAACGTCACACTCGGGAGACCGGACATACTTCACATGCTTCGGAGGAGGTTGGAAAGAGGCTTTGCAATCTTGGTGAAGTTCTCAAGAATCTTGACAATAGCTTGCAAGACCAAGAAAACTGCGGAGCTGCTTGACGATCGAGGAGGTTCCCAATTCACAATGCGGACACCTTCTAGGATTAACTTGATACCCTTAGGCGGAGATGATATGACCAAGATAAAGCACTTCATCAAGCCAAAATTCACATTTGGAGAACTTAGCATAGAATTGATACTCTCAGCTTGTCTAGCACCAATACGCAAATGTTTGGCATGTCCTTCTTATTCTTGGAAGACCAAAATATCATCAAGATAGACCAAGGCGAATTCATTGGTGTAGGGGTTGAATATGAAGTTCATCATCCGAGAGAATGTTGGAGGAGCATTGACAAGGCGAAAGACATGACGGTATATTCATAAGAACCAAAGCTTGTTACGAATCTGTCTTGGGAATATCTTGTTCACGAATGTGAATCGATGATAACCCATCTGAAGGTCAAGCTTGGAGAACACTTTAGCACCTTTGAGTTGCTCGAAAAGCTCATTGATGTTGGGAAGTGGATACTTGTTCTTGATTGTCTTCTTATTCAATGGGCGGTGAATCGGCGCAAAAGTCGGTCCGTGCCATCCTTCTTCGGACAAAAAGAACACCACAACCCCAAGGAGATGAACTCGATGCGATCAAACCAGACGCTCTTGTTCATCGAGCTGCTTCTTCAATTCCTTCATCTCATCAGGTCCAAGCTTGTGGGCGCTTGCAAGCGGGTTGATGCGGGCTCAAGATCGATACTGAACTCAAGCGGCGATGAGGAGGCATACCGGAAGCTCTTACGGAAAGACATCTTGGTACTCACAAGCGTGGAATCGAGAGATAGCATCAATTTTCTCATTGAGAAAAACAACGAATGGTTTCATCACCGGCATAGATGATCACATCATTAGAAGAGTGAGTCAATTGAATTCCACAGC